>OY756147.1:0-600000 GCA_963576785.1 Chlorophyllum brunneum | reverse complement strand
ACATAAACCGAGGATTAGGAGGGGTAGAAGACGATGAGGATCGAGCAAGGTGGGCGTAAGGTTTTCTCGTGTTCTTTTTGCGGCCGCCTTGCTTCTCTTCGTCTGCTTTGTTGCTCTTATTTTTCCATACCAATATCTGGGTTTTGAGATATCTAGCCAATCCTCCTCCATATCATTCGCATATCCTACTTTGCTGTTTTTCTTCTTTCCATGGATGTTAGACTAGGCCACTTCCGACCTCGCTACTAATGTCGATTTCATCATCTTGTCGTCATCTTCCACCAACGATCGGGAATAGTTGCGAACGCTAGTTCATTAATTGTTCTACAATCGGTGGGCCTGGTTCGCTGTTGTCTGCCACCGAGGATCCAGACTCGCCATCCAATAACCTCCTGCCAGGACTATCGGGTTCGGGATATATGTTAATCAGAGAGGTCGTTGAATATGAGAAGCCATCTCCTGTTCGCGGCGCGCAGGTCCGCCGGAGTCGCACACACTCAAGGAAAGCATCCAGGGGCCCGTCAATCTATATGCGGGAAGGGGGTTGGCTGTCGGAAAATCGGAAGACAAGTCTCTGTCACTGACTACTCAGAAGCGTCCTTCCCGTTCATCAACTACGGCGGCGGCGTCATGAGTATGGTACAGATGTCGGCCCAGGATCACCATGACTGGAGTTAAAGTTAGCACCAGGTGTCCGTTGCGGTAAGGGATTTCTGGAAATACCATCAGGACTTTGGCCGGGGTGTTTGCACGAGGAATTAGGGGCTAGGTGACAATCAACGAGTTCGGAGCGAATTCATATGAAGGCAGAGCCTGTCTATCGCTTCTGCTGAGCTTTGGTTCTATGCTCATTAGTTTGTTCTAACGGTATATGTGACTTATTTGTATCACTATCTTGCACTCCATCTTCTCAATTCAGGTATCGGAGCTCCACGAACACCAGACTCTGCGAAAAAATGTGTCGATTTGACTAATTAGATAGCATTTTGACACAAGATGAAGCAAAACACTACCAAGCAGAAATAATTTGAAGTGCTATTCCCGGACCTGATCTATAGGTGCCTGAATGCTTGCGAGTGAAGGAGACTCACAAAGAAGCGCATTCTGTTCTAGTGGGGTCGTCGTAGCTAAGCATCTTCTCCAAGAGATGCTTTCTAAGTCCGAGACGTCAATGGGCCTAGGGTTTCGTCGTGAGGAGATATCGCTAAAAGTTCCCCGTCCAGTCCTGGGGTGTTGCTCGCAGCTCCAAGAATGATTTGTTCCAGTTCGTGTTTCCCAAAACCCTCAAAACTGACTTGACCAGTTATGGCGCGCTGCAATACGGCTGGGTCCTTGATTGGTATTTGTATTCACCAATTCTGCTCAGCGAGAGATCGTAACCCGGTAACCCCAAGAAGACATGGTGACGCACTACGGACATTTCGCGATCATCGGCGCGGGAAAGTACCATCAGATTCTTAGTTTTCCGTCGTGTCGAGTAGAAGTAAGGCATGGCTGTTCTGCCGCGATTTAGGTGACTCCCCACAGCATGTTGGCCCCATACGCCACCTCGGATTTATTTGCGGTTTGCTTCGCACTCGGAAATGAGAGATACTGGCCGCGTTTCCCCATCCTGAAGAGAAAGGTAAACTGACTCTGTGTTGTACTCCCCACAGAAGCAAGGGGAGAGGGAACAAAATGGTGAGAGATTTCCCGCGACGATTTAAGCATGAGCCTCGTTTCTATCGTTCAATCCAGGTATGGTGAACCGTGGTCCGGTCTCCAGAGCCAAAAGGTGAAGCAAACGTAATAAAAGGGCTAGGCAATCGTCCCAGCGTCCCTCTTTTCTTTAGCTTGGCTTCGGACGATTGACCCACATGGAATTGGGAGTAGAATTACCCCCAGCGGAATTTGTATGAAATTTCGTGACCGGCCTTGATACATTATTAAGTCAAGTCCCCGATCAGGATCGCTGGGTGGCTATGGCCTGGGCGGAGATTGCTATTGGATGAGGGCGGAGAACTTGGGCCTGAAAAAGTTTCCACTGGAAGACAGTGTGGGATTGTATGGGGGGAAGAGAGAGCACATCACTGCCCTATCGTCGACATGCAAGTACAAGACGTCCGCCGTAGGCGTTTGAGTGTACATATGCCCATAACCGTAGATTCATAATTCGAGGTGGGCCGAAAACAGCGAGTGGTGGTGTTAAGATGGAAACGGATCCTCTGGGGGTTTGGTCCTAGAGGGGATACGAAATCAGAAGCTGCCATGAGTCCAGGAGACGCGTCGGGCTTACCGCGGTTTTCACGCTGAGAACGCATTGGGAAACAGAACTGCGCGACAGGAATAGATATCGTAAGAGAAATAGACATATGGTTTATGATGATGTGAATCGAGGATCTCTGATGTACAGTCCAAGCAGACATTTGCCTGCTCCTTCAGGGTGATGGCCAAAGGACCTCGTTACCGCGTCCCCTAGGTGGAAGCACAGCCTATTTGAGACAAGAATGGGAGGTAGCACCCATAGAAGAATAGATTTTGAGCGGGGCGGTCAATTTACACCAGACTCTCCTGGCCGAGTTGGACGGGGAAAAAGTGTGGAAGCAGCAGAATCAGAGGACGGAGCGGTAGAAGCACCTTGTTCCGACCTTCGGACTGGTTGAAGAGTTAGAATGACGGAGGGTCGCGGATTCAAGAATTTAACATTCATCTTTCGATGCAAGGAGATTCTGCCCAGTCATTGTGGGTGGAGAACAAGAGTCCAATGGTCCTGTCAGTGTGTCACATATGTTCTGGCGGGTTAGGGGTCGTGGAAAAGTGTCATTACATAATACTTGCTGACTAGACGGAGCGTGTCCGGGGAGCTCATTGGACTCACTTGTAAGAAACAGTAAAGCTCAGTTGCTCGACGGACACAAGAGTTAATAGACTAAGTACTCTTGAGAAGCAGTAAGGCTGTGATATGATAAAAATATAACGTGTAGGTCAAAGAGTGTTCACCTCACCTCAGTTCTCCTGTCCATCGAGGAACTGAGGTGAGGAAGTTGAAGAACTATACATATATCTATGCTAAAAGAAAGCTTGACTGCCATTGAGTGGCGGTAATTTGGTATAAAAATATTTGCACTAAATACCAACAACCATAATATGGACTATATTTATTAGTCCCGGAGCTCGGTGGTTGACGCTAGTTTATCGCAGCAACATCACTCGCCCGAGGGAGTGGAAAGATACAGCCCACAGATCAATAGTTACCACGAGGGGATTACCCAGAGTACCACTCCCCGACCCGCCCATCGCTAGTTAAATGCACGCACCAGCGATCTGCATTTAGAAGGGACAACCGGCTTGATAATCGCTCGTGCTCCGGCTTACATGTGCAAGCAGCATTCATAGAATGGCACTTCGATGCCCCACCTACAACGCTCGCTCCGTTCCTGATTATCAAGTGCCTTGGACTCACACATTCATTTTATACCCCAGAAAGGGGAAATGAGGATGACATGATTTCGGGGGGATCCAAAAAGCCGGTATACTATTTCTTGGGATAGGGTGACACTTAATGGAACATAATCTATCATTTGTATCGTATCGTCTCGTAGTTAATGTTTAAGCAAACCGTGCAAAGTCTTTGGGAGTGGTGGATCAGAATCTCAAAGAGGGAGAGATTGCGATATTGGCCAGGGTGTGAGCCCGAGGAGAGGACGTAGACGGGTTGCCCCAAAGAGCGTCTCTTCGAGGGTCACTGCGCGGTTTGTTGGTTTGGTGTGATCTTCTTGACTGTGTGGTATGACACTGAGGGAGGAGGGTTGAGGTGGGTGGGTAAAATAAAGGACAGTCGTCTAGGGGATTTCTGTCGAGTCGAACGCGAATGAGGTGGACGAGGGAGCCTACAGGTCTCGCTGGGAGCTACCTATTCTAATCTCGTGACTTGTCACGTTTCCCAAGAAAGCGTACCTGCCTCTCGCTCTCGGCAGGTCCTTTACATCTCGAAAAGTTCAGAGAAAAATCCCTACAAAATTTTATGCAAAAAGTTACAACCAGCATGGCGCAAACGGTCCTTCGTACAGTGACAAGTGCACTCCGAGGTTTAAACAACACTAATGAAGCAAGGCCAATGTTCTTCCCTTAGAAAAGGGAATTGTGAGTTCGGTCGCGTTCGTCGATCGCTTGCTTCAATTCAATGCCGTCTTCTTGGATCCGGAAAGTTATGGAAGTAGGGAGTTAAATTATTAAGAGAGCGGTGATTGATACTGAGAGAGAGAGAGAGAGAGAGAGAGAGAAAGAAGATTTGAATAGGAAATATGTTATGGAGTCGATACGGTCTCTGAGCTACCTCTCCCGTCCTCGAAGAGGCCCTTATACACTACTTTTCTACCAGTCCATCATATCTAATCTGTGCTATAAGGTCTGAAAAATCGAACGAGAATGAGCAAAAAGATAGATCTTTTAAGAAAATATGAAGGACGGTGATGTTTTTAGAATTAAAATCGCCTGAGACTGTACGAAACCCGAGACTAGAGAGACTTGAAACGTTGGCAATGAATGGTGTAGTAATTTCTTAGCGCGTAGATTATTTGGTGTAGTCGGGGCACCGTTACGCTAGCAGTACCCGTTGTATAAACCGGTCAAGGGTGTGTATCGGAGCCGTCGTCGATTTGACAGAAGCTGTCAGCGTGTGTTGATTGGTGGGCGTCGAGCTTATGGAAGAGGGCGATCGGTTGAGATTTCGTGAGTAACCGTTCGTCCGTCTTCACACTAAAAAGAGTGGTGGCGATCATCGCGCGAAAGGTACTATGGCCATGGATGACCCACCAGGACTTGGCGTAATTGCCGATTGCCACGTCCCGGAGCTTTCCTGTAAGGAATTGTTTCAACAGGAGTCGGAAAGTCAAAGATGGAGATGATGTACCTGAAGTTCTAGATCTCTTTCGGTCTTGATATCCACAGCAACAGATATCGAGGGCTGGTAAGATACAATATGAGCATGAAACAGTGACATTCAGTGCCGTCTAATATACTGACCCCGCTACGAGTCAACCGCTCGAGGTTTAAGCTGCTGTTGTTGACAATTACGCCACTAGCGCCTATAGTTCTGCGCAGTCCTTGTCGTCCATTCAGACTTAAAGAATCTAAATTAGAAACTCGCGAGCCTAGTGCCTAGTGCGTGACGACGGCTTACACAGATAAGAAAGCGTTTGAATACACTAGAAAAATATCATCAGCCCATAACTACCGAGAAATGAAACGAAACTCACATTTCGCTAGGGAACAGTAGATGGCGGCCCAGATATCTGATGCGTGCGTCGTTAGGACGAGAATAACGATTCTACAGAGCAATGAAATTTACAGGTGTTCGGCCCAAGTTGGAACTAGATTTTTATCAGTGTCTGCTGGACATGATCTACGAAGTTGGGCTTACAGAAACCAGGACAGCGATAGCGCCGATACAAGTCAACGATCCAGTACGAATTGTATATCCTAACAGTTGGTCTACCAATCGCGCTGTACTACCTCATGCATTAATCAATTGCGCCCGGTTGCAGGGGAACAGAAAACTCACTGTGATAATGCATTCTTTCTCTTCTCCAGGAAGAAATACAACATCGTCAGTACAACTACAACATCTAGACCCACACCAACGGAAAGTAACATCGTGATCAACCAAGACATGTTCGACGTGTACTGTGTCAGCGACATTATGGTGAGGGCTCTATATGCGAGATAAGTACTAAATCCGCAGCGGGCGACGGAGACTATAACGCAGGAGAGACCGATATATCGGTAGGGACTGGGTAAGAGGTACCACGCCCTGAGCGAGAAGAACCCCTAAGAAAAGGTAGAGTGGTTAAGTCGGGACAACCAGGGGAGCAGGAGACGCACCTGGACCAGCATTGTAATGATACCACCAAGAAGCGTTGACGTGCCGAACCCTTTGAAACTGTTATATTCAAGGGGACTGCCGGTAAAAAGAATCGTAGCTCGATAGACTTCAAAGCAGATACCAATTGTATGGCCGAGCTCAAGGAACCTATGTGTATAGGGCTCGAATTAAGCCCTTGGCTCTTCTACTACGCTTGCTCACCATGTCGCGAGCACCGTGACCTTCAGCAGCCACTGGTCTTCTCGAAACTCCCGGAAGTAATGTTCGGTCTGGAGAGTAATGATCCCAAACATGCAGACCGCTACGAGCGTCCCGATCTCTAGCACTCCGAACGTGTTTGCTATGGTGGTTTCTATACCCGTCATTTTTTCCCAGAAAGAAATCGCCCAGGTGGGTAGTACGCTCGCCCTAGGGAGTAGGGTTCTTCGGCCAGGATGGGTGCGAAAAATCGAGACGGGAGACGGCGCAGACGTTGCAGAGGGGAAGGGAGAGAGGAATCAGATGCAAGCTACCAGCGGTAAATCTATAAAAGTTGATAAGATCGGAGGAATGTAGAAAACCTACCTCCGTTCTCAGACTGACATACCCCAATGTCCAACGACCGGTGAGCAGTATTTAAGACGTTTCCCCCATCTTTCGAGGTAAGCAGATGGCTGATGCAATCTTGTGTGTAGATTCCTGGCGATCTCACACCCGTGTATACGGGTACTCCAGAATGAAATACTGGGACAATCAACCAGAAGTGGCCGTCTTTTTTGCAAATTTGGATAGCTGATACGGACAGATGATGTGTTTTTATAACCACATTAGACCTACTACTCTGGCACGACTACGACGCATGGGCTCATGTAGATGAAGCTCCGCAAAACTAAGGTCGGACTGGCTGTCCCAGCTGCCGAATGCTGAAAATTATGTACCGAGCAATTATCTGTGAGGACAGGCACAAGTTGCACAATGATGCACTCACATCGGGCCTGCTAGATAAATCGCTTTCCAGTGCGTGGAAATTGCTATGGGAATACGGAGATTGGCAGAGCCCGATGGCTAATTTGCGGAGACGACGGAGATGCTGTGATCGAAGAAGTTTGATGGTGTTTGTATCCTATGTGCAACACCACCAAGGTATCATGCTGAGTAGCCGGGACTGCGGAGAGGTTTCGGTACCAACCACTCCTGGAGGTTTGGCGTAGGCGTCCCAAATGTCCGGGTAGCGACCTATCCTTTCCAGGACTGCGAAGAGAGTGTTGGATATTTGCAGAATGATGACTCCGATCATTTTGCGTCCAATGATAGTCCAAACCGAAAGGAAAGCGAATAGTGGCTCTCAGTGCTCTGGGATTGTATATGCTTCAATCCTAAACTTAACACGACCCTTTTTCGTGCCGCTGAAAATTTGGAGTGAGTCCGTCTGACCAAGTGACATGTTACCGCCCTTTCCAATCGTGACCGTAATCCTCCCCAGATTGGTTCGACAAGGTTACAAGGATAATGAGGTTTTCCCTTGATGAAAACATCATTTCTTTTCTCTGACCCTAATGGTAGTGCTAATAAACTACTCTATGCCTCCATCGTATCATCGCCATACCGGCACCACAGTCCATGCCATACAAGTCCGAAGGCAAGACCAACATCCAATGATCAACAAACAATCCATCAGGTTTAAGGTTCAAGCACAGAACAACGGGACTCGAGTTGCTTCCCTCGTGCAACTTCACTAGTGGATCTTTTCCTGTCACCTTTTAGCGGGTCAAATGGTAGACTCCACAATCATTCAGCCTTCGACAAAAACACCCGCATGAGGCCATCATGCTCTTTTATAACTTCTTGACTGCACGCTGGCAGGGCGCTCATTGGTGTCACGTTCGTATATCAAGAAGGCCAAGATGAAGTTCGAGGATTACCAACTTTCACCCTACCTCAGGTCCGGTCTCAAGACACTCTAAAACGCAGAGGGTAGTAAATCATGTAAGTGCCGAGGTGGTGTTAGAGCGACTAACGTATAGCACTGGAGGTGGCCCCGTGCTTCAGGAACTATTTGTGGAAGTTGTTAAGAGGGGATCTTATAGTACATGCTACCTATGTATCTACTATCTGCGGCCTTCGGGAACTGGATAAAGTATTTTGGTATCACATACACCACATGGGTCAAACCTCTCCAGCCCAAATATACTTAAATCCGAAGGGAGACAGATCTTATAGTTATACCTGACTCAGTTGGCACTCAAGTATCGACCCAACAGCAGACCCAACGCCCATTCTCCGCCTCTACAGGCACTGTTCACCTCCCACTGACTTATCCGAACAAGCCAACTTCCCTTTCTCCCTCCAACACGAAGATGATGGGCTCCTCAGAAGGAGTGAAGCAGGATCGGAATGATTCACTGGCTGATCCTACTGTGTTCCGTCGAGCAACCACGGGAAACGCTTCGATTAATGATACATGCATACATCAACACGGCGAATGTGATGATCTCATGGTCCGGAGATTTGCCCGCTGACCAGAGAAGATTGAACTAAGGATGAAAGAATTGATTGTTAGCCAGTGCAGACACCTGGTAGGGGGGTGTGTGGTTAATGCTTACAGTGACGGTAACAAGAAGTGATCCCTTCACAAATGAGGGATGCAAGGTATCAAAGAAGCCCTGCGGACTGATGCTGATTCAAGTTTGGGCTTAATGTCGTTGTTTTCTAACCTTCTGGGCTAACAGGACGTCTTCAATTGGTTGGTGCACTCCCGGCATCACTATATGCCGACTCCGAAGTAACGCTGTTCCCAGAGTTCTAGAGTAGCTGATGGGGTGCGGTGTCCGTATGGTTTCTTGAACACTCAGTCCCCGTTGATCGCACTGCATGCACTTGCAAGCCCTCCGCATGGGTGATAGGACTGAGACCAGAAGCCTCCACCCTGATCCCCACCATGATGGTTTGAAGTACTCGTTCCAGTATCCCGGCTCTATATCTCAACCCACGTGTGGCGACCTGATTAGTGAGAGAGCGGATTGACGTGATGCATATCTGAAAACGTGCTTTAGCCATGGAATACTACACCCTTGGAGGTCCAGATGTTTAACAAGGTCCTGGACCGTGAAGTATAGGTGGGGCAATACAATAGCCCGCAGAAGCCAACTATGACGTGACTCCGTATAGAACTTGTTGGTCTAGCTGGGTTCAGTATTTTTGGATGTTGATACTCCGAGCAAGAGTTGTGAATTTATTTTGCACAAGCCGTCACGACGCCTGAATCAATATCCCTCCTCGTACATTTTTGAAGTTAAGAGTTCAAGTACACGGGTGCGAAGATCTGTGAGTGGGCCTGCCAAGGGGAAACATGATTTCGCAGAGGGGTGGCCTGGGATTTGTGACCATACAGGCTTCTAGTTCTGAACACTTCTTCTTGCAACTTGTTTTGGTTCTACAGCGGGAGAGTAGGGTCGCCGATCAACAAACACGAGATCATGGAGGGGGGTACGTGTCTGCGAATAGTCATTAACATATGTATATCCACATATCCTTGGTTGAGTGGCTGATGATCGATCGACCTGGTGTTTCGTTCATGGGTGACTGCTGTGTACCGCGTAGATAATTATACTGTACCTGCCGACTTAATACAGGTTGTTCCTTGCCAGGAACGTGTGAAGATTTTGAGGACCTGAGAGTGGCGTCTGGAAGATCCAGAAGACTAGACTCGAAGACGACAAAGGGGCGAATAGTATCAATATAATAACGCGCAACCAAAACATACCCGAGGAGAAGAAAAAGCTGCGTTGTACGCCACGGTCGAGGAAGCCGCAGAGTACCTAGAAGATGGCAGGGAGCCTGATAGGAACATATATTAGAACTTTCTCTATACAGGGACCGAAGAACTATGCAACAGCGGCGGCTAAATGTGCGGTGAGTCCCGATGACATAACTGTCAACGATGAAGAATTGATCCATGGAAGCGGGGAACGGGGGGGTTGACCATATATAGTTAACGTGGTTTACGAAGTGGTACCTCGATATCTCTTTGGATCATCGAAACGCAGCCCTGTGTGTATATGATTGACAATAAGTCAACAGTTTAAAAAGTATTTCATATGGTGTGGCTATCAAATGAGAGACAGTCACCCCATTGTACTGCAGGTCCCAGACCAGCCCTAGCAGCTTTCCGACATAATTCTAGCTTGAGAGGTCGCAATGGGAGGCCGATCAGAAGTACCCGCTGCGATGATTGTTGAACCATGCTTGGAAAGTGGCTTATTTTCGAGAACGTACTACTGGGAATGGATGTTATTCATGCATTCACACCAAGACGCGGTCAGAAACAAAGTTCAGAATGCCCATTATAACACAAGGTAGTAGCTACAAGCAAAAAGTTCACGATCTATTATCTACTGTCCATAGCCTCCGCTGTGGCCTCCACCATGACCTCCATTTTGTCCACCATTGTAGCCGCCATTGTTGCCACCGTCGTGTCCTCCATCACTTCCACCGCCGTTTTGTCCTCCACCGTAGCCGCCACCGTTGTGACCGTCTCCTCCGCCGTGGCCTCCACCAGAGCTACCGCCATGCCCCCCGCCGTTGCCCCCACCATAACCACCACCTGAGCCACCGTGGTTACCCCCATCGTGACCACCATGGGAGCCACCATTGTTACCTCCGCCGTAGCCGCCATTTGAACCGCCGTTATTGCCGCCATCATGGCCGCCGTTTGAACCACCGTTGTTGCCGTTACCTCCGCCGCCATAGCCACCATTTGAACCTCCGTTGTTGCCTCCGTCATGGCCACCGTTAGAACCACCATGGCCACCGTTAGAGCCTCCACCATAGCCGCCATTGGAGCCGCCATTACCGCCCCCATATCCACCCTGTGTAACAGCAGTGGTACTAGGTACAACACCGGCCGAAGCCTGTGCAGCAAAGAATACTACAGCAATGACAAAAGTGAAGATAGACTTCATATCTGAACAATGTATCTATCGTAAGTCATAGTCGACTGGAGCAGCCAGACTCAATATAACAAACCTGTTGTTCGATGATAATCTGTATACTACAGAGTTATCAATGAACGGGTATTTGAGAAGACTAGTGGATGAGCTTACAGTAGGAGGCAAGTGTAGTTTGACTGTGGAGTCTGGAGAAAAGTCCGTCGTGTCCAGGCCCCTTTTATCTTGAACGAAAAAATCACTATTTGTCAACTTTTTTTATTTTGAAAAAACCGATCATGTTTATCCTGTGTTTTTGACTAATGAGATTGGTATGATGATTCTAGCTTGACATGAGGCCGCTCTAATACCCCAATAGATCTGTTTGATGTTTTTTTTTGGTTGCGGGATGTCAAGGACATAGTGCGAAATACATAGACATTGCTAAAATAAGCATCTATCGACCTCGGGATCAGGAAACGATCATAAACCCATTGAAGTAACAGACAACGTGTCCTTTGTCCCGGATATATGTTGCGAAGTCGCTCGATTATGAGTATTTGAAGTGAAAGGTATCGATCTGGTACCAAGTATTCTCAACCTGCACGTTACCACGAGGAAAACTCGCCGAGGCGGCACCAAACTCCATGCAATACTGAAATGAAGTACGTCTACAGTCAAGGTTTGAAGCAGCATATTGGCTCGGAGGAGAAAGCATATTATGGCACTTCATTTCTCAAGTTCGCAATTCTCGGGGATCTGATACAGATAAGTATCAGAACTGGCACATACTCACACAGTAATGTCAATCATGTATTTGAAGGGAAGAATAGGGATGCGCAGTTAATCCTGTACCTAAACCATACCACGTTAGGTCTAGGTGGACGCAAGCCGGCAATGAGATTTTGGGGACTTCGGAAATTTACCCCCTACCAGCCTCGGAGGAGAAGAATTTCTACGGCAGTTGAATTGACGTGGAGCCTCGACCGACCAACCACAAAAATAGACTGTGATTCTCATAATCTGAGTCCTTCCTCGGTCCCCAGATTTATTGGACAAGTCTTCAAACATCTCCCTTCGATCACCACCAAAAGCCGCTGGGCGTTGACAAAGACTTTGTACAAGAAAAAATAGACACATGGTGTAGTTGGTCATCATACCCACTCGGCATGCAGATTTTCGACCAGAGGTGCCCAATTCAATTCCGGGGTGTCCGTTGTCCCATGCAGCGATATTATTCCTTTTTCACTCTAAAACAATCTCCCTCTCTCTCATGTAGGTGTTTTATCCTTATTTTTTCACTTCCACCTGTTTTTATTAAAGTCGATGTAAATCATGAACAGCCAATGACTAAAATCATCATAAGTATATCCTCACTTGCGCAATGGTCTCAATCCCCAAAGATAATTATCCCTCATAAAAATAAAAAAAACCATCGAATGATATACTGGTACAATCTCTTTATCAACATGGATACAAAACACCTTGTTACCCTTGAAATTTTCGATACCGGTGGTATTTTAGACACCTATAGCAACCAACAAACACATCATCACCTAACACACCACTCCAAAGCTGCGCGCGACACCATGCCGAAGCCGCACAAAGCACTCAGGATATTTTCACCCAGTTCTTTGATACAGGTGAGATACACGTTCAAGTGTGCGATTTTTGTCGTTCGATCATATATAGTATACCAAAAACCACCAGGACCGGCGTAACTCGGGGTTGTTAGGCGTTTCGCGTTTTGAAGGACGAGAGATCAAGGCCAAGTCCCTCAAGTTCCATCCTCTCGGACAACGTTCGTTGTGGGAGGGGGGAGATGAGGTTATTTGCTATGTCTTGCGCTTAAGCCGATCTGGAGCTGACCGTTCCCTCTTCTTGTCAACCCTTCACCAGCATCACATTCCTCTTCGATTGATCAGAACTGGATAATCGCGCATATAGCATGTCCATGTCCAACGCAGGTTTCCCAATTTCGAAGGTTCAACAAGCAAACCGACGAATTCTGGATCGAGTGACGTAGGGTCCGGTTGGAGAGGGACCACCATTGAGTTACAATGGGCACACGTTTGGCGCACGTATTTGCCAGGTAGACCTTTTGACTTCTCCCTCCCTCTTCTTGCTTCTCGAATCTCGAATGAATTCGCTTCGGAGGAATCGAGACAAGGCCTACCGGACCCCGGAACGAGGATGCTCCATATATCGCCACTGTGACCTATACGGTCAGGACATCTTGGAATGGCGTGAAGCGAGGTGGGTAGGCGAGTTTGGATTGGGTGAGTGAGGTGTAAAGGGAGATGCACCGTTCTAGCTGAAACGTTTGACGAATCAACGGGGACGTATATACCTACCACAAGTCAGTGCCGGAAGACATGAAAGAAGGAAGAGAAAAACAGACATTGCCGCTCCTGTCACCCGCAACACTCAAATACACTCTCCGATTCCACTCAGCACCAATTTCACTACTGCCTGCCCTTGTATTCCACTCCCTGGTAGACCCCACTCCCAATTCCTACATTCCCAGACCTTAACCATCCCATCCTTCCCTACATTATTCGTATAACCCCCACACCCGAACTCAAATCAACATCACACTCGACACAGGACCCGAACGCGCCGAGAATCGCGCGGCTGTGGGAGATTGGATGCCCGAAATGTGATACAACAGTTTGGGTGACTGAGGTGGATGACGGGGTTGTGAAGGTTTTGTGTCATAGTGGTACTTTATCCGAGTTTTGTGTGGTGTCCGACGAGGAATTGATCAGTAGATATGTCTCTTGGTACTTCAGGATGGCATACGCCACTCTATATGTCGTATTAAGTTAGAGTTATCGGAATTATTAAATTTCTGGGGAGGGAGGACGTCCGATGGAGGCTAGGAGCCAGTTGATATGGCAGGTATTCAAGTCGCATAAGCTCGATGCGCACGTTTAGACAACGTATTTCCACACCGTCGCGGTCATAGATAGACACATACCTTTCTGAAGAAACGTGATATCGCGACAAATTGTCTGCAGCTGCAGCTCCGGGTGGTCGTTTTCCAGTCAAAGACGGATTGTACAGTGTAGTCATTATTAGCGAATTTCGACTGTGGGTTCTGAGTGGTTTTTCGTTTTATTGTGCGTAAAGCCCTGGCTTAGTCATCGCGGCTGTGTTGAACAGAATGCTTAGAATACTTGATTGCTTCCATGACCGCTGGACACCCGAGAGCTGAACGTAGAATTGTGCATCCTGAATGAATAATTATACAGACCAGAAGAATGACACAGAATGAACAATGACTGAGTGACAGAAAGGGCTGTTGAAAGGACTCGAAAAAGAGGTGATAAGAGTAATATTGGGAGGCAAAAGAGCGGGGACAACAGGTAAGTATACTTTGATATATATACCAAATTTTGTGTGTCTTTAAGAAACACGTCACAACATGAACAATGGTGTCGACATGCCGTGGATATTTCCTGGATTGTCCACGGATTCCAACAAGGGTCTTCGCCACCGGCAGGCATGTTATGGCTTCCACCATCAGTTCGCGAAAGGTGCGATTGCCATGGATGACCCCCCAGGACTTGGTGTAACTGCCGATTGCCACGTCCCGGAGTGTTCCTGTAAAAAAAATTGGTTCAAGCAGGAGTCAGAAGGCCAGAGATGGAGATGATGTACCTGAAGCTCAAGATCTTTATTGGTGTTGATGCCCACAACAACAGATACCAGGGGCTGGTAAAATACGTGATGAACATGAAGTAGTGACACTCAGTGTTGTATATATACTGACCACCCTATGATTCGGTCGCTTGAGATTAGAGTCACTGTTGTTGACTATTACGCCACTGGCGCCTATGGTTCGGCGCAGTCCTTGTCGTCCATTCAGACTTAAAGAATCGGATCAGAAACTCGCGGGCTTAGTGCCTAGTGCGTGACGACGGCTTACACGGACAAGAAAGAGTTCGAATACACTAGAAAAAGATGATCAGCCCATAATTACCGAGAATATGAAAGGAAGCTCACACTTTGCTAGGGAGCAGTAGAAGGCGGCCCAGATATCTGATGCGTGCGTCGTTAGGACGAGAATAACGATTCTACAGAGCAATGAAATTTACAGGTGTCCGGCGCAAGTTGGAACTAGATTTTCATCAGTCTGTGTTGGACGTAGCCTATGAACTTCGACCTACAACGATCAGGACAGTGATAGCTCCAGAGCTGGTCAACATTCCAGTACGAATTGTATATCCCAACAGCTTGTCTATTAATCGTGTTGTACTACTTAGTGCATCAGCAAACTACGTTTGGCTGTTGGAGGCAGTAAGCTCACTGTGACAATGCCCTCTTTCTCTTCTCCAAGAAGAAATACAACATCGTCAGTGCAACTACAACATCTAGACCCACACCAACGGAAAGCAACATTGTGACCAACCAAGACACGTTCAACGTGTACCGTGCCACCGACGTTGCGATGAGGGCTCTATATGCGAGATAAGTACTAAACCCGCAGCGGGCGACGGAAACTATAACGCAGGAGAGACCGATATATCGGTAGGGACTGGGTAAGAGGTACCACGCCCGGAGCGAGAAGAAACCCTGGGCAAAGGTACAGTGGTTTAGCCGAGACAACCAATTGGGGGTGAAAGCAAGAGACACACCTGGACCAGCATTGTAATGACGCCACCAAGAAGTGTTGACGTACCGAACCCTTTGGGACTGTTATATTCGAGGGGACTGCCGGTAAAAAGAATCGTAGCCCGATAGACTTCAAAGCAGATACCAATTGTATGGCCGAGCTCAAGGAACCTATGTATATAGGGCTCGAATTAAGCCCTTGGCTCTTCTACTACGCTTGCTCACCATGTCGCGAGCACCGTGACCTTCAGCAGCCACTTGTCCTCTCGAAACTCCCGGAAGTAATGTTCGGTCTGGAGAGTAATGATCCCAAACAGGCAGATCGCCACAAACGTCCCGATCTCCAGCGCTCCGAAAGTGTTTGCTATGGTAGTTTCTATACCCGACATTTTGCCTGGAAAGAAATTGCCTGGGGGCTATCACGCTTGCTGTAGGGAGCAAGAAGGGGTGGTTCCTTGCTTAGGATGGGCACCAGAAAGAGAGAACGGAGGGTGAGAGAGAGGGAGGAACTGGATACAAGCTACCATCGGTAAGCTCTTAAAAGTTGATGGGTGGATTGCTGAAATTCTATGCGTAGACTTCTGGAAATCTCAAGGCTATGTACACAGGTGCTTCGGATTGGAATAGGAAGAAAAGCAAACCTGAAATAATTGTTCTGATTCTGTCAATGGTGATGATGATCCTCCACAGCCTGTTCTACTCACGGGAAAAGGACACAGTAGATTCGTATGCTTCAGCTAATCAACCCAACATAGTCCTGCAGAGTCTGGTTTAACCATCGCTCAAGGTGTGCAGATCGATTATCCTGTGAGGACGGGTACAACTTGCCAAATAACTCCCGTATCGTTCACTTTTTGATATCAGATGTGATATGAGTTTTTTTTGTATCACTGAAAATGTGTAGTACGTCCTTCCAACAAACTGCTATGTTACCACCTTTTGTATCATATTCCAATCATGATCGCTGTAATATTCTCCAGATACTTGTGATGAGATGACAAGGGAAATGAGTAGTGTAGAGGCAGGAGTCGTTTAGCCATATTCAAGCCCTTGTATTCATGTGTCGCGGTTCGAATTATATCCATCCTTTTCCTAATGCAACATATGGTTGCACATTCCCTATATCCGGCCGGTTTTTAGCGCCCTCGGAAATACATCTCGACTCCCAGTAATCATGATAAGAATATTTATACAAGGGTAACTGCTCAACTCGTATCGGCTGTAAAGTCGTCCACGAGATGGTGATGGTTTTGGGGAGGGTCAGGAAGTTCCATTGCGCAGGCAAGTGAAAGATTAATATGGCTGTCAATGGAGGCCTGAGCCAGGACCGATAAGCGTTAGTAAGTTGCCCTGGCTAGTATACTAAGAAATGTTGAAGAACCAAGCCATCGTGGGAATGATTGGACCCAGTGCTTAAAATACCCGATCGCTTCCCACCCACACGACTCAAGAGGACACTCGAGCTGGACTGGAAGCTGTATGTACAAGACAAAGGTCGTGCCCTAAGGGCAGAGCAAATGAATGAGAGTGGGGGGAGGAACGGCGACTGGGTGACAGTGATACACCTCGTCACCGGCGAGAACCTTTCATGCCGATTCAGATTATTGGCTTCCACCACTGGTTCACACCCCTTTCATCTCAAGAATCTTCTCCGTCACCTGCCCATTCATACTCAGCTAATCGTATAACCCCACCAAACCCCCACATACTCACTTCTTCCTTCTTCTCACCGACCTTCTCCACCATGTCCGCCGCATCCAGAACAACCATCCTCCGTCTAATCAACGCCTCCCAACACACAACTTGTCCATGCCACAGTGGTCATACCCATGTTCATCCCCACAGTCAAGCTCAAGCAATAAACCAATTTCGTAGTTTCGCAACTCCTGTTGAGAAAATTGAAAAAGAATATGCTTTCGAGGTAAATCCTTGAATAATATACACTTGACATTGTCCCACTCTCCTTGTTGTACCTTGTCGTTGTTTTGGGTGTGAACTATTTAGGTCGTTGCGTCAAATCTACGCTTTGGTGATGGTGTGACTTCCGAAGTGGGTATGGATTTCAAAAACATGAATGCTCGTAAAGTACGTTTCTCACCCTCTCAGGCCGAATATTAAATCTAATCCTCGATACATAGGTCGGCGTCTTCACAGACCCTAACGTCGCAAAGCTCAAACCCATGAAAGCGGTACATACTCGTCACTGACTCCATAAGCCATCATGCTCATCAGACAATAGGCCATTGCGTCTTTAGAGTCCCAGACTGACCTCCCATTCGAAGTCTACGACCAAGTTGTCGCAGAACCCACAGAAGAAAGCTGGCGAAACGCGATAACATGGGCTCGTAAACATGACTTTAGCCATCTCTTAGCGTGAGTCTCTCTCGATAACCTACAAATGTCCCTCCTCTAATCACCTTTTTGATCTCATAAATTAGTGTCGGAGGTGGAAGTGTCATGGATACTGCCAAAGCCGCAAATCTGCAAGTCAACAATACACGCCCCCTCATACTTCATCTAAACAGTTATTACATTTCAGATTCACCGTCTATCAAGATGCAGATCTGATGGATTTCGTCAACGCGCCCATTGGCAAAGGCAAACCAATAACTCGAGAATTACGACCCTTAATTGCTATTCCAACCACCGCCGGAACCGGTTCCGAAACGACTGGAACTGCAATCCTCGACATCACTTCACGTTCTTTCAAAACTGGTATCTCTCAACGCGCTATGAAACCAGTTCTCGGTATCGTGGTCAGTCTTCTCTCCTTGTTACTCAAAGCCCAATGATAACACCCACCCACAAACGTATATCATAGGACACTCAAAATACCGAATCTTGCCCAACCGAAGTCCAAATCAGCGCGGGTCTCGATGTGCTGTTCCACAGTATGGAAAGTTACACAGCTATTCAGTAAATTTCGTATCATTGAATCGAAATCAATCGACTAACTAATACACTCCAGTTACTCCGAACGTACTCCCCGACCTACCAATCCCATCCTACGTCCCGCATATCAAGGTAGCAATCCCCTATCTGACATCTTCGCCCTTTGGGCATTACGAGCTACCATAAAGTATCTTCCTCGTATTCACAAGAACGGCAGTAGTGATCACGAAGCCAGAACACAAATGCTGTACGAATCATAAATCTTTCCCATATTTAGGGAAAAATACTGATAAATACTAGCTTGGCAGCATCTTTCGCTGGAATTGGTATGGGTAATGCCGGTTGTCATATATGTCATGCGATTAGTTATCCCGTGCGTCGATCAATCTTTTCATATACTGTATTCTGACGACCTTTAGATATCCGGGTTGAACAAGAAAGGTCCAAAATACAAACACCCAGGCTATGTCGTCAATAAACCGTTAATCCCTCACGGTATCAGGTAATTTACACCTTCCACAGCCTCTAGTCAATTTCACACTTATCCTTTTCCTTCCTCCCTCAGCGTCGCTTTAACCGGTCCTGCAGGTAATCCTCTCTCACACACACTTCATAACCACCAACAAAAAGATTAATAATAATTAACACCCAGTTTTCGAATTCACTACTCCATCATCACCCGACCGTCACCGTCAAGCTCTCGCAATCTTCAACTCCACATCCACCTCAGACCCCTCAATCGCTCGAATCCCCGACTCAGATATCGGAAAACACTTGTACGAAGCCATCGCACGATTCCTCGATAGTCTCGCCGTTCCTCGTGGTTTAAAAGCTGTCGGGTAAAATATTTTCCTTCTTCCTCGTCGTAAAAACCAAAGAATACTGATGGGTTATTTGTTGTTGGTGTAGATATACGCAGAGCGACGTTGAAAAGTTGGCGGAGGGTACTATTCCACAGAGGCGTTTGTTGGATATGGCTCCTGGTATTGGTGATGTTCCAGGTTTCGATGGGAAGAAACATTTGACGAGTATCATTGAGAACTCGTTGGAGTATTGAAATCAACTTGGACTGTTGGGTTGCTTCGTTTCAATAACGATCACAGATCACGGAACCTTCTCTTGCTTTAAACAATTCCCCAAAGTGAATCCCAAACTTTTTTTCTTCTCCTGCTATATTAGATATCCGAAATCGAGCAAACCCCAGGTCTATAATTGATGTACCAGTGTTGACATTAGGAGATTTGAAAAATATGCATCCATTTTCGAGTTTGGATGGATGGGAAAATAAATATAGCTGGGCCTGGCTTTTGAATAACAGGAGCCTGTGTCATATTTTCTCAGGATTAGGGTACTAAAAAATGAGGATTGGCATTCACCATGATGCTTCCCTAAGCTCTAGCACATTCTGCAGACCCAACTCCTCAGAACTGCTATGTGGCCAGAGAACCTCAATGGTGTTACAAATTCAGCTACTGAGGACAATCAAAGAGGATGTGATCTCTAAGTATGGCCTTAATACCTATCTCAGCCAAGTAACTGTTTAGGAAATGACTATAACAAGTTGTTGTGTCTACCAGCAGCAGTAAACACAGTAGGAGAGAATGTAGGGTCTACTCACTGAGAAAGTGCTAAAGTTTCCAGTCATATTCAACATATTCAATGAATAGACTATAAGTCATTATGTTACAACTGGTAAATTGTATGCCTATTTTAGGATGTGATTCTACCTTAGTTCAGGTTTTCAGCTTGCACAGAGGATCACCTGCTGATTGGGCTTATCTTTGTTCCAGACCTATCAATCAACCTTTCCTATATTTCTTTTCTGTCTGTTTTTGTCCATCTTGTTTCCTTTTACATTCTGATTCCTTTTTACCTCTATTATTCCATACTTCAGTATCACTTGTTCTGCTTATTGTGTCATGTTCCTGTTACTGATGTTATATAATGTTTTTCTTATCTTTTCTTAACTAGTTACTCCATTATCTTGTCAGTTGACCTTCCAATACCCCTCCACTACTAGTATATAAGTAGTTCTTCATACACTTGTATTGGGTAGTGTGATTATCAACTTAGTCTCTGACTATCTTCCTCTATCAATCCCTACTATATGAGTAAATCCTTCTACTTGTCCATTACCTATGTCTGACCTCCATCCTAGTGACAAAAGGTCATCTAAGTGAGGACTACTATGATATCCAGAGGAATGCAGCACACAAGCTGAAGCCAAGGTCCCCTGTTCATCTAGTCCACCATTTCTACAAAGGCCTACCTTCTCAAATCAAGGATGTTATGACTACAATAATTGAGGATAGACCTGAGGATTTGAAGTCAATAAAGAAATTGGCCAATAGGATTGACCAATGTTACTGGGAGCATCAGTGAGAGAAATCTCACTAAGGCTCCTTATAGCTAAAGAAATGTAGTATTTCATTTTTCTCTTCAACACCTTATAATTCCAACAGTGGCAAATAAAACATGTATATGAATTATTGAAACTATATAGAATGATCTACCAAGTACCAATTGTCATTACTAGTCATAATTGACTCAGTATAACATTCATCATATGCAGAGCAACTTATAGGAAGTTTTGGTTCAGTCTATTATTATTATAATAACTTCATAACCTATTTATAGAATATGACTGAAACTTCAACACTCCTTCTTGCTCTAAATCAATGTATAGTTTTATTTACTCAAATGTCAAGCCAAGTTGAGGCCAGAACTGATTGAATTAAATTTTATCTAAGTTCTTAGTGAGTATATTGGCAGGATTATCCATGTCTTTCACATAGAACATTTCAATCTTTCCTTCCTCTACCAAATCACAAATGTAATGGTATTTGATGTTGATATGTTTAGATTTTTTTTCTGTTACTGGATTTTTGGCCCAAAATATTGAACCTTCATTATCACTAAAGAGATAAGGGGCCAATGATTGGATACTAGTTTCTTCCAATAAATTGACAGTCTAGATAAGTTGTCTACTACAATCTGACAAAGCCATATATTTGGCTTCAGTGGAAGATAATGCAACAGTTTTCTGTTTTCTTCTTAGCCAAGCAATTGCTCCACTGGCTAATAAACAGAAATATCCAGTTACATATTTGTGACTAATTAGATTACCAGTCCAATCAGAATCAGAGAATACATCAAAGCCTTACATAGTATTTCCAATATAAGTAATTCTATATTTGCAAATAGTATTATTCAGCAAATGTAAGCCTGTATTATAATGTGCTTTAGTAGGGTTGGTCATATGTTGTGATAACTTGACAGTGGAAAAAGCAATGTTAGGCCAACTACCTATCATCAAGTATATTATTGACCTTGTTAATTGTTGATACTACTTGTTATGAACTATAGATAAACATTACATTCCTATCATGCACCCATCATACTCATTATTTCTATGTATCTGTTTCATCTCCTGTTTCACTCCATATGGCTGTACTCTTACTAACTTATTCTACTCATCCCCTATGACTCTGTTACTCTGTTCTCTTATTCTTAGCACTCATACTAGTATATAAAGTGTAGTATTACTTGATTCCAATCATATCATCCCTTTCTCTCTTCTCTACTTCCTTGTCTTTATTCAAAGACTTGCAACCTGAGTCCTAGACTAAGGTCATAATATTTGGTAAAGTGTTATTTGATTTATCTTGCAAGAAAGGTGCCACTATTTGTAGCTAGGCTTGGAATAATAGCCTCTAACCAGGATAATAGTATATGAGCAGCAGTAGCTCATCAAGAACACCAAGAAGACCCAGAGCTCTGAGACCAACAGACATCCAAGGATCACCAGTAACCACCAGATCCAAAAGACAAACAGAACCTGAAGTCCCCAAAGGACTCAAGTGATAGAAATCAGACTATAGTATAGATGAAGATACAGCTCTCTTTGAGACCCTATTCAACACAGAAGTTGCCAAAACCACATCCAACATAGAAGTTACTGAAGCTCCATTCAATTTAGATATCACCAAGACCCACAAGAATAAATATAGTGAATCAGAAACAGAATCAGAAATGACCAACAAGATCAATTTCCTAAAGAACTTAGCCCTGGAACCAGGATACTTCAATGGAGATAAAACCAAGTTTGACAATTGGTGGAGAGTAATGTCCTTATAGACACTCTTCAACAAAATCAATGACAATGAGCAAAAGATAATTGGAGTATTAGCATAGATGAAAGGAGGACTAGTAGGTTCCTATGCTAATGCCAAGTTACAGGCAATCCAAGACAAGAAATTACTGGCATTCAATGGCTTCACAATGAAGATAGTAGCTACATTCTCCTTGGGGAATAGAAAAGTAATAGTAGAAGAAGAAATTGAGTTGTTCAAATGGGGAAAGAGGAATACTGTGGACTTCTTATTAGAGTTTGAAGTACTGAAAACTCAAGCTGGAACAGACAATACACATGCCATATTCCTCTTCAAACAACACACCAGAGTAGACATCATCAGAACCATTGTAGGCTATCTGACAGCCTCAATCCCAAACACATACAACAAATGGAGGACCACAATTCTTACAGTAGGACAGGGATATGAAACCACAGACATTACCTGCAAAGATGTTAGAACAAGCACAGGACTCACTGCAAAGGACCCCACTCCACCGCCAATCACTGTGCCTTTGTATTCTGTTGCAAGGATAATGAGAAAGTGACCCCCCAAGTTGCCACCACTCCCACCAGAGAACCGTGCCTCCATAAGGCAATGTGTTCCAATTGTGGAAAGGATCACCTCACTACAGACCAAAAATGCCAGTTCTAGAAACATTGCTTCAACCATGACTGGCATACTAACAAAACACTCAAACTTAGAGCCAACAAAGGAGTACCAATCCCTCCCTCCTCTTCATCCCTGGCTGGTTGAAGCCAAATAACCCCCCCTCAATGAATAATGCACCCAATGATCAAGACAGACTCCCTCATTCTCTACTGAATGAATTAAAAGTCTGTTCTCACAATGTTGGAAGCGTATATAGAGTGATGGAGACAGTCCTCACACATAGAGGTAATGTCGACCTCCTCCTCATACAAGAACCCCCATAGAGATACCTCCATAATATTCTCTCTCCTATCTCCAATGAGAGTTTGTCCCTCATAAGAGGTCCAGTTCATCTGGACTGGACCCTCCTTTCCTGCCCAATTATAGCCAAAGAAGTCCTTCAAGTCAGATGCCAGCATATTCCTCATCAATGTAGACCTTGGCCTGAAGGGCCTGGCAGGATGGTCAATGAAAACCATCAAACACTCCCTTGTGTACTTGCTTTTGCTCACAAATGTTTCAAGTGACTCCAATCTTCTATCAGAAGGGATATTATCAATCATTGAGACCTCTTGTGCATTTTGCTATTTGCTGGAGAAGAAGAACTACTACTGTTGAATGTTTACAATGACGGCTGTAACACTGTGCTCCACTTCCTTGAGGAACATTTTTTCGACCTCTCACCCTTTCTTCTCATGGATGGTGACATCAATATCCGATCTGATAGATGGGACCCTTCAACAGATCAACATCCTGCAAGTGCGGACCATCTTCTTATGGTCACTGAGGCTCTCAATTTGGAGAGGTCAATTCTGGCTGTTGCCAAACCTATACAATATGCTTCAGACCCCAATCTCCCAGACACAGTCATTAATCTTTTCTTCACTTTGGAAACACTTCTGCATATCCCCACTCATAATATTCAGGATGGTGATTGGTACAACTCTGACCACACCCCCTTTCTTATTTGAATCCCTATCCCCCAAATGGATATTGTCATAGAGAGAATAACAGTCCCTAAGAGTTCTGAGAAGGAGACCAAATTCCTGACAGACATTATGGATGGAATAAACAATACAAACTGGCCAATGAACACCACAGAAGAGCTGGAGAAAGCTGTAGTGGAACTGATAGTTTATTTGATAGGTTCTAGAATTGCAATGCAAAGAAAGTCAAGATCACCACCAGGTCCAAGTCCTGGTGGAATGAAGAATGCTCCAAGGTGCTGGTGGATTACCATGTGGACCAAAGGAACAAATGAAAATGGAACACTTTTCACAAGACAGCGAGGGTTACAAAAAGAAATTATTTCAACAAAAAGATACAAGAAATCTCAGTTGATAATCATTGACCTTGGGACCTCATGCCTTGGACTAAAGACCAAGCTCTCCCAGCCACCAAGGCCATTTGTCACAACAGATGGCCCTGTCTATTATGAACTATAGATAGACAGTACATTCTTATTACTCATTATTCTCATGTATCAGTTTCATCCCCTATTTCATCCCTTATGGCTATACTCCTACTGACTCATTCCACTCATCCCCTATGACTCCTTTACCCTGCTCCCTTATTCTTAGCTACCACCACTAGTATATAAAGTGTAGTAATAC
The DNA here is from genome assembly GCA_963576785.1 of Chlorophyllum brunneum. Classification (NCBI taxonomy): domain Eukaryota; kingdom Fungi; phylum Basidiomycota; class Agaricomycetes; order Agaricales; family Agaricaceae; genus Chlorophyllum; species Chlorophyllum brunneum. The sequence continues at coordinate 575,327 of OY756147.1, read as the reverse complement.
TTAATGTATTCCTTACACTTTACCAATCATATCATTCCTTTCTCTTCTCTCTACTTCCTTGTCTTTATCTAAAGACTTGTAACCTGAGTCCTAGACTAAGGTTGTAACATTTGGTAAAGTGTCATTCGACTCACCTTGCAAGAGAGGTGCCACTATTCATAACTAGGCTTGGAATAATAGTCTCTGACCAGGATAACAGTATATGAGCAGCAGTAGCTCATCGAGAACACTGAGAAGACCAAGAGCTCCAAGACCAACAGACATCCAGGGATCACCAGTAACCACCAGATCCAAATGACAAACAGAACCAGAAATCCCTGAAGGCCTTAAGCAGCAGAAATCCAACCACAGTATAGACAAAGACACAGCTCTTTTCGAGACCCTATTCAACACAGACATTGCTGAGACCATATCCGACATAGAAGTCACCGAGACCCCATTCAATACAGAAATTGCCAAAGCCACATCCAATTTAGAAATCGCTAAGATCTACAAAAACAGAGAATCCAAAACATCTGATATAGAAGTTGCCAAAACCTCTGAGAACAAACATAGTGAACCAGAAACAGAATCAGAGATGGCCAATGAAATCAACTTCCCAAAGAATCTAGCCCCAGAACCAGGATACTTCAATGGAGATAGAACCAAGTTTGATGATTGGTGGAGAGTGATGTCCTTATGGACACTCTTCAACAAAATTGATGACAATGAACAAAAGATAATTGGAGTATTGGCACAAATGAAGGGAGGATTAGCAAGTCCTTATGCTAATGCCAAACTACAGGCAATTCAAGACAAGAAAACACCGGCATTTGATGACTTTGCAAAGGAGATGGTAGCCACCTTCTCCTTGGGGAATAGGAAAGCAATAGTAGAAGGAAAAATTGAGTTGTTCAAACAGGGAAAAAGGAACACTGCATGTTATATCCGAACCTCGAACCTATGTCAGAGGTTATGACAAGTTCCCAGAAGTAATACCACTTGTTCCACCACCATAATCCAACAACACTATTATCGATTCTCTACTTTGACTAGCCTAGAAATATGCACCATACTTACATGTATGTGACACCGATGGACTCTACTTATACACCATTGAGAACAACCTCTATGGCACCTGGAATAATGGTTGGAAAGTATGACTAACTACTGAAGAAACTATGCAGTACATCCACCTCTACATATACACTTGCAATCCAGCACTCGAAGTGCTCATTCACCAACAAATCACCAATGGAATCTATTGCATAGAAATGTGACCTAAAGACTTATCACCAGATGACAAACCTGCTGTACCCAGTAGTGACAGCGATGATTCTCCCCATCCACTATTGCAATCTACTTGAGCCTTTGTCGAGTCACCTGAGTCCTATCTCTCCAAAGAACCAATCACATCTACATCATCCCTATCGTCCAACTCCGACCATCCTATGGATGCAGTTCTTCCATCACCACCGTTGTTGTCATTACCTTCTACTACTTCATCCTGCACATCTTGTGACTGCAGGTATTCCGACAAATCTCCATCATCATCATCTGAGATCTCTGAGGATGAGTAAGCACTCATCCATTTTACCGTCATCAGTTTCACTTTGCTCTATGTTTAGCTGTTTCATCTTTATTAGTTTCATGTCTATCTTTAGTAGTGTTTCACCTTGAGTTTCATATCTATCAGTTTCACATTGCAAAACATGTTTCAGTCTTATTATCTATACTCTGTAGTATTTATAAAAAAGAAGTAGTTAGTATAAATAGTTGACTGTATCAGGAAGTCAAAGCTTAAGCTTTGATCTTCTACAGGGATAGCCTTCTTGATTGCCCAAGAAGAGTTTCCATTGACAGTTGCTATCAATCAATAGAAGATTGCTTAACTGCTTATTCTCTACTTGCCCTTATCACTCAGAGCTACGAGATAAACGGGATTCCCATTTCTTGGTTGAGTAATGACAGTTTGATAACATTTGCTTATCCAGTTACTTGGCTGAGATAGGTATTAAGGCCATACCCTAGAGGTCACATCCTCTTCAATTGCCCTTAGTAGCCAAATCTGTAACACTGCAGACTTCTTAATAGAGTTTGAAGCATTGAAAACCCAAGCAGGAACAGATGATACACATGCTATATTCCTCCTCAAACGACACACCAGAGCAGATATTATCCAAACCATTGTAGGCTATCCAGCAGCCTCAATCCCAGACATATACAGCAAATGGAGGAACACAATCCTTGCAGTAGGATAGGGATACAAAACAACAGACATTACCCAAGGAGATGTCAGAACAAACACAGGAGTCACATATAGAGGTAGAGGACAACCAATGGAGATTGGTAGACAGAGGGCAGACACAGATCAGAACAGCAAACCAAGATGTTTCAACTACAACTTATACGGACATATTGCCAAATATTGCTGCAAGAAGATGAAGGTTACATATACCAAGATAACATGCTATAATTGTGGCAAACAAGGCCACATCTCAAAGAATTATAAAGCACCAAAGAAAGTGCACATCAGAGAGGTCACCAAGAAGAGGAAACAAGAAGAAGAGGCAAAGAAGGATTTTGCTGAAGGCTCCGAGTAGGTGCAAACCCATGAGCCAATAAACCTAGAGTTCCTGTTTTACTTCACAATAGACGATATGTGATCCCACAGAAATGGAACTTGACACACAAACTTCTCCTCAACTCAACAATCAGAACAAAAAAAGGACCCAAACAAATTACCACACTGGTAGATTCTGGATACACCCATATGTATATAGCACAGAGAATAGTAGAAGAAGAACAAATCATGACCAAATCCCTCGAAACTCTAATATGAATATGAGTAATCAATACTGATGGAACCAAGAACAAGAAAGGAGAAATAACAGACATGGTACAACTGGTACTAAGCAATGGCAAACACATGGAAGAAATTAAAGCAATGGTAACACAACTGGAAAGTGCAGATCTATATCTTGGACACAACTGGCTAGTTAAGCACAACCCAGAAATTGACTGGACAAACAATATAATATGCTTCAATAGATGTCCAAAGGATTACACCACACACCACAACAACATATGGTTCAACAAGAGAATACACATGGTAAAAGAACACATAGAGGAAAAGAAAACCGATCAAACAAACTCAGAAGACCTACCAACATACCTATAGCAATATACACACCTGTTCAACAAGAAGAACTTCAACAAACTGCCAGAACACATGATATGGGACCATGAAATAAACTTGACAGAAGATGTACTGCCAGTACTACAGTCCAAAGTCTACTCAATGACATTAATGGAGAAACAAGAACTGCAGAAATTCCTTGACGAGAATATCACCTCAGGACAAATTCAACCATCACAATCCCCCTATGCCACCCCATGCTTCTTTATACCCAAGAAAGATGGAACCAAACAACTGGTATAAGACTACAAGAAGCTAAATGAACACACAATCAAAGACAAGATGCCATTTCCACTCATAAGTGAAGTTATCGACAGACTCAAGAATGCAAAAGTCTTTAACAAACTTGACATCATCTGGGGATATAACAACATCAGGATAAGAGAAGGCAATGAATAGAAAGCAGCATTTGTAACAAACAATGGACTATTTGAACCAACAGTCATGTTTTTTGGAATGAATAACTCACCAGCAACATTCCAAAGAATGATGAACACTGTCTTTTGAGAGATGCTACATAAAGAAGCAGTTGTCAACTATATGGATGACTTTGTCATCCCTGGGACCACACAACAGGAACTTGAAGACAGGACAAAACAGTTTCTCAACATCACAGAAAAACACCAACTATACTTCAAAAAATCAAAGTGCTTATTTGATATGAAAGAAATACCTACATTAGGATTTGAGGTTGGACAGGGCAGTGTTAAAATAGAGGAGGAGAAGGTGAAAGCAGTGAAAGAATGGCCAATACCCAAATCCCTAGAAGATGTTGAGAAATTCTTAGGATTTGCAAATTTCTACCGATAATTCATTCACAACTTTAGCAACATAGCAACCCCACTACACGAGTTGAAGAAGAAGGACACATAATGGGAATGAATGGAATGACAGCAGCAAGCCTTTGAAAGAATCAAAGAAAAGGTCACAAGCAAACTGATACTAGCAATACCACAAGATAAGGGACAATATAGAGTAGAAGTGGATATAAAGCAGGAGCAGTACTATTGCAAAAACAGAAAGAACACTGGTACCTGATTGCATTCTACTCGAGAACGATGACACCCACAGAATGAAACTATCAGATCTATGACAAAGAATTACTAGCCATCCAAGAAGCAATCAAGACCTGGAGACAATACTTACTTAACGCAGATGAACCATTTGAAATATGGACAGATCACAAGAACCTAGAATATTTCCGAAAACCACAACAACTCACAGGACAACAAGCGAGGTGGCAAATGAAACTACAGGAATATCATTATACACTGAAACACATCCCTGGAAAAACCAACACAAAAGCCATCATCTTATTGAGACTAACAAAAACTAATACCACACAAGACAATACCAACATTACATTACTACCCGATCACTTATTTGACAACAATACAATTACTGCGATCTGACAAATCTGGGAGATCTCAGGAGAAAAAGATCTGAAACACTGACTACAAAAGGAAACAAAAAGGGAAACACAGTGGCTAAAAGAAAAGGAGAAATGACCAGAGGAGATATGAGAAAAAGAATATATGCCCTACCCAACAGCCAAATATGACAAGAAATAACCACAATGAAACAGATGTAGGACACTCAGGACAACACCGAATGATTGAACTCCTTAAACAGAGTTATTGGTGGCCTCAGATGTGTAATGATGTCAAACAATACATTAGAGGGTATGAAGCATGCCAATAAAACAAAATACTCTGAACAAGACTGACAACACATCTCCATCCATATACTGATACCAGCAGAACCTTGGGAGGAAATATCAATTGACATAATAGGACTACTACCAGAATCAGAAGGATATAATGCAATACTTGTCATAGTTGATCAGTTCAGCAAAATAATCAGATTGCATACAGTCAACACCACCTTAACATCCAAGGAGCTAGGAGATATCTACCAAGATGAAATATGGAGAATACATGGAGAACACATGGAATACCCTGCAGAATCATCAGTGATAGAGGACCACAATTTGTATCCAAATTTATGGCAGAACTATGCTGAGCAACAAGAACCCAGCAAAACTTATCCACAGCATACCACCCACAAACCGATGGTCAACCAGAGCACATCAACCAGGAGGTTGAGACATACCTCAGAAATGTAATAAACCACATGCAAAACAACTGGAAAAAATGGCTAGCCACAGCAAAATTCCAATACAATGACAAAACCCACACAGCCACTGGATATTCACCATTCAAAATAGTTTATGGATGACACCCCTGGAAAGGAGATATAACAAATATCACCAAAGCACCTGCAATCACAGAACAAATACAGGAGTTACAGCACCAAACTGGAACACGAGTACATTCCAGGAGAACAAGTTTGGCTCGAAGCAAGTAATATTAGGACAACAAGACCAACCAAGAAGCTGGATCACAAACAATATAGACTGTTCAGAATAAAAGCAAAAATAGGTAAAACAAGTTACCAACTGGAGTTACCTGAAACATGGGCAATATATGACATGTTTAACAGCAGACTCCTCTCCCTCTATCAAAAACCTGAGTTTAACAGCTAGTGCACCCTACCACCACTGATGCCCGAGATCATCAACAATGAAGAACAATACAAAGTAGAAGAGATCCAAGGATACTGCATAAGAGGATGGCAAAATCAATTCCTAGTATACTGGAAAGGGTATACCTCCAAAGAGGACATATGGGAGGATGAGTCAGAATTGGAAAATGCTAAGGAGGCAGTTCAAGAATTTTTAGACAAGATTTCAAGGATGAAACCTATAAAAAAGGGGGGTAAAAAGTGACAATTATGAACAACAAGCCTCACATTAAAAGGGATCACTATATCCAACGTATCTCATACTGTATCCACTGTACCCTAGACTTTGCCAATTACCTCCACAACACACCATACATGCTGAATGCAAACCCACCCCCTTCCCAGCCAATGATACAGAGTTCAAACAAGAGCTCAACAACCTCCTCAATGCCCAGTCCACCAAAGACCAGATCAAACACTATACTACCACAACCAAAGGACTCACCTACATTGCCTATGCCATCAACAACCTCCAAATCCAAGCCAAAGCCCTAAGCTGCATCTTACTTGTCACTACCACCAGAGCCCTCCCAGCTGCCATGTCAACTGGAAAACACAAACTCATGAAGGAGTTATTGGATAAAGCAGCCACTGATCTTAATGTATTGGTACACTCAGATGCAAATAAATGTATCCAAAGTGTCTTAATTATGACAGGCAAAAGACTCAATCATCTCACTGACTCTAGTGACAACCCCACCTATTTTTTTTTTTTTTTTTTTTTTTTTTTTTTAATCAACAATTTATATAGTGGTGCTCAAATGCAGTCCACATGTACATACATACAAAGGCAGAACGTACAAAATGTTCGGAGAAGGGAAAGTAAACTACAAGTAAACTAACCCCACGAGACTCGTTGATATCTAGCGCATACACTAGAGAGATGTTTGGTACCTACGATATTCAGCGGAAAAAGGAAAGGAAAGGAATTTGGAAAGAGAAAGAGTGAGAGAGAGCAATCAATAGAAGAGAAACTATCTACTCGCAATCACAAGGGGGAACATCAAATGGTACATAGCGTGTGGGCGGGTATTTACCCAGGCACCATGGGAGAGATGGAAGTTGAATGAAAACTATATAAAATAGTAGATGAGCAAGGAGAGGGGAGATAGAGAAATGAATCAGAAATCCATAACCGGGAGAGCAAAAGAAAAAAGAGAAAAGAAAAGGATCCTACGCAGGTGCAGACCCAAACCTCCTTTGGACTTGATGATGATGTAACAGTGGGATTGAACCGGCCCGGATACGAGGGTGGTCAGGTTCCAGGGGGAAGCTGAACGCGGAGGGGTTACGATGCAAGAAGTTGACAAAGGTCTTGATCGTGTCGACGCCAAAGTGATGATCGAAGTTGTTACAATGATACAGGATGTGTGACCGCATTTGCACCATTTGACTGTTGCAGTGGTGGCACGAAAGGTCCTCGTTAGGAAAGAATTGCAGTCGATATTCTCCAATTGGGGCATGACATAGGATGGCGTGACAAGCTCTTGCGAAGAGCTGGGGCTGGTATCCGCATTCTCGTATCCATGGACCGGACTTGATGTGCGATGGTAAGGTGGAGGCTCCGTTCGCTCGCACTGGGAGGTGGAGGAAGGAGCTACCGCTGTAAGTTTTGAATCTGAACATGGCCTGCCATATGTGAATGGCGCGTTCGGTGAACTTCTTGCGTAGGTAGTCGATCGAGTTCGGTACTCAGTGGTTTCGACCCCGGTTAGGCCAGGCGACCATTTGGATCCAGTCGTGGGTGGCTTTTTGTATCCCGTATTTACATTTCGACGGCGTGTGATAGAAAGAAAGGCAGTGTTGGTCTGATTTGTTGAACCAAGCCAGGAGCGCCTTCGATGTGAGGATGGACTGTCACTGGCAGGAGTGCGGCGAACAGTCAAGTAAGAGCTGGGAGGCAGCGATGGAGTCAGTGAACACGTGAATGTGTTCAATCTGGTCATAGTCAGCAGTAGCGAGCACCTTGGTAATACCTAAGTACTGCGCTACCAGTTCTGTGTCCGTCGACATGGTACCTCCTAGTCTCTTCATAATGGAGCTCCCTCCATCAAGATGTCGAATGGTGGCTGCCACCATGAACTGGCTGGCCAGCGGGTTGGGATTGGGGTGGACCGAGCTGTCCGTACTGATCATGATGGATTTTGCATCCGTCGTCACGTTCGTCATTACATCGTCCCAAAGCATCTTTGAGAGGTAAGGGTTGTCCCGGTTGAATCCTATAATAGATACATTAGTAGAGAAACGGTCAAGTAACCTACGTCCAGGCCAGAGAGATTTAGAAATGGAATTGAAATGTTCTATATACCGAGTCTCGGGGGTGGGGCATGAAAAGTCCATCACAGCTCCTAATGTCTTCTTCTTCTGAACCTCCGTGAAGTTCTTGATGTGAAGTTGGTGGGGGGAAGAGTGGAATTCCTTCGTCAATCTTGCCAAAGCATGTTCATCGTCCAATGTGTGAAGCCTCGATGATTGTCGTTCGGCCAACTTTCGAAGATGAAGTTTAATAGGCATGAGCCCCACGAGGGACTCTACACCACTGGTGGGAGAAGTCCGGAAGGCCCTGGTAATCCAGAGTGCCGCACTTCGCTGCATCTTGTTGAGGATTTCACAAGTTCCTTTAGTCCATGACTTGTCATGAAACCAAAGTTGGTATCCATATGTCGCCACTGGTACAACACACGAATGGTATAGAAGTCTTTTGTTGCTGGGGGACAGGCCTCTAACGGAGTTCCCTAACATTTTCATTGCCTTAATCGTGGATATTGCTTTGGCGGAGTAGAATCGTACGTGTTCTTTGAAGGTCAATGTCCGATCGAAGTAGAAGCCGAGGTATTGCCAGTGGGTCTTTGGCTTGAGGGGGTTATGACCCGTGAACGGTGGGGATCCCAAGTCAATCGAGGGATTTGAGTCTTGTCTTGCACGCATGAAGTAAAAGATCTCCAACTTGCCATGTTCAATTTCCAGGCCGAATTCGTTCATGAGCCACTCCATTTCATGGTACATGTGTTGAAGGATTTCCACGTTCTTTTCCAGAGACGGGGATTGTGCGACCAGAGTGCCATCGTCGACGAACAACAGGGCATCAAAGTCCCACTTGTTGCAGTGTTCCTCCATACAGATGTCAAAGACGTGTAGGAGGGGGGCAAGGAATAGAGTGGAGAGAATAGGGCTAAGGGCTGAGCCCTGACCTACTCCTACCGCTGCGTCGTATTCTGGGGAAGTTTCATTGTTCCACCGGTAGGTAGTGCGGCGTTCCTTAAGGTAGTTGTTGAAGAATGCAGCGACCTGGGAGGGAAATCCTTGTCGTCGTAGGATTTTGATAAGGAGATCGTGGTTGAGGGAGAGGAAGAATTGGGCCACGTCAAATACAAGCACCGACATCTTCTTCTTCTTCATCCAGGCTACCCAGATAATGTGTGTCAGGAAGAGACCCGCGTCCTCAGTGGACCTTTGGCGGATCACTCCCAATTGGTGTGGATGGAGGACCTTAAATTTTACGGCCTCGAATTGGAGTCGTTTGGCAAGCATTTTTTCAATTAGCTTGCCAAACGTGTTGAGGAGGACGATTGGTCGGAACGCCTTCAGAGTGGAGTAGTCGGGTTTGTTAGGTTTTGGGATGATCACCGACGTTGACTTTTTGAAGTGGGTAGGCCAGTGTCCAATGTTTAGACACACACTACCGATTTTGAGGAATAGACCGGCGCAAGTTTCATCGGCAACGATCTGTTTGAGATGAGACCAGGAAATATGATCGGGACCGGGGGAGGAAGAATTCGAAATGTCCTTGAGCGACTCCATCATCTCAATGAGAGAGAAATCTACCCAAGTCCTATTCTCCATTCTGTTCGGGGGAGGGAGCTCGTCCAGAACCGCCGCGTTTGTTGGTCTATCGCGGGCGGCATTGTAGTGGGAGTCGAGAGCTGTCCACAGATTGTCTAGTGTGAGACAAGGTCGGCCGTTGTGATGCATAGCTTCCGTGGCCGGGAGTGCGCGGTCTTTGACCCATGGCATGAGATCCCATGGGCGTTTTCGGTCGACAGAGATTTCTTGTATCTTCTTGTCGAAGTATGTTCTTTTCGTCTTCCTCGTGGTCTTACGAAAAGTGTTCCACTTGTGTTTGTTCTTACGGTCCGCACGGTGCATAGCGAGTGCGGTCGAGCACTCCTCAGTCCACCAGGTCTTGGATCTAGTGGTGATCTTGGTCTTCTTCGCATTTTGAGTCCATGATCTGTCAAACAAAACTTCCAATTCAGCAACAGCTCTCTCCAGCTCGTCCGCATCATTCATCGGCCAGTTCTTGTTCTTGATTCCTTCTATGATATCCGTCAGGAACCTGGTTTCCTCTTCCGAGTCTTTGGGGATAGTCAATCTTTCGACTACGACATCCATCTGCGGAATAGGCAGCCTGATTAGTAGGGGGGCATGGTCTGAATTGTACCGATCACCGTCCTGGATAGTGTGGGAGGGAATGTGTGGAAGCGTTCCCGAAACAAAGATTAGGTCAATGACCGTGTCTGGTAAGTTAGGGTCTGAGGCATATCGAGTTGGTTTAGTCTCAGATGGAGTTGTCCTCACAAGATTGAGGGCTTCGGTGACCATAAGGAGTCGGTCCGCACTCGCCGGATGTTGATCCATCGAAGGGTCCCAGAACTCCGATCTGATGTTGATGTCTCCTCCCAACAGAAGAAAGGGCGGGAGGTCGAAGAGTCACTCCTCGAGGAAGTGGAGTGCAGTGTTACAGCTGTCATTATAGATGTTCAACAGCAGTAGTTCTTCTCCTCCCACGTATAGAGATATACACAGGAGGTCTCGATGGTCGATTACGTCTCTTCGGATGGAGGGTCGGAGTCGTTTCAGCCTCTTGTGAGCAAAGGCGAGGACTCGCGGAGTGGTATGGTGTTCCATGTTGACCGTATGTTGAGGGTATCGTTAGCGTCCCACTTGTAGGACTTCTTTGGTGATAATTGGATAAGAAAGGAGTGTCCAGTCCGGGTGAACTGGGCCTCCTACAAGGGGCGCTCCATCGTTAGAGACAGATGAGGGGATGTCTCGGAGGAATCTCCAAGGGGGTTCTTGTATGAGGAGGAGGTCAACGTTACCTCTATGTGCAAGGACTGTCTCCATCACTCCATACGATCTTCCTACGTTGTGAGAACAGACCTTCAACTCACTCAGAAGTGAGCGAGGAGGCCTGTCTTGCTCGTCAGGGACATTATTCATTGAGGGGGGGTAGTTTGGCTTCAACTAGCCCGGGATGGTGAGGAGGCGGGTGATGGAACTCCTTTGTTTGCTCGCAGTTCGAGCGCTTTGTTTGCATGCCAGTCATGGTCAAATCACTTTCTCCAAAACTGACATTTTCGGTCGGTAGCGAGGTGGTCCTTGCCACAGTTGGAGCACGTCGCCTTGTGCGGGCATGGTTCTCCAGAGGGGGTAGCCGCAATAGGCGGAGTGGCCTTATCATTGCCCTTGCAACAGTGGGTGAACGATTGGTGGTTGGTGGTGGCATGCGGCCCTTTGCAGTGCACACATGTGAAGAGTCTTGCTCGGCAATGGACTAGAGGGTGGCCCCATCTGCAACACTTGGAGCAGAATGGGACTCCCGGGTTGGCTGTGGCCCTCCTGATATGGAAGAGCCCTCCATAGATGTTGAGGAACTTGTCCTCGATTTTCGCGACGTTGGTCCCTGCTTTTGAGTCCCAGATTTCAAACCACACTGTACAGGTGTCCAAATGTTTTGAGTTATGTCGTACACGTGGTTGTGACGTGAATTGGATGGCGTCGGAGTGGATCGAACTCCGGATGCTAGAGACTACATCGGCCTCAGTGAGGATCTGTCCTCAGGGGGTGATGTAACTTACGTCCGTGACTTTCACGAACGACTTGGACTTGGGGAGGGTAGCATCACCCGTAGTGATCCCTCCGAACTTCTCCTTGAGCCACGCTTTGACTACATCGAGCTCCGTGGGGGTTAAGACCTCCGAGGTGTGGACCATAAGGCCTAGCTTACCCTGCGAGGTGACGATAACCCTCATCTTGGACTTCTCTACAATCAGGCATGCGTTGAGAGAATCAATTATGGCCCCGAAGTTGGTGATGGTGGGACTGGTGAGAAGAGGAATGATCACCTGCTTTCGCGAGGGACCATTGAGGGTGGAATGAACAGTACCAGCTTTTTTTGCTAGCTTCTTATTCGCAGGGGAGGCGGAGGGTAAGTAAGCGGCGTCATACATTGCCACAATCTTCTCATTGGAAAGTTTGGGGAATTTGCTTGCAAACTCTAAAAGTTTGAGCGGATCCCAAGCATTGGAGGAGGGAGCGGCATTGGAGGGGGATTTCTTAGCTGCCATTGCAGCATAGGAGGATTTTGCTCCTTCCTGGGGGTTGGTTCCCTTACTGTTGGGCGCAAGAGCCGGAGTTGGGGCGGCCTGTTACGACCTTAGTCTCTGACTCAGGTTGCAAGCCTTTGGATAAAGGGAAGGAAGTAGAGAGAGGAAGAAGGGATGATACGATTGGTAAAGTGTAAGGAATACATCAAGTATTACTACACTTTATATACTAGTGGTAGAGACTAATAATAAGGGAGTCGAGTAACGGAGTCACAGGAGACGAGTAGAACGAGTCAGGTAGGAGGCACAGCCTCTAGGGTGATACAGGAGATGAAACGAGTATGAGAGTACACGAGGTAACGGGCGCATGATAGGAATGAACGGTCTATGATTCGTAACAATACCTCCTTTTCAAGCTTCATGTCCTCATGATACGTATTACTGTAAAGGTCCTTTGTAGAGTAAAGCATATGGGATTTGGTGATGGTAAGAAAACGCGACGAGTGTTTACTCGTTCATAGGTACGGCCGCGCCCAGGGCTCTGGCCAAGTCCTTCTTGTTTCCTCCGATGAGAGGTGCTTTGTCAACACGGCGTAAGCCAATCCAGAGGGGTGCGTGTGGCGGTCCTTCTTTGAACAGGAAGTGGGTGTGATTGTTGTATGTGGTGTTGTCGTTGGTGTGGTTGCTTAACAGTTTGTACACGATGTCCTTCCAGTAATCGTTGTCCTTCTCACCTTCTGCTTTCAACGTATTATATCCTGTCGGCGGGTGGAAAGTCATGGGTGTGATGGGGGGTACTACCGTGGTGAGTATGGTCTGGAGGTGAGCGACTTCTTCTTCGATGTCGGGGTGGAGTAGTTGGTCGGCGACGGTTCTTTCTTGAGTCTTTTGTTCGCATGTGTGGCAGATGTGATGTTGGATGGGGAACGGATCGTTGCTAACGAGTAGTCGGTTAACGATGTGGTGGGAGAGGTTATCTGTGCTTCTTGATTCGTACGTATTGAGTCGTTCGGCTAGAGCTACAAGGATACTGTGCATCCGAGCTCGTATGTTGGAGATAACGAGGAGTTGCAAGTCGTCGTTAATCTCGTACAAGTGCCTCTCCAGTTGGTCTCTCCTTCCTTCGTTGATGATGAACTGATTGAGTCTTGGAGTGGCGTCGGATAATGTGTCCATAATTTTCGAGGCTCCTTCTTGGGTTGCCTTTACTGCTGCTCCCAATAGTATTATGGTGTCGACTAGTGTTTCTCCTTCTACGATTTCTTCATAGTTGGTCCTTTCTGGTACAAGTTCTTCGAATTCTTTGAGGTAGGGATACGGGGTAAGTTGGCGTTCGGCGGGCATGGTGTGTTGTAGAGATAGTTGGCAAAATCAAGGGTGAAGTGAATACCACGAGTGATGCAGTGAGTGTAGTGGTTACTTGAGATGCGAGGTTTGTTGTTCATAATTGCTGCTTTTTACCTCCCCTTTTTATAGGTTTCGTCCTCGAAATCTTGCTTACGAATTCTTGTACCGCTTCCTTGGCGCTGTCTAAGTTTGTTTCGTCTTCCCATGTATCTTCTTCGGACGTATATCCTTTCCAGTGTACTAGGTACTGTTTTCGTTTCCCTTTTGTGCGGTGTCCTCGGATTTCGTCTACTTCGTAGTGTTCCTCATCATTGACTATCTCGGGGATCGGTGGTGGTGGAGTGCGCTGGCTGTCATACTCGGGGTTATGATAGGGGGAAAGTAGTCTGCTGTTGAACACGTCGTGTATTGCCCATGTTTCAGGTAGCTCCAGGCGGTAGCTTGTTTCTCCTATTTTCTCTTTTACTCGGAAGGGTCCGTATCTCTTGTGATCTAGTTTTTTCGTTGGTCTTGTTGTCTTAATATTGTCTGCTTCCAGCCAAATTTGGTCTCCTGCTTGGTACTCGTGTTCTGGCTTTGTGCTGTTCCGCTTCTCCATCTGTACCTGGTTTTGTTGGAGCATCTTGATCGTCTCTTGGCGTATGTTTTGTAGTTCTTGTATTCTTTCCGTGATTGCTGGAGCCTTGATCTCGTTTGAGATATCCCCTTTCCATGGGTGTCATCCGTATACTATCTGGAACGGTGAATGTCCTGTGGCACTATGTGTTTTATCGTTATACTGGAATTCTGCCGTGCTAAGCCATTTCTTCCAGTTGTTCTGTGCATGATTGATTACATTCCTGAGGTAGGCCTCAACCTCTTGGTTGATGCGCTCCATTTGACCGTCTGTTTGTGGATGGTATGCCGTGGATAGGTTACGTTGGGTGCCGGTTGCTCTGCAAAGTTCCGCCATGAATTTTGATGCGAATTGTGGACCTCTGTCACTGATGATCCTGCGTGGTATCCCATGTTGTCTCCATATGTCGTCCCGATATATATCTCCTAACTCTTCGGATGATAGGGTGGTGTTAACTGCCCGTAGTCTGATCATTTTGCTGAAACGATCAACGATGACAAGTATCACGTCGTATCCTTCCGATTCTGGCAGTGGTCCTATCATGTCGATTGATATCTCTTCCCATGGTCCGGTGGGTATTGGTAGCGGGTGGAGATGTGTGGTAGGTCGTGTTCGGAGTATTTTGTTTCGCTGACATGTGTCACATCCTTTGATGTATCGTTTAACATCATTGCGCATTTGTGGCCACCAATATGTCCTTTTGAGGAGTTCGATCATTCTGTGTTGTCCCGGGTGTCCTACGTCCGTTTTGTCGTGGTGTTGTTGGAGTATTTCTTGGCGTAACTTGGTATTTGGTGGTACATATATTCTCCCTTCGAAGATGGGTAATCCATCAGTTTCCCATATCTCCTCTGGTCGTTTCTCTTTTTCTCTTAACCACTGTGTTTCTCTCCTCTGCTCCTTTCGTAGTCGGTGTTTCAGGTCTTCTTCTCCCGATATATCCCACATCTGTCTGATCTCGGTGGTAGTGTTGTCGAATAAGTGGTCGGGTAATAGCGTGATATCTGTGTTGTCCCTGGTTGTGTCCGTTTTCGCTAGTCTTGATAACACATCTGCTTTTGTATTTGTTTTACCGGGTATGTGTTTTAACGTGTAGTGATATTCCTGTAGTTCCAGTTGCCATCTCGCTTGTCACCCGGTGAGTTGTTGCGGTTTCCTAAAATATTCCAAGTTCTTGTGGTCCGTCCATATCTCGAATGGTTTGTCGGTGTCGAGTAGGTATTGTCTCCAAGTTTTGATCGCTTCTCGGATTGCCAATAATTCTTTGTCGTAGATTTGGTAATTTCGTTCTGCCGGTGTCATTGTTCTTGAGTGGAAGGCGATTGGGTGCCATTGGTTATCCTGGTCTTGTGATAGTACCGCTCCTACTCCGTATCCTGATGCGTCTACTTCCACTCTATATTGTCCTTTATCTCGGGGCATTGCTAGTACTGGTTTGCTCGTTATTTTCTTCTTGATTTTTTCAAATGCTTGCTGTTGCCGTTCTGACCATGACCATTGTGCGTCTTTCTTTTTGAGTTCGTGTAGTGGTGTCGCTATGTTACTGAAGTCTTGTATGAATCGTCGGTAGAAATTTGCAAAGCCGAGGAATTTTTCAACATCCTTCACGGATTTGGGTGTTGGCCATTCCCTTACTGCTTTCACCTTCTCTTCCTCCATTTTAACGCTGCCCTGTCCTACCACAAAGCCCAGTATGGGTATTTCCTTCGCGTCAAACATACATTTTGATCGTTTGAAGTAGAGCTGGTGTTTGGCTGCAATATCTAAGAACCGTGTCGTTCTTTTCTCGAGTTCTTCCTGTGTGGTCCCTGGAATGACGAAATCGTCCATGTAGTTGACAAGCGTTCCTTCATGTAATAGTTCTCGGAATATCGTGTTCATCATTCTTTGGAAGGTTGCCGGTGAATTGCTCATTCCGAAGAACATGACCGTAGGTTCAAATAATCCGTTGTTTGTCACGAACGCTGCCTTCCATTCGTCTCCTTTCCTGATTCTGACGTTGTTGTATCCCCAAATGATGTCGAGCTTATTAAACACTTTTGCGTCCTTTAGTCGGTCTAGAACTTCGCTTATAAGTGGTAGTGGCGTTTTATCTTTGATAGTGTGTTCATTCAGCTTCTTGTAATCTTGTACCAGGCGTTTTGTTCCGTCTTTTTTTGGTATAAAGAAGCATGGGGTGGCGTAGGGGGATTGTGATGGTCTGATACGTCCTGAGGCGAGGTTTTCGTCGAGGAATTTTTGTAGTTCCTGTTTTTCCGTTACTGTCATTGGGTAAACTTTGGACTGCAGTACCGGAGGTGCATCCTCTGACAGATTTATCTCGTGGTCCCATACCGTGTGTGCGGGTAGATTATCAAAGTTCTTTTTGTTGAATAAATGGGTGTACTGTCGGAGGTATGGTGGTAGATCTTCATTGTCCGTCCGGTCCGCCTTTTTCTCTTCAATGTGTTCCTTGACTGTCCGTATTCTCTCGTTGAACTGTATATCACTATGTGATATTTTGCAATCTTCTGGACATCTCGTGAATCGTATGACATGATTGTTCCAATCGATTTCCGGGTTATGTTTAACCAGCCAATCGTGTCCCAGGTATAAGTCCGCGCTTTCTAATTGTGTTACTAGAGCGTCGATTTGTTCCGTGTGGTTGCCGTTGTTTAGTACCAATTGTGCTTTGTCTGTTATTTCCCCCTTTCTATTCTCCGTTCCATCGGCGTTGATTACTTTGATTGGGGTTTCTAGGGCTTTAGTCGGGATCTGTTCTTTTTCTACTGTTTGTTGTGCTATGCACGTGTGGGTGCATCCGGAGTCTACCAGAGTTGTAATTGGTTTGCGTCCTTTTCTTGTTTGGATTGTTGAGTCGAGGAGAAGCTCGCGCGTAGAGTTTCGTTTTTGGGGAATCACGTATCGTCTATTGTGTGATAAAACAGAAACTCTAGTTTTATTGGCTCGCGGGTTTGCGCCTACTCGGAGCCTTCGACAAAATCCTCTTTCTCCTCTATTTCTTGTTCATCATCCTCGTTGACTTCTCTGATATGGGCTTTCTTGGGTGCCCGGCAGTTCTTCGAGATGTGGCCCTGTTTACCGCAATTGTAACACATTATTTTGGTGTACGTGACTTTTGTCTTCTTCCTGCAGTATTTGGCAATATGCCCATAGAGGTTACAATTGTAGCACCTCGGTTTTCCAGCCTGATCGGTGTCTGTCCTTTGTCGTCCTATCTCCATGGGTTGTCCTCTTCCCCCATAGATAACTCCGGTGGTGGTTTTGACATCTCCTCTAGTGATGTCCGTTGCCTCGTAACCTTGTCCTACTGCGAGGATCGTGGTTTTCCATTTGCTGTATGTTGTTGGGACGGAGGTTGTCGGGTAACCTACTACGGTTCGAATAATGTCTGCTCGGGTGTGGCGCTTGAGAAGGAATATCGCGTGTGTGTCGTCTGTTCCTGCTTGGGCTCTCAATGCTTCGAATTCGATTAAGAAGTCTGCTGTGTTCTTCTTTCCCTGTTTGAACGTCTCTATTTCTCCTTCTGCTATGGCTTTCCTATTTCCCAAGGAGAATGTGGCTTCTACTTCTTTCGTAAAGTCCTCCCAAGCCGGTGTTTTCTTATTCTGGATGGCTTGTAGTTGTGTGTTGGCATAAGGACCTGCTAGTCCTCCTTTCATCCTTGCCAAAATGGCTACTATTTTCTGTTCTTCTTCATCTATTTTGTTGAACATTAGCCATAAGGATATGGCTCTCCACCAATCGTCAAATTTGGTCCTATCTCCATTGAAATATCCTGGTTCCGGGGCTAGGTTCTTTGGTACGTTGATTTCGTCTGTCATTTCCGGTTCTAACTCTGGTTCGCTGTATTCGTTTTCGTATGTCTCGGCGATTTCTCTATCGGCTGTGGCGTCGGCGACTTCTGTGTCGAATTCGGTTTCAAATAAAGCTGCGTCGATTTCTTCTTCAAACGGAGTTGGTTCTTTGTCTGTGCTGTGTTCGGATTCTTCTTCGTAGGTCTCGGCGATATCTATATCGGATGTGTTCTCAGCGACTTCTGTGTCGATTTCGGTTTCAAATAGAGCTGTGCTTTCGTCTACGCTGTGTTCGGATTTCTGCCGTTTAAGGCCTTCAGGGATTTCTGGTTCTGTTGATCGTTTGGATCCTGTTGCTATGGGTGAACCCTGGATATCTGTTGGTCTCGGAGCTCTCTGTCTTCTCGGTGTTCTTGATGAGCTACTGCTGCTCATATACTGTCGTCCTGGTCGGAGGCTATTATTCCAAGCCTAGCTACGAATAGTGGCACCTCTCTTGCAAGGTGAGTCGAATGACACTTTACCAAATGTTACGACCTTAGTCTCTGACTCAGGTTGCAAGCCTTTGGATAAAGGGAAGGAAGTAGAGAGAGGAAGAAGGGATGATACGATTGGTAAAGTGTAAGGAATACATCAAGTATTACTACACTTTATATACTAGTGGTAGAGACTAATAATAAGGGAGTCGAGTAACGGAGTCACAGGAGACGAGTAGAACGAGTCAGGTAGGAGGCACAGCCTCTAGGGTGATACAGGAGATGAAACGAGTATGAGAGTACACGAGGTAACGGGCGCATGATAGGAATGAACGGTCTATGATTCGTAACACGGCCGTGGTAGGCGCAACGGGAGTCGTCTTCTTCAGCCCGGGGTTTCCTAGAGCCGGATTTCTCGGTTTCCTGGCTCACTTCTTCTTTCCATGAGCTACAGTCTTGAACTCTGCCTCGGAGATCATTTGAACGTCATTGTCGGAGATACCCAAACGAGTGACATCATTGCCACCGGTGATGCCCGGAGTGACAATGTGTTCAATGACTTTCATGTGGACGTCGTCAGGTTTGTGCGTGGGGCCTTTGGAGGGCACACGGGGGGGGTGTGCAATGTCTAGCTGAGGGGAACCCTCAGCGTGGACGGCGTACTTACCAAAATTCTTCCCCAACCAACCTTGGAGATTGTTCTTTCCTTCATCGACCACTATCTTAAGCCATCCCGCCTTGCTCAAGGTTTCCATCAATTCCGTGAAAGCTCGCCCGAACGCCAGCCCTTCATCGCCGCTCATATTGAAGGTGCTGCAGGCTTTCACCCACTCTGAGATCTTACTGACCTCCTTCACAGCATCTTCATAGAATTCTTCAGGACCTTCTCCTTGGTCCTTGTTACGACCTTAGTCTCTGACTCAGGTTGCAAGCCTTTGGATAAAGGAAAGGAAGTAGAGAAAGGAAGAAGGGATGATACGATTGGTAAAGTGTAAGGAATACATCAAGTATTACTACACTTTATATACTAGTAGCGGAGGCTAATAATAAGGGGGACGAGTAGACGAGTCAGATAAGAGGCATAGCCTTTAGGGATGAAACAGGAGATGGGATGAGGGGTGAAATAGGTGTGAGGGTACACGAGGTAATGGGCACGAGATAGGAATGAACGGTCTATCTATAGTTCGTAACAATACCTCCCTTTCAAGCTTCATGTCCTCATGATGCGTATTACTGTAAAGGTCCTTTGTAAAGTAAAACATACGGAGTTTGGAAAAGGTAGGAAGGCGCGATGAGAATTTACTCGTTCATAGGTATGGCAGCTCCCAGAGCTCTGGCCAAGTCCTTCTTGTTTCCTCCAATGAGAGGTGTCTTGTCAACATGTCGTAACCCGATCCAGAGGGGCGCGTGGGGTGGACCTTCTTTGAACAGGAAGTGGGTGTGATTATTGTACGTGGTGTTGTCGTTGGTATGATTGCTTAGGAGTTTATGCACTATGCCCCTCCAATATTCGTTGTCCTTTTCGCCTTCCGATTTCAACGTGTTGTATCCCTGTGGCGGGTGGAAGGTCATGGGTGTGATGGGGGGTACTACCGTGGTGAGGATGGTTTGGAGGTGGGCTACTTCCTCTTCGATGTCGGGGTGAAGCAGTTGATCGGCGGCTGTTGCTTCTTGTGTCTTTTGTTCGCATTTATGACAGATGTGATGTTGGATGGGGAATGGGTCGTTGCTAACAAGTAGTTGGTTGACGATGTGGTGGGAGAGGTTTTCTGTGCTCCTTGACTCGTATGTATTGAGTCGTTCGGCTAGGGCTATGAGAATGCTATGCATCCGAGCTCGCATATTGGAGATGACAATAAGTTGCAGGTCGTCGTTGATTTCATATAGGTGTCTTTCTAACTGGTCTCTCCTTCCTTCGTCGATGATAAACTGATTGAGTCTTGGAGTGGCGTCGGATAGGGTATCCATTATTTTAGATGCCCCTTCTTGGGTTGCCTTCATTGCTGCTCCCAATAGTATCATGGTGTCGACTAGGGTTTCTCCTTCCACGAGCTCCTCATGGCTGGTTCTTTCTGGGACGAGTTCATCGAATTCTTTGAGGTAGGGGTATGGAGTAAGTTGGTGTTCGGCGGGCATGGTGTGTTGTGAAGATAGTTGGCAAAGTCGAGGGTGAAGTGGATACCATGAGTGATGCGTTGAGTGTAGTGGTTGCTTGGAATGCGGGGTCTGTTGTTCATAATTGCTGCTTTTTACCTCCCCTTTTTATAGGTTTCGTCCTCGAAATCTTGCTCATAAACTCTTGTACTGCTTCCTTGGCATTTTCCAAATTTGCCTCATCTTCCCATGTGTCTTCTTCGGACGTATATCCTTTCCAGTGTATTAGGTACTGTTTTCATTTTCCCCTTGTGCGGTGTCCTCGGACTTCATCTACCTCGTAGTGTTCCTCATCATTGATTATCTCGGGAATCGGTGGTGGTGGAGTGCGCTGGCTGTCATACTCGGGTTTGTGATAGGGGGAGAGGAGTCTGCTGTTAAACACGTCGTGTATCGCCCATGTTTTAGGTAGCTCCAGTCGGTAGCTTGTTTCACCTATTTTTTCTTTTACCCGGAATGGTCCGTATCTCCTATGATCAAGTTTTTTTGTCGGCCTTGTTGTCCTAATGTTGTCCGCTTCGAGCCAAACTTGGCTTCCTGCCTCATACTCGTGTTCTGATTTTGTGCTGTTCCGTTTCTTCATTTGAGTCTGGCTCTGTTGTAGCATCTCAATCGTTTTTTGGCGCATGTCTTGTAACTCTTGTATTCGTTCCGTGATCGCAGGTGCCTTGGATATGTTTGAGATATCCCCTTTCCATGGGTGTCATCCGTATACTATCTGGAATGGTGAATGTCCTGTGGCGCTATGTGTTTTGTCGTTATACTGGAATTCCGCTGTGCTGAGCCATTTTTTCCAGTTGTCCTGCGCATGGTTGATTATGTTTCTGAGGTATGCTTCGACCTCCTGGTTGATGCGCTCTGTCTGACCGTCTGTTTGTGGATGGTATGCCGTGGATAGGTTACGTTGGGTGCCGGTTGCTCTACAAAGTTCTGCCATGAATTTTGACGCGAACTGTGGTCCTCTGTCACTGATGATCCTGTGGGGTATCCCGTGTTGTCTCCATATATCATCACGATAAATATCTCCTAATTCTTCGGATGATAGGGTGGTGTTAACTGCGCGTAATCTGATCATTTTGCTGAAACGATCGACAATGACAAGTATCGCATCGTATCCTTCTGATTCTGGTAGTGGTCCTATCATGTCGATTGATATTTCTTCCCATGGTCCGACGGGTATCGGTAGTGGATGGAGATGTGTGGTAGGTCGTATCCGGAGTATCTTATTTCGCTGACATGTGTCGCACCCTTTGATGTATCGTTTAACATCATTGCGCATTTGTGGCCACCAATATGTCCTTTTGAGGAGTTCGATCATTCTATGCTGTCCCGGGTGTCCTACGTCCGTTTTGTCATGGTGTTGTTGGAGTATTTCTTGGCGTAATTCGGCGTTCGGTGGTACGTATATTCTTCCTTCAAACATGGGTAATCCATCAGTTTCCCATATCTCCTCTGGTCGTTTCTCCTTTTCTCTTAGCCACTGTGTTTCTCTTCTTTGCTCCTTTCATAATCGGTGTTTCAGGTCTTCTTCTCCCGATATTTCCCAAATTTGTCTGATTTCGGCAGTGGTGTTATCGAATAAGTGGTCGGGTAATAGTGTGATATCGGTGTTATCTCTGGTGGTGTCTGTTTTTGCTAGTCTTGATAGTACATCTGCTTTTGTGTTTGTCTTTCCGGGTATGTGTTTTAGCGTGTAGCGATATTCTTGTAGTTCCAGTTGCCATCTTGCTTGTCATCCTGTGAGTTGTTGTGGTTTCCTGAAGTATTCTAAGTTCTTGTGGTCCGTCCATATCTCGAATGGTTCATTGGCATCGAGTAGATACTGTCTCCATGTTTTGACTGCTTCCCAGATTGCTAGTAGTTCTTTGTCGTAGATTTGGTAGTTTCGTTCTGCCGGTGTCATTGTTCTTGAGTGAAAGGCGATTGGGTGCCACTGATTACTCTGGTTTTGTGACAACACCGCTCCTACTCCATATCCCGATGCGTCTACTTCTACCCTGTATTGTCCTCTGTCTTGAGGCATTGCTAGTACTGGTTCGCTCGTGATTTTCTCCTTGATTTTTTCAAACGCTTGCTGTTGTCGTTCTGACCATGACCATTGCGCGTCCTTCTTCTTTAGTTCATGTAGTGGTGTTGCTATGTTACTGAAGTCTTGTATGAATTGTCGGTAGAAGTTTGCAAAGCCCAGGAATTTTTCGATGTCTTTCACGGATTTGGGTGTCGGCCATTCTCTTACTGCTTTCACCTTCTCCTCCTCCATTTTAACGCTGCCTTGTCCAACTATAAAGCCCAGTATGGGTATTTCTTTTGCGTCGAACATGCATTTTGACCGCTTGAAGTAAAGCTGGTGCTTGGCTGCAATGTCTAAGAACCGCATTGTTCTTTCCTCGAGTTCTTCCTGCATGGTTCCTGGAATGACAAAATCATCCATGTAGTTGACAAGCGTTCCTTCGTGTAACATTTCCCAAAATACCGTGTTCATCATCCTTTGAAAGGTCGCTGGCGAATTGCTCATTCCAAAGAACATGACTGTTGGCTCGAATAATCCGTTATTTGTTACGAACGCTGCCTTCCATTCATCCCCTTCTCTAATCCTGACGTTGTTGTATCCCCAAATGATATCGAGCTTGTTGAACACCTTTGCATCCTTTAGGCGGTCTAGGACTTCGCTTATGAGTGGTAGTGGTGTTTTATCCTTGATAGTGTGTTCGTTCAGCTTCTTGTAATCCTGTACCAGGCGTTTGGTTCCGTCCTTTTTTGGTATAAAGAAACATGGGGTGGCGTAGGGGGATTGTGATGGTCTGATTCGTCCTGAGGCAAGGTTCTCGTCGAGGAACTTCTGTAGTTCTTGTTTCTCTGTTATTGTCATTGGGTAGACCTTGGACTGTAGTACTGGAGGGGCGTCTTCAGACAGGTTTATTTCATGGTCCCATACCGTGTGCTCGGGTAGTTTATTGAAGTTGCTTTTGTTGAATAGGTGGGTATATCGTCGGAGGTATGGTGGTAGGTCTTCATCATTCGTCCGGTCCGCCTTTTTCTCTTCAATGTGTTCCTTGACTGCCCGTATTCTTTCGTTGAACCGTATGTCGCTATGTGATATTTTGCAATCATCCGGGCATCTGGTGAATCGTATGACGTGATTGTTCCAGTCGATTTCCGGGTTATGCTTGACCAGCCAATCGTGTCCAAGATATAAGTCCGCACTTTCCAGTTGGGTTACTAGCGCATCGATTTGTTCCGTATGGTTGCCGTTGTTTAATACCAGTTGTGCCTTGTCCGTTATTTCTCCCTTTTTGTTTTCTGTGCCGTCGGCATTGATCACTCTGATCGGGGTCTCCAAAGGTTTAGTCGGGATCTGTTCTTCGTCTATTGTTCGTTGTGCTATGCACGTGTGGGTGCATCCGGAGTCTACGAGGGTTGTGATTTGTCTGCGTCCTTTTCTTGTCTGGATTGTTGAGTCGAGAAGAAGTTCGCGCGTAGAGTTTCGTTTTTGGGGAATTACATATCGTCTATTGTGGGATAAAATAGAAACTCTAGGTTTATTGGCTTGCGGGTTTGCGCCTACTCGGAGCCTTCGACAAAATCCTCTTTCTCCTCCATTTCTTGTTCATCGTCCTCGTTGATCTCTCTGATATGCGCTTTCTTGGGTGCCCGGCAGTTCTTCGAGATGTGGCCCTGTTTGCCACAGTTGTAGCACGTTATCTTGGTGTATGTGACTTTTGTCTTCTTCCTGCAGTATTTGGCAATGTGCCCATAGAGGTTGCAGTTGTAGCATCTCGGTTTTCCATTTTGATCAGTGTCCGCCCTTTGTCTTCCTATCTCCATGGGTTGTCCTCTGCCTCCATAAGTAACTCCGGTTGTGGTTCTGATATCCCCTCGGGTGATGTCTGTTGCTTCGTACCCCTGTCCTACTGCGAGGATTGTAGTTTTCCATTTGGTGTATGTCGTTGGGACGGAGGTTGTCGGGTAGCCTACTATTGTTCGAATGATGTCTGCTCTGGTGTGGCGTTTGAGAAGGAATATTGCGTGGGTGTCGTCTGTCCCCGCTTGGGCTTTCAGTGCCTCGAACTCGATCAAGAAATCTGCCGTGTTCCTCTTTCCTTGTTTGAACGTCTCGATTTCTCCTTCTGCTATAGCTTTCCTATTTCCCAAGGAAAATGTGGCTTCTATTTCCTTCGTAAAGTCATCCCAGTCTGGTGTCTTCTTGTTTTGGATGGCTTGTAGCTGTGTGTTGGCATATGGTCCTGCTAGTCCTCCTTTCATTCTCACTAAAATTGCAACTATCTTCTGTTCTTCTTCGTCTATCTTGTTGAACATTAACCATAAGGATATTGCTCTCCACCAATCGTCAAATTGGGTTCTGTCTCCATTAAAATATCCTGGCTCTGGAGCTAGGTTCTTTGGGACGTTGACTTCTTCTGTCATTTCTGGGTCTGTTTCTGGTTCGCTGTGTTCGTGGGTTTCGGCGATTTCTATATCGGCTGTGGCGTCGGCGACTTCTGTGTCGATTTCTTCTTCAAATGGAGCTGGTTCTTCGTCTGTGCTGTGCTCGGATTCTTTCTCGTAGGTCTCGGCGATATCTATATCGGATGTGTTCTCGGCGACTTCTATGTCGAATTCGGTTTCAAATAGAGCTGTACTTTTGTCTACGCTGTGTTCGGATTTCTGCCGTTTAAGGCCTTCAGGGATTTCTGATTCTGTTGATCGTTTAGATCCTGTTGCTATAGGTGAACCCTGGATGTCGGTTGGTCTCGGAGCTCTGTGTCTTCTCGGTGTTCTCGATGAGCTACTGCTGCTCATATACTGTTGTCCTGGTCGGAGGCTATTATTCCAAGCCTAGCTACGAATAGTGGCACCTCTCTTACAAGGTGAGTTGAATGACACTTTACCAAATGTTACGACCTTAGTCTCTGACTCAGGTTGCAAGCCTTTGGATAAAGGAAAGGAAGTAGAGAAAGGAAGAAGGGATGATACGATTGGTAAAGTGTAAGGAATACATCAAGTATTACTACACTTTATATACTAGTAGCGGAGGCTAATAATAAGGGGGACGAGTAGATGAGTCAGATAAGAGGCATAGCCTTTAGGGATGAAACAGGAGATGGGATGAGGGGTGAAACAGGTGTGAGGGTACACGAGGTAATGGGCGCGAGATAGGAATGAACGGTCTATCTATAGTTCGTAACAGTCCTCTTGGGTTTCGTCGTCGTCTTCTTTGACTTGGGCTTTCTTTTTGGGCGTGAGTTCTTCTTCAACTTGTTCAGCCCAGGTCTCTTCCGAGTAATATTGGTCTCCGCTGACTCTCGTCCATTTGGAGACACGGTGAATGGTACGGTCTCCTTCGCCCTGGAGGGAGTTCGAGATGACCAAAGTAGGTGTGGTCGGCCTACTGCTTTGGACCGACGGAGGAACAGTGTTGTTATAGGCTTGGTCTGTGAGTACGAACGGCCTAGTTGTAGTTGGCGTCCTAGAGAACAGGACGCTGGGGGGTGGTAGAGCCGGAGGGGCCGCGAAGATGGATGGGGGTGGAACACATGTTGTGTTCCCGAAGATTTCCCCTTCGCCGTCGGGCGTGGGCTCTCTAGGAGAGAGATTCGAACGTAGCGCAGGCATTATGTATCCTAGTACTATAGACTGATACTGTGTAATCGATTTTTGTGAAATCGATGGTGGTGGTACGAGTCAAAGAAGGGATGACAACCCCACCTATAAACTTACTCAAAGGCTAATGGATCTTGACTCATACATCCCCACTACTTTACCCAATAAACTGCCCTACCACAAAGATGATGAACAGGAATGGTTAGATAAAGGAATAGAGGGAATCGACAAATCAGTCCCAGACCATCTAATGGAACCAGATATGTGAGATGAAGTAGATCACCTCCTTATACAACTATCCAACATGGATCCACCATCTAAACCAAAGATATTCAACCCGCCGCCATCTTACCTCACACTCAATGATAGAGGACAGTTTGAAGAAAACTATTGGGAAGAAATAGTACACAACCTTGTTGCAGTAGAAACTAACAACACCTCTATATTCCAAGGATGTACCATAGCCCTCTTTAGAGGAGGACAAGACTATGTCCCCTTCTGGATCAGATGTTTTTTTTTTTTTTTTTTTTTTTTTTAAAATCATCAATTTATATAGCGGTGCTTGATCGCAGTCCATGTGTACATACATACAAAAACTGGATCAGATGTTGATGCAAGTCAGGAACCCTGATGATTGGTCCTACTAAACGAGAACTTGTCAATGCCTTACATAAAGAACAAGACAACAAGTAGACAGCAACATTTCATGGGGTCATGAACATAAAAAGAGAGGTATTGTTATGAACTATAGATAGACAGTACATTCTTATCATGTGCCCATCATACTCATCATTCTCATGTATCAGTCTTATCCCCTGTTTCAGCCCTTATGGCTATACTCCTACTGACTCATTCTACTCATCCCCTATGACTCCTCTACTCTGCTCCCTTATTCTTAGCTACCACTACTAGTATATAAAGTGTAGTAATACTTGATATATTCCTTACACTTTACCAATTGTATCATCCCTTTCTCTTCTCTCTACTTCCTTGTCTTTATCCAAAGACTTGCAACCTAAGTCCTAGACTAAGGTTATAACAGCAAGGTTGGCTGGTTGTTTTCAGAGCTGCAGGGCTTGTGCAGTAATGAAGTCCTTGGTTGGGAGGGGCTTAGTAAGGGAGGGTGCAAAGTATGTGGCTTCGGCAAGGTTGAAAGGAAGGAAGGGTTCAATGCTGTGGGCTATGTAATATGGCAAGTATCTGGTTGCCTTCTGAATGAACACCCATTCCACCCAGAAGACTGTGGGAGCAGCTACTGTCCAGTGTGTCTCTTCACCCTCTGAGGCCTTGACAAGTGCTTCTCAAACATCCAGGTGTTGTCATTTAACAATCCCATTAGCTTGGGAGTTATATGGCAATATTTGTATATGATTGATTTTGTATTTTGCTGCCAAGTATTCTGCTGCCTATACAAAAGCTGGTCCATTGTTTGTGACCAACTCCTCAATAGCTCCCCAGTGGCAAAGGATATCTTCAAAGATAAATGTTGCTAGCAAGTGAGCATTCTCAGCATGGAGCAGCTGGAACTCAGGGTATAAAGAGAGAGAACATCAGGTATGAACAATGTACTGGTATCTGCCAGAGCAAGGCATGAACATAGTATTGATATGGACCTTGTGAAAGAGGTTGAATAGTGTAGGGATGGTGGGTAGGATGTAGAAATGGTAAATGAGGTATGTCTGGCACTTGTGGCATGTCTTGATGTACCAGCAGACATCAGCATCAAGATTGGGCCACTAGAATTGTTTTAAGAGGTGTATACAAGTAGTAAAGATTCCTTTGCATCCAAGAAAATTGTGGGCTTGCTGAATTATCTCTAACCTCTTGTCTTCATCTTATATCACCAACTTGTGTTTGGTTTGACTGTCTTTCTTCCACAGCTTGAGATCCTGAACAAAAAATCGGGTTGTGAGGCATACAAGACTCCTAAAGTCATTTTCTGTGATGCTGGGTGGTCATGATGGTTCCAAGAGAAAAGAGGTAATGTGGTCAAGTTCTAGATTGTAAGCCTTAGCCTTGTCTGAGTATAGAATTATGTTGGGGCCAGACTGTACTCCTATTTTGAGTGTTTGGGCTAGTTGGTGATTGGAGGAGACTGGTAGGGAGGGAAGTTGACAATGGTGATGAGAAAATAATATGAGAATATCTTGTAAGGGGGGAATCTTATTGAGGAACTTGATGTAGAATATATCAGAGCAGAGGGGCCATGGAGGCCTGAGATCACCAGTGCAGCAGACATTCCCTCCTCCCATGATCCCCCTCCTAGGCCCTCACGAGACCCCCATTGCTCAAGGCCAGCATGCATATCAGTGCCCACTGCCCCTATTTCTCCTGCACCAGTGCTGACCAAGAAGTCCTATGCTGCTGTTGCCACTACTGATCCTGCTATCTTGGTCTATATGACCAAGGCATTTTCTCACCTCCCCCCAGACCACATCATAGCAGTACACTGGGCTACCACATCACCTTCTAAATGCACTCCCAAGATACACTCTACCACTGCTGGTCCCAACTGCCACCAAATCCTCCTAGCACTTGATGCTAGAACCACTAATGTTGACTTCCCAGCATTCATCAAAAGTACTAATAACACCCTCCTCCATGCCAAGTCGCCCTCTGGGTAGATGGGGCATGCTCTGCTTATGGTGGTATTACTGTCACTACCTCTGCTATTTCCTCTACTAATGAGATTACCCTCATTGCTGATACCACCAAGTGGCTCCTAGGTCTCGAGACCCCAGTTGCAGCTGCTCTCCCTAGGTCCAAGTCCTATCTGAAGGTCCTGGATGTTCCCTTCAAAGCTCCTGGCACTACTCACCATATTTCAGTCACTGAAATTACTGAGGCACTCAAGGCCTCTCACCTCCCTTCACTCGAACTCACAGACACCCTATGTGTTATGAAGAACTCCTGCCACTCAGACTCAGCCATTGTTTGGTTTGATGTCTGGGACTTCCAGTCTGGAGCTGCTGCCAAAAAACTTGCTAGCAAACATGTCTATATTGCTGGCTATGAATGCCTCATCAAACTTGTGCATACAAACCCCAGGATCCCCCAGTATAGTTGTTGCTGGAAATGGGGCCATCCAACTCCTGCCTGTAGGTCCAAAGGTCTCAAGTGCCCCCAATGCAGAGGTCCCCACTGAGTGGAATACCACTGTCTCCTTTCTGGATACTGTAAGGGTAATGCCAAAGCTGAATCCCCTATCCCTGCCACTCCTGAGGGTGCACCGTGCTCCCACACTACCCACTGCTTAAACTATGGTGGAGATCATGCAGCAAATGAGCCGAAATGCTCATTCTAGGCCCACTGCTTCAAAGCTGGCTGGATCCAGGGTCACTATGAGGAGACAAGAGTTCAGAGGAGGGGGGCAAGGGTGCTGATCAATTGCATTGAATAGTTCCTCCATCTATTCTCTACTGTATTATCATTTGGACTCTTTAGTCCATATGTACTTGTAGTTTAATGTATCACTCCATCGATAAAGTTCTTTAGGTGTAGGTTGGAGAGCCCTGTATTATGCTTGTAGTAGGTATAGGGGGCAGACTGCATTCGAGCCCCACTTTAAATATTGATGATGGAAAAAAAAAAAAAAAAAAAAAAAAGAGGTAAGCCAAAGAGTTCTAACAAGAGATTGGAAGGTTGTAAGATCTCTAGATTCTGGGAAGAGTGAGCACTGGTCAAAACCAACAAGAAAGTCAAAAACTCCATAATATTCATATCTACTGAATGACTCTGCATACTGCTTAACCACTGGTGGGAGCCCACTGTCCTTGATAGTACCTCAATTAAGTGGCTGGAGATTGTGAACAAGACAAAGGGATTTCCCATCTTTCTTGAGTACACAGAACCAGTAAGATCGATAGGAGAAGTTGGAGAGTTCATATATACTAGCAGCAATCTTGGCCTTGATAATGTCAATGACCTTTTGATAGTTCCCAGGTGGGATGGGTATGTTGTGGCAGACCCAAGGAATATGCTTGATAGTGGAAATAGTGACTGGATCAAAGTATTCTTCTGAGAACTTCCCTTTCTCACCCTCATTCCATGTGAAGGCCAGTTCTTGAAGTTTGATAAGATAATGAACAAGTTTTTCTTCTTCTTCTGTGAGGAATCCTTCTTCATTGACCTCCATGGAGTCTTTCTGTTCTTGTGTATAGTGTATTCCTGGTGCAAAAGCAGATGGGTGAAATGGGAGTACTGGTATATTTTCTAATTGATTGGTGGGTATTCAGCAGACAATGTGGAAATCCTCTGTTGTGGCAACTGGGTATGTTTGGTTGGCAACTTTCTTATAAGCAAAACTTGAGGTATTAGTGAGGTCATATGATAGAAGGGCATTAGATAGGAAAATTTTGTATATTTTCTGGGGAAGGTTGAATGGTAGAAATGGTGAGGAAGTGAAGGCAAGTGGTAATACCATGTAGCATGACAATTGTTGGACCAATATGGAAGGTGGGTTATATAAGACTATCTCTATAACAAAGAACTGAATCATTGATTACTAAAAACCCAAGTTGGAGGATTTGAAGGTACAAGTATGAGGTTTGGTAGGGATAGTAAATGTTTTGTGTGAGTTGGGGTTGAGTAGTGTGATATGCAAGTTGCCATTGGTATAATAGTGAGTCCATGCTTTTGTGAGAGTGAGAAAAGGTTGACTAAGTAATATTTCATAAGAGGTATTCTTGACCACTTGGACTTGGAGATAGAATGTGCTTCATCCAGTATGAGCTGGGAGATCTCAAAGTAGGCCAAGAGTGGATTCCCTTGATGAATCTGCTAATTCTATGATTATCTTTTCATTGAACAGTAGCAGAAGGCCTAGCTTTTCCTATATGTCCCTTCAAATAGCTGTAATCTGGGAACCTTCATCCAGGATAGCATTTACAGAAACCTTTCCATCCAATTCAAGTGCAATAGTACAAAGATCTTCAATTTGGTTTGCAATGATAACTGAGCCTGCTTGGTAAGAATATTGGTGAATAAATGCCAAAATTGCAGGGTTATTTTCTTCAGGGGAATCCTCAATAGTTACAGTAGCTGCAGAACCAACAGGGATGTAGCATGTTATTACCTAGTCTTTGATGAATTTTCGGACATCTGGAGAAGTTAAATAGAGCTTATGTAAGGTGATGGGAAAGGGAGTGTCCAGGCTATATTGGATGACAGTTTGGTTAATGACTGGGTCCTCAATGGATATTGAGTAGCAAAATTGGGACTGGCTGGATAATGGTGATTGGGAATTTTGTGTATACAAGGGTGATGTTGATGTAGATAGGGTTTTAACACTAGCTAAGGTAGCCTTTGATTTTCCAGAAGTCTTTGAATGTGCACAAATTTCTTCTTGATGCTTCAGGGCTGCAACTGTGATGGCATCAAGGATCTGAAGCTCTTTGTCTTGGCTAGCAGTAGTATGAAACTGGGAAGTGGCTGTTGTAGATACAAATGGAGATCCTGAACTAGTAGGTACAGCTTCAAGAATATTGGTTTGAACAGTTGAGGCTAATATATTACTGGCAGTGGTAGAGTGCACTGTGTACCAGTTATCAACATATTTGAGGATATCCTTTCTGGCAGCCAAATGTAGGGTAACTAGGACTCCATTGGGTAGGCAAATCCAATTGGTCTGATCTTTGATGTAATGTCCCTGACAAATATATTCAGCTACTTTGGGACAGAATCTAATAAAGTGGTTTGGATCAGAACATGCATAATATCTAGACTGAATTGAGAACTGGGAACTGGAGGGCCAGGATTGCTGCATAAGTGAGGAGACTGTGTTCTGATCAAGCTTGGCAGTTAGCTTGTTAATGAGGGTGTCTGCTGATATCAAAAACTGTTGCATGGCTGTTATATCAAAGGTTTCACAAGGGGCCAGAGTAGGTTGTGGAGGTGGATAGAGTTGTTGGAAGGGTAGCAAAGACAGGGCTGGTTGTGTAGTGGGAATGTATGTAGGATAAGGAGGGTGTGCAGCCAATGGGGGGAAGGCCAGATATGATGGATGGGCTGGCTGAGGTATGGTGGTAGGATATACTACTGCAGCCTATCCATAGTTTCCTTCTGACAGGAATTTAGCTGCTTCTTCAATCTGAGAGACATTCTATGGCTGGTAAAAAGAGTGCATAGGGTCTATAAGATAAAGCTGGGCCTTGACATGGTTATAGAAGTCAGTGTAAAGGCCATCTAGAAACATCTTACTCCTTTCCCACTGAGAGATCTTGCTGTTAGTTAACAGCCAGTTAGCCTTAGTAACAAACTGCTGGTGATATTCACCAAATTAAGTAAGATCAACTATCAGAACTGCTACCTGGTTCTTGACTAGGATCTCTAGCTCAGTAGCTGTGTACCTCTCATCAGATCCAGGGTATATTGAGATTACTTTCACCTTGAACCTCAACCAGTTACTGGTAGCATTAGCCCAAGCTTTCCAGACTTCTTGATCTTGGGGCTCTAGGTACCAAAGTATGTGCATGATATGGTCCTTTGAACTGATATTACATTCCCTTCCCCATACCTTTACTTTGTCTAGGAACCATCTGAGGCTATAGGATGTACCATCAAATCATGGGGCTGTGCATTCACCAGAACTGGACATATGGTGGGTATTTGATGGAGAATGATGGAAGTATTATGATACAGTAGGGCAGCTACCAGGGGGTAGTATCTATGGTGGGTTAGTATTTGGGTTATGTGATCCAGCTAGCCACTATGCAGCAGAGAATCCAGGTGTGTTTTTGGAAAGTTTGGAAAGTGACAGTGATCTTGGCCATGGTTGAGACATCTTGGATTGCCAAGATGGAAAGAGCAGAATAAACTGCAAGGCTGGAGCTTGGTTATTGGAAGCCTCCTGAGATGTACCACTAGGCATAGTAGACATGGGAACAAGGAAAATGGGGCCTCATAGGTAAGGTCTATGGAGATTTCTAGATAAGGGACCAGTTCAAAGCCCCTCATAGTAGGCTCCAGTTAAAGAGATGAGTTCTTTTCAATGATTGTGATCAACAAAATGACCACAAGGCTTCAAAACCAGAGGTGGAGATAGAGAGATATAGGGAAAAGAGAATGAGAGAAAAGGTCAATGAGTGGGGCAGGTGACAAAAGATTTATGAGTAGGGCAACCAAATATACTGTAAAACTGGGTTGTAATTTGATAGTTTCTAACTAAAACATGCCTGTATTTATATCGAGAAAGGGGTGTCTGAGTGTTGAGTGGCAAGTGCTGCTGACATCAAAGGAAGTGGGAGGAAATATGGAAACCAGTCTAAGTGTGTGCATATCCAGATATGCTTTAAGTATCTGAAAGCACAGGTATTATCCAAAGGTAACCCGTTTTAGTTTTGAAAGAGTCCATAGTAGTCCAAGCATGTGTGTGTGCAACTGTCATGCTTTGGGAATCTGAAAACACAAGCAGAGGGGAACATGTCACACATTTTTGAATAGGTGCATGGTGGTCCATGTATAAGCAAGCTGGGTGGCAGTGTCTGGCTCATAAAAACACAAGAGCAGATAATCAGGTGTATCAAGTGTAGCTAATCAACTGTCTCTACATTGAATTCAAGTTTGTAGGTCACAATATGTTGGTCATGCTTCATGATGAGATGTTCCAAGTCATTATGAGCTTCTCCAGCTGGATCAGTAGACCCAAAGCAAGAAGTGAGCTCTTCAACAAAAGAGTTCCAATTGTTGAGCAAGGGATCATCACTAAAAGTGATGTCCTTGCTACCAAAGTAGGTTTGGAAAAGGCAGAGGGCAGTACCAGACAGGTAGGTGATAGCAAAATAGCAACTTTAGAATTGTCAGTTTTGAACTAGTGAGAATTGGTAGCAAAATAAAGGATACATTGGAAGACCCAATCCTTTAGTTTGAGAGGGTCCAAGCCATCAAAAGTATCTGGTTCATGAGCCTTGATTTTCAAACAATTGTTGGGGGCTGAAGAACTGGAGTGTTCTTGGTGTTATGAACTATAGATAGACAGTATATTCCTATTATGTGCCCATCACATTTATTATTCCTATGTATCCGTTTCATCCCCTTGTTTCATCCCTTATGGCTGTACTCTTACTGACTTGTTCTACTTGTCCCCTATGACTCCTTTACTCTGCTCTCTTATTCTTAGCTCTTACCACTAGTATATAAAGTGTAGTAATACTTGATGTATTCCTTACACTTTACCAATCTTACTCTTCTCTCTACTTCCTTGTCTTTATCCAAAGACTTGCAACTTGAGTCTCAGACTAAGGTCATAACATTTGGTAAAGTGTCATTCGACTCACCTTGCAAGAGAGGTACCACTATTCATAGCTAGGCTTGGAATAATAGTCTCTGATCAGGATGACAGTATATGAGTAGCAGTAGCTCATCGAGAACACCAAGAAGACCAAGAGCTCTGAGACCAACAGATATCCAGGGATTACCAGTAACCACTGGATCCAAACAACGAACAGAACCAGAAATCCCTGAAGGCCTTAAACAGCAGAAATCCGACCACAGTATAGAAGAAGACATAGCTCTTTTCGAGACCCTATTCAACACAGAAGTTGCCGAGACCACATTCGACATAGAAGTTGCTGAGACCCCATTCGATACAGAAATCGCCAAAGATACATCTGACATAGAAGTTGCCAAGACCTACGAAAACAAACATAGCAAACCAGAGACAGAATCAGAGATGGCTGATGAAATCAATTTCCCAAAGAACCTAGTCCCAGAACTAGGATATTTCAATGGAGATAGAACCAAGTTTGATAATTGGTGGAGAGCGATGTCCTTATGGACACTCTTCAACAAAATTGACGATAACGAGCAAAAGATAATTGGAATATTAGCCCAAATAAAAGGAGGACTTGCAGGTCCCTATGCTAATGCCAAGTTACAAATGATTCAAGACAAGAAAACACCGGCATTTGATGACTTTGCAAAGGAGATGGTAGCCACTTCTCCTTGGGGAATAGAAAAGCAATAGCAGAAGGGGAAATCAAGTTGTTCAAACAGGGAAAGAGGAACACCGCGGACTTCTTAATAGAGTTCAAAGCATTGAAGACCCAAGCAGGAACAGATGATGCGCATGCCATATTCCTCCTCAAATGACACACCAGAGCAGACATTATCCGAACTATTGTAGGCTACCCAGCGGTCTCGATCCCAGATACATACAGCAAATAGAGAAATACTATCCTGGCAGTAGGACAGGGATACAAAACAACAGACATCACACGAGGAGATGTCAGGACAAGCACAGGAGTCACCTATGGAGGCGGAGGACAACCAATGGAAATTGGTAGACAGAGGGCAGACACCAATCAAAATGGCAAACCGAGGTGTTTTAACTGTAACCTCTATGGGCATATTGCTGCAAGAAGACAAAGATAGCATACACCAAGATAACGTGCTATAACTGTGGCAAACAAGGCCATATCTTGAAGAATTGCAAAGTACCGAAGAAAGTGCACATCAGGGAAGTTACCAAAGAAATAGAAGAAGAGACAAAAGAGGATTTTGTTGAAGGCTCCGAGTAGGCGCAAACCCATGAGCCAATAAACCTAGAGTTTCTGTTTTATTTCACAATAGACGATATGTGATCCCATAAAAATGAAACTCAACACACAAACTTCTCCTCGATTCAACAATCAGAACAAAGAAAGGACCCAAGCAAATCACCACACTGGTGGATTCCAGATGTACACATACGTGCATAACACAGAGGGTAGTAGAAGAAGAACAGATCATGACCAAACCCCTCAAAACCCCAATACGAGTAATCAATGCCGACAGAACCAAAAACAAGAAGGAAGAAATAACAGATACGGCACAACTGGTACTAAGCAATGGCAAATACACGGAAGAAATCAAAGCAATGGTAACACAACTGGAAAGTGCGGACCTATATCTCGGACACGACTGGCTAGTCAAGCACAACCCAGAAATCGATTGGACAAACAACATAGTACGCTTCAATAGATGTCCAAAGGATTGCACCACACACCACAATGATATACAGTTCAACAAAAGAATACGCACAGTAAAAGAACACATAGAGAAAAAGAAAACTGATCAAACAAACCCAGAAGACCTACCAACATACTTGCAACAATATATGCACCTGTTCAACAAGAAGAACTTTGACAAACTACCAGAACATACAATATGGGACCATGAAATAAACCTGACAGAAGATGCACCACCAGTATTACAGTCCAAGGTTTACCCAATGACACTAATGGAGAAACAAGAACTACAAAAATTCCTCGATGAAAACATCACCTCAGGACAAATTTGACCATTACAATCCCCCTATGCTACACCATGCTTCTTCATACCAAAAAAAGATGGAACCAAACGACTGGTACAAGACTACAAGAAGCTAAATGAACACACGGTCAAAGACAAAATGCTACTTCCACTCATAAGCGAAGTTATTGATAAACTCAAGAACGCAAAAGTCTTCAACAAACTCGACATCATCTGGGGATACAATAATGTTAGGATAAGAGAAGGCAATGAATGGAAAGCAGCATTCATAACAAACAATGGATTATTTGAGCCAACAGTCATGTTTTTTGGAATGAGTAACTCACCAGCAACGTTCCAAAGGATGATGAACACTGTCTTTCGAGAAATGCTACATAAAGGAGCAGTTGTCAACTACATGGATGATTTCATCATACCCGGGACCACACAACAGGAACTTGAAGATAGGACAAAACAATTTCTTGATATTGCAGCAAAACACCAACTATATTTCAAAAGATCGAAATGCGTATTTGATGCAAAAGAAATACCTATACTAGGATTTGTGGTTGGACAAGACAGCATTAAAATGGAGGAGGAGAAAGTGAAAGCAGTGAAAGAATGGCCAACACCCAAATCCCTAAAAGATGTTGAGAAATTCTTAGGATTTGCAAACTTCTACTGACGATTCATTCATGACTTCAGCAACATAGCAGCCCTACTACATGAGTTGAAGAAGAAAGACACGCAATGGGTATGGAAGGAATGACAGCAGCAAGCCTTTGAAAGGATCAAAGAAAAGATCACAAGCGAACTGGTACTAGCAATGCCACAGGACAAGGGTCAATACAGGGTAGAAGTGGATGCATTGGAATATGGAGTAGGAGCAGTATTATCACAAAAACAAGAAGAACACTGGCACCCAATCACATTCCATTCAAGAACAATGACACCTGCAGAATGAAACTATCAAATCTATGACAAAGAGTTACTCGCCATTCGAGAAGCAATCAAAACTTGGAGACAATATCTACTCGATGCAGATGAACCATTCAAAATATGGACTGATCACAAAAACCTAGAATACTTCCGAAAACCACAACAACTCACAGGATGACAAGCAAGGTGGCAGATGGAGCTACAAGAATACCATTACATGCTGAAACATATCCCCAGAAAAACCAACACAAAAGCCAACGTCTTGTCAAGACTAACAAAAATGGACACCACTCAAGACAACACTGACATCACTTTACTACCCGACCACTTATTCAATGACAGCATGATCACCACAATCCAACAAATTTGGGAAATCTCAGGAGAAGAAGATCTGAAACACCAAATACAAAAGGAGACAAGAAGGGAAACACAATGGCTAAAAGAAAAAGAGAAGCGACCAAAGGAGATATGGGAAACAGATGGAGTACCGATGTTTGAAGGAAGAATATATGTCCTACCCAACAATCAAATACAACAAGAAATACTACGACAACACCATGACAAAACAGATGTAGGACATCCGGGACAATATTGAATGATCAAACTCCTTAAACGGAGTTATTGGTAGTCCCAGATATGCAACAATGTCAAACGATACATCCAAGGATGTAAAGCATGCCAATGAAATAAAATACTCCGAACAAGACCGACAACACATCTCTATCCATTACCAACACCAGCGGAACCTTGGGAAGAGATATCAATCAACATGATAGGACTGCTACCAGAATCAGAAGGATATAATGCAATACTTGTCATAGTCAATTGTTTCAGCAAAATGATCAGATTACATGCAGTCAACACCACCTTAACATCTGAGGAGCTAGGAGATATCTATTGAGATGACATATGGAGAACACATGGAATACCCCAAAGAATTATCAGTGACAGAGGCCCATAATTCGCATCCAAATTCATGGCAGAACTATGCCAAGCAACAGAAACCCAGCAAAACTTATCCACAGCATACCATCCACAAACCGACAGTCAAACAGAGTGCATCAACCAGGAGGTCGAAACATACCTCAGAAATGTAATAAACTATGCTCAAAACAATTGGAAAAAATGGCTAGCCACAGCAGAATTCCAATATAATGACAAAATCCATGCAGCCACTGGATATTTACCATTCAAAATAGTTTATGGATGACACCCTTGGAAAGGAGATATAACAAGTATTACCAAAGCACCTGCAATCATGGAGCGAATACAGGAGTTACAGAACATGCAACAAGAAACGACAAAGATGTTACAATGCAGTCAAGAACAGATGGAGAAACGCAACAGCACTAAACCAGAACATGAGTACACCCCAGGAGAACAAGTTTGGCTTAAAGCAAGTAATATCAGGATGACAAGACCAACCAAAAAGCTGGATCACAAATGATATGGACCATTCAGGATAAAAACAAAAATAGGCGAAACAAGCTACCAATTGGAATTACCTGAAACATGGGCAATACACAATGTGTTTAACAGTAGACTCCTCTCCCCCTATCGAGAACCTGAGTTTTACAACCAGTGCACCCCACCACCACTGATGCCCGAGATTATCAACGATGAAGAACAATATGAGGTAGAAGAGATTCAAGGACACCACACAAGAGGACAACAAAAACAATTCCTAGTACACTGGAAAGGGTATACCTCCGAGGAAGACACATGGGAGAATGAGTCAGAGTTGGGAAACGCTAAGGAGGCAGTTCAAGAATTTTTAGACAAGATTTCGAGGACGAAACCTATAAAAAGGGAGGGTAAAAAATGACAATTATGAACAACAAACCTCATGTTACAAGAGATCACTACACTCGACACACCTCACGCTGTATCCACTGCACCATAAACTTCGCCAATTACCTTCACAACACATCATGCATACTGAATGCAAGCCCACCCCTTTCCCAGCCAACGACACAGAATTCGAACAAGAACTTAACAACCTCCTTGATGCTCAGTCCACCGAAGATCAAATCAAACACTATACCACCACAACCAAAGGACTCACATACATTGCCCATGCCATCAACAACCTCCAAATCTAAGCCAAAGCCCTAAGTTGTATTCTACTCATCACCACTACCAGAGCCCTCCCCACTGCCATGTCAACTGGGAAACATGAACTTATGAAGGAGTTATTAGATAAAGCAGCCACCAACCTCAACGTACTAGTGCACTCTGATACAAAGAAATCCATCCAAAGTGCCTTAATCATGATAGGCAAACATCCCTTCTTTGACTTGTACCACCACCATCGATTTGCAAAACTCGATTATATGGTACCTGTCTACAGTACTAGGATACAAATCATGCCTGCGCTATGTTCCAATCTCTCTCCGAGAGAGACCATGCCTGACGGCGATGGGGAAGTCTTCGGGAGCACAACATGTATTCCGGCCCCCTCTATCTTTGCGGCCTCTGTGGCTCTGCCCCCCCCTGGTGTCCTGTTTCCTAGGATGCCATCTATGACTAGACCATTTGTCCCCACGGACCAGGCCTACAGCAACACTGTTCCCCCATCAGTCCACAGCAACAGGCCGACCACACTACTGGTCCTCTTGAACCCCCTCCAGGGCAAAGGCAACAAAACAATCCATCGGGTTTCCAAATGTTCAAGGACGGAGGGAGACCAGTATTACTCGGGAGAAAGCTGGGCTGAGCAAGTTGAAGAAGAGCTCAAGCCCAAAGTCAAAGTCGAAGATGATGAGGACGAAAACAAAGAGAACCATGGAGACGGTCCAGAAGAATTCTATGAGGATGCTGTTAGAGAGGTCGGCAAGATCTCTGAATGGGTGAAAGCCTGCAGCACTTACAACATGAGTGGTGACGAGGGGCTGGCATTCGGGCAAGCCTTTACAGAATTGACGACGACCTTGATGAAAGCGGAATGGCTCAAGATAGCGGTTGATGAAGATAAGAACAATCTCCATGGTTGGATGGGGGTCAATTTTGGTAAGATCACCATCCGCACTGAGGAAACCCCCCAGCCAGACGTTTCCCCCCTCCGACACATGGCCTTCAAAGACTCCACGCGCAAACCTGATGACGTCTGCATGGAGGTTGTCGAACACATTGTCACGCCAGGTATCACTGCTGGCAATGATGTCACTCATTCGGGTATCTCCGATGATGATGTTCAGATGATCTCCGAAGCGGAGTTCAAGACCGTAATCCACAACAAGAAGAAACGGGCTTGGAAACCAAGAACTCCAACCCTAGGGACCACCGGGCCAAAGAAAACAACCCCCACCGTGCCTACCAAGGCCGCCAAAACTCCGGCTCCTCCACCTAACGGCAAGGAGACCAAGACTCCCCAGGAAGGAACGAAAACTTCCTATGCCGCAATGGCAGGCAAAAAGAGCAAGAAACCTCCTCCGCCGCCGCCCCCTCCTCTTCCACCTGGGACCCTCTCAAACTATTGGAGTTTGCGAGCAAATTCCCAGAACTGTCCAATGAGAAGATAGTTGCCATGTATGATGCCACTTTCTCCTCTTCCTCCCCAGCGAACAAGAAACCAGCTAAGAAGGCTGGTGTTATTCGCTCTACCTTGAATGGTCCATCGCATAAGCAAGTGATCATTCCCCTTCTCACCAGGCCCAATGTTTCCAACTTTGGGGCTATCATCGACTCTCTAAACGCATGCCTCATCGCAGAGAAGTCCAAGACGAGGGTTATTGCTGCCTCGCAGGGTAAGCTAGGCCTTATGGTCCACACCTCGGAGGTGTTAACCCCTACGGAGCTTGATGTCGTCAAAACATGGCTCAAAGAGAAGTTTGGAGGAGTCACCACGGGTGACGTATCCCTCCCAAAGTCGAAATCATTCATGAAAGTCACGGATGTCAGTTACATCACACCCCGAGGACAGATCCTCACAGAGGCTGATGTGGTTAACAGCACCCGGAATTTGATACATTCCGATGCCATACAATTCGCGATGTAACCACAAGTGTGACGCAATTCCAAACACTCAGACACCTGTACAGTATGGTTTGAGATCTGGGACTCCAAAGCGGGGACCAACATCGCTAAAATCGAGGATAAGTTCCTCAACATCTACGGAGGACTCTTCCGCATCAGGAGGGCTGCCGCCAACCCGGGAGTACCATTCTGTGGAAAATGCTGCAGATGGGGCCACCCCCTAATTTGCTGCCGAGCAAGGCTCTTTACCTGTGCACACTGCAAGGGGCCACACTCCACCACCAACCACCGATCGTTTGCCCACTGTTGCAAGGGCAACGATAAAGCTGACCCACCCATTGCAGCCACCCCCACTGGAGAACCATGCCCTCATAAGGCTACATGCTCTAACTGTGGCAAGGACCACCTTGCTACTGACTGAAAGTGTCAGTTCTGGAAGAAGCAATTCGACCACGACTGGCACACCAACAAA
The DNA here is from genome assembly GCA_963576785.1 of Chlorophyllum brunneum. Lineage (NCBI taxonomy): Eukaryota > Fungi > Basidiomycota > Agaricomycetes > Agaricales > Agaricaceae > Chlorophyllum > Chlorophyllum brunneum. Next base: position 533,633 of record OY756147.1, on the reverse strand, counting down.
GTGCTCGAACTAAGAGCCAACAAAGGAGCCCTATTGCCCATCTCCTCATTATCCCCAGCTAGTTGTAGCCAGACCAACCCCCCTCAATGAATAACGTCCCCAACAATCAAGACTGGCCTTCTCGCTCACTCCTGAATGAGTTGAAGGTCTGCTCTCACAACATTGGAAGATCGTATGGAGTGATGGAGACAGTCCTCACACGTAGAGGTGATGTTGACCTCCTCCTCATACAAGAACCCCCATGGAGATTTCTCCGTGACATTCCCTCATCTGTCTCTAATGACAGATCACCCCTCGTGGGAGGCCCAGTTCATCCGGACTGGACACTTCTCTCATATCCAATTGTCGCCAAAGAAGTCCTCCAAGTGGGACGCCGACGATACCCTCAACGTACGGTCAACATGCAACACTGTACCACTCCACAAGTCCTCACCTTTGCTCACAAGAGACTGAAACAACTCCGACCCTCCATTCGAAGAGATTTAATCGAACATCGAGACCTCCTGTGTATCTCCCTATATGCAGGTGGAGAAGAACTACTGCTGCTAAACGTTTACAACGACAGCTGTAACACCACACTCCACTTCCTCGAGGAGTGCCTCTTCAACCTCCCACCCTTTCTCTTAATGGGCAGAAATATCAACATCCGATCGGAGTTATGGGACCCTTCAACGGATCAACATCCGGCGAGTGCGGACCGTCTCCTTATGATCACTGAAGCCCTCAACCTTGTGAGGACAACTCCATCTGAAGCCAAACCAACTCGTTACGCCTCGGACCCCAATCTGCCAGACACGGTCATTGACCTGTTGTTTGTTTCAGGAACATTACCACACATCCCCGCCCATTCTATCCAGGAAGGTGATCAGTACAACTCTGACCATGCCCCCCTCTTAATTAGGTTGCCTATTCCACAAATGGATATTGTTGTCGAAAGATCGACTATCCCCAAGGATTCAGACAAGGAAACCAGGTTTCTGATGGATATTGTAGAAGGAATCAAAAACAAGAACTGGCCGATGAATGACGCGGATGAACTGGAGAGAGCTGTCACTGAATTGGGAGTTTTATTTGACAGATCCTGGAACCAGAATGCAAAGAAGATCAAGACAACCACTAGATCCAAGACCTGGTGGAACGAGGAGTGCTCCACCGCACTCGCTACGCACCGTGCGGACCGCAAGAACAAGCACAAATGGAACACTTTTTGCAAAACCACGAGGTGGATGAAAAGAGCATATTTCGACAAGAAGATCCAAGAAATCTCAGTCGACCGAAAACGCCCATGGGATCTGATGCCATGGGTCAAAGATCGTGCACTCCCGGCCACGGAAGCTATGCGTCATAACGGCCGGCCTTGTCTTACCTTAGACAACCTGTGGACGGCGCTTGACCAACACTACAATGCTGCCCATGACAGACCAATGAGCACGACAGTCCTGGACAAACTTCCTCCACCCAACGGAATGGAGAATAGGACTTGGGTAAACTTCTCTCTCCTGGAGATGATGGAGTCGCTCAAGGATACCTCGAATTCTTCCTCCCTCAGTCCCGACCATTTTTTTTGGTCCCATCTTAAGCAGATCATTGCCGATGATACTTGCGCCGGTCTCTTCCTCAAAATCAGCAGTGCATGTCTGAACATCGGACATTGGCCTGCACACTTTAAGAAGTCAACATCGGTGATCATCCCCAAACCCAACAAACCCGACTACTCCACTCCAAAGGCGTTCAGACTGATCATCCTCCTCAATACATTTGGCAAGCTAATAGAGAAAATGCTCGCTAAACGACTCCAATTCGAGGCCGTGAAATTCAAGGTTCTCCACCCTCACCAACTGGGAGCTATACGCCAACAGTCCACCGAGGACGCGGGTCTCTCCCTAACGCACATCATCCGGGGAGCTTGGACAAAGAAGAAGAAGATATCGGTGCTCGCATTCGATGTTGCCCAATTCTTCCCCTCCCTCAACCACGATCTCCTTATCAAAATCCTATGACGACAAGGATTTCCCCCCCAGGTCGCTGCATTCTTCAACAACTACCTTAAGGAACGCCGCACTACCTACCGGTGGAACAATGAAACTTCCCCAGAATACGACGCAGCGGTAGGAGTAGGTCAGGGCTCAGCCCTTAGCCCTATTCTCTCCACTCTATTCCTTGTCCCCCTCCTACACGTCTTTGACATCTGTATGGAGGAACACTGCAACAAGTGGGACTTTGATGCCCTGTTGTTCGTCGACGATGGCACTCTGGTCGCACAATCCCCGTCTCTGGAAAAGAACGTGGAAATCCTTCAACACATGTACCATGAAATGGAGTGGCTCATGAATGAATTCGGCCTGGAAATTGAACATGGCAAGTTGGAGATCTTTTACTTCATGCGTGCAAGACAAGACTCAAATCCCTCAATTGACTTGGGATCCCCGCCGTTCACGGGTCATAACCCCCTCAAGCCAAAGACCCACTGGCAATACCTCGGCTTCTACTTCGATTGGACATTGACCTTCAAAGAACACGTACGATTCTACTCCGCCAAAGCAATATCCACGATTAAGGCAATGAAAATGTTAGGGAACTCCGTTAGAGGCCTGTCCCCCAGCAACAAAAGACTTCTATACCATTTGTGTGTTGTACCAGTGGCGACATATGGATACCAACTTTGGTTTCATGATAAGTCATGGACTAAAGGAACTTGTGAAATCCTCAACAAGATGCAGCGAAGTGTGGCACTCTGGATTACCAGGGCCTTCCGGACTTCTCCCACCAGTGGTGTAGAGTCCCTCGCGGGGCTCATGCCCATCAAACTTCATCTCCAAAAGTTGGCCAAACGACAAACGTCGAGGCTTCATACGTTGGACAATGAACATGCTTTGGCAAGATTGACGAGAGAATATCATTCTTTCCCCCACCGACTTCACATCAAGAATTTCACGGAGATTCAGAAGAAGAAGACACTTGGAGCTGTGATGGATATTTCGTGCCCCACCCCTGAGACTCGGTATATAGAACATTTTAACTCTGTTTCTAAATCTATCTGGCCCGGACGTAGGTTACTTGACCATTTTCCTACTAATGTATCTTTTATAGGATTTAACTGGGACAGCCCTCACCTCTCAAAGACACTTTGGGACAATGTTACGAATAACGCAACGATGGACGACAAGTCCATTATTATCAGCACGGACAGCTCGGTCCACCCCAACCCCAACCCACTTGCCAGCCAGTTCACGGCGGCAGCTACCATTCAACACCTAGACGGCAGAAGCTCTATCATGAAGAGGCTCGGAGGAACTACGTCGACAGACACTGAACTGGTAGCGCAGTACTTAGGAATTACCAAGGTACTCGCAACTGCAGAATACGACCAGGTTGAACACATTCATGTGTTCACCGACTCCATCGCAGCTTCCCGGCTTTTACTCGATTGTTCGCCACACTCCTGTCAGCAACAATCTATCCTCACATCGAAGGCACTTATGGCTTGGTTCAGCAAGTCAGACCAACACCGCCTCTCCTTTTACCACACGCCATCAAAGTGTAAATACGGTATACAGAAGGCCACTCACGATTGGATCCAAACAATTGCCTGGCCTAACCAGGGTAGAAATCACCGAGTCCCCAACTCCATGGACTACTTACACAAAAAGTCCGCCGAATAGGCAATCCACACATGGCAAGCCATGTTCAGCTTCAAAAAATACAGCGGTAGCTCCTTCCTCCACCTCCCGGTGCAAGCAAATGGGGCCTCTGCTCTACCGTTGCACATCAAGTCCAGTCCCTGGATACGAGAATGTGGTCCCCAGCCTCAGCTCTTCGCAAGAGCGTGTCATGCCATCTTATGCCACGCCCCGATCGGGGAGTATCGACTTTGATTCTTCCCCAACGAGGACTTATCATGCCACCACTATGACAATCAAATGGTCCAGACTAGGTCACACATCCTCTATCGTTACAACAACTTCGATCATCATTTTGGCGTCGACACCATCAAGACTTTCGTCAATTTCTTGCATCGTAACCCCACCATGTTCAGCTTCCCCCCGGAACCTGACCGCCCTCGTATCCACGCTGGGTCAATACCCCCGCTACATCGTCGTCAAGTCCAAAGGAGGTTTGGGTCTGCACCTGCGTAAATCCTTTTCTTTTTCTTTTTTCTTTTTTTCTTATGCTTTCCCGGTTATGGACTTCAAATCCATTTCTCTATCTCCCCCTTTCCTTGCTTGTCTACTATTTACATAGTTTTCTTTCAAAAATCCATCTCTCCCGTGGTGCCTGGGCAAATGCCCTCCCACACGCTAGTACCGTTTGTTGTTCCCCCTTGTGATTGCGAGTTGGTGGTTTCTTTCTATCAATCTCTCTCTCTCACTCTCTCTCTTTCCGAATTCCTCTTTTCCTCTTTCTCGCTGATCAACGTAGGTACCAAACATCTCTCTAGTGTATGCGCTAGATGGCGTCGAGTCTCATGGGGTTAGTTTACATATAGTTTACTTTCCCTTCTCTGAACATTCTGTACGTTCTGCCTTTGTATGTATGTACATGCGGACTGCGTTCGAGCACCACTATATAAATTGTTGATTAAAAAAAAAAAAAAAAAAAAAATCATAACAGGCAAAAGACTTAATCACCTCACTGACTCGAGCAACAATCCCACCTACAAACTTGTATGGAAACTAATGGATCTCAACTCATACATCCCCACTACCTTACCTGACAAGCTACCCTACTACAAAGATGATAAACAGGACTGGTTAGACCAAGGAATGGAGGGAATTGACAAATCAGTCCCAGACCATCTAATGGAACTGGATATGTGAGATGAAGTAGACCACCTCCTTATTCAACTACCTAATATGGACCCACCACCCAAACCAATGATATTCAACCCACCCCCATCTTATCTCACACTTAAAGACAGAGGACAGTTCGAAGAAAACTACTGGGAAGAGATAATACACAACCTTGTTGCAGCTGAAACAAACAATACAGCTACATTCAAAGGATGCACCATAGCCCTCTTCAGAGGAGGCCAAGACCACACCCCCTTTTGGATTGGATGTCGACACAAATCAGGAACCCCAATGATTGGTCCTACCAAACGTCAACTTGTCAATGCCTTACACAAAGAACAAGGTAACAAGTAGACTATGGTATTTCATGGGGTCATGAAAATAAAAAGGGAGGTATTGTTATGAACTATAGATAGACAGTACATTCCTATCATGTACCCATCACATTTATCATTCCTATGTATCCCTTATTTCATCCCTTATGGCTGTACTCTTACTGACTTGTTCTACTCATCCCCTATGACTTCTTTCCTCTGCTCTCTTATTCTTAGCTCTTACCACTAGTATATAAAGTGTAGTAATACTTGATGTATTCCTTACACTTTACCAATTGTATCATCCCTTACTCTTCTCTCTACTTCCTTGTCTTTATCCAAAGACTTGCAACCTGAGTCTCAGACTAAGGTTGTAACACTTGGCTGTCCAAAGTTTTGGCTAGATGGGATAAAGCATGGGCCATAGTATGAGTGGGGTCCATAGATAGTTCATCACTATCTTTAGACAGGTTGTCATCACCATCTTCTGCAGCTGGTTCATTGACGGTTGGACAGGAGTGCAGTTATGGGTAGTAGTGGAAGATTGTGTAGTGAAAGATTGTGTATTGGTGCTAGATATGGTAGATTCCGTGGGTACAGAAGAATGGGTGAGACAAGTAGTTATGAGGAGGGAGAGTCAATACTGGAGGTCTCAGTCTGATTATACTATTAAGTTCAATACTATAGACAAGGGTATAGTCCTTATAAAATGGTGGACTGGATGGGTGGAGGACCTTGGCTTCAGCTTGTGTGCTATACCCCTCCAAGTATTGTAGTAGTCTTTACTTAGATAACCTTTTGTTACTAGGACAGAAGTTGGATATGGGTAGTAGATGAGTGGAAGGATTTACTTGTATAGAAGAAAGTGATAGAGGAAGATAGCCAGAGACTAAGTTGATAATAAGACTACTAAATACAAGTGTATGAAGGACTATTTATATACTAGTAGTGGAAAAGTATCAGAAGGTCAATAGACAAGATAATGGAGTAACTAGACATAAAAAGGATAAGGAAAACATCATATGACAATGGTAACAGGAACATAACACAATAAGCAGAACAGGTGATACTGAAGTATGGAATAATACAGGTAGAAAGGAATCAGAATGTGAAAGGAAACAAAATATACAAAAACAGACAGAAACAAATATAGGAAAGGTTGATTAATAGGTCTGGAACAAAGATAAGCCCAATCAGCAAGTGATCCTCCATGCAAGCTGAAAACCTGAACTAAGGTAGATTTGTGTCCTAAAACAGGCATGCAATTTACCGGTCATAATGCAGTACTGGCATGGCTTTCAGGCATTCCTTAACCCATGCACCATTCTTGAGACTGTCTGTACTGTTGATTCCAAAGTCAAATTTAAGTGATCCTAAATTGAAATCCTCACATCTTAGTTAATAGATATTGATTGTTACTAGTAGGTTGACAAGCAAAGTATCTAGGGAATTGGCCCATGAGGTTGGTCTCTCAGGCAGAAATCAACCATCTCATCGAGTGCATTACACACCCTCTGGTCAAATAATGATATCCATCAAGTGCTTCCAGCATCAAACACAGGGTTTTTGGGTATCCCAAACCACTCGCACATTCTCCACATAATCACAATAGCTGTATCTCCCACAATTCCTATTCCCAGAAGTCGGGCATGTGCCCGATGCCCCACGGCCTCCATATATTGCAAGAGATTGGATTCAACCTGACATTGTACGGTTTTGAGATCCTTATCCAGTCGCGACCCAATTTCAATGACAACACAGACAATGTCTGAGTGAGGGTTTGTATCATGGTCAGGACCCCAGTACTGATCCACATCGAAATCTGGGTAGTGATCTATACCAGTGACTTCCTCTCCTAGTAATCTATCATCTTTTTTTTTTTTTTTTTTTTAAATCAACAATTTATATAGCGGTGCTCAAACGCAGTCCACGTGTACATACATACAAAGGCAGAATGTACAGAATATTCAGAGAAAGGAAAGTAAACTATAAGTAAACTAACCCCACGAGACTTGACGCTGTCTAGCACATACACTAGAGAGATGTTTGGTACCTAAGTTGATCAGCGAGGAAAATAAAAGAGGAATTCGGAAAGAGAGAGAGTGAGAGAGAGAAATTGATAGAAAGAAACTACCGACTCACAATCACAAGGGGGAACAACAAACAGTACTAGCGTGTGGGAGGGCATTTGCCCAGACACCATGGGAGAGATGGATTTTGAATGAAAACTATATATAAAATAGTAGACGAGCAAAGAAGGGAGAGATAGAGAAATGAATATAAAGTCCATAACCGGGAGAGCACAAGGAAAAAAAAGAAAAGAAAAGAAAAGGATTTATGCAGGTGCAGACCCAAACCTCCTTTGGACTTGACGACAATGTAACAGGGGTATTGACCCAGCATGGATACGAGGGCGGTCAGGTTCTGGGGGAAAGCTGAATGCGGTAGGGTTACGACACAAGAAATTGATGAAAGTCTTGATGGTGTCGACACCAAAATGATAATCGAAGTTGTTGCAATGATAGAGGATGTGCGACCTAGTCTGTACTATTTGACTGTTACAGTGGTGGCATGATAGGTCCTCATTGGGGAAGAATCAAAGTCGAAACTCCCTGATTGGAGTGTGGCATAAGATAGTGCAACATGCTCTTGTGAAGAGCTGAGGCTGGTAACCGCATTCTCGTATCCAAGGACCAGACTTGATGTGCGATGGTAGAGCGGAGGCCCTGTTCGCTCACACCGGGAGGTGGAGGAAGGAGCTACCGCTGTATTTTTTGAAGCCGAACATGGCTTGCCATGTGTGGATTGCCCATTCGGCGGACTTTTTGCGTAAGTAGTCCACGGAGTTGGGGACTCGGTGATTTCTGCCCCAGTTAGGCCAGGCGACTGTTTGGATCCAATCATGAGTGGCTTTTTGTATACTGTATTTGCACTTCGACAGCATGTGATAGAATGAAAGGTGGTGTTGGTCCGACTTGCAGAACCAAGTCATAAGCACCTTCGATGTGAGGATGGATTGTCGCTGGCAGGAGTGTGGCGAACAATCGAGTAGGAGCCAAGAGGCTGCGAGGGAGTTAGTGAACACGTGGATGTGTTTGACCTGGTCGTATTCTGCGGTTGCGAGTACCTTGGTGATTCCTAAGTACTGCACGACCAGTTCAGTGTCTGTCGACATAGTTCTTCCGAGCCTCTTCATGATAGAGCTTCCGCCGTCTAGGTGTCAAATGGTAGCTGCCGCCATGAACTGGCTGGCAAGTGGGTTGGGGTTGGGGTGGACTGAGCCGTCTGTGCTGATAATAATGGACTTGTTGTCTGTCATCGTGTTAGTCATAACATTGTCCCAAAGCATCTTCGAGAGGTGAGGGCTGTCCTGGTTAAATCCTATGAAAGATACATTAGTAGAAAAATAGTCAAGTAACCTATGTCCGGGCCAGAGAGATTTAGAGACAGAGTTAAAATGTTCTATATACCAAGTCTCAGGGGTAGGGCGTGAAATATCCATCACAGCTCCAAGTGTCTTCTTCTTCTGAATCTCCGTGAAATTCTTGATGTGAAGTCGGTGGGGGGAAGAATGATACTCTCTTGTCAATCTTGCCAATGTGTGTTCATTGTCCAACGTATGAAGCCTCGATGTTTGTTGTTCGGCCAACTTTTGGAGATGGAGTTTTATGGGCATGAGCCCTGCGAGAGACTCGACGCTACCAGTGGGAGAAGTCCAGAAGGCCCCGGTAATCCAGAGGGCCGTGCTTCACTGCATTTTGTTGAGGATTTCACAAGTTCCTTTAGTCCATGACTTGTCATGAAACCAAAGTTGGTATCCATATGTCGCCACTGGTATGATACATGAATGGTATAGTAATCTTTTATTGCAGGGGGAAAGACCTCTTACGGAGTTCCCCAGCATTTTCATCGCCTTAATCATAGATATTGCTTTGGTGGAATAGAATTGAACATGTTCCTTGAAGGTCAATGTCTGGTCGAAGTAGAACCCAAGATAACGCCAATGGGCTTTCGGTTTGAGGGGGGTGCAGCCAGTGAATGGTGGTGATCCCAAGTCAATGGAGGGGTTTGAGTCCTGTCTTGCATGCGTAAAGTGAAAGACTTCGGACTTGCCATGTTCGATTTCTAGGCCAAATTCATTCATGAGCCACTCCATTTCATAGTACATGTGTTGTAGGATTTTGACGTTCTGTTCAAGGGGCAGGGATTGCACGACTAAGGTGCCGTCGTCTATGAATGAAAGGACGTCGAAGTCCTATCTGTTACAGTGTTCTTCTATACGGGTGTCAAAAATGTGAAGGAGGGGGGCGAGAAATAAGGCAGAGAGAATGGGGCTAAGGGCAGAACCTTGACCCACTCCCACTGCTATGTCAAATTCCGGGGAAGTTTTGTTATTCCACTGGTATTTAAGGTAATTTTTGAAAAACGCCGCAACTTGTGGGGGAAATCCCTGTCGACCCAGTATGTCGATGAGGAGATCGTGATTGAGGGAGGGGAAGAATTGGGCAACATCAAATATGAGCACTGATATCTTCTTCTTCTTCGTCCAGGCTCCTCGGATGATGTGCGTCAGAAATAGACCTGTGTCCTCAGTGGATTGTTGGCGGATGGCTCCCAGTTGGTGAGGGTGAAGAACTTTGAACTTCACTGCTTCGAATTGAAGTTGTTTGGTGAGCATCTTCTCTATTAGTTTACCAAGCGTATTGAGGAGGACAATCGGTCTGAATGCCTTTGGAGTGGAGTAGTCAGGTTTGTTAGGTTTGGGGATGATCACCGACGTTGACTTTTTGAAATGCGCAGGCCAATGTCCGATATTTAGACATGCACTGCTGATTTTGAGGAAGAGATTGGCACATGTTTCATCGGTGACGATCTGCTTGAGATGAGACCAGGAAATATGGTCGGGCCCGGAGGCAGAAGAATTTGAGGTATCCTTGAGCAAATCCATCATCCTGAGGAGAGAGAAATTCATCCAAGTCCTATTCTCCATTCCGTTCGGTGGAGGAAGTTCGTCCAAGACTGCTGCGTTAACTGGTCTGTCACGGACAGTGTTGTAATGTTGGTTGAGTGCTGTCCACAGGTTGTCCAAAGTAAGACAAGGTCGGCCATTATGACGTATGGCTTCTGTAGCTGGGAGCACACGATCTTTGACCCATGGCATCAGATCCCATGGACATTTTCAGTCAACTGAGATTTCTTGGATCTTCTTGTCGAAATATACTCTTTTTGTTTTCCTCGTGGTCTTGCGAAAAGCGTTCCATTTGCACTTGTTCTTGCGGTCTGTGCAGTATATAGCAAGTGCAGTGGAGCACTCTTTGTTCCACCAGGTCTTGGATCTAGTGGTGATCTTGGTCTTCTTTGCATTCCGATTCCAGGATCTGTCAAATAAAATCTCCAATTCTGTGACAGCTCTCTCCAGCTCTTCTGCATTGTTCATCGGCCAGTTCTTGTTTTTGATTCCTTCTACTATGTCCATCAGGAACCTGGTTTCTTCATCCGAATCCTTAGGGATAGTCAATCTTTCAATGACAACGTCCATTTGCGGAATAGGAATCCTAATTAAGAGGGGGGCGTGGTCAGAATTGTACCAATCGCCTGCCTGGATGTTGTGGGTGGGGATGTATGGTAACATTCCTGAAACAAACAACAGGTCAATGACCGTGTCTGGTAAATTGGGGTCCGAGGTGTAATGAGTTGGTATGGCCGCAGACGGAGTTGTCCTCACAAGATTGAGGGCTTCGGTAATCATAAGGAGACGGTCTGCACTCGCCAGATATTGATCCATTGAAGGGTCCCATAACTCCGATTGGATGTTGATATTTCTGCCCATTAAGAGAAAGGGTGGGAGGTTGAAGAGGTGCTCCTCGAGGAAGTGGAGTGCAGTGTTACGGCTGTCGTTGTAAATGTTTAGCAGCAGTAGTTCTTCTCCTTCTGCATATAGGGAGATACACAGGAGGTCTTGATGTTCGATTAAATCTCTTCGAATGGAGGGTCGGAGTTGTTTCAGTCTCTTGTGAGCAAAGGCGAGGACTTGTGGAGTGGTACAGTGTTGCATGTTGACCGTACGTTGAGGGTATCGTCGGCGTCCTACTTGGAGGACTTCTTTGGCGACAATTGGATATAAGAGAAGTGTCCAGTCCGGATGAACTGGGCCTCCCACGAGGGGTGATCCGTCATTAGAGACAGATGAGGGAATGTCACGGAGAAATCTCCATGGGGGTTCTTGTATGAGGAGGAGGTCAACATCACCTCTACGTGTGAGGACTGTCTCCATCACTCCATACAATCTTCCAATGTTGTGAGAGCAGACCTTCAACTCATTCAGGAGTGAGCGAGGAGGCCAGTCTTGATTGTTGGGGACGTTATTCATTGAGGGGGGTTGGTCTGGCTACGACTAGCTGGGGATGATGAGGAGGTGGGCAATGGGACTCCTTTGTTGGCTCTTAGTTCGAGCGCTTTGTTGGCATGCCAGTCATGGTCGAATTGCTTCTTCCAGAACTGACACTTTCAGTCAGTAGCAAGGTGGTCCTTGCCACAGTTGGAGCACGTAGCCTTGTGGGGGCATGGTTCTCCAGCGGGGGTGGCCGCAACAGGTGGTTCAGCTTTGTCATTGCCCTTGCAGCAGTGGGCAAATGATCGGTGGTTGGCAGTGGAGTGTGGCCCCTTGCAGTGTGCGCAGGTGAAGAGTCTTGCACAGCATCAGATTAGGGAGTGGTCCCATCTGCAGCATTTTCCACAGAATGGTACTCCTGGGTTGGCAGTGGCCCTCCTGATGCAGAAGAGTCCTCCGTAGATGTTGAGGAACTTATCCTTGATTTTTGCAATGTTGGACCCCACCTTGGAGTCCCAGATCTCGAACCATACCATACAGGTGTCCGAGTGTTTGGAGTTGCGACGCACTCATGGTTGCGTTGCGAATTGTATAGAGTTGGAATGGATTGAATTCCTGATGCTGGTGACCACATTGGCCTCGGTGAGGATCTGTCCTTGGGGCATGATGTAACTGATGTCCATGACTTTCACAAACAATTTAGATTTTGGGAGGGATACGTTGCCCATGGTAACTCCTCCAAATTTATCCTTGAGCCATGCCTTGACAATGTCTAGCTCCATGGGGGTTAACACCTCCGAGGTGTGGACCATAAGGCCCAGCTTACCCTGCAAGGTGGCGATAACCCTCATCTTGGACTTCTCCGCTATAAGGCATGCATTTAAGGAGTCAATGATGGCTCCAAAATTGGTAACATTGGGCCTGGTGAGAAGGGGAATGATCACTTCCTTATGCAATGGACCATTCAAGGTGGAGCAGACAATGCCAGCTTTCTTAGCCGGCTTCTTGTTTGTGGGGGAGGAGGAGGAGAAAGCGGCATCATACATCACTACTATCTTCTCATTGGACAGTTCCGGGAATTTGCTCGCAAACTCTAAGAGTTTGAGAGGGTCCTGGGTGTTTGTGGCGGGAATGGTGGCTGAAACGACATCTTTGTCTTTTTTTGCCACAACTGTGGCGTAGGAAGTCTTTGTTCCATTTTGGGGTTTCTTGGCATCATTGGCATTGGGTTGAGACACCAGAGTTTTAGCGGCCTTGGCAGGCACAATGGGAGGGGCAGGGGTGGGGGTTTTGGATGTCTTCTGTCTGGCATTAGCGGTCTTCATGACTGCTCCTTTGGGCTTCTGGCCCCCACGCTTCTTGTTGTTGACGACGGTCTTGAATTCCGTCTCGGATATCATCTGCACGTCATCGTCGGAGATACCCAAATGAGTGACTTCATTGCCAGCTGGTGCATTATCAATGGAGATACCCGAATGAGTGACGATACTAGGGGTAACAATGTGCTTGACGATCTCCATGCGGACATTGTCAGGTTTGTGCATGGGGCTTTGGGGGGCCACGCGGCAAAGGGGAGAAACGTTTGGCTGGGGGGTTTCCTCAGCACAGACAGTGATCTTACCGAAATTGACCCCCAACCAACCATGGAGGTTGTTCTTCTTCTTGTTGACAACAACCTTGAGCCATCCCACCTTCATCAAGGTCCCCATTAGTTCCATAAAGGCCCGTCCAAAAGCAAGGCCTTTGTTGCCGCTCATGTTGAAGGTACTACAGGCTTTGACCCACTCTGAGATCTTACCTACTTCCCTTACTGCATCGTCATAAATTCTTCAGGAGTATCCTCTCACTCCTCGTCTTCGTGTTTGACTTTGGTTTCCAGTTCTTCCTCGACCTGGTCTGCCCAGTCTTTGTAGTAGTGGTTGCCGTCAGGTCTTACCCTTTTAGAAGACTGATGGGCTGTTTTTTCCCCATCGCCAGAGAAGGACTCTGTGAATGTCGGAGGAGGTGTGGTTGATCTTCTGCTGAGGATTGACAGGGGAATTGTGTTGCTGTAGGCTTGATTGGTAGGAACAAATGGCCTGGGTGCACTTGGTGTCCTAGGGAATAGGATGCCTGGAGGGGGCAGGGCTGCAGAGGCTGCAAAGATGGAGGAGGATGGAACACGTGGAGTGTTCCCGAAGACTTTCCCATCGCCATCAGGCGTAGTCTCTCTTGGAGAGAGATTTGAACGTAATGCAGGCATGAATGTGTCCTTTGTACTATAGACTTGTACCGTGTAATCGAGTTTTGCAAATCGATGGTAGTGATATGAGTCAAAGAAGGGATGAGTAATCTATCATCAGTATAACATGCATGATGTGTGGTGGAATCATAAGACCATGTGAATCAATTGATTTTCATTGCGGATTGTCTTCTGCATGTAGACATAAACATAGGCATGTAAGATCTATGCAAACACTCACCGTCAACTAGTAACTGCAGGAGGGCCTGTGGTTTAACAAGAAAGCGGTCAGATGGGAATTTGTGTCCCTGAAGATAAGCATTGAGCGGCCCATATTGTTTGAATTGGCGCTTAGGTGGACTTGTGAGCCATGCATCAATACGCTGCTATAAAGAGGGGGGTAGTTGTGCTCGGAGGTCAAAAGCCATTTCTTAATGACAGATGGAAGGCTTCTGGGGTATTAATAGCATCGCAGTCAGGGTGACGACAGTGTAATCAGCTTTAGTCGAGGACAATAACAGTAGCGGTATCCCCGAGAGTATGACAATTATAACAATAGCTCAGGCTATCTGCAGGATCCGATGAAATTTTCAGAAAACATTAACAAAAGAGAGGCGACGGCTCTGACTAACAGAACAAAAGCGCACTGACCAAGCATAGTCGGGGATCCACAAACTGTCACCTTTGTAAAATGTATCCCATGTGCTTGACCTGCTGATGTTCGTATTCAAGATTGGCACGTGATTTCACCTTTTGTCAAACATGTGCACGTGGCTCTGGCTATATGAACCCAACCTTGTACTCATACGCTTCGTTCCCTTCTCAACAACGTCACGATGCTCTATGTCTCCAATCCTCAAATGGTTTGGTGGAGTGGCTACAAGATTCCTGTTCAGACCTGGAAAGAATGGACCCATACTCTTCCGACCCACTATAACTTTACTGCGGGGAACAATTTAACGCTTTACTCATTTTTCTACCAGACGTGGCGATTTAACCTCCCCAAGGAAGAAGCCAAAATGACCCCAACATTTCGATGTATGCTTGAAATATCTTCTACTTTCATCTGCTCACCACTTTACAGACATGGAACCTGATGATCCTGACAAGCAGCCTGTCGAATTCATCTTCTTTCCCCTTCGATATACCAGTTACACCGGTGAGGACCAGGTGAATGCGGATCATCCAGAGTATTCGACCATCTGCCAAGAAAAAGAGACGGATAAAGCACGTCTCACCAATTTCTTAAACTACGTGGAGAACAAAGGGTTACCACTCGACGGAACCAAGCTTTCTTTTGCATGGATGAAGAGTGAACATCCGCGCGATGATCCCAGAGCTGTGAGTTTAGACTGGTTAGAACTCTTGCAGATGCTTACTGTCTTTGTTGCTTAAGTGGTGAATTCTTCGCTGTTTTCGAGAAGGCTTTGCAATGGTGCTCCTATGGATATCTATCATATGTGTCTCCTTGATAGTTGTAGACCATAATGATCCTTGTTAAATGACAAGTGGTATGACATGCTCGGGTTCTTAATTTTAGTTCCATTCGAAAGACGGCAGTGGGCAGGGACTTGACATAGCTTGGCTTGTGCCATTCCAGCTGTGCAGATGGACAGTAACTGTCTGTCGTATTGGACGTTTGCACTACAAATCTTTTTCTGTATTTTGTCCACACAAGAGTGTCGGGGATTCTTGATATGGTTCCACTCCTTTAAAACTTCATTATTTATTAATTGTTGTGTAAACATCACCTGAGTTACTTATGTATGTTCAATGTAGTCAACTAAATTGATTTTATTCCATCCGGATGAACCTTGACTGGGAGCTATGTAAACGAACGAGTAGAATGGCTCCCTCAGCCGGTTCATCAGCATTGCTTCGTACACATCGACTTAGGTCTAGCTATAGTAATTCGATCGAATGGAATCCCCACAGGCAGATTATGCTGCCACGATCTACCACCAACAGTCATGACATCCCACACAGGGATGAAACTAGCTTCAACCATGACGCTCAACCATCGTTTTTGTTCTACAGCGCCGCAATGCAAGCCACGCTTTCTATCTAGGGCAGGAAGTGCATTTATTTATTGAATCCCACTGTTGATTTCGGCACTTGCGTGGGCAAGGACACTAATTCTCACCTCGTTCTTAGAAAGGCTCCATGGCGCAGTTGACAACTCCTCGATCACTGTCTTTCTTTACAGCGCAGCGGCATAGGAGATGCTAGTGATTTTTATTTGCAGCAGTCAGTAGATGTTATACCAGTCATACCACCTGAAAACCTTCTAACACAATTGGGGATGCGAAGAGCATCCCATACAAAAGAGTATGAACAAACTGAAATCACTACAGGGTAAGGGTACGGTCGAGAATGAGACTAGATGCACCCCAAAAGTAGCTGACACCAAACTTGTCTGTGGGAAGCGTTTGAATATTACCACCGAAAAGACCAGCTGAATACACAGGTACCTGGATACGGTGGTGGACTTTGGCGGACAACACCAGCTGCATGCTGAAGAGTGATTGGCGATTGCGTTCCAGGCAGGAGGGTTGAAGAGGGGGGTGGTAAGGTCGCACTTCAGGACTGACTCCCTTCGGTTTCTCGATGAGCCGTTCCCCCCCGGCCGTTGGATGACAGAAGGTACTCACAGACAACAATATCCTGACCGGCATTCACACTGTAGGATTCAGGACCAGATCCCGTAGTACACCGAATATGTCGTATGAGACACTTCATCGCTGGGGGTAGTAGTTCAACAAATCTTTGCCAACCCACTCAACGTAACCCTGGTGACCATGGAAATATCGAACCTATCTCAGAGAGCGGGCAACTTGTTACTTGACGATTTGTATCTAGAAAATCGAACTGGAACCTGGTAATCTGATTATCCAACACTACATCTATATCCAAGAACTACCCGGAAAACTCCCCAGATGTGAGACCCATCACCGTCTGTTGAAGGGAATGAAATATGTTTTGATCGGGAAGGAAAAGAACGAAGATTACAGGCATGGATTGCCCACAGGGTTCCAATACCATCTAGCTTTTATCCCGAGTCGGCTTCAGCCCGAACTTGTTCCCTTTATATATCCCCAACCACGTATACACATCTGGCTTAAATCCAATTTTCCAGTGTACACCTGCACGCAACCTCAATCCCCTCCTCAACTCATCCACATCCCTCTTATTCATATAGTTGACAACACTCACAGTTATCCAATGCCATTGTTGTGGATCTGGGATCGCACCTCCCGAGTTGCCTTCCATACTAATCTGAGTGACGGGGGGCAAAGAAGTAGAGGATGAATCTGAGAGAATAGCCTTTCGTGTCTTGACTGTAGCAAAACCGGATCCCCTCTCGTACGCCACAAGATGCACAACTTTTCCCCATACCCGATCTACGTCCCTCGATTTCGCAACGAATAACCATTCTCCACCCAACACTCCATATCTGACGGCAAATTCATCCATCACCTCCACTGTCAAGGCAGGAGACGAGCTACGACTAATAATAAGACATGCGCATTCACGTGTATTTGTACGGCTTGGAGGCCAACGTTCAAGGAATGGTTCGATGCGTGCGTCCTGATTTGTTTTCCAGTCGTGGATGACTGAGGTGTAGTCACCGGTGGTAAATGTATCATACAAACCGGTGGAAGCCTCAGATTTTGAAGGAGGTTGGACCCAATTCGGATTTACATTTGGTTTGTGCCAGTGTATGGTTGAGCGTGGATCAGGTGGATGTGATTCTGGATCATTCCGTGGGTGCACAAGAGACTCCGTGGATTTGGCTTTGTCTTCCATTGATTGGTAATAGTGTAGAGTGGTAGTAAGAGCTGGATGAGTAGTGAAATTCAAAGTTCTCCACCCTCACCAACTGGGAGCCATCCGCCAATGATCCACCGAAGATGCGGGACTCTTTCTGATGCACATCATCTGGGGAGCTTGGACAAAGAAGAAGAAGACATCGGTGCTTGCATTCGATGTTGCCCAATTCTTCCCATCCCTTAATCACAATCTTCTCATCGACATACTGGGTTGGCAGGGATTTCCCCCGCAAATCGCAGCATTCTTCAATAACTACCTTAAAGAATGCCGCACAACCTACCAGTGGAATAACGAAGTATCCCCGGAATATGACGCAGTGGTGGGAGTGGGTCAAGGCTCTGCTCTCAGCCCCATTCTCTCTGCCTTATATCTTGCCCCCCTCCTTCACATATTTGACACCCGCATAGAGGAACACCGGGACAGATGGGACTTTGATGTCCTATCTTTTGTAGATGACGGCACCTTAGTCGTGCAATCCCCACCCCTTGAACGGAACGTCGAAATCCTACAACACATGTACCGTGAAATGGAGCAGCTTATGAACGAATTCAGCCTAGAAATTGAACACAGCAAGTCTGAAGTCTTTCACTTCACGCATGCAAGACAGGACTCCAATCCCTCTATTGATTTGGGATCACCACCATTCACTGGCCACACCCCCCTTAAACCGAAAGCCTATTGGCGTTATCTTGGGTTCTACTTCGACCAGACATTGACCTTCAAGGAACACATTCAATTCTATTCCGCCAAGGCAATATCAACGGTCAAGGCGATGAAAATGCTAGGGAACTCCGTAAGAGGTCTGTCCCCTAGCAACAAAAGATTATTATACCATTCGTGTGTTGTACCAGTGGCGACATATGGATACCAACTTTGGTTTCATGACAAGTCATGGACTAAAGGAACTTGTGAAATCCTCAACAAAATGCAGTGAAGCACGGCCCTCTGGATTACCAGGGCCTTCCGGACTTCTCCCACTGGCGGCATTGAGTCCCTCGCGGGGCTCATTGTTACGAATCATAGACCGTTCATTCCTATCATGCGCCCGTTACCTCGTGTACCCTCATACTCGTTTCATCTCCTGTATCACCCTAGAGGCTGTGCCTCCTACCTGACTCGTTCTACTCGTCTCCTATGACTCCGTTACTCGACTCCCTTATTATTAGCTTCTACCACTAGTATATAAAGTGTAGTAATACTTGATGTATTCCTTACACTTTACCAATCGTATCATCCCTTCTTCCTTTCTCTACTTCCTTTCCTTTATCCAAAGGCTTGCAACCTGAGTCAGAGACTAAGGTCGTAACATTTGGTAAAGTGTCATTCAACTCACCTTGCAAGAGAGGTGCCACTATTCGTAGCTAGGCTTGGAATAATAGCCTCCGACCAGGACAACAGTATATGAGCAGCAGTAGCTCATCGAGAACACCGAGAAGACAGAGAGCTCCGAGACCAACCGACATCCAGGGTTCACCCGTAGCAACAGGATCCAAACGATCAACAGAACCAGAAATCCCTGAAGGCCTTAAACGGCAGAAATCCGAACACAGCGTAGACGAGACCACAGCTCTATTTGAAACCGAATTCGACACAGAAGTCGCCGAGAACACATCCGATATAGATATCGCCGAAACCTACGAGGAAGAATCCGAACACAGCACAGACGAAGAACCAGCTCCGGTTGAAGAAGAAATCGACACAGCTCTATTCGAAACCGAATTCGACACAGAAGTCGCCGACGCCACAGCCGATATAGAAATCGCCGAAACCTACGAAAACGAACACAGCGAACCAGAATCAGAACCAGAAATGACAGACGAGATCAACGTACCAAAGAACCTAGCCCCGGAACCAGGATATTTTAATGGGGATAGGACCAAATTTGACGATTGGTGGAGAGCCATATCCTTATGGCTGATGTTCAACAAGATAGACGAAGAAGAACAGAAAATAGTAGCCATTTTGGCAAGGATGAAAGGAGGACTAGCAGGTCCTTACGCCAACACGCAACTACAAGCCATCCAGAATAAGAAAACACCGGCTTGGGAGGACTTTACGAAAGAAGTAGAAGCCACATTCTCCTTGGGGAATAGGAAAGCCATAGCAGAAGGAGAAATAGAGACGTTCAAACAGGGAAAGAAGAACACAGCAGACTTCTTAATCGAATTCGAAGCATTAAGAGCCCAAGCAGGAACAGACGACACACATGCGATATTCCTTCTCAAACGCCACACCAGAGCAGACATTATTCGAACCATAGTAGGTTACCCGACAACCTCCGTCCCAACAACATACAGCAAATGGAAAACCACGATCCTCGCAGTAGGACAAGGTTACGAAGCAACGGACATCACTAGAGGAGATGTCAAAACCACCACCGGAGTTATCTATGGGGGAAGAGGACAACCCATGGAGATAGGACGACAAAGGGCAGACACCGATCAGACTGGAAAACCGAGGTGCTACAATTGTAACCTCTATGGGCATATTGCCAAATACTGCAGGAAGAAGACAAAAGTCACGTACACCAAAATAACGTGTTACAATTGTGGTAAACAGGGCCACATCTCGAAGAACTGCCGGGCACCCAAGAAAGCCCATATCAGAGAAGTCAACGAGGATGATGAACAAGAAATAGAGGAGAAAGAGGATTTTGTCGAAGGCTCCGAGTAGGCGCAAACCCGCGAGCCAATAAAACTAGAGTTTCTGTTTTATCACACAATAGACGATATGTGATTCCCCAAAAACGAAACTCTACGCGCGAACTTCTCCTCGACTCAACAATCCAGACAAGAAAAGGACGCAGACAAATCACAACCCTCGTAGACTCCGGATGCACCCACACGTGCATAGCACAACGAACAATAGACGAAGAACAGATCCCGACTAAACCTCTGGAAACCCCAATCAGAGTGATCAATGCCGACGGCACAGAAAATAAAAAGGGAGAAATAACGGACAAGGCACAACTGGTATTAAACAACGGCAACCACACGGAACAAATCGATGCTCTAGTAACACAATTGGAAAGCGCGGACTTATACCTGGGGCACGATTGGCTGGTCAAACATAACCCGGAAATCGATTGGAACAATCATGTCATACGATTCACAAGATGTCCAGAAGATTGCAAAATATCACATAGCAACATACGGTTCAACGAGAAAATACGGACAGTCAAGGAACACATTGAAGAGAAAAAAGCGGACCGGACGGACGATGAAGATCTACCACCATACCTCCGACAGTACACCCATCTATTCAACAAAAAGAACTTCGATAATCTACCCGTACACACGGTATGGGACCACGAAATAAATCTGTCAGAAGACGCACCCCCGGTACTGCAGTCCAAAGTTTACCCGATGACAATAACGGAAAAACAGGAACTACAAAAATTCCTCGACGAAAACCTCGCCTCAGGACGTATCAGACCATCACAATCCCCCTACGCCACCCCATGCTTCTTTATACCAAAGAAAGACGGAACAAAACGCCTGGTACAAGATTACAAGAAGCTGAATGAACACACTATCAAGGATAAAACGCCACTACCACTTATAAGCGAGGTGTTAGACCGACTAAAAGGCGCAAAAGTGTTTAATAAGCTCGACATCATTTGGGGATACAACAACGTCCGAATCAGGAAAGGAGACGAATGGAAGGCAGCGTTCGTAACAAACAACGGATTATTTGAACCTACGGTCATGTTCTTCGGAATGAGCAATTCACCGGCAACCTTCCAAAGAATGATGAACACGATATTCCGAGAACTATTACATGAAGGGACGCTTGTCAACTACATGGACGATTTCGTCATTCCAGGAACCACACAGGAGGAACTCGAGAAAAGAACGACACGGTTCTTAGACATTGCAGCCAAACACCAGCTATACTTCAAACGATCAAAATGTATGTTCGACGCGACAGAAATACCCATACTGGGCTTTGTGGTAGGACAGGGCAGCGTTAAAATGGAGGAAGAAAAGGTGAAAGCAGTAAGAGAATGGCCAACACCCAAATCCGTGAAGGATGTCGAAAGATTCCTCGGCTTCGCAAATTTCTACCGACGATTCATACAAGACTTCAGTAACATAGCAACACCACTACATGAACTCAAGAAGAAAGACGCACAATGGTCATGGTCAGAACGGCAACAACAAGCGTTCGAGGAAATCAAGAAGAAAATCACGAGCGAACCAGTACTAGCGATGCCCCGAGATAAAGGACAATATAGAGTGGAGGTAGACGCATCAGGGTACGGAGTAGGAGCGGTATTATCACAAGACCAAGATAACCAGTGGCACCCAATCGCATTCCACTCGAGGACAATGACACCGGCAGAACGAAATTACCAGATCTATGACAAAGAACTATTGGCAATCCGAGAAGCGGTCAAAACTTGGAGACAATATCTACTCGACGCCGACAAACCATTCGAGATATGGACGGACCACAAGAACTTGGAATACTTTAGGAAACCGCAACAACTCACAGGACGACAGGCGAGATGGCAACTAGAACTACAGGAATATCACTACACGTTAAAACACATACCCGGAAAAACAAACACAAAAGCAGATGTGTTATCAAGACTAACGAAAACGGACACAACCAGAGACAACACAGATATCACGCTCTTACCCGACCACTTATTCGACAACACTACCACCGAGATCAGACAAATGTGGGATATATCGGGAGAAGAAGACCTGAAACACCGACTGCGAAAGGATCAGAGGAGAGAAACACAATGGTTAAGAGAAAAAGAGAAACGACCAGAGGAGATATGGGAAACTGATGGATTACCCATCTTCGAAGGAAGAATATACGTACCACCAAACACCGAATTACGCCAAGAAATACTCCAACAACACCACGACAAAACGGACGTAGGACACCCGGGACAACACAGAATGATCGAACTCCTCAAAAGGACATATTGGTGGCCACAAATGCGTAACGATGTTAAACGATACATCAAGGGATGTGACACATGTCAGAGAAATAAAATACTCCGAACACGACCTACCACACACCTCCATCCGTTACCAATACCCACCGGACCATGGGAAGAGATATCAATCGACATGATAGGACCACTACCAGAATCGGAGGGATACGACGCGATACTTGTCATCGTTGATCGTTTCAGCAAAATGATCAGACTACGAGCAGTTAACACCACCCTATCATCCGAGGAGCTAGGAGATATATATCGGGACGACATATGGAGACAACATGGGATACCACGCAGGATCATCAGTGACAGAGGCCCACAGTTCGCATCAAAATTCATGGCGGAACTTTGCAAAGCAACCGGCACCCAACGAAACCTATCCACGGCATACCATCCACAAACAGACGGTCAAACGGAGCGCATCAACCAAGAGGTTGAGGCCTACCTCAGAAATGTAATCAATCACGCACAGAACAACTGGAAGAAATGGCTCAGCACGGCAGAATTCCAGTATAACGATAAAACACATAGTGCCACAGGACATTCACCATTCCAGATAGTATACGGACGACACCCATGGAAGGGCGACATCTCAAATGAGATCAAGGCTCCAGCAATCACGGAAAGAATACAAGAACTGCAGGACATACGCCAAGCAACGATCAAAATGCTACAACAAAACCAGATACAGATGGAAAAGCGAAACAGCACAAAGCCAGAACACGAGTACCAAACAGGAGACCAAATTTGGCTGGAAGCAGACAATATTAGGACAACAAGACCAACAAAAAAATTAGATCACAAGAGATACGGACCGTTCCGAGTAAAAGAAAAAATAGGAGAAACAAGCTACCGCCTGGAGCTACCTGAAACATGGGCGATACACGACGTATTCAACAGCAGACTACTTTCCCCCTATCACAACCCCGAGTATGACAGCCAGCGCACTCCGCCACCACCGATCCCCGAGATAGTTAACGATGAAGAACACTACGAAGTAGACGAAGTCCGAGGACACCGCATGAAAGGCAAACGAAAACAGTACCTAATACACTGGAAAGGATATACGTCCGAAGAAGATACATGGGAAGACGAAACAAACTTAGACAGCGCCAGGGAAGCAGTACAAGAATTCATAAGCAAGATTTCGAGGACGAAACCTATAAAAAGGGGAGGTAAAAAACAGCAATTATGAACAGCAAACCTCGCATCTCAAGTAACCACTACACTCATCGCATCACTCGTGGTATTCACTTCACCCTTGACTTCGCCAACTATCTCTACAATACACCATGCCCGCCGAACGCCAACTTACCCCGTACCCCTACCTCGCAGAATTTGAAGAACTCGTCCCAGAAAGGACCAACCAGGAAGAAATCGTAGAAGGAGAAACCCTAGTCGACACCATAATACTACTGGGAGCAGCAGTAAAAGCAACCCAAGAAGGAGCCTCGAAAATTATGGACACCTTATCCGACGCCACTCCAAGACTCAATCAGTTCATCATCAACGAAGGAAGGAGAGACCAACTGGAGAGACACTTGTACGAGATTAACGACGACTTGCAACTCCTCGTTATCTCCAACATACGAGCTCGGATGCACAGTATCCTTGTAGCCCTAGCCGAACGACTCAATACGTACGAATCCAGAAGCACAGACAACCTCTCCCACCACATCGTTAATCGACTACTCGTTAGTAACGACCCATTCCCCATCCAACACCACATCTGCCACACATGCGAACAAAAGACGCAAGAAAGAACCGCCGCCGACCAGCTACTCCACCCCGACATCGAAGAAGAAGTCGCTCACCTCCAGACCATACTCACCACGGTAGTACCCCCCATCACACCGATGACTTTCCACCCACCGACAGGATATAATACGTTGAAATCAGAAGGTGAAAAGGACAACGATTACTGGAAGGATATTGTGTACAAACTGTTAAGCAATCACACCAACGACAACACCACGTACAATAATCACACCCACTTCCTGTTCAAAGAAGGACCGCCACACGCACCCCTCTGGATTGGCTTACGCCGTGTTGACAAAGCACCTCTTATCGGAGGAAACAAGAAGGACTTAGCCAGAGCCCTGGGCGCGGCCGTACCTATGAACGAGTAAACACTCGTCGCGTTTTCTTACCATCACCAAATCCCATATGCTCTATTTTACAAAGGACCTTTACAGTAATACGTATCATGAGGACATGAAGCTTGAAAGGGAGGTATTGTTACGAATCATAGACCGTTCATTCCTATCATGCGCCCGTTACCTCGTGTACCCTCATACTCGTTTCATCTCCTGTATCACCCTAGAGGCTGTGCCTCCTACCTGACTCGTTCTACTCGTCTCCTATGACTCCGTTACTCGACTCCCTTATTATTAGCTTCTACCACTAGTATATAAAGTGTAGTAATACTTGATGTATTCCTTACACTTTACCAATCGTATCATCCCTTCTTCCTTTCTCTACTTCCTTTCCTTTATCCAAAGGCTTGCAACCTGAGTCAGAGACTAAGGTCGTAACACTCATGCCCATAAAACTCCATCTCCAAAAGTTGGCCAAACGACAAACATCGAGGCTTCATACATTGGACAATGAACATGCTTTGGCAAGATTGACAAGAGAATATCATTCTTCCCCCCACCGACTTCACATCAAGAATTTCACGGAGATTCAGAAGAAGAAGACACTTGGAGCTGTGATGGATATTTCGCGCCCCACCCCTGAGACTCGGTATATAGAACATTTTAACTCTGTCTCTAAATCTCTCTGGCCCGGACATAGGTTACTTGACCATTTTTCTACTAATGTATCTTTCATAGGATTTAACCAGGACAGCCCTCACCTCTCAAAGACACTTTGGGACAATGTTACGAATAACGCAACGATGGACGACAAGTCCATTATTATCAGCACGGACAGCTCGGTCCACCCCAACCCCAACCCGCTTGCCAGCCAGTTCATGGCGGTAGCTACCATTCGACACCTAGACGGCGGAAGCTCTATCATGAAGAGGCTCGGAAGAACTATGTCGACAGACACTGAACTGGTCGTGCAGTACTTAGGAATCACCAAGGTACTCGCAACCGCAGAATACGACCAGGTCAAACACATCCACGTGTTCACTAACTCCCTCGCAGCCTCTTGGCTCCTACTCGATTGTTCGCCACACTCCTGCCAGCGACAATCCATCCTTACATCGAAGGTGCTTATGACTTGGTTCTGCAAGTCGGACCAACACCACCTTTCATTCTATCACATGCTGTCGAAGTGCAAATACAGTATACAAAAAGCCACTCATGATTGGATCCAAACAGTCACCTGGCCTAACTGGGGCAGAAATCACCGAGTCCCCAACTCCGTGGACTACTTACACAAAAAGTCCGCCGAATGGGCAATCCACACATGGCAAGCCATGTTTGGCTTCAAAAAATACAGCGGTAGCTCCTTCCTCTACCTCCCGGTGCCAGCGAACAGGGCCTCCACTCTACCGTCGCACATCAAGTCTGGTCCTTGGATACGAGAATGCGGTTACCAGCCTCAGCTCTTCACAAGAGCATGTTGCACCATTTTATGCCACACTCCAATCAGGGAGTTTCGACTTTGATTCTTCCCCAATGAGGACCTATCATGCCACCACTGTAACAGTCAAATAGTACAGACTAGGTCGCACATCCTCTATCGTTGCAACAACTTCGATTATCATTTTGGCGTCGACACCATCAAGACTTTCATCAATTTCTTGTATCGTAACCCTACCACATTCAGCTTTCCCCCAGAACCTGACCGCCCTCATATCCATGCTGGGTCAATACCCCTGTTACATTGTCGTCAAGTCCAAAGGAGGTTTGGGTCTGCACCTGCATAAATCCTTTTCTTTTCTTTTCTTTTTTTTCCTTGTGCTCTCCCGGTTATGGACTTCATATTCATTTCTCTATCTCTCCCTTCCTTGCTCGTCTACTATTTTATATATAGTTTTCATTCAAAATCCATCTCTCCCATGGTGTCTGGGCAAATGCCCTCCCACACGCTAGTACTGTTTGTTGTTCCCCCTTGTGATTGCGAGTCGGTAGTTTCTTTCTATCAATTTCTCTCTCTCACTCTCTCTCTTTCCGAACTCCTCTTTTCTTTTCCTCACTGATCAACTTAGGTACCAAACATCTCTCTAGTGTATGCGTTAGATGGCGTCGAGTCTCGTGGGGTTAGTTTACGTATAATTTACTCTCCTCACTCCGAACATTCTGTACGTTCTACCTTTGTATGTATGTACATGCGGACTGCGTTCGAGCACCGCTATATAAATTGTTGATTAAAAAAAAAAAAAAAAAAAGAGCTGGATGAGTATCGCGAATGTGAACGTTGTAGCTGGAACTTTTTGTCCAGCGTCTATCAGCACCTTGTTGATAAGGTTGAGTACAAGTTGCCGAACGTGAAGAGCCTTTGACGCCACTTGGTCATGAAGTGCATGTCTTGAATACCCCCTACCTCCATCACAGATTCAGAATATGTCAAAAAAAAATAGGTAAACATGATTCTGCATTCGGGACTATTCGAAATCCCTGATATCAAGTACAATCATTGTTAATTCAATCCCTTCTGAGCCTTCTCCCCACTAGTATCGCCGTCAAAATCACTATACCTGCTCGCCCTCAAACCAAACTTATTCCCTCTATATATCCCCAGCCACTTATACGCATCCGGCTTGAACTTAATCCCCCAAGTCACCCCCGCATGCAGTTTCAACGCTTCCCTCAACTCGTCCACCTCTTTTCGATTCGTATAGTCGTCGACATATACGGATATTACATGTCCATGTTCCGGGTCCGGGGTTCCACCCTCCCATTTGATTCCTGCCTGTTCCTTGACGGGGGCGGTAGGAGTAGAAGAAACAGACGAGGAAGGGGATTCAAGTATTTTTCGCGTGCTAACGTTCGCCTTCCCATATCCCCTCTCCACCGCCACCAACTGGACAATCTTTTTCCATAACTCTTCCACACCATACGGTTTCGTATAAATCATCCACTTTCCACCCAACACACCATATTTGACCGCAAGTTCATCAATCATCTCTGGCGTCACCAAGTTCATATTCTTCTCTCCGCCTGACAAACCCTTATCTTGAACAATCTGCAAAAATTCCTTTTGCATACCATCGATATCCTCCCGAAATCGAGCCTTGTATTCATTTTCATCGAGTTTTTTCAAATCAGGTGGTAAACCACAACGAACAGTCAAACATACGCATCCACGTTCGCTAGTTCGGTTAGGTGGCCAGCGTCCATGGAATGACTTGAGTTGCGCTGCGTGTGTAGTAGAACTGTCGTTACTATCGATTTGAGATTGGTCGCACGCAACCCAGAGACCTTCACTGGCATTGTACATACTGTACAATCCCGTGGAGGACTCGGTTTCGGATGGCGGTGGAACCCAGGTAACTCTCGTATCAGACCAATGGATGCGTCGTTGGGGTAAAGGGCGGCTTTGTGTTAATGGTTTCCAGAGAGGAACAGGGTAAGGGGAGTCTTCCTTGACTGGGTCATTGGGGGGCATTGTGCTGTGATTTGCTTGATAAGAAGGATTGTATAAAGCTGGTTACTTACAACAAGACCTTGCTCTTATATACCCGACAACAGAGTTTCTTAATCAATCCGCTACCTACGAGTAAATAAAGGAGTATGACTAGGAATGACCAGAGAGATGGAACATCCAATGGAATAGATGACAGCGTGGGTTTAGACGAAGCTTCTTTGATCAAGCTTCGTTCTGGGTCATTCCCTATGCTTATAGTAGAAGCTGCTACGGAGGGGTCTGTGACCAATGTCGCTCAAGTCTGATGCTGGATCGGATAGTATCCTCAATGAAGGTATGCAATCTGATCACTCTACTCATACTTACCCTGGCATCACTATTCGGAATCGTTCGAGTCGGTTCGAAAGTTCGACCCGCGTCTTGGGTGTTCGTTTGTAGGTTCCGAATTTGACAAGACTCGACTCATTGGAACTCGCGGAACCTTGTTAGAATTTCCTGTCGTCAGCAACGCTCACAAAAAGTGGTTGTATCCGGGGCCAACTATTAATCGTACAAAGCCATCCTCTGATTATTCTTTACTTTTTCCAAACCAACTGCCACCTCCCTTCTTGTCCGAATCGTGATATCTACTTGGCCTTAATTTATACTTATTACCCTGGTATATCCCCAACCAGGTATACACATCCGGTTTGAACCCAATCTTCCCAAAAACCCCAGCCCGTAACCTCAACGCCTTCCTCAGCGCATCCACTTCCGTTTTGTCTGTGTAGTCAACCACGTATACACATATAACATGCCCTGTGCCTGGGTCCGCTGTTCCACCGTCCCATTCGGTGTCCAGATTGGGAGAAATTTCGGGCGTCTCTAGTATTTTCCGAGCCGAAACTTTGACCGAACCGTATCCTCTATCGAACGCCACGACACGAACGATCTTTTTCCAAAGTTGGTCCACGTCCTTCGGCTGTGCATAAACCAACCACTTCCCAGATAAAACTCCATGCTTCACCGCTAGTTCATCAATCATCTCTGGTGTCAACTTACTCCCCTCAGCATCCAACCGTGCCGTGAGCTCTACAAATTCCTTTTGCAAACCGTCGATATCCATATGAAATCGCTCCTCATATGCTTCCCTCCCACACTCCAATATAGCGGGTGATAATCCACGACTAACGCTAATCCATGCGCATGCTCGTGAACTCGTTCGGCTTGGAGGCCAGCGTTCGTAGAATGGCTCGATACGGGCTTCTGGGTCTTTTTTCCATTCGTACGTGACCCAAGAGCCTTCGTAGTCCCCATACGTCCCATACAATCCCGTGGCAATTTCGTGCTTTGAGGGAGGCGGGACCCAGTTTATACGTTCTACGGGTTGCTGTGGACCTACTGGAGGCTGGGGTGCTGGAATATTCAACGGTAATGGACGGGGGAAAGGGGGTGGAAGGTTTGTGTCAACGTCCATATCCATGGTATTGTGGTGACTGCTGTGTCTGAGTGGCTTCTTTCACACAGCGAGGAATATCATCTCTATTAATAGATGTTCTTACTTGGTTGCTTCTGTTTGCTCTCTCGGCGCAGAACGAATGTGCTGGTACTTTCCCGGCCAGAATCTTGGCCTCGTACTATGCCCATGGACACATACATTTCAACGCAGATTTCGTTGCAAGCCTACATTTCATCCCTCCAAGTTGATACTCTCTCACAAGACCGTATCCAATCCTACGAGTCCAACTAATCCCAGAGGTTCTACAAATAGATCAATACATGTGTTCAATAAATGTACGTATGCGTGCACGGGAGAGTAAATCAACCAACGGAAAACCTAGCCATCTATCACCTCAACACACACCAATCTTCTCCTCCAACCCCACCTTCTCCCCCCTCCTGATATCCTTACTCGCCAACCGACTCCGACCCCTGATCCCCCCTCCCCACCGATAAAACACAAACGGCATCGGTGCAATCAAGCATCCGACCAGCGCCAAAAGTAATCCAGCATACTGGAATCCCATATTATGAAACATCGGGTCCACGAACAATGGTACCATAGCGCCCATATCGGATCGCATAAATGTTTTGGCTGCCATTGCGCTAGCACTATAGTTTGAATACGAATCGATGATGTATGAGTTGGCCGAGACGTAGACTAGAATCATGCTGAAACCGAAGAGAGCACCAGCGATGCAGGGTGCGATCCAGTGAACGTAGGAGAAGCCGCCCGTGAATGCGAAGATGAACATTGAGGCTGGCATGAGGCTGTCGGATGGTGATGGTGTTTAGCTGAATGGGTGAGAGGTATGGGTGGAGAACGGGACGTACAATACGCCTGCCATCATTGGAAACAAACGAGCTTCAGGGTAATGACCGTATTGAGTGGCTTTGGCATAGAGTTTCTCTTGTGAAGGCGTGACGAAGCCTGCTGCGAGGATACCAATCTGTGAAGGAAGAATGTAAATTCGTGTGGTTTATTAGAGAAGGAAGGAATACTTACCATGATACTAACAAACGTCGTACCAACCATGCCGCCCGAGAACCCCCTGACCTCTTCGAATGCAATAGGGAATGCGAAGAACGTTAGGTATAAAAGAGAGTATACAAAACTCAGATCTACGCAGGCATAAGCGCCTCAATCCATCACGTCCTATAAGAATGAAATAAAAAACCCACAAAAAGACATGAACAAGACGATAGGCTCCGTGAATAACATAATCAACGGCCTCATCAAAGCGATCTTCAACATCTGTCCAAACGATAGCCTTTCCAATTCTTCCAAAGTCTTGTACTTATCATTCCCACTTTCTTTCCTAAGTTTTTCAGCCTTTTTTCGCAAAATGACGGGAGCGAGTGTTTTTGGGATGATACAAGCGAGGATGAAACAGAAACCGCAGAAGATGAATAGGACCCAGTCTGTGCGAAGAGAGATTTCAATATTCAATAGAAAAGGAGAGAGAAAGAAAAGACGTACAGATCTAACGCCATCCTGCGCGCTCACCTATCCAACCACCGATCATGGGACCCAGGCATGGACCGATACTGAATTCAATGGGTGAGTTGATGTGATATAGACGAACAAAACGAACTAACAAGAGGGTGACGGAGAACAGAGCCATGGGTAATCCACGTTCTTCCATAGCCCACACATCCGCAACACTATTACCATTCAGCCTAAACATCCCAATTTGAAGAGGAGAAGGAACAAACCTGCCACCGACGTTACATATTGGAGCACTAGCGGCAATACCAGCAATCTGGCGTGCAACGATCAAGGTCGCAGCATTCTTCGCGAGAGCACTTGGGAGTGTGAAGATGAAAAATAGGAATACGCTGACGATGTATATTGGTTTACGACCGTAGACTTCGAAAAGTGGTGAAAGGAAGAGAGGACCGATGCCGAATCCGATAACGAAGTAGGTTACGGTTAAGTTGGCGATAATTTGTGTTGTTCCGAGGTCGCGTGCTGGGCCACGCATACTGTGATAAACAGGTTGTTAATGATGATATATATATGTGTTTCTTTCAGGAGTACGAGACGTACTCGCCGGTGATGATTGAGCTGCCTAGTGCGACAGCACGACAAAGAAACGCGGCTCCGAATGTAACCATCCTAACATCCATAATGTCAAGACAACACCCCACCGATTGTAGAAATACGACATACCACTTCCGTCCTCTACTCCATTCTCTCGGATCCTCGCCCTTGCCTTTCTCAAAACCCACAATTAAGAGCCCTTCCTTCTTGTGTACCTGTTCGAGATCATTGACTACATTCAGCGGTGGACTGATGGTACGTGTCAATGACGTATGGATATGTGTAGACGCAGTTCGCGTCAACAAACCCTCTTGGTCAAGTTGTCGGTATTCCTCCTCCTGTGCTTGAGTTAACACTGGTGGGATTGCGAGTTCGGCTTCGATAGGTTCAGATGGCATAAGGAGTTAGAGCGCAGTGAGAGTGGTAGTAGTCCTATCAAGGGTTGACCGGAAGTCGGAAGAGGGTGTTCTTGCATCCTATCCTTTGTTGTAGAGCGGATATATAACAGTCGGACATCGTACGCTCGAACGACCAGAGCGGTGCAGACTCAAAACGTGTAAACGTTGAACCTACCCTAGCTAAATTTAGAACACCGATCAATCAAAACTCTTTGGTCATTATGCCAATACCGCATCATCGGTGTAGGCCCAGCAGGCGTCATATCCTACCGTAACCTTTCACAGTTTGGCAATGTAACACTCTACGAGCGACGAGACGACGTCGGTGGTGTCTGGTAATACCCAATTCTATTTTCTACCACATTTCTCCCTTTCACTCCGATCCTGTCGATTCTGTGATGCGGGTTGGTAAATATGCTTATTCGTTCATGTCGTTCACAGGTACTTAGATGACCCGCCCCTGGACCTATCACACCAGTCACAAGTAGAGCAAAGGAGGACGGGAGGACCGAAGGACACAGCTGTGAAGGGCAGTACCGGAAATGAAAATGTGTTATCCATAAACGCTCAGCCTCGCTGGCCGTCCCCATCCTATCCGGGCCTCATCGGTAATGTTCTACCCGAATTTTTATCCTTTTCATACTTCCCCTTCCCGGCGCGCTTAGATCCAAACCAGCCCTTCCCAACACTCCAAGAAACCCATGAATTTTTGCGAAATTTCGCACAACCGTATATCCGGGAAGGTAAAATGAAGTTGAACATGGAAGTGGTGCGTGTAGAAGAGTTGCCTGATGATAGAGGGTGGAAGGTGCAAACGCGAGATTGGAATAAAGGTGGAGGGATGGCAGAAGAAGTGTGGGATGCTGTTGTACTAGCGGTTGGTTGGTCCGATCACCCCGTTTGGCCAAAAACTCCTGGCTTGGATATCTTACGACAACGAGGATTTGCACAACATGCAAAATGTTATCGAGGTCCTCAAGGAAACGAAGACAAGGTAATGTTATCATCTTGTTCCTACTCGGGAACGAAGTACAACTCATACACCCCCCCATAGTGCGCGCTTATTATTGGGAATGCCAATTCTGGGAATGACATTGCAGCCCACCTTGCTCCTATCGCTAAATACCCAGTTTACCAATCTATTCGTCGACCTGCATTTCCTGGATTCCCCCGTCTTCCGGACGACCGAATTCAAATGGTTGCTCCTGTCGAACGCTACGATATCATATTGGATAAGATAACCGCCCATTTACAAGATGGGACAATCCTAATGGATATTGATATCGTCCACATTGCAACAGGGTACAAACCCTACCCCGATTTTGTCCACGTCCTCGATCCAACCGTATCCAAACCAACGAAACTTGTCAACCAAAACCCTCACCCATCCGCAGGGACCCGCATTCCCTCTCTCCACCGCCACATAATCTACGCCTACAATCCCTCTCTTGCATTCATAGGTTCCCCAATGTCATTCACACCATTCATAATCAACGACGTTTCTTCCCTCTGGCTGACATACATCTGGAATCTCTCTATACCCCTCCTTTTCTCTCCACCTTCGTCCCTACTCGAATTCGAACATGGTCAATTGGAGGCGATAGATGAATGGCGAAAGGATGTCGATAATCCTTCGGCATTATACTCATACAGTGTGTTGGGAGCTTCGGAGGAAGAGTATGCGGAGGGATTGAGAAAAGAGGTCGTGAATGCGAATTCGGAGTTGGATGAGTATTTGCCGAAGTGGACTCCTAGGGATGAGAGGAGGATGTGGAGAGAGAGGATGTATCCAATTAAGTTTGAGGCATTGAAGTATTCCAAGGAACATTCTGTTCCTATCATCACTAACACTAAGGTGGTGGATGAACAACATGCGTGAGGAATGAATCATAATGCCCTGATGTCTTATTCAACGAAACATAGTCCTTCCATGATGAGTGTGGTCTTTAGAATGTCTGAAAAAAATGTACTCATATTGTTCACTAAAACATCACGTCGAAAGTTCTCCCGAGAGCATGCCCACTACATTTCTTCTGCAGAATCATGACCTATTCTCTTCACAGAGGCCCTTAGCAGATCAATTCACTTTGACAAAGTCCAACTAAAGGGTAGGCGGATGAATATGTGCAACACGAGATAGTATTCTCTACGGTGGCGGATTGAATGGGCTCGGATATACTACTGATGCTACAAGTAGGCATACAACCCCTTGGTCAGAATACCAGCAACCCAATAAGAAAATAGGAGGATTCAAATAGTATAACTGATAAGGCAGAAAGGATGTGAAATATTGATTGTTACTGGCAGGTTGACAAGCAAGGTATCTAGGGAATTGGCCCATGAGGTTGGTCTCTAAGGCAGAACTGAATCATCGCGTTGAGTACATTGGGCACCCTGCTGTCAAATAATGATATCCATCGAGTGCTATTACCATCTTCAACTACGTCTTTCCCCCCCAACCATTCATCTCCTCTCCACTGCTTCACGATAGCTGTATTTCCTACAATTCCTATCCCCAGAAGTCGGCGATGCGCCCGACGTCCCACAGCTGTCATGTATTGTGAGAGATTAATTTCAACCTGAGATTGTGCGCTCTTAAGGTTCTTATCCAGTTGCGATCCAACTTCAATGACAACACGGATAACATCCGAGTGAGGGTTGGTATCATCGTCGGCACCCCAGTACTGATCCACATCAAAATCTGGGTAGCGATCTATACTGGTGACTTCATCCCCTAACAATCTATCATCAGTATAACATGTGTGATGTGTAGTGGAATCATAGGACCATGTGAATCAATTGATTTTCGTTGCGGATTGTCTTCTGCACGTGGGCGTAAATATAGGGATGTAAGATCTATGCAGATACTCACCATCAACTAGTAACCGCAGGAGGGCCTGTGGTTTAACAAGGAAGCGGTCGGATGGGAATTTGTGTCCCTGAAGATAGGCATTGAGCGGCCCATATTGTTTGAATTGGCGCTTAGGTGGACTTGCAAGCCATGCATCGATACGCTTCTGTAAAGCAGTGGGTAGTTGTGCTTGGGGGTCGAAAGCCATTTCCTAATGACAGATGGAAGGGTTCTGGGGTATTAATAGCATTGCAGCCAGGGTGACGACAGTGTAATCAGCTTTAGTCAAGGACAATAACAACAGCGGTATCCCCGAGAGTATGACAATTATAACAATAGCTCAGGCTGCCTGCAAGATCCGATGAAATTTTCAGGGAATGATAATAAAAGAGAGGCGATGGCTCTGACTACAAGAACAAAAAGTCGGGGTCCCACAAACTGTCATGTTAGTAAAATGAATACGACCATTACCAGGCCAAGATACACAAAAAGAAATTGTCACATGACTTCGGCTTTAGTCAAACATTTGCACATGAGTCTCGTTATATGAATCCCAAAACTGTGCTCCAAACCTTTCGTTCCCTTCAACATCAGGATGCTCTATGTCTCAAATCCTCGAATGGTTTGGTGGAGTGGCTACAAGGTTTCTGTTCAGACCTGGAAAGAATGGACCCCTAGTCTTCCGATTTACCCCAAGATCACCATAGCGGGGAGTGATTTAACACTTCACTCGCTTTTCTACCAGATGTGGCGATTTAACCTTCCCAAAGAAGAAGCCAAACTGACCCCAACATTCCGACGTACGCCTGAGATATCTTCTACTTGCATTTGCTCACCACTTTGCAGACATGGATCCTGATGATGACAATCAGCCTGTCGAGTTCATCTTCTTTCCCCTTCGATATACCAAATATACCAGTGAAGACCAGGTGAATGTGGATCATCCAGATTATTCGACCATCTGCCAAGAAAATGAGACGGATAAAGCACGTCTCGCCAATTTCTTAAACTACGTGGAGAACAAAGGGCTACCACTCGACGGAACCAAGCTTTCTTTTGCATGGATGAAGAGTGAACATCCCCGGGATGATCCCAGAGCTGTGAGTTTAGACTTTTGCTACAACTCTTGCAGATGCTTACTGTTTTTGTTGCTTAAGTGGTGAATTTTTCGCTGTTTTCAAGAAGGCTTCGCCATGTTGCTCCTATGGATATATATCATGATGTGTCTCCTTGATAGTTGTAGACGATAATGATCCTTGTTAAATGACACGTAGTATGATGTGTTCGTGTTTTTAATTTTAGTTCCATTCGGAAGACGGTCAGTGGGTGGGGACTTGACATAGCTTGGCTTGTGCTATTCTAGCTGACAGGATATATCAAGAAAAAGGTTCGGAGTGGATTGAGTGTGCCATCAAAGTCAGTCTAACAGCAGATGGTGATCAGGCTAGGAATTGTCCAGTGGGCAAAGAAAACTAGAATGTGTGCTGGACGTTCTCATGAATGACGTGCTTGCTGGTGTAAGGAAGGCTTGCGAGTCCGGGAGCGGAATGCGGGAGTTGTGAGTTTGGCAATAATTTATTATTATGTAAACTTGAATTAGCTAAAATTCATAATCCCGTACCGACTTAGATAGCGGACATGACGCGAGGATGCCTTTTGAGAATCTGTCGTTATCAGCACGGCAGTAGATTCTTCAGCTCTGACAGCTCAATTGTCAAATGGTGGATGGAGTCTGATGGTATGATGGAACAAACATTCAGATTAACCGTCGCGTTGCGCCCTGTAGAGAATGTGATGGAATCAATTTAGCTGACCAGGTATGTAGTGGAACCGAATCAAATCAAATCGACGTGCCATACGTCACCACAACCTTCCTACTCATACCCCTCTGCTTCCGCTAATATCTCTGTTTCTATTGTGTAGTGCTTATGTTTAACTCTATTGTGTAATGTTCATGTTTTAACTCTCCTGCAGCTGACAAGGTGTTTGTAGCGTGTGGCATCACCTGAGTTTGGTAGTAGTAGAGTTCGCCGAATTTATGTCATGTCAGGCTGCTTTCCTGACATCAGTTATTTGTAAAGTTGCCAAAATCAAGTCTCCTATTACATGTGGTAGTCAAATGAACGTTAACATATGCTTCCACTCCTTTAAAACTTCATTCTTTACTAATAGGTGGTTTTGTTGTTTATATTATAGTGCAAACATCACCTGAGTCACCTATGTATGTTGAACGTAGTCGGCTAAATTGATTTCAAGCCACCCGGATGAACCTTGAGTGGGAGCTATGTAAACGAACGAGTAGAATGGCTTCCTCAGCCAGCTCATCAGCATTGCTTCGTACACATCACTTAAGTCCAGTTATAGTTTAATTCGATCGAATGGAATCTCCGCAGGCAGATCACGCTGCCACGATCTACCACCAACAGTCATGACATCCCACACAGGGATGAAACTCGCTTCAACTATGACGCTCAACCATTGTTTTTGTTCTACAGTGCCGCAGCGCAAGCCACGCTTTCTATCTAAACCAGCCAATGCATTTATTTCTTGAATGTCACTGAAGATTTCGGCACGTGCGTGGGCAAGGACACGAATTCTCACCTCGTTCTTAGAAAGGCTTGATGCCGGAGTTGACAGCTCCCCAATCACTATCTCTCTTTACAGCGCAGCGGCATAGGAGTGCTAGTAATTTGTATTTTCAGCAGTCAGCAGATGTTTTACCAGTCATACCAACTGAAAACCTACTAACGAAACTGGGAATGCGAAGAGCATCCCGTACAAAAGCACCTGAACAAACTGAAACCACTATAGGGCAAGGGTACGTCAGTCCTTCACCGCGAATAAGAATGGAACAAAAAAGGGCCCACGGAGGATATGAACAACACGACAGGGTCCGTAAACAAAATAATCAATGGCCCCATCAAAGCGATCTTCAGCATCTGTCCAAAAGACAGCCTTTGCAATTCTTCCAAAGTCTTGTAACTATCATTCCCACTCTGTTTCTGAAGTTGTCAGCCTTTTTTCACAAAATGACGGGAGCGAGTGTTTCTGGGATGATACAGGCGAAGATGAAACAGAAACAGCAGAAGATGAATAGGACCCAGTCTGTGTGAAGAGAGATTTCAATATTTAAGTAGAATAGAAAAGGAAAAGACGTACAGATCCAACGCCATCCTGCGCGCTCACCTATCCAACCACCGATCATGGGACCCAGGCATGGACCGATACTGAATTCAATGAGTGAGTTGAATGTGATATAGGCGAAAAAAACGAACTAACAAGAGGGTGACGGAGAACAGAGCCATGGGTAATCCACGTTCTTCCACAGCCCACATATCCGCAACACTATTACCATTCAGCCTAAACATCCCAATTTGAAGAGGAGAAGGAACAAACCTGCCACCGACGTTACATATTGGAGCACTAGCGGCAATACCAGCAATCTGGCGTGCAACGATCAAGGTCGCAGCATTCTTCGCGAGAGCACTTGGGAGTGTGAAGATGAAAAATAGGAATACGCTGACGATGTATATTGGTTTACGACCGTAGACTTCGAAAAGTGGTGAAAGGAAGAGAGGACCGATGCCGAATCCGATAACGAAGTAGGTTACGGTTAAGTTGGCGATAATTTGTGTTGTTCCGAGGTCGCGTGCTGGGCCACGCATACTGTGATAAACAGGTTGTTAATGATGATATATATATGTGTTTCTTTCAGGAGTACGAGACGTACTCGCCGGTGATGATTGAGCTGCCTAGTGCGACAGCACGACAAAGAAACGCGGCTCCGAATGTAACCATCCTAACATCCATAATGTCAAGACAACACCCCACCGATTGTAGAAATACGATATACCACTTCCGTCC
Source organism: Chlorophyllum brunneum (assembly GCA_963576785.1). Classification (NCBI taxonomy): domain Eukaryota; kingdom Fungi; phylum Basidiomycota; class Agaricomycetes; order Agaricales; family Agaricaceae; genus Chlorophyllum; species Chlorophyllum brunneum. Next base: position 495,009 of record OY756147.1, on the reverse strand, counting down.
TCTACTCCATTCTCTCGGATCCTCGCCCTTGCCTTTCTCAAAACCCACAATTAAGAGCCCTTCCTTCTTGTGTACCTGTTCGAGATCATTGACTACATTCAGCGGTGGACTGATGGTACGTGTCAATGACGTATGGATATGTGTAGACGCAGTTCGCGTCAACAAACCCTCTTGGTCAAGTTGTCGGTATTCCTCCTCCTGTGCTTGAGTTAACACTGGTGGGATTGCGAGTTCGGCTTCGATAGGTTCAGATGGCATAAGGAGTTAGAGCGCAGTGAGAGTGGTAGTAGTCCTATCAAGGGTTGACCGGAAGTCGGAAGAGGGTGTTCTTGCATCCTATCCTTTGTTGTAGAGCGGATATATAACAGTCGGACATCGTACGCTCGAACGACCAGAGCGGTGCAGACTCAAAACGTGTAAACGTTGAACCTACCCTAGCTAAATTTAGAACACCGATCAATCAAAACTCTTTGGTCATTATGCCAATACCGCATCATCGGTGTAGGCCCAGCAGGCGTCATATCCTACCGTAACCTTTCACAGTTTGGCAATGTAACACTCTACGAGCGACGAGACGACGTCGGTGGTGTCTGGTAATACCCAATTCTATTTTCTACCACATTTCTCCCTTTCACTCCGATCCTGTCGATTCTGTGATGCGGGTTGGTAAATATGCTTATTCGTTCATGTCGTTCACAGGTACTTAGATGACCCGCCCCTGGACCTATCACACCAGTCACAAGTAGAGCAAAGGAGGACGGGAGGACCGAAGGACACAGCTGTGAAGGGCAGTACCGGAAATGAAAATGTGTTATCCATAAACGCTCAGCCTCGCTGGCCGTCCCCATCCTATCCGGGCCTCATCGGTAATGTTCTACCCGAATTTTTATCCTTTTCATACTTCCCCTTCCCGGCGCGCTTAGATCCAAACCAGCCCTTCCCAACACTCCAAAAAACCCATGAATTTTTGCGAAATTTCGCACAACCGTATACCTAGGAAGGCGTGACCTCAGCTTTAGTCTAACATTTGCACGTGACTCTGGCTGTATGAACCCAACCTTGTGCTCCATATCATTCGCTTCGTTCCCTTCTCAACAACGTCACGATGCTCGATATCCCCAATCCTCGGATGGTTTGGTGGAGTGGCTACAAAATTCCTGTACAGGCCTGGAAAGAATGGACCCCTACTCTTCCGATCCGCTACCACTTCAACATAGCGGGGAGCGATTTAATGCTTCACTCGCTTTTCTACCAGATGTGGCGATTTCACCTTCCCAAAGAAGAAGCCAAACTGACACCAACATATCGACGTAAGCCTGAGGTATCTTTGATTTGCATTTGCTCATCACTTTGCAGACATGTATCCTGGTAACAACCAGCCTGTCGAATTTGTCTTCTTTCCCCTTCGATATACCAGTTACACGGGTGAAGATCAAGTGAACGCGGACCATCCAGATCATTCGACTATCTGCCAAGAAAATGAGACAGACAAGGCGCGCCTCACCAATTTCTTGAACTACGTGAAGGACAAAGGGACACCACTCGACGGAACCAAGCTGTCGTTCGCATGGATGAAGAATGAACATCCGCGCGATGATCCCAGAGCTGTGAGCTTAGACTTTTTAGAACTCTTGCTGATGCTTACTGTCTTTGGGGCTTAAGTGGTGAATTATCCGCTAAATTTTCATGAAGGTTTCACCGCACTGCTCTGATTGATACATCTCATGATGTGTTCTCCTTGGTAGTTGTATCCCTCGGTAGTTGTAGGTGATAATGATTCTTGTTAGATGACAGGTAGTATAACATGCTCGGTTCTTAATTTCAGTTTCATTCGGGAGATGGTCAGTGGGTGGGATTTGACATACCTTGGCTTGTCCCATTCCAACTGCAGATGGACAACTGTGTGGTATTGGACATTCGCACCACGATTCATTTTCTGCACATCATCTACAGGAGAGTATAGGAGACTCTCGCCAGGCCCAGTGAGCTGAAGGCGAATAAGAGCCACTTTTGCGTTCGGCCTGACTGGCCCCAGCGCCCCGAGGTAGCCATTTAGCAGTGCCTGATGATAACAATAGCAGCAATCTCACCTGTTTGAATGACATGAATCTGATTTCATACATCCCTCAATTGCATCAGAACAATTGGAAGTGAACCGCCGGGTTGAATAGTGCGTAGATGATGTGCGTGATGGTTACTTGTTGAACTCAAATAAAGGCAAGAAAACAGCTCAGATTCGAAGGATGCCACAGGTTTCGGTGGCTGCGTGAATCGAACGGCGTATTGGGAAATTAGATCTCAGCCAGGTATACTCACTAGTACGGACAGGATCGGGGTGGAGTGAATGCCTAATCAAGGTTAGTCTAACGGCGTATGGTGGTCAGCTAGGAATTCCCCGGGGGCAGAGAAACTGGAATGTGTGCTGGATGTTCTCATTAATGACGAGCCTGCCAGTGCACAGGAAGGCTTGCGAGTCCGGACTCCGGGGGCGGAATGCGGGAGTCGTGATGACGATGATTGTGGCTTTTTGGTCCACAATAATCTATCATGTGAACTTGAATTCATGATCTTGTACTAGCTTAGATAACGGATATGATGCATGGGTACCTTTTGAGAATCTGGCGTTATCAGCACGGCAGTAGATTCCTCGGCTCTGACAGGTCAATTCTCAAGTGATGGACGGGGTTTTGATGGTATGATGGCACGAACATTTAGATTAACCGTCGCGTGTATGGAATGGAACGGAACAAACCTAGCTGACTAGCCTAGGCATGTAAGCGCCAGATGACCCGTACGTCACCACTGCCTTCCTACACACCCACTCTCGCTCCATCCCTGCTTTGCTCAACCACTTCGTCGATGCTGCTGCCTCCTGTGCTAATGCCCATCCTGATCTATCTCCCCAGCTCCCTGTCCCTACTTTTTCTATGGATGTGTTTACCCCCTACTCTCCAATCCTTGGCTTCTTCGAGTCACTGCTGTTGACCAAATGCTACTGGATGTTCAATGCCACAGACCATCATCCACCATCATCTCTGGGTCCTTATATGATGACCGTCCACCTCCCGAGTACCCTTATACCCGGGTACCCTCTTCTTACTCAGCCTTGGTCCAACTTTACGCTTGGAGTGGCAAATTGCCGTCCGCTGCTGTTCACTCTCGGCATAAACCCCTTACCTAACCCTGGTGTCGATTCGGGTGTAGTTTACTCGAAACACCCCACCACATATTTACACAGTGCCCGCAGTTTTTGCCCTGGCGGGTGGAATCCTCCAAACGCCTTATTAACCAAGTTGACACTTTATTCAGCGACATCACCTTCTCACTCGGGTAGCCGATGACTCCCATACCTCCTCCATTCATTTGGCAGGACGAATATGGGGTTCACTTTCTCGGACCTTTTCCCCCTTTCAGCCTCGTTCAACAATCAAACCGATTACCCTCCCTCGTTGCTACGCTCACCTCCACCCCACTTCCTCCTCTAACATTACCATAAATTTCATGTAAAACCTTTACTCATGCTCTAAATATGCGGATGGATTGAGAATGGAGGTCGTGAATGCGAATTCAGAGTTAGATGAGTATCTGCCAAAGTGGGCTCCTAGGGATGAGAGGAGGATGTGGAGAGAGAGGATGTATCCAATCAAGTTTGAGGCATTGAAGTATGCCAAGGATCATTCAGTTCCTGTCGTCGCCAACACTAAGGCGGTGGATGATCAACGTGCGTGAGGAGCGTAGCGAATGGATCATGACACCCTGGTGTCTTGTTCGACGTATTACCGGGATGGAAACAAAGTCCTCCCACGGAGAGCATGCCCACTATGTTCTCTGCAGATTCATGACCTATTTTCTGCACGGAGGCTCTGTTAACAGATTGATTTACTTTGACGAAGTCCAACTAAAGCGTAGACAGATGAATATGTACAACATGAGATAGTATTTTTTACGGTGGCAGCTTGAATGAACTCAGATATACTGCTGGTGGTGCAGGTGGGCGGCATACATTCCCTTGATCAGAATACCAGCGATCCAATAAGAACACAGGAGGATTCACATAGTATAACTGATAAGGCAGAAAGCACGTGAAATTTTGATTGTTACTGGCAGGTTGACAAGAGCGAGAAACTGTTGGATGGCTGGGAAAACTCGCTCGGCGTATTTTGTCTCATTTGACACAATGTACAATGCGAAAGAACTGCATTGCTGGTCAATTAGTTTGTATTGGGGCAAATATACTATGATAGAGACCGCAATCGTGAAGGATGAGATTAAAACCAACTAGAGCATTAGTTGCACGTGTTGTCGGTGCAAGGCTTAGGTACCTGGGCCGGGGAGAGATATGAGAAGGTTCATGGTGCCGGCAATTTCCGTTTGAAGGCACTGTCACTCAATTCAAAGGTTTTATTCTCATCTCACCAACATCACGATGCTCTATGCCTCCAATCCCCGAATGGTTTGGTGGAGCGGTTACAAGGTTTCTGTTCAGACCTGGAAAGAATGGACCCATACTCTTCCGATCCACTATAACCTCACTGCGGGGAACAATTTAACGCTTTACTCATTTTTCTACCAGACGTGGCGATTTAACCTCCCCAAGGAAGAAGCCCAAATGACCCCAACATTTCGATGTATGCTTGAGATATCTTCTACTTCCATCTGCTCACCACGTTACAGACATGGAACCTGATGATCCTGACAAGCAGCCTGTCGAATTCATCTTCTTTCCCCTTCGATATACCAGTTACACCGGTGAGGACCAGGTGAATGCGGATCATCCAGAGTATTCGACCATCTGCCAAGAAAATGAGACGGATAAAGTACGTCTCACCAATTTCTTAGACTACGTGGAGAAGAAAGGGTTACCACTCGACGGAACCAAGCTTTCTTTTGCATGGATGAAGAGTGAACATCCGCGCGATGATCCCAGAGCTGTGAGTTTAGACTGGTTAGAACGCTTGCAGATGCTTACTGTCTTTGTTGCTTAAGTGGTGAATTCTTCGCTGTTTTCGAGAAGGCTTTGCAATGGTGCTCCTATGGATATCTATCATATGTGTCTCCTTGATAGTTGTAGACCATAATGATCCTTGTTAAATGACAAGTAGTATGACGTGCTCGTGTTCTTAATTTTAGTTTCATTCGAAAGACGGCAGTGGGCGGGGACTTGGCTTGTGCCATTCCAGCTGTGCAGATGGACAGTGACTGCCTGCCGTATTGGACGTTCGCACCACAAATCTTTTTTGTATTTTGTCCACACAAGAGTGTCGGAGATCCTTGCCAGGCCCGGTGAGCTGAAGGCGAATAAGAGCCACTTACACGTTTGGTCTGACTGTCCCCCACGCCCCGAAGAAGTAATTACTTAGCAGTGCTTGATGTGTGCTGACAGTCGTGAACATGATAATAACAGGAATCCCACCTGTTCACCTGAATGACATGAATCTGATCATGGATTTCATACTCCCTCAATTGCATCAGAACAATTGTAAGTGAACCGCCGGGTTGAATAGTGCGCGTAGATGTGTGTAATGGTTACTTGTTGGGCTCGAATAAGAAAAGAATAGGCAAGAAAACGGCTCAGATTCGAAGGATGTCACTGGTTTCGGAGGCATTGAGGCCCCGTGAATCGAATGGTGTATTAGAAAATTAGATCTAAACCGGGTATATCATGGTATACGCCGCTGGTACGGGATATACCAAGAACCAGGTTCGGGGTAGAGTGACAGCGGATGGTGGTCAGGATAGGAATTGCCCAGTGGGCAGAAAAAACTGGAATATGCGCTGGACGTTCTCACCAACAGCGAGCTTGCCGGTGTATAGGATGTACCTATACCGTTCGCTGGAGTACCACGTTGGGGAGCACACTCAAGGCGATATCCCATCAGTACATTCATGAAATATGTTAACGTAGAGGGCCTGTCGACGGGTCGGTCAACAATGTCTAGGGCTACAGCCTGAGTGAGCTCGGAAATACGACTGATGAACGATTACAGTAACCCAATATGCAAAATTCACACTAGGACGTAGACGGAACCCCCCCCCCCCCCGAAAAAAATGCAGTGACTTTACTTAGTTTGAATTGCCTCCCGATGCTTCTCACCAGTATTCACAACATTCACCATGCGCTACGTTTCCAATCCTCGGACGGTTTGGCGGAGTGGCTACAAAGTCTCTGTTCAGACCTGGCAAGACTGGACCCCTACTCTTCCACTTAATCGCAGGATCAGTGCAGAGGTGGAAGATATAACACTTTATTCGCGTTTCTACCAGAAGTGGCGATTTCACCTCCCTGAAGAAGAAGCCAAAGTGACACCAACATTTCGATGTACGCCTGAGGTATCTTTGAACTGCATTTGCTCACCACTCTACAGATATGTACCCTGATGATCCGGACAATCACCCCGTCGAATTCATGTTCTTTCCCTTTCGATATACCAAATATACCGGTGAAGACCAGGTCAATGTGGATCATCCAGATTATTCAGCCATCTGCGAAGAAAATGAGACAGACAAGGCACGCCTCACCAATTTCTTGAACTACGTGAAGGACATTGGGGCGCCACTCGACGAAACCAAGGTTTTCTTCGCATGGATGAAGAATGAACATCCGCCAGATGATCATAGACCTGTGAGTTCGGACTTTTCAGAACTCTTGCAGATGTTTACTGTCTTTGGTGATAAGTGGTGATTTGTTCGTTACAGCTTGAAGAAGGGTTCACTGCAGTGCTCCTATTGATACACGCTCTTGATAGTTATAGATGATAATGCTACCTGTAACTGGCATGCTCATGTTTTTTATTTATTTCAGTTGTGCAAAGGAAATAATCAATACGTGGGTAGCTTGGCTTGCATCTCCCAACTGAATATGTACATACAGACAACGATCTGTGGAGACCACGTGGAATTTGGCGTTTGCGCCACATGTCAGTTTCTGTCTATCTGCACAGGGGCGTCGCTTGTTGGGCTACGGTGAACCGTAGTAGAGTAAGAACTGCTTACTCCTCTAGCTTGACGTAGCCATTCATTGTTTGACATATATTTGACCTCGGGGAAGCTGGCAATACAGTACCAGCAGCCGCTCAACAACCTGAGCTGTTTCTCATTACCGGGTTACCAGAGCACTGCTGATTTGAATGACGTGAATTAATCCATCAATGGCAGAATAGTTGTAAGTGATCTCCAAGTTGAACGGTGTAGGAATCGTTGTTCGCTGAGCCATCGTTTGCATTTGTACAAACCGGACATGGAGCTACTGGGTGGGCAGGAAAACTCACCTCGTCTCATCTGGCACAAGGTAGAGTGCGAATGGACAGCAATTATTTTTGTATTGGCACGAGTATACTATGATATGGTGGCGTTCGTGAGGGGTGTGGGGCCGGTGGATGGGAATAAAACTAACCAGAGTGTTAGTTACATGTGTCATTGCACTCAGTGCGAGAGTCGGGTTGAGGAGTGGAAACGGAATGCAGGGAAGCCTCAGGTGTAATCGCTCGGCTGGACGCTGGTCGGCAATTTCCGTCATAAGTCACTCTAGAGTCATCCTTGTTCCCGTCCCACCAACATCACGATGCTCTATGTCTCCAATCCCCGAATGGTTTGGTGGAGCGGTTACAAGGTTTCTGTTCAGACCTGGAAAGAATGGACCCCCACTCTCCCGATTCGCCGCAAGATCACCACAGCGGGGAACGATTTAACACTTCATTCGCTTTTCTACCAGACGTGGCGATTTCACCTTCCCAAAGAAGAAGCCAAACTGACCCCAACATTCCGACGTACGCCTGAGATATCTTCTACTTGCATTTGCTCACCACTTTGCAGACATGTACCCTGATGATGACAACCAGCCTGTCGAGTTCGTCTTCTTTCCCCTTCGATATACCAGCTACACCAGTGAAGACCAGGTGAACGTGAACCATCCAGATTATTCGACCATCTGCCAGGAAAACGAGACGGACAAGGCACGTCTCGCCAATTTCTTGAACTACGTGAAGGATAAAGGGACACCACTCGACGGAACCAAAGTTTCCTTTGCATGGATGAAGAATGAACATCCCCGGGATGATCCCAGAGCTGTGAGTTTAGACTTTTCAGAACTCTTGCAAATGCTTACTGTGTTTGGTGCTAAGTGGTGATCCGTTTGCTATACCTCGAAGAAGCAGTACTTGATATATATCTGACATTGCTGAACATGACAATAACGCCTGTTCTATAACACGACTAATCCAAATGACGTGAAGTTAATCGCGGATTCCATACATGCACCAGAACAACATGCATCAGAATAATTGTAAATGACCTTCGGATTGGATGGTTCATGTAGATGATGTGCGTGGATGATTGCTAGTCGAACTCTATCACTCGTTTAGGCACAGCTTAATGGAGATACAGTGTATGCCGTCTTCCGGAAGGGGAAAAAATATGGGAAGGATAACAGCTCAAGATTCGCAGGATGTATACAAATTGTAGAGAGAGAGTACGCCTCGTGTCATATCAATAGGGGATACGATTTCTCCAGAGCGCCTAGTTATGGGCGTGGGCAACCCATATACAAACGAGAGGGATGTAAGTGACTTCGAGAATTCGGAGGTATTGGGCTATGTGAATCAACAGTGTATTTGAAATTTAGATCTAAGCTCGGTACGTAGTATTTGCCGCTGGTCCGGGATATACAAGAAATAGGTTCGGTGCGGAGTTAATCTGATATCAAAGCTAGTCTAATGGCGGATGGTGGTGGGTCAAGGAATTGCCCAGTCGTCGGAGAAGACTGGATTGTGTGCTGGACATTCCCCATTAGCGGCGAGCTCGCACCGACTCAGATAGCAGATATGACACAATGGTATCTTCTGATAATCTGGTGTTATCACGGTAGTAGATTCCTCGGCCCTAACAACTCAATTGGCAAGTGGTGGACGGTGTTTTGATGGTACGAACATTCAAATCAACAGTCGCTTCGCCCACTCTATGGGCATAAGCATGTAAGCCACACGCACCCTCAGCTGACTTCAGTACTGCAACGAGGCCCCAATGATCCTCAACCAAGTCACCGGGAGCTATGTAAACGAGACGCACTGAATGGTTCTCTCAGCCAGTTAATCAACATCGCTCCGTCACGGTACACATCGAGGTAGTTCCAGTTATGGTTTAATTCAATCGAGTTGAATCCCCACAGGCAGATAATGCTGCCGCGATCTACCACCAATAATCATGACATCCCACTCGGGGATGAAACTCACTTCAACTATAACGCTCAACCACCATTTTCTCTACAACGCCGCGGGACAGGCCATGTTTTCTATTTACAGCAGCCAAGTGATTTATTTCTCGAGTTTCAACGATGATTTCGGCATTTGCACGGACGAGGACACCGTTCCTCGGTTCGTTTTTAGGGAGGCTCGACGCTGGAGGTGACAGCTTCGCCTCCACTCTGACTGATTGGTCGCAAAAATAGCGTTACCCCATACTTGACCAGGGGGATATTATCCTGGTTCCTTATGGTCTACCGCAGGGCCGAAATACCCAGCCTATGATCAAGTCGATATACCCGGAAATGAACTGGGCGCGGCCCTCCGCATACACCCCTAGATGCTGGGCAGAAGTGATAATCAACTATGTATAACATATGCCGTTATTTAAAGCAGCTTCTCTTTGGATCCGGCTCGACGCTCGATGACGGTCGAGGTAAAAATAGCTTGTTCGAAGTAACGAATTTGGAGGACAGCTTGACAATATCAATTTTGGTGTATAGGCTTCTCGAGACTCGAGGCCTTGAGATTGACATGCCAAGGTTTCATCTATTTATTCATCATGTGGGGTTTGGTAAGACCTCCTGCCTGCCCCATGCCGAACTGTTGTGCTCTTTTTCGGGGATGTTCCCCTGAACTTCGAAGAGCAGTGCCTCGGATAGACTAACCCTAAAACATCTACCAAGAAGTTACTCCTGAGAATCTCTGGGTACCTGTCGTTCGTAATGCCCGTTGTTCTTTTCTCACCGTTATATATACCGTTGTTAAGTGACGCTGGCTCGACATGTCCGATCTGATGAATGTCTGAATGTACAATTCTGCTAGAGTTTGGAACCGAAGAACAAAGCCACAAACTACACCTATTCGCCGTTTTCTCCCAACGCTCGGCCAGAGGTAGGACTTAGAGCTCATGCCAGCAGCACGAGTTGACTTCTCTCATTTTCCTCGTGGTGATTTGAGAAACCGAAACCCGTTTTGTACTAACCCCTGGAGTACGTTAAGCCATGGCTCAACAAGTGCGCAAAGCGGAGTGAGAGGGAGAGAGCGCGCCCAGGGGCTAGTTCTAGGCCACGACAATTCATTGGTTCCTTGAGTAGTGGAGGAAGAAAGTGGTAATTGATTCCAATATTAGTTTCATAGCACTAGCACCCGCGCTATGTCCTGAGGTACCAGAACATACGACAAATGCTGGGCTAGAGAGCGGCCACATGTTGAGCTAGAATCCTGGTCCAGGGCACCTTCAGTCATACAGGAGGGAAAAATACTCACGTTCTAGAATTCGGCCGGGGGAAAGCCAGCACGCCAGAGGATAAAAGGGTGCCGCTTTCTACAGAGTGTCTTCAGAGTCTCCAAACAGTTGACCTCTGTAAGCTAATGACTTTACCCTCCAATAACTGCCCTTTTACTGACGGCTACATACGGTTTACAGAATCTCACTCAGCACCAGGTTTGTTACGCAACTCTTGAACGCCTTCGTGATCTCCTAATTTTGGTTTAGTATGAAGTACATCTCCGCTTTCATCACAGCCGTAGTCGTTCTCGTCGCCCAGGCTTCGCTTGGAGGTGCCAGTCCCACTACTGATGGACATGGACCCTCGGATGCTTGCCTCAGGGCCTGTTTCCCCGAGAAGCATCACTGCGGCAGGGGTTCGAGTCCCCGCAAGATCGGCCACTGCTGGACTTGTTGCATAGATCATCATCATGAGCCCTACCATGGTCGCGCCGAAGCAAGCAACGCAGGTCATCCAGGCGGCCACCACGATGGTGGTCATGACGGTGGTCACCAAGGTGGCCATGGCGGCGGACATGATGGCGGACACCACGGAGGACATGATGGTGGTCACGATGGAGGTCACGACGGCGGACACCACGGGGGACATGATGGCGGACACGACGGCGGACATGACGGAGGACACGATGGTGGCCATGACGGTGGTCACAATGGTGGATACCCCGGAGGCCACAACTAAGAGCATATGGACTTCATTGTAAAGTTACTCGTTAACGAACTCCATGAATGAGAATGTCCCTGTACCTAGCGATTTGTACCAAATGTTGTTGACTTTGTGTGTACTAGCTACTCGATTATTTGCGATTCATGTGCCGCATTAACAAATCTTGAGACATGTTGTGGTTACGACAAAGCCCAGCGCCCAGAGAACCCAGTCAATCGCAGCACAGATCACACGCAGGCAAGACCAGTACTAATGAGGGTTGAAACATTGCGAGTAGAATGAGACAAGAGCGCTAGGCATTAACGGCTTGTGGAAACTTTGGCGATTCCGCGATTGTCCACCCCAAGTCCATTTGTATTGGCGACCCTTGCCGGGCTCAACTTGACGCTGGTCCCTAAGCCCAGCATTTGTGGGGCCGATGGTGAGTAAGAGAGATGGCAGCGGTTCCGATCACCATCAGAAGAGTATCCTTTGGGAATTGGCGACGGAAAAAGGTTGCCACTTGTGTAGTTGGTTCCAACCAAACCTTGGCCACTGGTGTCGGATGAATTGTGACTAGAAAGCCAAGCCATACTTCTGATGGCTGATACTTCCGGGCGACCCGATGCACCAGCATCATTACGTCCGCTCGGATTCAATGGAATGGTTTTGGGATAATCGTTCCGGAAGCTGTGCGGGCGTCGAGGATATGGTCAAGGCGTGGGCGGCACATCTTTGGAAGACCACGTGCAATGGGCTGAGCCGAAAATAGCTGGCCCCCCCACGCCCATGCCCTCCACATAGACCTTGTATTTGACATCTTGTAGTCCAACAGCCATGCTCAAACATCTCAAAGTAAAGGACTCTACGCTCTTCCAGCCTCCGAGTTTCAAGAGGAAGAGGAACTATGAGCAGCATCAAGTTCTCGGTGTTGGTACTTTTGGGAAAGTTGTGGTGCGTGACCAGCGTTCCTCATCTGTGTTCTGTGGTCTGATTTCTATCCTCTATCTTGTCTTCCTAATTCGTTTGATCCTGTTACCTCTATCGACCATATGTTTTGAACGGGGCAGCGAGCTACATGGCATGTACCGTCAGACCAGATCGACATCGCTGAGCACGGTGCTGCCGCCGACACAGGCCCTGTAAAACCACCCGCGTCAATAGAGCGTCACCTCTCTGCCGAGGAACGAAACTCATTGCGTTCGCGGAGTCCTTCACCAGCATCTCCGCGCACGCCGCTCAATGCTTCCACCAAGCCCAAGAGTGAAACTTCTACTGCAGAATCACATGTGAATAAGGAAGTTGCGCTCAAAGTAATACCAAAGAAAAAGGTCAAGGGAAACGAAGCGAGTGTATGGGGAGAAATGGAGGTTTTGAAGGGTTTGAATCACGCGAACATTGTACGTGCTTGATTCGTATCTGTAACCTGCCGCGACTAATTATTGTGTTTCTAGGTCAAATTCTACGAGTGGTTTGAATCACGGTCCAAATACTACCTCTCATTCGAGTTGGCTGTCGGAGGAGAGTTGTTCGAACGGGTTCTGCAAAAGGGCAAATTCACGGAAAGGGATGCTTCAAAAGTCATCCGCTCCATCCTATCCGGTGTCAAATACCTTCACGACAACGGCATCGTCCATCGAGACCTCAAGTGAGCCCCTGCCCTTACCTCTTGCCATGTCTCAACCTGTCCCTAATCCAGACCCGAAAACGTTCTCTATCGCACAAAAGATCCTGACAGTGATATCGTCATTGTCGACTTCGGCATGTAAGTACTCCACGTTACTCCACTTCCACAAGGCATATTGAACCGCTTCACAGTGCGAAGCATCTCCTTTCGTCTGATGAACAATTGACTTCTATGGCCGGCTCCTTTGGTTATGTCGCCCCCGAAGTTCTGAAGAAGGAAGGACACGGCAAACCTGTAGATATCTGGTCCACCGGTATCATCACTTACGTCTTACTTTGTGGGTACTCTCCCTTCCGCGCCGACAACACCAAAGCTCTCATTCAAGAAAACACTGCCGCCAAAATCGAATTCCAGGCCAGATATTGGAACAAAATATCTACTGAAGCCAAGGAATTTATTCGGCAGTTAGCTACTGCCGACCCGAATGACCGCCTAACAGCCGAAGACGCACTGAAGGATCCGTGGTTGGCGGGTGAAGTAGCTGTTGTTGAAGGAGAAGAGGAAGCCGATCTCTGTGTTGCTCTGAGGGAACATTTCAATGCGAAAGGAAAATGGAGGAGCACGGTTCAGAGTCTGATGGCAGCGCATAGGTTCGCGAACAGTTCGAGTCGGTCGAGTACGAGGAGTAGTGGTGGGTGGATGGAGGATGGAAAAGTGGCGGAAGAGGTAAAGGAGGGCGTTGGGCCTGGGGCGAATGCCCATGTCAGCGTGACCACACCAGAAGGCGAGCGAAGTCCAGGTGCCGTACCGATGCCGAGTGAAGCCCACGCTTTGAGGAAGGGGGAGGACGCTCCCTTACCATTACACAAACGGGAGGTCGTTCCCGCCATCCCAGCTGATGACCCTCGTGACAAAGACGTATCGACCGGACCTACCAATCTCGTTGATGAACCGACGCCGGAACAAGGGCAGACGAGTGCAAGTGCAAGTAAAGAGAGTGTAGAGTACAAAATGCCCGGTTCCTTTCACTGGCACAAGGACGGTCCTTCCCCAGAACAACCCAAGGATAACGGTGCCCAAAGTCAACGTCGAGATGCAGGGCCTAGTGAAGGAGCAAAGCACCACCACGACGGGGTTACTCATTTATGGGCAAGTCTGCTAAAGAAATTGCGTTTGTCATGATTGATATATTATATATATTATTCGTAGACTTGAATATGGTATGTATCAGGATTCTTGTAACTATAGTGTTTGCAGTTTATACCGTATTGTAATGTAATTCAGATCGATTCCGGATCGTAATTTAATTCAAAACTCCTTGACGATGTTCGAACTTTATCTTGTGAAGACTCCAGCAGGATAACCACTCCCACCACTAGTACCACAATTCTTCCACCAGAAGGACATCTAACGGGATTCATTCTTCCTATGGGGATTTCAAGCAGCTCGTTAGTTCACATACTATGTGTGTGGTGTTGGGGCCGGGTATTTTGGAAAGGGATAACACTATCTGGTAGTTCTAGTTCATCGGTGTTGTGAAAGGCCTAAGTTGAGTTCAATACGTTTTTCTGGGAGCTTGTAGAAATAGCGTGTATTCAAGAGCTAAGGCCAGATAAGGATAAGGACCATAACCCGATGTAGGACTAAATTAAGGTGGCGCAATTAGTCGTTGGAGTACTTTAATATGCGAAGCCTTGAAATTGGTTCTCGGGGTGGTAGTAACGCCTGGTGGAATGCTCAACTGACCTTCCTGCCATTCGCACCACAACGACTATATGAATGATGGTGGATAATTCTCAGCGCAAGAGGCTCCACGATACACAAGAAACAAGCTATTGGCCTTATAAGCCAGAATTAATCAGAGAAGCTGATCTAGGAAATGTAGATTTAGAACCCATCGGTATTCTCGTGATTCACTTAAGAACCTGATCAACTTGTATGTGTTATTTCTTGATTAATCCAAGTTTTGGGAATTGGAAAGTGGGGATTCTTATTCTGATTCAGAAAGTGATAGCGATGAAGACAAAGATCATGAGAAGGATGATGATGGCGATGAGAATGATGAGGATAACCAATTTGAAGCATTTTCATACTTGGGTGTGTGGGTGTACGAGTTCTGTGATTGGTCACATAAAGAAAGTGTACCTATTTTTTTGTTTGAATCTACCCTGTATTCAGGGTCGTACCGAAGTAGAATGGGTGCCAGATCAAAATCCCTCGAGGTAGGCTACACCTAAGACTCATGTGTCTCTGTGGATTGATTTTCTTCTCTAAACAATCTGTACTTTTACTTTTGTATGTACACGTAAGTCGACCATTGCACAGTCAAGGGAGGAATGTGGATGCATGAATAATCATCAAAATCAGACAGTGCATTATAATTGTCCTTACCTTCTGTTGTGCAGCCAGAGTGCTTCTCGAGTGCCTTGGGATTTTGTCCTATGATCCGGGGCCTTGCACGGGCAGGTGCAATGGTAAAACATGACCTCTCATCCCAAATATCCCGTTACCTTTCCTCCCAACCAACTAATGAAATGTCTCCAGTAATTTCAAAAAGCATGCGAAATAGACCACCTATGGTACACTTCATTTGATTGGGCCAATATCTTACTTTCAACCCAGTTATTTTTATGGGCATAAACGACATCGGTCACACACCCTCCGAAGACGTCGAGCCACTTATGTATCTCGGACGTTCTATTTGATTGCGTTCATAAAGCTCATGTGAGGAACTTCATACTTGTCGATGTACCACCTATCGATCGGTCACCAAGTGATAAGTGTGTATTCTACCCGTGGTCCCTCATTAAATGACGAGATTGAGCTTCTAGTAAGAGACTCCCCTTTTGAGGTGCGAGAGCGTATTGAGGAATGGAACACGCACCTGTGTGAATACACTTCCGATTTCTGTTTGCCGTGCATAGAACTCCCGTCTGCGAATAATGATAACTTAGGTCCAGTGAAAGTTCCTCAGACGGCTGTGTTCCGTTTTCGTCTCACAAATTACTCTCGTCTGTCCTGGATTTCCTAGGACAATACGGCTCCTCCGAAGATGACGCAGGGAAGGGTGAAATATGGCTGGGCGACTTACACTTGACGCCCGCTGTTCATTGTATCATGGCGAATAACATGATAGAAGCACTGGAGATTGTTTTTAGAATACAACCGCCCCACTGTGACACGTACGGTGTATATATCCACGATATGGCGGAGGAACATACGTATACAAGAAAACCTGGTAATTAAATGGTTGACTAATGAATAGTATCTGCATCGCAAGATAGCCATAAAAGTATCCGAAAACCAAACCGAAAGAGTACACATCATCAGCTACAACAACTCACCCGAATCCTTTCAAAACCCTTCCGTTGTGTCCGATCATCCGTTCCGAGCCTAATCGCCTCTACCCCACTCGCCTCTCTGTAGTGTAGCCTCCGAGCTTCGAAATATTCCTCATATTCCATCTTGCGTATAACTCGCGCTGCTACATGTTCAAAAAGCTCTTTAACACCTTCTCCCGTCTTTGCTGATGTAAAATGTAAACTCGGTCCACGTTCCGGTGAAAGTGGAGGTCCAGATGAGCGTACAGAGACTGAAGCATTGTCAGAGTCAGGTAAATACAATATACCCTCTTCTGGTGTTGTAAGTGTTGTCCCGTTCGAGCTGGTCCCTGCAGCATTCTCTCTTTGTTCGCGTGCAAAGAGACTTGGAGTTATCGTAGTAGCACTTCCACTACTCGCACTTCCAGTTGAGAGGGTGGTAGGACGACGTTGTCTGAATGCTGGCGGTACTCCGAGTGAGGAATGTGCAGCCATTGGTGCTGAGGTTGTTGGTTCAGGAGAGGAACGAGCCGTGTGGAAGGCATCTGAGAAAATAGAGGAAGAAGGGGTATGGTATATCGAAGCGGTTGTGTTGATGGAAGAGAGTGTGTTGAATTTACTTGTGGATCCAGAGAGTGAGCGAGTGTGACCTAAGGATTTCTGCTTGGTATCATCCGTGGGGGATATTCGAGGCTTTATATCAATGGAAGTAGATCTTTGTACTTGAACTGGGGTGGGGGTAGTCGGAGAACCGTTGGTGATTGGAGGCAGTGGAGGTTCTTCAGTAGGCTCTTCAAAGGGTATAAGTCCGGCGATGAATCGTTGGATCTGGACCAACGGTATTCGATCCGTGTCATGTTCTTCTTCCATGGTAAGGTCAATCTTGTTGCCAACAATGAAACATGGATGTTCCGGTAAGTCTTCTTCGGCCAGGGGTGCGCCAACACAGAACTCCGCCCACCACTTTCTCAGTGCCTCCAGAGTTTCGGGTTGGTGTACGTCAAAGACTAAAATAACAGCATCGGCTCCTCTGAAAAAGGCCGTTGAGAGACTTGAGAATCGCTCCTGACCCGCGGTATCCTGCCTCGCTGCAGTTAAGTCCTGGAGCATGTGATAGTGGTAAGAAAAGTCGATGATGACTGACCCAAATCTGCAGAGTGACCAACTCCTCTGGTTTTGTTGGGTGAGTTAATGTTTTGGCGATGAAGTCCGCGCCGATAGTAGCTCGGTAACCACTTGAGAATCTACCAGAGATAAACTACGTGTTGGATGTTTGTCAGGGGTTAGAGGAGGATAACATCAGTCTAAAACTCACCTGGCCACGTAAACTGGTCTTGCCAACGCCCGAGGCACCTATGACGACCAGCTTAATGGTGTGCATGGTGGTCACCGTCGCCGCCGTCATTCACGAAGCATGGAGATACGGGACAAAGTAATCATATCATTTCTTCTTCTTGACAGATTGTGGCAGTGCACTCAGAATCGACCCACAAGTTCACAGGGACGGCCCGGTATCGACGGCCCTTTCCTTCTTCGCAGGTGGGCGCTAGTCGGGTAGATACAGAGTTATTTACACTACTCGAAAATTTTTCAGCCAGGCCGACCAAGTCCACCTCGGTTCCTTACGACCGCAGTTTTGCGTACCACGCAGTATTTCTCTGCCTGATCACGAAAACCTCAACGTATTGCCTCTGCTGGCATGCCGAACCCGAAGGTGAGAAATGATTACCTAGATTAGTTAGTCCCGGAGGGCATACGGGTTACGTTAGAGTACATGCTTGGTCTTATTGCATGGAGTTGTGGACCCATCGCCTCACTCGATACCGGGACAGGATAGTTGAGTTATTACGGTACCTACCGGGAGGTTTATCGAAAAATGGTTCGGCTGGCAAGTCGTTGCGTCCGAATTTACCAGCACGCGACGAACCTCTTCAATACAGTTCCAGGAAATCAACGGACTTCGCTGGGTTATTTTTAGCTTCTTTCTGACACGCACAGCTAGACTATGCCTCGTACTCCCAAAAAACTTGTCGGAAGGTTGACCATGCAGTCGCGCAGCGGAGTCCATGGCTCTAAGGCAACAAAAACTTTCAAGGGCGGAAACGTACATAATTAGCAGTAACTCAAACCCCAAAACGCCCTACAACCCGTCTTACAATTACCCAACTTTCGCACTAAATGTACGTGAGCTTCGCCCATTTCCGTCCGCAGAGGACTCTCAAGAACTTATAAAGGCCCAAATCCAACCGTACAATTTTATTCAACCGTCTATCGACTTCGTTTTCTACTCAGCTCTCTCAGCTCACTAAATCAAACCATTCTTTCACCACACCCTACACTCCTTCAAACATGTTCTCCAAGCTCGTTATCTTCGCTGCTGCCACTCTCGCCGTCGTTGTCTCTGCCGCTCCCTCCGGTATTGAGAATAGCTGCAACGTCACCAATCAACACTGCTGTAACCAGACCTTCGAGGAACACACTGAGACTGCTCAGACCCTCCTTAGCATTATTGGTCTTGCTGGTGGTCCAGTCACTGGCCTCGTGGGTGTTAACTGTAGCCCACTTAGTGTCATCGGTGGTGGTGGTAATAGCTGGTAAGTGTATTGTATTTTTATTTTCCAAACGGAGCTCATCGCCGTTCTCCCCTAGCTCCGCTCAACCCGTCTGCTGCTCGGGTAACAACTTCAGTAAGTATTGATCGACCTATTATGTTTTCTCTATTCTTATATTTCCATCTTGAACAGACGGTCTTGTCGCTGTTGGCTGCACTCCCATCAATGCCAACCTCTAGATTTGACCGAAGGACCTGCGGGGTGGGCTTTGGGATATTTGGGAGGGCGTCTGGTTAACCATTGTCACTCACTTATTGCAAGCTCGCATAATATAAGTTTCCATCAGATCAATTCTTACTCGTGAAGTTATGTCCTAGTGAAATGACCGAGGGTATATGTTCTCCTACAATGCTTGGGTGCCGTGGAGGTATCTCAAGCCATCGCCACGCTGCCTGCCGGTCGTTCTGTCTGAAGACAGCTCTTGTTGATGTAATTCTCTCCCAGCTGAAGTCCATCCGGTGCCCAAAGAAGTTTAGACGGCTAATAATAATTATAAATGCAAGGAGTCCGTACAACACAACACAATCGTACTTAACACCTATTGAGTCATGAGCCTCAGGCAAGGAATACAAAAATGTCATCAATGAACGACCAAGCAGGAGCAGCTCCGCCATGGAAAGCCAGTTCATCATTGCCAACAGCAACGACTCTAAATTCGAAATACTTCCAGTTACTGAATCCTGGCCTAATCGTCTCAACAATCTGTCCATTCCACATGACATCGACGAACGCATTGGCCTCGGATTCACTGTCACCAAAAGTACTCGAATGGAAGAACGTAATCAAGTACGTCTTGCCTGGTACCGTGTCAAGTGTGTGTGAAGGCTCGAGGGTTCCAGCTAAATCGTCGGTGCCGAATCCAGATCCCAAAAGACCAGCCGAATTTCCAGAGTGTCCATACCCTTCATGATGGATAATCTCAGCATCAGAGTTTCCACCAGGGGGACTGGTTGCGATCCAGGTATTTGTAGATTGGACCCAGCAGATCTCGGATGCGGGGCAAGCAGCGTAGGCTTCGAAGCTACCGTCCTGGACGAGGGTCTTGCGCCTGTAGCCACGGGAATATGTAACTTTGAGGTCACCTTGACCAAAGTTGTTGGCTGTGGATTCGTCGGCGATGAGGTAGTACTGATGCGTGATATTAGTAAGTGTATATGTGTGAAGACGTAAACGCACTCACGAAACTACAGGTGTACGTAGTAGGAGCACCATTCACGACCGCACGCCAGATGTTGAAGTACTGGCAAGCACCACCCATTCCATCAGGACCACGAGTGTTGCAAAGCTGCGCGCAGGCGTCGACATCATACTTGTCAATGAACGCAAAGCCCATGTACTAAAAAGGAAGCCTTAGCGAATGATCCACATCAATGATGGGTGTGAACATACTCCAGGAGCATTATTGGCGCCATCAGTAGGACCAAAGACAAGCTCATAACCTTCAGGAGCAGGTGGATCAACAAGGGTCTTCGCCGCGTAACCACTACTGTTTTGGATGTAGACCAAAGGTTCTGGAGGAGGCTTCAACTGCTGGCCACCCATATTCGTCTTCTCTGCGGCGGTGTGAACATCAGCGTAAACCGCGCACTTGAGGTTGGACTTTTCACTAAAGACCCAATCAAGAAGCGCGTTGTTGTACTCGTAGTATAAATTTGCGAATACTGTTCCAAGTGTCAAATTCGTCGTATCAGAGACTGAGTAGCCAATGATTGGACTTACCACAACCTTGGACGCGGTCGCAGAAGCGAAGACAGTCATCAACGCTATAAGTCAGATTAGACACGACTGTGTACGTCAGGTATGCTGTCCCTTCGATGGAACCATCACGGTCCGTTGGACCCATTCCAGTTCCTTCGAATACAACTTCGTAACCGTCGAGCAAACGTCGGTGGAGTGAACTTCCTGTGGCGTTGACCGGAATAGTATCATTTGTAAGTGCACCATCGACCGCTGTGATGGTCGTTGGCGGAGGAGCGCGGCCTGGTGGAGCGTCGGTCGTTGCGCCAGCTTTCTGATTGACGATTTGCACAGTTGAAACAATGGTATTGGCATCAGTCTCGGTGCCTTCGGTGGTCAAGGTATTGTTCGCTGGTGTCGCCTGTTGTAGGAGCGTGTTGGGAGCGACAATTGTTGCTCTGCTAACGGCAGCTAAGGGATACAGCGTGGTTAATTTGTGCTCGACGCGAAACAGAATGGCAACACACCTGAGGCAGAGGCTGCAAGCCCAGCGAGCGAAAGCAAACGGGCGAAATTTCTCATGGTGCTGGAGAGAGACCTTAGTCCGACCTTAGCCCGATAAGACTCATAGAAGCTTGCTTTTATGTGGACTTCGATCCTCCATCCTCGGACACTTTTGCGGCCCGATCCCTGTTCGAGACCCCCAAAAACTATGATTCGCGTTCCTTGCTTCCACGCGTCGTGTCCTTTGTGGCAGTCAGGTACGCATTCTACGTTGATGGGTTGTAAAAGGGCTTCCAATAATGATTGAACCGTGTACCTCTATCCCACAATTAGAGTGTCAATCAAGCGGACATGAGCTATACCGCAGTTCTGGAACTAGCGTCTTCCGTTCACCTCGAGACCCCGTCCTGAGGGCGTTCAATGTTTCGGAGTAGCTCTGGGGGTATAGCTGACATTATTCCCACTGAACGGATACACACGACATATTCGAAGCATAATTCCGTGTCGATACGCCATAGAAAACACACAAGTGAGTGTGCCTCTGTCGCAAGAGCCCATCCCTCCATGCAGTTTTTCACAGTGGTCCACGTTAGGTGTCCCCGATGTACTCAGGGACTCCGGTTTTTTTATACGACCTGCCAAGAAGTGCCAAGAGATCATTGGCGTTGTTTGTACCGATGATCGAGTTAAAGAGAATATGCAACAGGGTTGGGTGTGTGAGCTGAGCGCCGAACAGGGTTTTCTCATGCATGAGTCCAGTCCATCAGAAGACAGGAACGACTAATACGCCGTATAAAACAAATGATGATCACATACCATTTCTAATTTTGTCGTAGAAGACACCGAGGAAAGGCTTGAGTTGAGGTTGCTCGGGTGGATGACGCGGTCGAACTCTAGATTCCAGAAAGGGCAACTCACATTTCTAGTGTACATTCTCACGAATATTCAGGGTCAATTCAATTTCATCCCAAGGAATGTCAATCACGCTAGATATGTACCTCAATATTTATAACATCTGACTGGGCGGCAAGTCATTCTTCAAGCTTCAATGGCATGTAGGATAGCAAATGACATGATGTTTGAACGGAGCAAGATACTCACCGCACAGTTCCCAACGTTAAGTCTAAACTGCCTTATCCTGTGCCTTGATCATGTCACCCGAACACGCCATCAAGAAAGCGAAAGAACGCGACGGTGAGCGTGTTTATTCGGTCCTTGTTCCTCGAATAGACGCGTCTGCGGACAGTTATTCCCATATGCTTAATAACTGAACTCATTTTACACGTTCGTCACCGTATAGGATAGAGTATCGATCAATCATTTGTCCGTATTACAAGCTGTCGAGCGTGCCATATGGCGCCGCGACCGAAATGATGTACAGGTATTTTAGAACGAGACGCCCGAGGATATTTCATTCCCTCTCAAAAACCACGACTTTCCTGCGGGCCTGGGACTGCGAGGAAAGTTTTACCGACGTGATCCACAGTGAACGGCCAGACTCTCGGGATGGGTCGACGAGAATGTACAGGATCCTACAGGATGAGACAGATGGTCCCTCGCACCTGACCTGCACCCTTGTGTTATCTGTCCTGATGTGCATGCAATGCATGAGCTTCGATGTCGGGCAGGAATAGGGAATCCACTGCCCGCTCCCGGGGTCGGGTACCCTGATTGGTCATCCCGCATGATGTTGATGAGCAACATTCACCGAGGATGAAGTGCTCATGTAGTGGTCCATGGGGTTTCGAAACCAGTGATATGAATTTCCATGGACTGACTCCCAACAGCACCAGGGCTTCATCGACACACAATCGCTTGACTGGTACGCCCGGAAATTACCACACAACTCAGCCTCGCATTCCTTTGGCGGTGATTCATCGGGGGGGCTTCTCGGGTTTAGTGGTCTCTGTTCATGACATCAGCGTCGGTGCCCCCTAACATTCCTCTCTGACGTATTGACACCACCAACCTGACGAGGCCAACAGGGTCAACTTGGCTTTAGCTCAGTAATCATTCCCACCCCCACTTTTCTATCATTATACACAGTCTATATTGCTCCTTGTCAATGTCACCAACTCACTAGGGTTCCGGGTTCTATCGGGATTTAGACCTTTTATGTTTACAGTGAACAGAATCCCGACACACTTGGTTGCTCATGAATCCATTTTCTATTTTGTGGGCCCCGGTTTGGTTCACTCCTCTCCTCTCGGTTATTAATTACTCGTTTATCGAGGCTCTGGACCAGTGCATTCTACGCTTACCGACAGGACCATTCTAGATGCTTGACACGACACAGCCCAGATCCGCACTTGCTGCCTGCACGGAAAACCAAATAACTGATATCCGGTCCCTAAGGCAATAACTAGAAATTGGAATATTACTCAGAGGAGTAGCCAAGGCAAATTTTGTCAGTCAACGGGTCCCCGTTCTGTTAAGAGCATCTCAGCTGCATTTATCAATCACTTACATACACCTTCTTCGTCGATGGAACATCATAACCAAACCGAGGCATTGTCTCGGGTACAATAACCCCGCAAAGGGTCTTCAAAACAAGCACACGATTCGAGACGAGCTGATCTATGAGTTTCTAATATTCCGAGTCGGAGAGCCAGGAGAGGGTCGTAAGGACGATGCGAAGACTTGGGGGGACCGTCGATCTGATGCCCGCCACACCTGACGGCGGCTTGCGTTCAGCCAGCTTTGGAAAAACATTGGTGTATCCGCAGGATCACCGACTGGCAATCAGCGTAGAAACACCATGCGCCACCGCCACGCTCTTCGTACCGGCGGTCTCAAGATCTCATGACCCCACCTTCGTACGACCCCTAAGGCTCGTCACGAACCAACAAGTACACCCAGACCAAACCATCAAGACCGTAAACTCGGCATAGGTCAAGAGTAACATGTCAAAATCAACTCCGAGCAACTCACCCGCCCCTGCAAACAAAGTCGAAATCCGGAATCGCGCAGCCCTAAACATCGGCATGTATATATATAAAATAAAAAAAACGCCAAGGTGAGTTACGATGATTTACATCTCCGCAAGCTCGTTTACAAATACTTCACCTTGGCAGTCAAACATTACTAACCCAGAAGGGTAATCCCATCGCGTAGTTGGCGGGTCGTAACCATTTCGACCCCTATCACCTCGATATAGAATCCTGGGTTATCGAGACCGAGGCTCAGGTTTCTAGGGAAGACCTTCCCGGAGAGGTTCCTCACTGGATAAGAGTTGGCTCGGGGCTAGGATCCATAACAAGGATCCAGGACTCAACACTCTTTTTTATTATTTAGACATGAACTCGTTCAATTGTGGCGTGACCCTTATGCTTTTCACGAGGTCAACAAACCTCGTCAGTACTGAAATCATCATCATACAACACGCCAATCAAAGCCTCATGACAACATCCCCAACCCTCCAAATTTCCTGCAGTCAAAATAAACATCATACATATCATGTATATCCCCAGCAAAACATTTTTACAAAGAGACAACTCCACATAAAAATCCCAAACCCCTTCAAAATCACAACCCAACCAGAAAATAATATTGTAAAACTCAAAAATACTTTAACACACACAAACAAAAAAAAAAAAGAGAATCCATAGTAGTAGGTATAGTAGCTTCTCATGCACAAAAACAAAAAAACAAAACAACGCCAGCATCATTCATACATACATACATACATCTCCCCAAAAAAAGTTATAAAAAAAAAATCAATTCACCCATCCGTCAAAATTCCCTTAACACCACCACTCTGCGTCCTCCCCCCATCCCTCCCCTTCCCCGCAAACATCCTCAACCCCCCACTCCCACTCCCACTCCCACCAGCCCAACTCTGACTCTCATACCTCCCCCTCTCCCAACTCCTAGTCCCCGGTCCTCCTCCCCCTCGAACATGACTACTATTATCATTATGACCATCCACAATCAATTGTCGTTGTCGTTGTTGTTCATGATCATAATCCCCATCAGGTCCCGATCCCGGAAACGGATAATACGACGCTTCTTGCTTCTTCCCCGTAGTAGTAGTAAGATTGTTGTTGTTATGACTCGATCTCGAAGAAATGGATAAAGGTATAGGAACAGGAACTGCTTTCTTCTTCTCCTTCTTCTTCTTTCTCGTCGTACTATGATCTCTTGAATCCGTATCCGATTTCGCTTTCGTCTTCACATGTGACGTCGACGTTTTCGTTTTTGATTTATTCGATATTGATTCTTTTGTTGGTGGTGATTGTGGTGATCTAGGTGTCCTAGGAGACGATGCCGACGACGATGATTGAGGCGGCGGTGATGATGATGATGATGATGATGAATGCTCAACACCACCAGAATTTCGAACAACAGCAATCGTCGATCCAGCTAAAGGAGTCACAACACCTTGTTCAACATCTCCCTCTCCCTCTTCTTCAATCCCAAGCCAACCATCTTCAATATCACTTTCCTCTTCCTCCTCTCCATCCACCACCACATCCTCTTCCACATCATCATCATGTTCACGTTCAGCCTTCAACGTATCCAAAGTCTCTTGTCGTTTACTCCTCCCAGCACCAGTAGAGGCAAAATCGAATTTCGAATTCGGTCCTGGAGTAAGCGCTTCAACTGGATCTTCCTCCGTATCACCTTCTTCCGTACCCGTACCACGACTATGACTTGAAGCAGAAGCCGAAGCCGAAGTCGAACGAGATACAGAACTAGGTGGTTCATAATATTCTTCATCATCTTCATCTTCATCTTCATCCTCATCATCGTCTTGGCGCACACCACCAACTAATCGTCTCTGATCATCTCCAAGATCCATATCAAGTTCATCTTCATCTCTACCAAGAATCTCATCATCATCATCATCATCATCCTCTTCCTCTTCCTCCGCATCGGGTTCCGACATAGATTCCAATCCCATCATACTCTCACCATCGAAATCATCATTTGCCCAATTCGGATGTTCATTCTGGATGGAAAATATACTCTTCGGGAGCTACCAATCATCATTAGCAAAAAAAAAAACCAATCTCAACAAAAAAAAACTCACGTCTTCAACATTCCTCCTCAACTCCTCCCACTCCCTCCCATCCTTACACAAAAACCCAATCAACATACTCGGATCCAACCCACTCAAAGGCATCTTCCTAACCCTCTCACAATGATAAGTCTTCAACTCCATTCCAGAATACGCCGTAACATAATGTTCTTGCATCGAATCCAATCCTCCCGAAGTGCTCAAACTAGGCGATGAAATGACACCCGAAGCCGATGTTGTTGATGTTGATGTGGTAGATGTAGAGTTGGTTGAACTTTGTGAAAGTACGACCGAGATTGGTACCGGACCCGCCGTTACTGGGGTTGTTGTAGTAGTTGGAGTTGTGGATGGACCTTCGTTGCCATTTTCCCTACCAATAACAAGTATACCACCGCCCTCCGAAGACGTCCCCGAAAACTCTCTTTGAAGAGGCGAAGGACTAACAGGTGCATGATACGAAAAATTACTCGATGCACCCGTTCGAGTACTACTCGCCGGAGAAGTCGGCATTCTTCCATGATGATGATAACTCGACGGTGGCGCATTTGCCGATCCAGAATCTTGAACCGAACCTCGATCTTTATCCCTTCTACTCCCTCTCCTCCTTCTCTGCGACGAAGAATTATGATTATTCATCGTTGTCGAAGATGAAAAGTCCACAAGAGGAGATGGTGGTGGTGGCTGCGATCTCAGGGGTACAGCAGGCCTAGGATTATGTGGGTCGAGATAAAACAAATTATCGGCTTGAGACCCAACAAAGTAGTATGAACTACTTGGTCGACCGCCTGCTATTCCTATCGATTGGGGAAGCGTGAACAACGTCTGTATAAATTCGTTTTAGTCAACGCGCGTAGATGGAAAGGAAGAGAGATATACCTTGATAGTTTCGTAGTAAATTGGATTAACACCGTCAATACCGAGTCGTAAACCGATTAAGACCAACACCGGTCGATCGCCCCAATTTAGTGGAGAAGAAGAAGTGGGTTTGGTGCGCGGTGAACGCGAAGCATCTTGAGGATTCGTATACGACGCCATAAACACGTCCGTCTGGCTCAACACTCCATCTTTGGCCACCGATACGCCCAGTCCCGCTCCAGGAAAATTATTCACCAGACGCCTTGAAACGTGATGAGACACGATGATGAATGGAGAAGAAAAACGTACTTGAGGGCACCAGCAGCAACACTAGGACCAAACCACTGTCCAACATCCGTTCCCAACTCTTTTCCCGCAAGAGCCATCCTATGAACCGAAAACGGTGCCTCAGGAGAAGGTGTATCGAAAAACCAAGTCAGGATTTGGACATATGTCGCGTAATCGGTCGTATACACCGGATATGGTGGTTTGCGCCATTCTACAATAATAAAATGAGTTGCTGACGGGTTATGAGGAGAACACCGTACCTCGACCCAAATGGGCATGAATCAACGCATTGGCTAATAGACTTTGTCCAGTCCTAAGCATACATCCCCATCCCGAATCGCTAGACCAAGATTTTTCACCACCCCAATGCCATCTACTCTTTGCCGGACTCGCAGCCACTAGCATTTCACCTCCTGCTGCTGCTGGAGCGGTAGGAAGACTAGCACAGAGATCAGTTAAAGTGGTATCTTTGATCGGTTGTGAGAAGTGTGAGCGGTAGGTGAGCCAGATGCGGGAGACGAAATCGATGTAAAAGACGGGTGGCCAATGAGCTGCGGGATTGTTTTTAGATGATGGTGGAATTTGTGATGATGATAAAGGACCTTGTTGTGCCAAGGAAAGTGCGATGTCGGCGTTTGAAGCTACAGAAGAGGTGGATGATCGAAACGAAGACGGAGACGAACCAACTCGTTTTCCCCGTACTCCAACGACACCGGGGACGGTAGTAGCCTGGGGTGATACAGGAGAAGGAGGTTCGTATCCTGGATGTTGAACGCCCAACAACCAAATCGGTTCTGTACATCTGTCTGGCATGGCATCGCTGTCCAACAAATACCTCATGGCTTTATCCAGGTGACCTTTGCCGTGTTTTGCTACGGTTAGTAACGCAGATGCTTTTGATTTTGGCGAAGGCTGAGGAAGAAGGGTGTTTAATGAGAGATCTGTGGTGGAGGAGCTAAAGGTGTGGGAGAACCAGCCGGAGAGACGGGTGGGGAGGTCACCGATGCTGCGGGTAGTTGCTGATGATGAAGAGGAGAAGTGGTGGAGGGCGTCTGGCGCAGAGGCGAGTGGACGCGATGAGGAAGAAGCGGCGTCTGTGGGCTGACGTGGTCGGGGGATGGCTACTGGCTCGACAATGACAGGGGCCTCCTGTGGATCGACGGTAGCTGGGTGGTTGTCCTTGTCTCTGCGGGTGAGAAACCTGCTTCCTTTGCGAAACTTGGACGAGGAGGGTGTGGAGGGCGCAGGAAGAGTGTCTGTGGAGGGATGGACGCTGGCGATGCTGCTGCCCGGACTGGGGGTGGGATCTGTGACAGACTTTGAGCGGTCACGGTTCTGGCGCAGAAACTTGGAGAGCTTTGAGGCAGACGGCGAGGGTGGGCGAGGCGAGGACATGGCCAGATGCACGGACCAGGAGGGCAGGGCGTTGAGACGATGGCCTGATTGATTTGTCATACATTCCTCACCCGAATAGTCTCTGAGTGGATGCGAAAACCCGTTAACCGTAGTGCACACCACTCAATTCCAACTCAACCATATTCTGCACGCCACCCCCGTGAGTATTCCTTGGGATTATGGATCATGATTCGAGGTTCGTTCCCTCGGTCCTGGTATCTATCATCCTTGCGTCCTGCGACCACCAATTCCGGCCTTCTCGTTTCAGTTTTGTGCGGGCCTAGCACACGTATGATGCTTGATATACGATACCCAGTGAAGGAGGCCGTTCACATCCCGTTCACATCCATACATCCCTTCCCCGCAATTACGACCAAGAAACCCAGTCCACGATATTGAACAACTCCCCCAATATGAATATCTTCAACGAATCACAACACAATTACCCAATCATCACCCGAGACACGTTTGATCCACGCACTTGTCTTAGCAACGGTCGCATCGTTAGGGCCCTTCAAGACAAAACAAAACGTATGCACTGCTGCACTTTCATGTACTCCGATCCTGTACAGGGCGAAACAGCAAAGTGGTGTGTTTCTTGACGACCAGGGGAGTGCACGATAACAGTCACATTCGAGCACTTCTGGGAAAGGGTGTGGCAAAAACAACGGTCTATCGCTCCATGAAATAAAGTTTTGCATTTACACGCTGTCAAATATCCAAATCGATTCCATGCACCAACACGCGAAGAAGTAAGAATTGGCAACACTCAAGCGCGGATCCAATTAATCTACACGACTATACCATGGGTGGTTTTCCTACACCACACGAGGGAACAAAATCAATAAAAGCCGCGAATTCTGAAAGTACACGAGCTCCCAGGAGATGTCCTCTTTTAACCTTGAAGTGTCCGCCGAGATTCGGTAAAGTAAAGGGACTGGGAAGGATGCGAGCAACACTGTAGAAGAACCGTCAGGTTTATCAACCCAGTGGAAGACTGGGTAGTGTGGGGTGGGAGGTAAAACACGGTAAAGAAGCTCAAAAGAATGACGGAGTTAATCCAAAAACAACCATTACATTCGGTGAGGTAATCATCTCTGCCTATGGCTTTTATGACAGAAGAACTACATCGTGTGACATAAAACGTTTTTTCTGCGATGATCGTTTGATTTTTTTTTTTTTTTGTTTAACGGCAGCCAGCACGTGTTTACGGTGATATCCTCATGGGTGATGATGTGAAAATAAAATCGACGGTGGGAGGATTCTGAAGAACTCCTAAGAAGTGGAGATCTGTAATGGTAAAGTACTTTGTTAGGTTAGGGTTCATGAGTATCTGAAGGATCAACCTAATTCAGATGCACGCTGGAATGTTACCAGGCAAGACTGTGAGCGGCGTTGACCAAGGCTCTCATAGGCGCCGACGTCTATTTTATCGGTGACCATCGCCTGTGCACACCTGAGCTCGACATAACTGTCGACGTTCCGAATGGCTGTTTAGGTCTGCCAAGCTGCCAAGCTATCCCTTTCCCTGATGGAGCGGGGCCGCAATGATCGGATACATCTTTTCACAAGAATCTTAGCAAAAACAAAAAAAGAATTCATCCCAAGAAAAGCGGAAGATTCCGACAACCCCAATTCCAAAAAAAAAATTCTCAAAAGAACCTTCCGTTCTAGATGATTGGTAGTTGAACTTTCAGAATTCCAACCGCGTGTCACTGGAGTAGACTCAAGCTCGCTAATCACGTTTCGGGTAAAAAGCTGTCGAAACTGATCACGCGCATCCCTGGTAGAATTTACTTCAAAGGATTCCTATCCACAGTCTCGACAGCGCCCGCGGGGAAATAAGCATAAATCGATGGTAGTAATGGAAATAGTGGAGTGACGACCGTTCGCGTGGTTGTGTAAACCAGTTCTTGCAACTTTGATAGACCGCACCAGTTGAGTTGGCAGCAGATGGCAGTCATGGCAATACGGAAAAATCATTTCGGGAGTGCCTGGGAGTGGAGCTACAGGGCTCGTGGTGGTTCAGGGTGGTGGTTCCCGAAAACAAGTTGATCTCCTCAGTTGGCTTGCATCGACAGGGGTTCCGGGTTGTTGTCGACTTTTGTTCAACAGGGTTGAATAACACTGGCATTTTCCGCCACGATCAAGGGAGGTCGTGAAACCAGGCGGGATACACAGTCAGAGGGAAGCATGCTGCTGTCCGAATCGGATATCAAGAGTATGTTTTATCTATATAAATCCCAAAGCTGCATCCCAGGTATTACGAGGGGTATACATCCATGCCATGAGGCAAAAACAATTAGGGAAGGACAAGGTAGAAGATATACAGGAAATAAATGAATGACCAGGGAACCAAGAGATAGAAACATTAACCGTCACATGAGATTAGTGGTATTCTTCCATTATCAGCGCAGCTGCCTTTTCGGAACGAGGCTTAATTGTACATTTAAAGGGCTCGGGGTAGCTGCAGTTTAATTAGTGGAGATTCTAGGAGAACAACGGGTTAAGTCGCACCTGATAGTACCAGAGGTATTCTCGTGTTTGGGAATGATGGGTACACCGTTCGAGTCCAAGGCGTTTGTAATGTTAAACGCGGCGAGGGTCATGGCTACAGTCATTGACAATCCTGCCTCAGCAAGATACATTCCAGGGCATATACGCCTTCCATAGCCGAAGCAGACTTGACGAGGATCTCGTTGAGGGTTTGGACCAAGATGACGCTCGGGAGAGAACTTGAATGGCTCAGGCCAAATCTTCTCATCGTGCAGCATGTTCCTTGAGCCTTGGTTAAAAACGACTTTCTCGAAGGATGAATGGATTTTGCACCTTACCAGAGGTTGATCATAATGATGGAATCCTTCGGGATAAAGTAACCCGCAACTATGCCGTCTTCAGTAGCGCGATGGGGTACGCCGGTGGGAGCGACACTGGTCCAGCGCAAAACTTCGGTAACGATGGCGCCTACATATGGAAGGCGCGCAAGGTCTTCAAATGTCGGAAGACGATCCGAACCAACAACGGCGTCAATCTCGGCTTGAGCCTTCTTCTGGACATCTGGAATGAAGTAGACTGTCAGAAACAGCCCGGAAGGGTGTAATGTTGGGACTTGCCAGGGAACAAGACCATCGCGAGATGGAAAGCATATTCGGCTGAGACGGTCGTGTCAGCGCCGCCACCATAGAGGGAGCTCGCTGAGTATTTCAAGTCCCGAATCCCGTCCGCGTTCAGGTTTCCTTCCTCAAGAATAGTGGACACATAAGATTTCGGTGCAGTGCCAGCCTCCTGTCAACGCGACCTCTTAGCATGGACTAGTAACACGTTCCAACAACGCAACGCACCATCTGTTGTAGAGTAAACTTATAGGGAGCCTCAACCATTTCCAGGGTATCGGCTGCCCATCGTCGAGCCGTCTCCATAAAGCCCATACCAGGCAGCCATTCGGGGAGATTCCTCATTGAAGGGAAAAAGTCGACCAAGAAAGATCCGGGAACAGTTGCTCTGCTGAAATTCCCGTTGGCGCGCTCGATTTGATTCACAAAGGGATCTTCGCCATCTTGTACGTCAATCCCATACGTTAACTTGAGAATAATGCTGCCTTGAAGTCTAACAGAGGTTTAGATTTTCGTGTACGCCACCAATGTAATTGCACTTACTTGCGGAGATGGGCCATCAAGTCATCAGGCTTGGCAAGGGTCCTCTTTAGGAATCCTCGGGTTGAGGCCTCGATAAGTGGGTGAAGCTCCCTCACTTGCGATGTACCTCCAATGTATTTGGCAATGTTCTTGCGATAGAGTCTGAATCGGTCTCCGTATGGAATTAAGACGAGAGTGTCGGAGTATCCAAGCAACTCGCCACCCATCTCAAGGCGTGGCCGATCAGAATATATGGAACCCTTCTTGTCGAGCTCCTCCATGACATCCACGGAGTTGACGATGATGATGGGTTGACCCATGACATTGACAGATGCGATACCACCTAAGGGGTTAGGTCAGTCAAGCTAGCTAGTACCAGGAAAGTATACCAGACACTGTAAACGTACCGTATTTTCGTCCCCATTCGGTGTACGTTAGCCAGTCCTTCTGGGTGGGCATGTCTGCTGCATTCTATTTCGGACAACTAGCCGTGAGTGGCCAAGCTTGACAGTCAACAAGAGCATAAAAGCTTACGCCAATGACTGGTAGACCGCGGGGCCCCGGTGGGAGGGGTGCAGGTAATTGGGGCCGGTTGATGTACTTATTGAGGACATACACGCCGACACCGAAAAGACTATAGTCGAGGAATGTGAGGGAGGTCATAGCAGAAAGGGATACGCAGGAAAGACAGAAACGAGTTGGTGATTAGTAGATATGAGGAAACGCCCAGAGGGTGGGCGCAGCACCCTCCGCTTGTTCTCAGCAACTGAATTTTCTTTCCATGGATCCGATCCAAGTTAGCCGATCCGGGGTCCCATGATGAACCTTTCTGCCGAAGCTGGATCCACAAACGGTCACATGGTGTTCCGAGGCCTATACCTTACCCCTACCGGCCAAGTTTGCTGTCAGTTGGCCATTCCTCAGTCAGCTGCTAATGACATTGGTTATGTTGGACTGAATAATGTTTGCCAAAACACACCCACTAGACTCGCGCTTGCGATTGGGATGGTTGTAATTTGATTTTTCTTTTGGTATATTTTTTCGTTCCCATAGCTCTAGCTCGTTTCTTTCCACGAGTTCTGATTGATTCCCGAGAGCTGACGTTATGTTTACGAGAGCTGCGGTCTCGCATGGCATGGAGCAAAATGCTGAAAATGGGTGATCTAAGAGGCCATCGGTCAGAAGCAGGACCAGGACGGAAAACATATGGCACTCACGAGGACGTTCTTCACTCCTTACGGTTTGGCTTTCCTCGCTTTCGAAACTTAGATTACCTTTCTGGACTGTTTGGGGTGTATATCGAGTCCGTCCCTTCACTATGACCCTAACCTAATCCAGCAAGTCGCCCCCTCAAGCCATTGAAGCCTAGTATAATTATTTCTCACCTGCGCAATGCCCTGAGTTGCCGACTTTATAGTTTGAAAAGAATTTGACACAGGTTGACACCTATGTAAAGCATTCTCAGGAGACGTGGTTTCCCCAGTTGTATACCATCTTAGATCCGAGTCTCCGCCTGAACCTTGCCCTTCAAGCCGTAGGTCGATGATCCAACCCGTCGTGATTACAAAGCTTCAACAGCTTCCATTGATATCCACCCTTGTAGAACAGCCTGGGCGACATTGAGCTCAGATAGAAGAAGCTGGAGGGAAAAGAAGTAAAATTTCAGGCTATCACGTGGCAGGGACGTCCGTACAAAACCGTCCAGCTATCTCCACCCGAAATATCTTTGATGGGAGACCTGATCACATTTTTGAATAGGTTGCCACGACAGACTTCGCCTTATTTAGAAATTCAAATAATTGGGGCCAATCGCGAAAGTATTTTACCGCTTCCAAGACTTTAGCGCGCGGTTTTTCCCTGGGAGTCCAAAGACAACAACACATCGCGGCCAAACAAAATCGACGGCAACAGAAGGAAAATAACATAAAGGTGTAACAACAGCTGCTAGTGGAATCTCATGCTTCCAGATTCTGACCCTGGATCGACTCCACCTTTCACAACATCCCTTTCCCCTATACCCATTCGTGGTAGGACTGGCGCTCCCGGCTTTTTCGTTCCGTTGCGACTCGGTCTAATACATAACCTGACATCTCCCCAGACTAGTGATAGGACTCCTTCCGGACGCTCTCTCACCCTCGTGTTCCCTCTTCGTCGTGCTTGTAGTCGAGTTTCATCCTCTTCGTTGAACTGTTCTCGACTCGAAAAAATATTCCGTCGTAACTATCTCGCTCGTTCACCTGTAGAGCGATAGAAGAAAAGCATGTCGGCGACTTTAGAGTCTGGTGTCCCCTTGGACAACACGTACGTTGATTTGACTCTCTCTCTCCACGTTTACCCCACGTCTGACTCTCTCACCGCTCTTCATCTCGAATCCCACCAGTTTCGGAGCGATGATGATCGGCGTGATTGTCAGTGCCGTCCTACATGGTGTATGCCTCCTGCAAGCCTTCTACTACTTCCAGCGTAAGTCTTGCCATCCTGGAAAAAAAATCTTTTCCCAGACTTATCTTCATATCTACTTCCTGGCTAGGCTACAAGAAGGATCATTTCCTGATGAAATCACTGGTAAGTATCATTCTATCCAATGCTCGGGTTTCTCGTTGGTTTCCTTTGGGCTCCTTGGAGATTGTTGTTCAGTCACAAGATCCCCGGCTTTTCCCCCTTGCCCATTGGTTACTGCATCAATGGTCGAGACCAAATCCTCAAACGGGCTACATTCCCCAGCGGCTGTATTATCTCGATCACGTACTAAATTATTTTTGCGGTTTAGGTCGTTATCCTGGTCACCTTTGACGCTACCCATCTGTGCTTTATCACACACACCAGTAAGTCGGCTCCAAATCCAATCCCTCGATTACATCGGCTGATAACCATTTGGCGGCTAGTCTATCATTATACAATAGCCCATTTCAAGTACGAGTTACTCAGGAACGAGTTTACAAATTTGCAACTAACGGATGATCGTCATTCAGTGATGCACAACAACTAAAGAAAATCATTTGGTCTGTAGTGGTATGTACATTGGGTTTTTTCCATACCGCTTTTTGTGAACTCACTCGCGAAATACAGATGGAAGCCTTGTTCACCGTACGTCTTTGTGCTGACCGGTAATTTCTATACCCGGACTAACCCCGCCTTCCATTGGTTCCATTGTGATGTGTTCGTGATCCTTCTCTCCGCCCCCGCTCTATCGGACTTTTTGACACCGTGGTCTATACCTTAACGGGGATTCTCTGGAAAAAGGGGCTAAACGGTGCTTTTGTGCAAACGTAAGTATCAAGTCTCGGTCGTTGGACAGGCAAGGAGAGGTGTGGGTCAGTGCTGATTTTGGATTGGCAGGTTCTATACCTACCGAGTGTGGAAGCTCAGTAATAGGAATTACTTCATTACGGGCCTCATCCTACTTCTCATCGTTTGTTGTGCGGGATGCGGTACTGGTGCGTACCTCCTCTATCTCGTAACTGCAGTTCTTTAATCGATTTGGTGTTATAGCTTGGGTGGTGATTGCGTACGTCTGTCCGATGTCATGCCCTAATCTTAACTTAAGTCTGACTCGGTGGCGATAGAATGCGAATGGAGACATATGAACGCCTCCTGCAAATTACTGTGAGTCTTCAAGGTTAAACTCCTTCAATAAAATTTTGTGGCTGATAACTTTGCCTAGCCGCTGACGATCACGATCAATGCGCTTTCCACGACGATCGACGTGCTTATCGCCGGAAGCTTGGTATACCTGTTGCATAGCGCTCGCACAGGATTCAAGAGGTAACCTAGGATTAATCGTTCTTGTATTTAGAATAACATTATTTTTAGGTCGGATACTATGATTAACAAGCTCGTGGGTGCAAGGTTGTGAAATGTACAAGTATGGTTGACTGACTGTGTTACAGATTATCTTCGTCGTCAACACTGGAGTGTGAGTATCTTGATGATCTTATCGTTACAACCAACTTATCGCTCTCCCTATCCCAGATTAACGACGTAAGTTTAGGATTGTCCTGTCGGGTTCAATGAATGCTAAAAATACATCGAAAACAGTCTATGCGCCATCGCAGCTCTCATTTCGGTATGTCGATTACCTATAATGAAATATATGACGCACTGTTAATCTCAGATGGCCCCCTTTTTTCCCATTATCCTCCTAGCTTGCTTCCTCACCCAATACACTCATTTACGCTAGCTTCTACTTTTGCATTGGCCGCCGTACGTCCTTGGTTTCATCACTCAACGGCAGAGGAAATATTTAACGTAATGTAGTCTACAGCAACTCATTCTTGGCAACACTCAATGCTCGCAACGGCATTTCGGAAAGCATCGATAATGTCGACCATATGATGGTGTCACTCCCTCGCAGTGCACTGTCGTCCTCTCACAAGAGTGGGCAGAACATCTCAATCCGGATTGATACAACCCATGAGTCTATCCATGACGCTTCAATGCGCAAGGTGAACAAATTACTCGATTGATTGGGTTATCATACTTACGGGTATTCTTCAGGGCAATCAAGTGCAGCAGGCAAGGCCTGGTGTCATAGACTGTTCAGATACCAAGGGATCGGACGAAGAGCTAACGAAAGTGAACCAGTGGTAAACCTGACTCTTAAAGCGAAAGTCAGTCGCACTCTACCCCATTCAACCATGGTAGATTGCAGTAAATATGCCATAAATTTGGGCAAGGCAGTTATTTGTATATATACTATAATTTCGCTTTCTCCCTCTCGGACGTACTATTACTTATTTTTATGATGGTATGTCTGTAGAGACTTAGGTCTAGTGCTGGTGAACACATTTAGACGGGTTGTAATCGGTTTCTTGGAATTAACATTTTCGTTGCACGATTTAGTAGACCTGATTGCCAAGACCACGCGAATGCCAAGACCAATGTAGAGTAGGTGACACATTTCATCATATGATTGGTTAGGTCGACTTGCGATATCCTTCTGCCGCCCCGCCGGACGTCCTTTCCTCGGTCAAATATCAGTTGACTAACGGTGAGTACAGTTCGACATAGGTCATAAGGGGTGTTGTGTTGAATTGATGAATGATATGAGCATATAAAAGCTGGCCAGTACTACTCTCTCTTTCCCACGAACGTGCGTCTTCGACTTGTATAGCTCCACTGATCTGTTTGTCATGGGTGCGTTCGATTGCTCCCCGATTGCACTCAACTGCTGGGGAGGAAGACTCAAATTCCGCTGGCTGCTTTCCCTCTCTGTGTTCGCCGCATCGATATGGCTCTTGCTGTTCAGCCCAGTCGCTCTGACAGATTCACCCTTTCAATATCTCCCATTGCCAAATAACCAAGCCCCACCACCTCCGCCTCCGACCCCGCCTCCAAAACCTCAACCGCCCATTCCAGGGTACAACCGCCCAACAACGCCCCTTGATCTCGGCGAACCATTTCAACCTGGACCCCTTCCAGAAAGTTGGGAAACTGCAAAGCAAGAAGTCCGCAACGCATTCAAGTATGCGTTGGATGGATATCTGAAGCACGCATATCCAAAGGATGAGTTGAAATCAGACACTGGAAGTGGAAACCTGAAGAACAGGTGAGTTTTGATCGAAGCCAGCTGTCATTCCCTGACTGGTTCTGCTATTTCTAGCTTCAATGGCTGGGGTGTTACATTGTACGATTCTCTTGATACAATGTGGATAATGGATATGAAGGAAGAGTTCAAGCACGCTTTGCAACTGATATCCAAGCAAGACTTTGCCCCAGCAACCGTGCGTCGTTGCAACGTCATACTTCGTTTTACCTTTCGCTCAAAGCGTCCATAACAGAGTTACGCCTTTGCTCCATTCTTCGAGACTGTTATCCGTTACCTTGGAGGTCTCTTGTCGGCGTACGCTCTCTCTAAGGAACCAATACTACTCGAACAGGCCGATGCTCTTGGTCTGAAGCTCCTACCTGTCTTCAATGGCACAAAATCTGGGCTTCCCGCATATTCGGTTCAAACCAACACGTACGTATTCTGACACTCAATTCCTCTTCGTCCTCACCCTTGATACGAGCCTGATCATGTTGCCGATAGTGGGAAAACCGGTACGGGTTGGATGGGAGGTCACGTCCTCTTCGCCGAGGCCACGAGTTGCCAGCTCGAGTACAAGTATCTTGCAAAGTTGACCGGCCGAGCAGAGTATTACGAAAGGGTATGTTATTCCCCCAGCAATCAATGGAAACCGATAATTGATGGAATCATATCAGGTCGAGAAAGTCATGGATATCATGTATAACATCAAACCCAAGGATGGCCTCTTCGCAGACAAGTTTTCAGGCGACGGGAAACAATATGGAGGTGAATCAAAATGCTTTCCCTCCCTCCCGCCCCTTCCAGTGAAGTCAACGAACTAATACAACTATGAACTCTCAATTCGACTTCTAGCCCACCACAGCGTCGGAGCCTCAGCTGACAGTGGCTATGAGTATCTTCTCAAACAATGGTTGCTTATGGGCGACACCAAGGCTCTGGATCAATGTACGTCCCCCCTCTCCCACCTTGCTCTCGAAGTAACAAACACCCATCAATTTGCAGACCTTACGTCAATAGACGGCATAATCAACAACCTCCTCCACTTAACTCCCAACCGCGAGCTTCTCTACGTAACGGCCGAAACCTTTGGAACCCCATCAAATACCTTGGAGCATCTCGCGTGCTTCCTTCCGGGTGTACTCGCCCTTGGCGCTTTCACCCTGCCACGGGAGCTTTTACCTGCTAAGCAGAATGAATTACACAAATGGGCTGCTGAAGGTTTGGCTTACACGTGTTACTTGACCTATGCGGACCAGCGGTCTGGATTGGGCCCAGATAGTGTAAGGATGAGTGATGCTGGCAGGTGGGTCGAATTTGTTAGAGACTGGGAAAGGGGTGGTAGACGGGGTGCGATTCCGCCTGGGTTAAAGGAGGGTGGGCCTGTTAGAAAATCGGATAAGGATGCAAGAGATTATGTGATTGGGGAATTTGCTTATTATTTGCGACCCGAGGTAAGTTAATCATAATTCTTTCCTTGCGTTGGTTGAACTGCATATTTGTAGACCGTCGAGAGCTTTTATGTTTTGTATAAAACTACTGGAAACGTCAAGTGGCGAGAGCGAGGTTGGGAGGTTTTCCAAGCCATTCAGAAATATGCAAAGACAAAATACGGATACGGAAATATTTTGAATGTGGATCGACCACCACATCTAGCAACTGGCGATATGCCGAGGTATGTTGAATTCCAAATCTTATGTAGTCTTACTGATAGCTTCGCACACACACAGTTTCTTCCTCGCGGAAACACTCAAATACTTATACCTCCTCTTCGACGATACCGCCATTCTACCAATAGAAAAATGGGTTTTCAACACGGAAGCACATCCATTACCAGTATTTGAATGGACAAAGGAAGAACGAGAGAAGTTTGGTATACCCTTGGAAGGATCATAACTACGACTCGTTAATCTAGTATATATCTAATGTAGGATTTATATCCATCATATTTTTTTTTATCTGTAGTCGTATGATGCGCAAACGGTTTCGACGAGTGTCCATCTGGCAATGTCTAAGGGGACCGGACAAACTACTTCGATCGGAAGATGCTGGATGATTGCCATTGATAAGAACCTAGGGAAGGGGCTGGTAGGTGTAGAATGCGTACATGGTGGGCGAGTAATACAGTAGTATCAATATCAGATCCGACGAAACATGAGCAAGGTCCGAATTCCTGACAGACCCAATGGGTTTCTTGCGCCACACACTTCGTACCATCCTCAACATGACTCTTATGATCCAAATTCAAACTTCATGCATCCAACACATTCAACGTGAATCCTCAGAGTATATATTATCAAATACAGCAATATATCAATCAACCACAGTTCAAACTGGACTACGAGCACGAAAAATAAACAAGTCGCCAAATACAAAAAAGCGAAGAACAGACTCACAGGAGGCAAAGCAGGTGCATCCGACTTCAAATAAGGTTCTTTACCAGTACATTCAGCCACCGTAACGAGTCGATAACCCGCATCCTTGAGTGTCTGAATAGCCGCCGGCAGCACATCCTTACTATAAAACCCCATATGAGCACACTTGTTCCTGAATAGTCAAATCAAGAAAAAAATGATTACACGGTCGTTTCTACATGGAAATCAGCATGAAACCAATATTCGTTTTTGGAAAATAAGGACATACCGTGAGTCTCATGATTCAACGCCAAGATAGGTGAATTCTGTTTAACAGCCTCAGCGTATCGAGCTTTCGACTCTTCAGCCGAAGTGCCAACAGAATCACCCGAGCTGTGAGATTAATCGTTATCATAAGGTAGCTGGGGATAATACGACTTACTCAAGGTTCCAGAGAATGACATCTTCACCGAGTTGACCAGCGGCTTCGAGTACTACGTCATTGATACTTCCAAACGCTATTTAAGAGAATGTTAGATATTGAAATGATCGTTGATGAGAATGTGAGGCGTACGAGGTCGCATTTGTGCAGGTCTGACACCGGTGATCTGTTGAATGGCCTCTGAATCGGGGATACAGCTTAAATATTATGTCCGGGGAAGAAAAAGGTGTAACGTACGTGAGACGGAAGACATTTCGTTAAGAACTAAATCATGTATCTTAGTACCAATACCTTCGAAGAAAAAAAAAAAGAGTTTATGGTGCGTACCTTCATCTTTGGATAATGTAGCAAGGTCTTTATGACTCCAACTATGCGAAGCAACTTGATGACCAGCGTCATAAGCGGCTTTGACACGCGCAGCGTCAGCGGGACTGTTAATGCACCCGACTAAATCCCCCGCAGAAATGAGTATGTGTGGAACTATGAGAGAAGTGTAAAAAAGGACGAACAATTTTGTCCATCTATACATAAAACATCGACGTTAAACCAAATCCTCATCAAACCATAAACACTCACTAAAGAAAAAAGTCCCAGTCGCATTACTTTCCTTCAAAATCCGACTAATCTCTTCCCTAAACCCCCCAAAATCAGTTATCGTAACCAACAAATCCTAAAATAAAATACCAACGTATATTGATAAGGTCCATCATCCTATTCCAACCCATTAACACCAAAAACGCAAAAAAAAAAAAAGAGAATAAACAAAACTCACAAAAGTCAAAGCCGCCGTTCCAGGAACCGTACAAGCCGTAATAACCTGTGCCTTCCCCCCCTGCGAACCATCACCACCTTCCTGAGGTTCCCTCGCAGAAATCTTCTCCTTCTCCGGTCCCATCACTTTCTCACCTCCACCACCAACATCCTCTCGTTCTTGTTCCCCAGAATGAGATTCCTCAACAGGTATAACAGATCCAGAAACAGTCGTCGCAGCACAAACGAGACCTAAACTGATGGAACCGAGTGAAGAGAATGAACTTAGAGAAGTTAGAGATCCTAAGGAGTTGATAGCTGGGATTGATGGGAGAGAGGGGAGAGATGGGATGGTCATTGTCTTTTTTTTTTTTCTTTTTGATGCGCGTAAAAGGTGCGTAGGGTAGGTGATGTGTGTGTGTGGGGGGGGGGAGATAATTTGTTTAGGAAGCGGGGTAAGGAGGGGGTATAAAGGCGTATTGGAAGCGTCTCAGGTTGCGGTCAGGGGACAGATGGGGGGTTCAACGGGACGTCATTCGATCGGTCTGAAATTTGAAGCGTT
This sequence comes from Chlorophyllum brunneum, assembly GCA_963576785.1. Classification (NCBI taxonomy): domain Eukaryota; kingdom Fungi; phylum Basidiomycota; class Agaricomycetes; order Agaricales; family Agaricaceae; genus Chlorophyllum; species Chlorophyllum brunneum. The sequence goes on along the minus strand of OY756147.1, from coordinate 453,271 downwards.
ATTGCATCATACTTGTCAAAGGGGGTATACCAAGAAAAGGGGAGCTCTATTAAAAACTTTGAATTATAATCCATAACCGATACCAAAAAAATAACCAAGAGTAGGGAGTGACTCATCAACACAAAAACCTCACCACTTTTTACTTTTTCAACAAAGCCCTAACCCTTTCCTTCACATCCAAACTCCTCCCACTCCCCCTCCCCTTCAACTTTGTAAAAACCACAACCTTCCCCTTCCCCCCCGCTCTCCCACTCCTCCCCGCCCTATGCAAAAAATCAACCATATTCCTCGGTTCATCCACAATAAACACATGTTCCAACTCCGCTGCGAAATCTAATCCTCTTGAAAGTAATGACGTTGTTATCATCACATGTGGAGTGGATTTTGGATCGTGTAGAGTTGATTGGTTGTTGTTGGTTTCTTTTTTCATGTGAATTGCATTTGATGATGGGTGGAGGGGATGAGGATTGATTTGCACAGGACGTAAAAATCCTTCTAGATGTTTATTCGATCCTCTTTTCCTCTGTTCACTCGTACTCGTCAACGCAACACACTTAATACCCTTTTCTTCCAAATACCCAGCCAATTCTACTACCTTGGTGCTCTTATTACAGAACACCAAGATTTTAGATAATGAAGGAGGTAATTCTGGTTCAACCATACTCCAAGCTGCTGCATCCGCTGCCCAAACTTCTCGAACTCGACGTTCGATATCGGCGTATTTGTTACCGCCTGTCCAGGATGCGTACTCAGTTTTGAGATTTCGAGGGAGATGATGGAGGCGAGGAGAGGTTAGACGAACGAGGTCGGGATGGTGGTGGTCGAGATAGGTAGCGAGGTTTTTGGGAATGGTAGCGGAAGTGAGGATTAGGTTGAAAGGGTAATTGATAGGTTCGGTAGTTGTAGAAGAAGGGTTGGTTGGTGTGAAAGAGGATAGAGAAGGATCGGTTGAGTTGACTTGGACAGGTTGGCCTCGAGCGGCACTGATATCGGCCAGAAGTGTACGAGTGACTTCTTGGAAATCGGGATCTGAAGTTGTTTTGGTTAATTAGAGCCATGGAGAGTGTGTGACACGTACCGAACAAAACATCTGCCTCATCAACAATGACCCATTCGATATTCTCCAAACCCAACTCTGGTTTTTGTCTCCATCGCCCTATACCAGGCATTTTATCCCGTCCCCGCCTCAACTTGGGTAAATTCCCTTCTTCATCCGCTTCTAGGTCACCATGTAAACGATTCCAACCTCTCCCTCTGATCATTTCCATGACTTTCACAGGCGTTCCAACAAGAATATCCACCGGGAATCTATCCTTTCCCATATCCAATTCTCCAACAGAATCGGAACCGCCTGCTATAGCATCCATTTGCTCAGCCAGTTTCCTAGCTGTCACATCGGATTTGGTCGTGCTTGGGGTATTCGCTTGACTTGTACACATAACCCTCAACTTCACATTACGTGCGAGTGCCTTGGTAAATGAGGAAAGCTGTCGTGCGAGCTCATGGGTTGGTGCGAGGATAATAGCGCGTGGATTCAACGCGCGTTTCTCTACCCGTGTTTTGACTGTAGAAGTACCTGACTGTTCGCCAAGTTTAAGGCGCTGGAGTAATGGTAACAAGTATGCCAGCGATTTCCCAGATCCTGTTTCCGACGCGAGGAGGAATTGTTTCCACTCGTTCGTAGACAACTCTGAACCTGATTCCTCAATCAACCATTTGATGCTCAGCGCTTGTATGGGCGTAGGTCTCGCGTCGGGACCGAGCATACTGTCCAAGGACGTAAGAAATCCTGGTAGGAGGGGCGGAGACGCAAATTTAGTAGGGAGCTGAGGAGTCGTTTTGGAAAATGTGGAATTTTCCTCTTCGCGAGAGGGGGAAAGGCTGACGGGGGATGGAGGGTTGTAAAATTCGGATTCCTGAATTCCGTCAAGTATAGATGGGAAGGGATAGGGATGATGATTCTCTTTGACTTCTGCCTTCTTTGTAATTACGGGAATGACATCCCGGACATAGTCGTTGTCATCTCGTCGTGGTGGAGGACGGGATCGTCTTTGGTGTGTCTCGACAAATTGAGGATCCTGATGGGGAGCTCCTGCTCGCGTAAAGCCCTTGTTTGTCTGTGCTACCTCATGCTTCCCAGATGACGAGTCGCGTTCAAGGTCCTGGGCAAGCCTCGTCCTAGAAGAACCTAGGCAAATATAAGTACCAATCACCCGAGAAAAGGATTGAAGCGCGCACCTTTTTGCTTCAACCTCTGGTGCTTTTGCTGCACGGCAGAACTATGTAGATGCGCACATGGCTGGGTGGGTGGCTTGAGCTGGAGGGAGGAGCGGCGGAGTGCTGTGTACATGTCCACCTGCTTCATTTTCACAAATTTTGGATGGCATTTTGCTCACGTGCAATGACGTAAGTGCGCTACGCCGGATTCTTCGTTCCATCACCTGACGTGACCTTGTTCACTAGCTTCACTTCCCGCCCGAATTCGCTCTTGTCCGCGCCAGGCGTTCGAACCATACGATTCTTACAGCTTTCGAACTTTCACAAGCCACTCATGTACTAGTCCAATCTGCCTCCGCCATGAACTGGGTCCCAACCAAACACAGCCTTCGTCAAAGGCGTGTTCGGAACCCTATCCAAAATACCAACGGGCATCTCGTCCTAGTACATTCTTATACCAACACAAACACCCAATAACATCCCTCAAATATTTTTTACCCCACCACCTAAATACAACAATTCCGGTGATTCCCATAACCTAAGAATAGATCCGCTCCAGAGGATGTTCGGAAGACTTTCTTATATTAACATCCAGAGATCGGCTTCACCTTTTCCAGCTCTAGTCGGACACGAGTTTGGGCGTTCTGACACTCTAGATGACATTTCTATATCTAATTGATTCTTTTGCGGAGACTTGATGACTACTCGTGGGCTTTATAATATCTTTATAGGAACAGTGAAACAAGGATGGATATACCACGAGAGTGCGTCGTACATTTACAGCTCTAAACAGTGTTGCGAAAATCAGAATTTGATGCTTTCTATTTGAGTGTGTGTCCGAAAATCACCTATTTTTCAATGACGAACGCAATTTTTTTTGTTGTGTTGTTCAGGGTTTCAACGTGATGGAACTAAATTTTCGAAAATGTCTCATGGGGGTATATAAAGAACCGTCGTAACTTTCGGGACACCAAGCGAACCCTACAGCATCCCTGGTTATGGAATTTCCTCCAACCCCAACACCCAAAGATGTAGCCGCAGTGTGAGTTTTGCCTCTCATATTACTCTCTTTTATTTTGGCTTAAAATCAAATATTTTGGTAGTACTGGTCCGAAGGTATACTCTTTTTCATCTGCAGCGTGTTTAGCGCTCCTTACGTTACATCTGCCAGCTCTTGGGAATCATCCTCAACTGGTATCTCTACGGATTACTCTCAGTTCAATACCGTACGCTCTTTGCATCACCACCGCATAATCCTCTACCTACCATGATCTTTCATCAAAATCAGTCCTATACTTGATGTACTCACGCAAAGACTCTATAACCATCAAAACCATAGGTACGAACCTTCTATGTTATCAAAACCATTTCTCAAATAATCCCCTCCTCACAGTCCACCTCATCTTTCTCCTCGATACCGTTCAAACTATCTTCACAATGGAAGACGCCTTCTTTTGGTTCGCGTACAATTTCGGCGATATCAGTAAAATCTATCAATTCCATTTCGCCGCTATTGATGTACCAACTCTCGATGCTATTATCGCGCTACTCGTACAACTAGTCTATTGTTGGAGAATCTGGGTGTTGAGTCAGTGGAGGGTTGTGCCTTTATTATTGGTTTTGGTGCGTTTTACTCTTTTCCCGCTTTGCTTAGGAGAGTACCGAAGGAGGCTGTTAGGTTTCTCTCTTAGCAGGAGCATGCGGGATCGCTTCTGGAATACGAGTAAGCAACTATTAACATCCAAAATTCAGTTTTGAACTCGGGTAAAAAAGGACTATCAACTCCAAAGTATCCTCATCTTCGACGAAAGCTACCGCGTTCCTATCGTGGTAAGTACCTACTGTTCGTTACCATATCCATCCCTGATCATTCATTATAGATATGGCTTTTTGGAAGTGCAGTAACGGATATCGTAATCGCCAGCTCGATGTGCTACATAGTACGTTCTGCATCTCTTGTTTTCGGCTACGTTCTTATTCAACGTGGTACACAAACAGCTGCTGCGGGTAAGGAGAGATCCCGTGTCGGTTCGTCCTTCGACGGGAAGAAAAATTATGCGCCTTTTGACGCTAACTCTCGAAACAAACGCAATTACGGGTACGATATTCGTCATATCTTAGTCACACTGATGTTCTGATACGAATGAGTAGCTGCCGTGGCTATTGAGACTGTCGTCATATTCTTCATTAAACCGATAGCGCCACCTGTACGTGCTCATACCAGATACTTCATTTCATAAGGCTCATGATCCTTCTAGATCACAAACATCTATGAACCGGGGTAGGCTATTCTCGTTCACTATTACACGATATCAATTTGACAATTTTGCTACTAGAGGATACGTCCTTGGAAAATTGTCAGCATCTTCACATTGCCAAAGTAAAATCCCAGCGCTAACTCGGTATATAGGTACAGCAATTGCTTCATGATTCTTCTCAATCAACGATATCACCACCGCACCTCCAATCAACCAACCACAACCACAATCGAAAGCGGCACAATGCCTACCTTCAACATCGAACTCAATTCCGTGAGCGGTACAGGTAGTGGCGCTTCGCGTGAACATGGTACAACGGAACTGGGACAGCAACATCAGATTTCAAAATTGCCCACTCCGTCGAAATTTGGGCATCAAAGGGATGGGGAAATAGAGAAAACGAAAACTACGGAGGTTGTGATATCGGGACGGTAGTGGTATATGTAGTGTGTGTATTAGTAGGTTATGTGAATGGGGTGAGGTATAAGATATCCGAATTTTAACACATGATATAATAATCACGAAAGAAATGGGAACCACGAGTCTCCCTATTGGTCGTACTCTTGGTAGTTGATCCGGGACTATTAGAACCCACCTGCAGATTCAGGAAGTGCAGAACCTTTCCGCTGTCATGTTACTGCTTTGATCCGTGAGTACTGTGTAGCGTGTTCTAGCGATGACTACTATAGAGGGATGTTAGTGGTCCATGTCTGGCGTACACAATGCCCCACTGAACCACATCATTCTTAATATTTCGACCGTTACAATCACAAGTCACTGATATTGTAGCCCAGTCCACCCCCGCCGTGAACTCTCGACCGAGCTGGGGGGCTAAACACAACCTTCGAGGCATGCTCGGAACCCTATCCAACGTATTCTCCACGTGCGGGCACCTCGTCCGAATACACTCCTGTAGCACGATTCCTCGATATAAACACCCCTTTCCACCCAATAACACTCCCTCGATATTTTTACCCTGCTCCAAACACAGCTCGTCCGGTGATTCCCTTGTCCGAGAATAGCTCCATCTCAACGGAAGGTGTTTTCCTTTTAACATCCGGAGACACTAAGATGCAATTTTATAACTGTCTTCACCTTTTATGGTCTAGTCGGACACGAGTTTGGCGTTCCGACACTCTAGACTACTGTTGCCTTGGGGGACATGGTCAAACTTCGTCGATGACTAGCCATATGTGGCAGTCATTTAGCTTGTGTCTGAGGTCTTGGAACTACGTGACTGGCTGCCAGTGACCAGACCTCCCTTTCTTTTTCGTTCCTTGACCGCCTGCCTGCTGATGCTGGCCAAAAGCCAAATCTTTTTTTCACACTAAACACTCTGAGCTCATCGGACGAAGACAGATATCAGTGCTATTCCTGTATGCTGTAATGTGCCAGCAAACCTACCTAACTCACCCACACACACAGGGCTTGTGCCGGGATGCTCCCGAAGCCAGTCCATCTATTTAAAGACATTAGGTAAGCTTACTATCATCCCAGATGTTTATGTCATTCACAGGATCTTAACAACGCAGAGGACAATTTCGTTTAAGATTGCCGATTGTCCCGTCTTCACTACACTTGATCGAGACTATGGTGACCGTAATCATACGGATGTCAAGGAAAATTGGCAGATATGAGACTGGGGATTGGGTGCTAATATAATATGACATTGTTTGTTAGGTCAGTGTATAGAAATGTATGATTCTGCTCTTTCCCTTTTCTGACACGTTTTGACAGCCTCGGCAGCATGCGTAGATTGTGTGCAACCACTTGATAACATTTGTAGCTAAACTGTGTATAGATACGTTTCTACTGCGAAATCACAGAATATCACTAAACCTCAAGCACTTCCGCACTTGAGTCAAAGTCCTAACCCCAGGTGAATGCAGACACCCACTTACTTCAATGCCTGCTACACACTTTTTCTGCCAAATTTATCCTTAATCCTGCAATTTCATTTTTAAGACTCCCGTGTCGTACTAGCTGGAATAGGCACTCAACCACCTCTGTTGTTATGTCTACTTATTGTCTTCAAATATCAAGTACTGAAGTATCCGGCACAATATTTGGGCCCGCGACGTGAGAGATGGTACTGCCTTGCAGCCGCCACTTGCACTTGACTCGGGCACACCGAGCAACCGCTCCATTTATGGGCGTGATGGGTCGTTGTGTGACATATTTAGCGCTCAATATATCGTAAATGGGACCAGATCTGGACTACCTTCGTTGAAGTTTGAGCATGTCCCCGAGGGCGACCGTAGGCATTCTTCCCGGAAACGTATGACCCCCCGTGGGCTTCACCGTCCCTTTACGGGAACCGCGAACGAATTTTTATGAGTTTATTAGACACGGATCAGGGGATAATGGTATACTGCGGGAGTGCGAGGTACCTTTAGAGGTCCCAGCAAAGTTGTGAAATCAGAATTTGATGCTTCGGTATGAATGTGTACAAGTATCAAGTATTTTTCATGACGATGCTGTGGTTCAGGGTTTCAACGTGATGGAACTAATTTCGAGAAGGTCCCATGAGTATATAAAGAAGCACCGTCACTTCTGGGACGCTACGCCCCCAGCATCCCTTGTTGTACCCTAGCTATGGACCTGCCTCAGGCCCCAATACCCAAAGATGTAGCCGCAATGTGAGTTTTCGCTCCACCCCCGACTTTTGTGTTTTGGCTTGGAACTAATCTTCTTGGTAGCACTGGTCCGATGGTGTGCTTTTTCATCCATCTTGTTTAGCGCCTCTTACGTTACATCTGTCAGCTCTTGGGAATTATCCTCAATTGGTATCTCTACGGATTACTTTCAGTTCAATACCGTACGTTCCTTTCGACTCTTCACACCACATATTCTCCTACTATGATCTTTCGTCCAAAACAGTCCTCTACTTGATGTACTCCCGCAATGATACGACAACCATCAAAGTCATAGGTACACATCTTCTATGCTATCAAAACCATTTCTCAAACAATCCCCTCCTCACAGTCCATCTCATCTTTCTCCTCGATACTATTTTCACAATGGAAGACGCCTTCTTTTGGTATGCATACAATTTCGGTGATATCAATAAAATCTATCAATTCCATTTCGCCGCTATTGATATACCAACTCTCGATGCTATTATCGCGCTACTCGTACAACTGGTCTATTGTTGGAGAATCTGGGTGTTGAGTCAGTGGAGGGTTGTGCCTTTATTATTGGTTTTGGTGCGTTTTACTTCTTCCCGCTTTTTAGGAGTTCATTGAAGGGGGTTGTTAGGTTTCTCTCCTAACGGGAGCATGCGGAATTGCTTCTGGAATACGAGTAAGCACAGCAATCGTTATCAACATCCAAAATTAGTTTTGAATTCGGGTTATAAAAGGACTATCAACTCCAAAGTATCCTCATCTTCGACGAAAGCTACCGCGTTCCTATCGTGGTAAGTACCCACTGTTTATAACCATACTTATCCCTGATCATTCATTATAGATATGGCTTTTTGGAAGTGCAGTAACGGATATCGTAATCGCCAGCTCGATGTGCTACATAGTACGTTCTGCATCTCTTGTTTTCGGCTACGTTCTTATTCAACATGGTACACAAACAGCTGCTGCGGGTAAGGAGAGATCCCGTGTCGGTTCGTCCTTCGACTGGAAGAAAAATTATGCGCCTTTTGACGCTAACTCTCGAAACAAACGCAATTACTGGTACGATATTCGTCATATCTTAGTCACACTGATGTTCTGATACGAATGAGTAGCTGCCGTGGCTATCGAGACTGTCGTCATATTCTTCATTAAACCGATAGCGCCACCTGTACGTGCTCATACCAGATACTTCATTTCATAAGGCTCATGGTCCTTCTAGATCACAAACATCTATGAACCGGGGTAGGCTATTCTCGTTCACTATTACATGATATCAATTTGACAATTTTGCTACTAGAGGATACGTCCTTGGAAAATTGTCAGTATCTTCATATTGTGGAACTCAAATCCAAGCGCTCATCCCGATATATAGGTACAGCAATTGCTTCATGATTCTTCTCAATCAACGATATCACCACCGCACCTCCAATCAACCAACCACAACAATCGAAAGTGGCACGATGCCTACCTTCAACATCGAACTCGATTCCATGAGCGGTACAGGTACTAGTGGTACTGGTGGCACTTCGCGTGAACCTGGCACGACAGAAATTGGACATCAACATCAGATTTCAAAATTGCCCACCCCGTCGAAATTTGGGCATCAAAGAGAAGGGGAAGTAGAGGAGACAAAAGCCACAGAGGTTGTGACATCAGGACGATAGTGATATGTGAGGTTGGACATGAAGTGTGTGTACTAGTAAGTTATGGGAATGGGGTAAGGTATAAGATATCCGAGCTTAAACACATGATACAATAGCCACGGGGGAAATGAGAATCACGAACCTCCTATTTCGCTCACTCTTTCTTCTTTCTGGATAGCGCCGCGAACAATCCAGAACCTTCTTTCTTCTTCGTCTCCTCCTTAGTCGTACTCGCGGTAATTGATCCAGGACGTTTCGAACTACTGGACTTGGTAGTGCTTTGGGGGAGAGCTCCTGGTTCGTGTTGACCTCCCTTATCATCTTGTCCACGCATTTTCCATCTATATTGTCAATCGGGAAATAATAATAAGTCGTGGTGGTCATGGCAAAATGTAGATGTTGACGAACCCTTTGATATCCACCCTGCAGTTACATCTTAGTAAAAGACTAGAAAAACCGATCAACAAAACCACTCACTTGGCATCTAATTCTTTGCCCCGTGAAAACTGTCGACGGATTCTGCTGTTACCGGTGTAATATAAGCATGGATGTTGTTTCGAATCACAGAGTCCGGGATCAGAACCCACCTGAAGATCCAGGACGTGGAGAACGTTTCCGTTGTCATGATACTGCTTGATCCGTGAGCACTGTGAAGGGAGCTGTAGAGATGATCTATGCTTACTATAAAACGATGTTGGTGATAGATATGATTTGTGGGAGCAGTCCCTCTCGATCGTCTGGATTATAAGGGTTTCTATAAGCGCCCAAGCATCGCTAAAGCTCATGATGTACCGCCCCAGGATTCTGTACAAATTGCTGTTCAACCCGCTCAGAGGTAGTATGGTGTTGATGTGATGTGAGTTCTAACCGTTGTTCGCGCCGTGGTTACATGTGCAACGAACACTCGGCAAGTGGATTCCATCAATCACACGCACTGCTATGTCCGGCATGCATCATAATCTAACGTCAGCCTGCGGCCTTGGTTCATTGTTCTTAAATTGGGACAATGCCGTAAGTTTCAACCAGGGATGCCAAGATGACGAAGGGACATCAGGTTGATTTTCTCTTCACCAAACTTGTGGCAGCGCCGTTGGCGGGACTTACGAGTCGGAACGGTTTTGCCCATCATGATCTTCGCGATGGACCCCGAGGCCTGCGCAGGTAATGTCAATTTTTAGAAACCCCACAAGAAGCTGTACTGTCTCCGTCATCACTCGTGTTTTGCCCAGGTAGATTGGCTCAACTTGTGGCCATTGGCGGTGTTTGACGCTCAAATCTCAGGACGAATGAGAATATGGTCTTATGCACATCAATATGGTACAAAAGAATGGGATATATTCTGAACGGCATAATCAAGAATGCTTTTACCTGCATGAATACGTCGATAAGTAAACTGCTCGGGGTTTTGATATCACATTATTGATTAGTCATGTACTTAATGTCTCTATATTATCGAATATATCCACTATCTGCCAATGACACCAAAACCCCTTGTATGCCAAGTGGGCGACTCTTCTGGGGTAACAACAGACATAACAGGTGGACTGCACGACTAGAGCTCCCCTCATCTCTCGATCCGAGACACACACATCACTGACAAAATTGTGGAGGCGACTTTAAGTCAACAATTTCTATGTGAATATAGTAGTAGTCTTTCGACCACTGATTCCCGCTCATGATTTCCAACGATATAATCTCAGCATCCTACCGCGATGGATACGAGATTGTCGGAGAGGGGTTGAAGAGTACGACTGTACGCATAAGGACTACGCGCTGGCACCGATGGGGATTTCGTGGCTCAAGCAGTAACGGAGAAGCAAGATTTCAAGAATGTGGTCGGTGTTGGGAGAGAAGTGGTAAGGCAGTGAGAGGCAGGGAATCGGAGGCAATCAACCTGCCCTGATTCAGTTCCGTGGAGGTCGGTTAGCGCCGGCCTAACAAAACTTGCTATGTGCTCGGAACTCCCGTTCAGGTGGTCGACTCGTATTTTTTGCGTTAACAGGTATATACTTTATATCTATAATTGAAGTTCTTGTCAGCACCCTGTTTTTGCTATAATTATCGGTCAGCTGCTCAGATAAGTGCTTTACTACTTCGGAAGAACTCATCTGCACGTCCGGGTTTAGCTACTTGTGCGGGACTTCTGGCTGTGCGATCATCGATCAACTCACAGCCATATCTGAATCTTCCTTTGCACCCGTCCCCAGCCGACTGTCCTGTACACTGAAATCCCTCGCCATGAAATGTTTTTAGCGTTTCTATACTCAGGAGTTATTCAGCGAGTATAACGACCAGATGCAACCCCAACCTTCCGTGCCACATTCACGTTCAACAGTAGAATCTCTCGCTCATCTTCCGACCACCGATTTAAAGACACCCCATTAGGTCAACCATTTGTTCCTGTGTGAAGGGGGCCGTCGTTCGCTGACTCGGGCTGGCAATGAGTCACTAGTCTTGGCACAATTCATGATGTCAGCGCTCTGGCCTCTCCTCAAGTTCAGTACACTGATCCCATATCTATATCCTCGATATATCTTTCGTTGCGGAAACTCAAAGACATACAAATATACCGATAGTACACAGGAGAATGGGTTATATTTTGTAAGGCGTTACGATCAATAACGTTTTTGCCAACATAATTTTGTCAGTAAGTAAGCTGGCTGTGGTCTTGATATAACGCATTATCAACAAAGCTAATATCCCAATACCATCGAATATATCTACCATCTGCCGTTGACACCAAAACCCCTCGTATGCCAAGTGGGTACCTCTTCTGGGGTAACAAACCAGACACACGGCTGTGCCGCGCGACTGGAGTTCCCATCATCTCTCTTTGAGAGAGATACAGCAAATCCTGCTGTGTATGCCAACTTTTAAAAGCCAGCGATTGCTTATGCAATGTAGTGGTCGGAAAACCACTGAATCCTGCTCATATTTTTCCAACGAAAATTTCTCAATATCCTATCGTGGTTTCACGATGGATGCGAGATCGTTGGGCGAGCGAGGGTGGTTGAAGAGTACGACTGTACACATAAGGACTATGCGCTGGCACCGATGGGGATTTCGTGACTCAAGCAGTGACAGAGAATGAAAGGCAGATACCAGATAACAATTCCAAGCATGCGGTCAGGGTCGAGAGAGAAGGGATTAGAGCGATAAGGAGCAGAGAGGACTGCAGTGACTTGAATTGGGGGTAATCAGCCTGCCCTAACTCTTGCTCCCACGGATATGTAAGCTCGGTTAGCACCGAAGGGCACAGAAGCAAACGCTTTACTGAAGAATCTCCATCTATACATTGGGGTCCCAAAGTTATGCAATTTGGCGTTCCACAAGCTCCGTACGTTGACACGAGGGATCCTTGAAGCCCACGCGACCCTGCGGATCGAATTTTTACCGCTACCGGCATCCCAATTCTGTCATCTATCTACCCTTCCATGCAATATACTCCAAAAACGATTACCAACCCTTTTGCGGCGATGAACTTCTGGCCTTTGTCACATACGATAGCCTACTTTGTCATTCTATCATCTACATTTACAGCTAAGGAACGAAGAATACGGACGCGCTTATTTCTTCACAACAAAAGTTACTTATGATCATCGCTACTCCTGCAAAGTCATCAAGTCGGTATCGGTCTGTTTCAATCCGTTGGAGGTCAGAATACGAGGAGGAGATTACATTATCTAGAAAACCCCTCTAGCAAGCATCTACTTCGCTTACGCCCCACAAACACAACCTCCAAGTGGAGAGGTCTGCGGATACATAAGGGAAAAGATAGGGCCATATCACGAAGATATGAAAAAGGGAAAAATTTGACTAGTACGTCAGTGCCCGGAGGCATAAGCAGGAGAGAACACCCCGTCGTCGCCACAAGGCATGATTCTCTTGAGTCCCACTTCTGAGTACCTGGCCACGTTTTCGGCGGTTCGGGATGCAATAACTTGCCTATGCCAACCTATCCCCCGTTCTAGGAGGGGCCAACATGCGTTCTTGCTGTCCGGAAACACGCGCAGGAGAGTGGCCAACACCCGTCCTCGAACCGCCTCCGGTAGACTTTCGAGCTCCCCCGGGATATGACACGCTCGCCACATGTCCCACCACAATGAAGGCACTTCCACGAGCCAACACACCGCGAGAAAAAAAAAAAGGATGTGACAAAGGAAAGGAAAAAAACAAAAGAGAGAGAGAGAGAGAAGAGGAAAGCGACACCCGGACTGCGCTTCCTCTGGCCGCACACAGCTCAGCCCAACGCTCCCGTGGCCACCCGCCCTCCTATCTCCATCGGCTAAAGGCCGTCGTATCACCCTGTAGCTGTGGAAGTTAGTCAAGGTCGAGGCCCGCAGCCTCTCGAGTCAGCGCAACAAGGACGACAAAGGTTACTCACAATTGTGGTTTGGTCTTGAAGTTGAGTGTCTGTGCATCGCGCGAACCGAGGAAAGGGTTGTGGCGAAACGGAGGAGGGAGGTGAGGGGTTTAAATATCTGGTTGAACACGCACAGACCATGGACATTTGAACAGAAACAGGCAAAAAAAACATTGCTGCACGTCATTTTACGCGTCATCACCGGGCCAGGACGCTTTGTTGTCTCATTCGACAGAGGCTGACGTCCGAAAATGGGTAAATGATTACCGATTTTGGTAAGTCACTTGTCGAAATACACAAGCCTGATTAATCTGGGATCGCGTCCTCCTCATAGTCTGTTTTTGGCCGAGACTGGTTGACTCAGATGCCGTTGGTAAAGGGCGGTTGACTGTACCACCATACACTTCATGGTTAATGTTTTTAGAACCGTATGTCTTTCCGCGCGTCGACAACTTAATCCCGAAAGAATGGCAACGACATCAATTTAGACTACGCAACAGCTTTAGCCTCAGCAGTCCCCCAGAACAAACGCAGCCTAAACATCACGTAAACGGTAGCTTTGACGCCGGGGAAGTGTGTCTCTTCCCATTCTCCTCCACCATGATGTCTCACTTGTCCAGCAGGAAGATGAGCCGACGACTACGTAATTCCCACTGGAGTACGACTCGTGGCACCACCTGTCGTAGGGCTCAGTCCGTCTCCAGAACAGGAGGTACGATCCCCTGTCTCTTTGATGACGTGTATCTAATTCCTACGAAAATCACAAGCCAAACGTTAGCGAGTGGGAATCTGATGCTGGGGATCTCGATAACTGCGATACGAACCCTTCCTCTCCTCCCCCTTTCTCGAGAAAACGTGGATGTAGCTGCCCCAGAAGTGTTCATCTCGGCTATATATTACGGAGTCCCCCTCCCATCGTGTGGCGTTTCGATCAGCATGCGCTAAACGACCCCATGTATCCAAGTCTAGATCACAAGCCCAGCGGCGCCCTCGAGTTCCCAGTGCCCCTGGGCTTTCCTTTGAAACAGGGATTTTTAAGCCCCATTCGACGTTGCATGATGTAATTTGGGGCGTGCGCCGTCTATGGTCGAACATCGCGTGGTTCGATCGTACGCTCACCCCCTTACTCAACCCAGGGCAAATTACAATTTTTCGGGACAAGGTCGCGTACAAAATTGATTCGCATAGGTCCGTGACTACAACTCCCAACTACAACTTTTGACCAATATTGATATGAACAGCCTTGACCTGGGTATACCTAAAAGTAACTCATCAACCTTGGACGTCCACATCGTTCCAAATCGGTACTCACGTATCCAAGGCATATTGTCCAAGCTCTCTACCAATACCTGATTGCTTGTATCCACCAAATGGAACATTGACCTCTCCATTTTGTGCGGCATTGACCTAGTGACGTGAATTTGTGTGGTTTTGGAGTTATGGGCGGTAACTCACGTAGATGCTTCCAGCTTCAAGATTATTCGCCATCCTGATTGCACGGCCTACGTTTTCAGTTAAAACGTTGGCAGCAAGTCCATAGGTCGTATTGTTCGCCCATTCCGTAACCTCTGCCGTGAAAGATGTGTTAATACAAACGTCTGCAAGACGCGGTCGAGAGGACGTTACCTTCTTCGGTCTTGAACTTAACCACAGAACACACCGGACCGAAGATTTCTTCCTGCATGATCTTCATATCTGCTTTCGCGCCGAGGAAGATCGTTGGCTTGATGAAGTACCCTTGCTCTCCATGCCTTTCGCCTCCGATGTGGACCTGCGCTCCGTCCGTTTTCCCAGATTTGATATACCCCATGACGCGCTGTGTAATAGGTGAGTCGAGGTTCATTACTTTGCACTACCTCAATCTCACCTCGAATTGCGTGTTAGAAACCTGTGGACCGTGTTGGACTCCCTGCTCGAATGGACCTCCCGTTGCCTTGGTAAGGGATTCCGCGATTTTTGTGAACCCTTGTAAGAAGTTGTCGTAAATTCCTTCTTGAACGTAGATACGGGATCCTGCTGTGCAGGCCTGGCCTATCCAAATTCTCAGAATTCTCTTTCCATTGATAAGGGTTTCAATGCTTACCCATATTGAAGCTATCAACCAAGCTCTTATCAGCGTATGCTTACATCCGCGCCAGGAAACTCACAAGATGCCAGCACTCGCCCACTTGGTAGCCTGCTCGAGGTCCGCGTCGTCGAAAATAATCGTAGGGCTCTTTCCACCAAGCTCCAGAGTCACTTTTTTCAGATTCGACTCTGCCGCTGCTTTGAGGATTTTACGCCCAGTGAGTGTACTTCCCGTGAAAGCAACTTTCATGATCGACGGGTGAGCCGAAATAGCTGCACCGACACTATGTCCTATCTTTGTGTTGAATATGATTCCCGCTTACGTCAATATTCCAAACTCACCATAGCCATTGACAATGTTTACCACACCCGGGGGGAAGCCAGCTTGATTTACCAGATCAGCCAGGAAGAGTGCAGTGAGCGGTGTGATCTCAGATGGCTATTATCAGAGGTTAGTAGATTCGCACATCTATTAGCCATCCATGTTAACGGACCTTTAGAACAACTGTGTTGCCTGTAGCCAGAGAAGGCCCGAGTTTCCAGGACACCATCGTCTACCGAAAGTTAGGCATATTCCGAATGACCTCTTCTTCACTCACGAGAGGGAAGTTCCAAGGTGTGATAGCGCCCTAGGATAGAGATTCAGTAATTCTCAATCGCACGGGCGGTTTTTTACACATACACAAACACCAAAAGGTTCATGTCTTGTGTATGCCATCTTTTTCTCGCTCGTCTACTCGAGTTAGTACACCAAACTCCCCAATGTCACTCGGAGACAACCAACCTCGATTGTTTTTCCTTGGACCTTGTCCGCCCAACCGGCATAGTACCTTATCGTGCTTATCGTGCCTTTGAGATCGACGTGTCTTGCCATGTTGAAGTGCTTCCCTACGGAAGTGGACATATCAATGCCTTCCGATAAAAGGACAAAACCCAACACTAACCAACGTTTAGGGCTTCGAGCGCAGCCAACTCGTCGGTGTGTTTTTCAATCAAGTCAGCAAATTTGTTCAGCAGTTTTCCTCGCTCAGCTCCTGGGACCTTGTACCCCCACGCCGTCTTGTAAGCCTATGCCAAGGACAATGCTTGTGTCACTTCGAAATGCATGGAGTAGAATGGGAAGACGTACTTTTTGAGCAGCGGCAACGGCGAGATCAACATCTTTGGATGTTCCCCCTGCGATAGCGGTGATAACCTTTCCAGTGGCTAGATCGACATGTTAGTTCAGCACCTCCGTGCAACGATAGGGAATTCAACATGCATGGATCAATAACGCTACATGCATAGGTCAATGCCTGGAATATATGACGAAACAAGACTACGACTCACTCGATAAGATCTCCTCCACCAACGGGGTCAACCCATTTCCCATCAATGAACAGACTGCATATATCTCATTCCCTAACACCTCCACATCGATAAAAACACAACTTACCCAGTATTGATCGTAACAGACCCCTTGTAAACTGAGGTATCGAATTTGTGAGTGTACGTTCCTGGCATTCTCGAGAAGGTATCCAGAATATGACCCCTATGGTGTGCTTTATATACGTTTACTCATCCAAGTCACTTCCTCCCACTGACGTTTTCATCAATCACGCTTTGTCATGCTGTTTTGACTGAAGAGCAATCGGGATAGGATTGAACCCATTCCCGGTATGCTTCCCGGGGCATAAGAAGCTTATGATGTGAACGTTTCTTATATATATAATCATGAGTGGGAGTTTCTATGCGCCAATAACCAAGATTGATAGACCAGGATGGGGTTGATTGCGGGTGGTCATATGCCCATGTTTCATCATCATTCCCTCACTATACCGGCGGCCGGGGGTCAGATAGCTTATTGCCTGTGACCGATGTTGATACAAGCGGCTCTAGCACGCGCATAACTAAACAGACGTGTGTTTCTTGAGTCCCAAAATAAATCAGGAGAAAACTCGCGTTTCGAAATTGCATACCTCTTGATTCCCTTCCGATGCCGGATTTCGCGTAACAAACGGCGCTTTCGAATCTATGTTTTATGTTGAATTGAATGCTGGTTGCCTTTTGTCAACGAGGAAATTCACTGCAAATGCGTAACATATATCATTTATCCATTCAACGAGGTGATATCAAAGGGTGAAACGGGGTAAGAACCGTAAACGACAACCCAAGGAGTTAGAGATCCTCGTTTGCATGGGTCTTCTTCTTCGACTTCGTATCGATGGAAGTTTGTTGGGTTTGATCCAATAGAATCTCCATGACGCTCGGCATCAAGGTGGACTTTTTTAACTTACGTTGAACTCGATATATCCGATAATTTTCTAGGAATGAATTCCCAGTCTCAAATCGTTCAAACGAAACGACGATCGAGCTAATTTGAAGAGGTACATTGCATAAATGTCAAGGGGTTGACAATCCATACGGATAGGGGCTGGTTGTCAATCGTGGGAACCAACCATAGTACAACCAATATTTCAATTTCCCCATGGTCCAAGTCAGTCTAGTCGGTCTCAACGTTCCCAACCAGATATGGGGGCGCCACATCATGACTACGGGTATATATGGACTAACGCATACACGGCTAGCTCCGGGTGATGTACATTCACGCATTTCATCTCGCTGGAATCAAAAGCCCAAGGAATGATCTGAGAAAATCACATACGTTCAACGTGATACGATAGCTTCTCCCGATGTTCCGAACCCAGGATATGCTAATGAAGTGTTAGATAAAAGACGGCTTGAGAAGAGCAATAATTCTTGACGCCAAACGGTCAGGCGAGCTAGTTCGTTCAAGTGTGACAACAAGTGGTAGAGTATACGATAAACCTCTAAAATCATCGAAAGGTAAACAAAGCTGTAAGCTATTACTTAGTACGCACACACACACACCCTCCACACACAAAAAAAAATTCAACCATCTAAACAAATCCAGGAATCTCCAAACTCGCATACGCCCCAACACTTGAACCAAATTCCTGCACGGACACATCAACTCCCGCATCAACACCCACAATAAACTTCACATCCACCGTCGTAGTCGTCTTCCCCGCTTCTTTAGATTTTCCTTTTGCCATTATACCAAGTTTGGCTTGGAATTGTATAGTGCCGAGAAGGTTTCGTTTTGTGATAGTTCTATGTTTGATTTCGATTTCCTCTTCTTCTGATTCTTCGGCTGATGCGGGTTCATCGTCATCGGAATATTCAGGTTTAGGAGGTTTCGCTTTTTCAATCCTGATACCTTCATCCACTTCCCATACCTCCAACGCAACTCGATTCGATTCAGTCACCTCGACGTCAAAACGAATTATACGTCTGGCAGGAAGTGCGGTTTCTTTCATTATGATAGGTATCCACATTCCACCTAATTCGCTTTCGATTCCGGGATTTGAGTTGGGTAAAAGAACGCCGAGAGTGCGGGTTGTGACGCTGACATTTCCTGCTTTTCCGAAAGCGTTCTTGAGTTGTTCGTCGGTGATGGAAGAGATTAGATGAGCTTGAACTGCACATCCTCTGGCAAGGATCGTTGTAGGGTCTCCTATACCTCCACCAACAACCGTTCCACGAGAGAAAGGTGTCTCGACGTCTTCACGGAAACCACCAGAAAGGATGATATGTTCGTCTAAACCGGGTAGAGAAGCGCTTCCGCCTACGTAGACGATTTCATCGATATCATATGAGTCGATGGAATTAGATTCGAGGAGAGATGTGACGGCGTTTACGATGGAAACGTATACAGGTCTGGCGACAAGATCGAATCGCATACGATTGATTGATCCTGTATAATCAACACCGTCTTTGAGAGATTCGACGGAACACGTTGCAGCGCCTGGTGATGCGCTAATGGTACGTTTCGTATGTTCGAGTGCGAGACGAAGCTTTGCTTCCGCACGTTTATCTTGAACACCAGAGGCCGGTACGACCGAAAGTGGGATTTTGGTTTTCTTGGTGAATTCAGAAGAAAAATGTTTGATTAGTTTATCGTCGATTGTGTCACCACCGGTGGAAGGTGTGGTGGATGATGCGAGGATATGAGCGAGACCGGAACGAATGGAGAGGATAGTGATGGTTGTTGAAGATGCGCCGATATCAACGAGGAGTTGTGTACGATCTGGTGGAAGGGAGGTATCCCATGATTCAGTAGTGGTTGTAGCCGCTGCCGCACCTGCTTCGTCGAGTAATTGGAGTACGTTCACACCAGTTTCGGTCGCGGCTTTTTGTAATGCGAGTCGTTGAGCGTCTGTGAACCAAGATGGAATGGTAATCACGGCATCTTTGACTTTTTTGCCCAAGAAAGCCTCGGCGGAGGTGAAGAGGGAGCGAAGGAAGATGGTTGTGACTTCATCGGGAGTGAGGTAGCGATCTGCGGGGATAGGTTCGGAACGAGGTGTGGGGATATTCGAGGCCATGGGGGTGTTGAAGTTGGAGGTGTTATTCGCGAGAGTGCTTCTTGACCTGATGGGGAGTGGACTAGGCGCAGGTTGAAGAACAGTGACCTTGTAAGCAGCTGTGTCTGGTAGATCTGGGTGTTGGATAACCGGAGCGGAGAGGTTCAACGTCGATTGCGGAATTTCCGAGAATCTGTGCCACTAGCCGTGTTAGTGGTAGTATTTTTTTATATAAAGGGCAACAAACTTTTTGCCGAGGATGTTTCGGAAGCCGGTGATGGTGTTCTGAGAGTTTTTCACGAGTTGGACTTTTGCCTGGTTGCCTATGTACTGGCGATTATCGGAAGATCAGCAAGATGGGAGGTGTTTTTGAGAGCACGGGGGGGCGCTAACCATTTCTTCGCCGTGGAACGCGATGGCGCATGCCATCTGACGTTCTCCATCCTCGTTCGCGATGCACTCTGCCAGTCCTTCCTAGCACCCGCAATCAGCGTGACCTCCAGCTTCGAAAGCCCCGTACGCACCTTGGTAAAGACGGCTATCGACGCGTAGGAGTTGCCAAAGTTGATGCCGACGACTGGGGGAAGGGAGGTGAGCTCTGGACCTGGCTCTGAGATGCCGTTGGGGATGGCTGGAGTCGAAGTCATTGCGCCAAGAACAACCAACTTTTTCACAAAATTTCAATTAATCGCCACTCGGCAGCAATCCATCACCCACGTGACCCATTAATTACATAATTAAGTCGCATAAATGATCAGTAAATTGATGTCATCGCTTCATCGACATCCATGGCCTGCCCACATCTCGACCAGCTCACGGGTGCTCAGCCTCCGAGAGTGCAGGATGTGCACAGGGAAGAGTGTACGCTCTGCTTCGACGGCCAGGTGCGTTGTTCTGTGGGCATCTCATCACCGCTGACACTGTTGCAGGATTCACCAGCAGGCGTCGATGTTTGCCTGACGTGTTTCAACGGTGGATGCACAGACTCTGAGCGAAATCACGCTTTGTTGCACGTTGAGAAAGCACACCATCCATTCACACTTAATGTCAAAAGAAAACTCAAACCGAATGCGCAACGCGTTGGTCGTCTCACCTTACCTTTATGAACTTGACAACTGACGCGTTTGGTTAGGTCGAGGACGAAGAACCACCGACAAAGATGAAAAAGCTTGCAATCACGGAAGAGCGCGACGAGGACAAGTATGAGCATGTTCTGACTCTCAAGTGCTGGCTGTGCGAACCCACTGGTGGAAAGGTTGTTCCGGATGCCTTGCACGATCCCAAGGTACATCTACAAGTATTATCCCTGTGTTTCAGACTCTCACGTCTCTAAAGATAAAAGCCCGAGCGGACGCTGTAATGTCCTCTCTATCTTCTGCGCGTCAATCCGAAGTTAAAGCATGGGAGGAAGAAATCATACCCTGCGAGCACACTCTCATGCTCCAACAAGAATCGTCTGGTCCCATTCCAGCATCAGGTACCCATTCGCTATATGTTAATCGAATCCACCCATCTAACACTCCAACTCTAGGTCTCGCCCACTGTCGATCATGCGACCTCAAAGAAAACTTGTGGCTATGCATGACTTGCGGTTCTCTCGGTTGCGGACGTTACCTTTATGGTGGTTTAGGTGGAAACGGCCATGGATTGGAACACTTTCAACAATCAGGTCATCCAGTCAGTGTCAAGTTGGGAACGATTACACCAGAAGGCGGAGCAGGTACGTCATCATCTATTCATAAAGCACGATCTTGAAAACGAGAATGAAAATAAACAGATATCTTCTGTTACCTCTGCGACGATGGTAAACACGATCCCGAACTCGCAGCCCACCTCGCCACATTCGGTATCAATGTCCGCACTCAAAGCAAAACCGAAAAAAGCATGACAGAACTCGTAAGTCCATCCATCTATTACGTCAATCGCTCGCCTTTTGTCTAAGCCCGAACAACAAAGCAAATCGAACATAACCTCAAGTACGACTTTTCCTTAACCAACGAAGACGGTACAGCCCTCGAACCTATCTTCGGTCCCGGCTTCACCGGCCTCCAAAATCTCGGCAACTCTTGTTACATGGCCTCCGTTCTCCAAACTCTTTTCTCACTCAGGCCTTTCCAAGAACGTTACAAAAGTCCACATGCGATAGCTCATACACGCGTATGTGAGAAATTACCTGGGGATTGTTTGGAATGTCAGATGTATAAAGTTGCGGATGGGTTGTTGAGTGGGAGGTATTCAGTTCCTGCCAGTGGTCCGTCGACACGAGGAAGCCAGGGAGGGGAGTTGTTGCATCAGTCGCCGACGCCCGTGTTCCAAGATGGTGTGAGACCTGTGACGTTGAAAGCTGTTATTGGGAAAGGACACGCAGAATTTTCAACGATGAGGCAACAAGATTCCGAGGAATTCCTAACGCACCTACTTAACACGCTTCGAAGGGATATACACAAGTATAAACAACAAGATCCTAGTAAGACACTCCTTTCGTCCGCCATTAATCTCACTTATTTTGTATCGAAGGTATCGAGGATGTGACGAGGGTGTTTTCGTACGGATGGGAACAACGCCTTCAATGTGCTGATTGTAAAAAAGTGAAGTATATGGTTGAAGAAGCTGATGTTGTGAGCGTTTCCGTTCCGGGTAACGAGAAAGGCAAGACAGAGGATGGGAAGGAGATATATGAAGATGTATTACTCGAGAAATGTTTAGAGACTCTGTTGGGTGTTGAGGCGTTGGAATATGCGTGCCCCAGTTGTAAAAAGACTGTGCTTGCGCTCAAGTACGTTTACCTCTGCTCATCTCTGGGTGAAGCTGATTTGGTATGTGTAGGCAGACGCGTTTTGCTACATTCCCAGAAACACTCGTCGTTCACGCAAAGAAATTCCAACTCGTCAATTGGGTTCCTGCGAAATTGGATATTCCGGTTCTACTCCCTTCGAACGATATTCTCCAGTTCTCAGAAAAACATTTGGGAAAGGGGGTACAACCTGGGGAAGAAGAATTAGGCGAAGCTCGTAAGTTTGATTCATTCCTTATCCCTTTTCACAATACGGCTATTGAGCATTGACTCTCAATCTCGTAGCACCCGCCTTACCACAATTCGACGCAGAAGCGATGGGACAACTGCTAATGATGGGATTCGCAGAGGTTAGATGTCAGAAAGCGTTACTTGCTACTGGGAATAATAGTGCGGATACGGCGTTGATTTGGTTATTAGATCATTCTGAGGATCCTGGTCCGTCTCCATATTCCCTTTCCTTATCTCGGTTATTGATTTATATTGATTTAGACATCGATGCACCGATTCAAGCTCCTGGTGCTTCTGGTGGTGGTTCCGCTGCGTCTGCACCTGAGCCACCGGAGGATCTTGTTTCGATGTTGGCGGATATGGGATTTACTAGTATGCAAGCTAAGAAGGCCTTACGACAAACTGTAAGTCGTTTTACCTATTTATTCCATCTTCCGTCCTTTAAAATCTTGCGGCGTGTCCATAGGACAACAACATGGAACGCGCTGTAGAATGGTTATTCAGTCACCCAGACGACGACGGTTCCGAAGCTCCTACCGTTTCTACTTCCCAACAACAAACGACAACCACGACACACGGAACGAAAGACGTCCCAGTCCGATATAAACTCAAAGCGTTCATATCACATAAAGGACCTTCAGTGCATTCAGGTCATTATGTAGCTCATATTCGGAAACCTTCCGGAGATAACAGTGGTGGGGGGGATGGGGATTGGGTGTTGTTTAATGATGAAAAGGTTGTCAAGGCGGATATGAAGAGTGTAGAGGAGTTGAAAAAGTTGGCGTATTTGTATGTGTTTGAGAGGGTTTGATATTGGTGGAGAGGGAAGGGAAGAAGTACTTAATATATAAGCAGTGTAGGATGTCTTAACGCTGATAGCATAAATGAATTTGCTCACCAACGTCATCGTACTTTCGAGTCCTTGAATTCAGTTAATGAGGTCTACATTGACCCCCACATTTCCCATAGTGACGACCAACAAATTACCGACCAACAAATTATATACTATTACATCCCTGTACGCGATGGGAAGCGGTACGAAAAGGTATATGTTCACTCGACTCTACCATCCTCCTGGTCAACAAAGTGATATTCCACAAACCCATGAAGTGTTGATGGGATGAAAACCGTGACAACATCATCCGGAGATTGAATCTTGCCCTTGTTGAAATGATGAAAAAATCGTTCACGGAAGCCACATTGGTCTTCTAATTCTGACAGGAAAAATTGATTTGTCCAATCACTGTTCTGAATATCTTTGGGATTTCCCCACTGGAAATTCTATCCCGGCATAGTCAATGAGAGAAAGCGAGAGAGAGAGAGAGAGGGGGGGGGGATGGATGTGGAAGAGTCCATACTCGCGTAGCAAGCGCGGTGCAAAGGATCCTGTATTTCGGTCATGGTCGCAGCGGGACATTTGAATTCACAATAAACCAACTTCCTCTTGGTATCGATATTACGAGAATCGAGCATTCCGGGTGGTATCTGCTTAAGTACCCCATGTTCTAAGAACTTGGTACGCCAAGACTCGTCCTAACATATATGGTGTCAATGAAGTAAGCAGAGAATAAAGCCCAAATAGACTTACGAGGAGAAGCTGACGCGAATCTTCGATGCCATCCAGCTCTTCAAGAGTCGAGTCGTCAAATGCAGTTAACGCACGAATGAAGAATGAGCTTTGAAAATGCTAATATGTTTTCAGTGAGCCCGATAGGCTGCGAAGCAATAGATCTGGAACCTAGTATCATCATCGTCTGATCCGGTGATACTGCCAGTAACCTGTTCTTGATGTAGCCATGAGAGGGATATATTCGCAGTAGTGCTAAGACCATATTTCAGAGTAATTGTATGCATGTCTTTAAATGATGCTTCTAGACGTAGGAAAAATTAATTGTACCATTCGGTGCCTCTTCGAGGATTCTTCTTGTGCACAAAGAATGGAGTTGCGAGGTTGCAATATCGATATCTGAACAGAATTATGATCGTTCAAAATCCCCAAGGTAATCGATGAATGATTTATGGAAACATTGAAGCCCGCTAAACATAGCCTCGTCAGCCTTCGGAACGTCAAGGACCGAGCGGAGATGATAGGTGGCACTGGAAGCAACATCTTTTGTCACCGCCAACCAATTACCCGCGAATTTCAGGTCCTCGCCATTATCCATCATCATGAGCAATAACTTTCGTGTATCCTACATAACACTAGTGGGAACTCTGGACAAAATTCGAGCGTATAGGGCATCTAGCAGGGTCATTGGATGAGACTTCCCCTCCTCGAGGCGTATCCTGTTGGAACCGATGACCTCCAACACATCACCAAGCTGGGAGGTCGGATTGGCATAGGCCGGATCGTCGATATACTTGATCACCGTCGCAGCGTAGGTAAATAGCCCTTTCGAAGCGTAGACCAACTTCAGAAAATCATGTTCCGTCGGCCATCGTGGGACGTCTGCGAGTGCCCATGATTTAATTTGGATCCTCTTTAGCCCACTGCGGAGGAAACGCTCGACGTCTTCGCAAGCATTGTTTGAGTCAACCAAGACTTCCTCTCTCTTGTATGTTGGGATGATATCAGCACGAGAGAAGAACGACGTGATGTGTGGCTCTGGGCGACTGGCAATGACCCATACGAGAGGCGAGGTGGGATATCTGATACAGAAATCCGAAATAAGGCCAAGGAGCCCGCATTGGGCACGATGACTCTCGCATTCATCCAGGCCATCAATCAGCATCAATAAACGGCTATTGTGAGAGTTCGTTAATTTCTGGGTAAAAGTCTCGACGATGAACTTGCTGAATTATACATTCATCGATTTGTACAACCATGATGGATCATTTCTCATCTCAGTTGGGATGAACTGACGGTAAGACGTGTGATTGACCACGAGCTGATAGGCAAGTGTTGTGATTGCCTTCGATCCATCGCTCCGTCCTTTGATAGAGAAGAAGATAGACGCGCCTAGGGCGACATTGGCAGCGGCGAAAGGGGTTTCAGCAATAGTCTGCATCATTGCTGACTTCCCGACTCCAGCTGGGCTCAGGATCCAGAGGATTTTCTTCTCACCACCACAGTTGGCGATCAAGTATTGTGTCCGGTTGATTATGGTCAGCCGGGTTGCAGGATGACACCGAAGTGGAGGATTGCGAACAGAGGAGTCGAATGCCGCTCCAGGTATTGTCTCCTTCAGGAGCTTCGCCATGACTAGCACGGAATGCATCATGTTCGGTGTACAGGAGCAACTGAGAGACTGTGCAACATCTCACAATTATCAGAGTTTCTATTATCATTCATGGCGGCCTTCTCGATGACGAAATCATGTGCACCATTTAAGAAACCTCCACTTCATGGACATTCTGGGACACAGAGGAGACCGTCGCTCGCTAATGGGCAGATCACAGGCAAAGGACTCCTGGAGGTAAAGGAGTAGTAAGAATAAGCGGCAAGAGTATACGTATGCATGAGAGCAACGAGATCATGATAAAGGGGAGAAGAGAGAGTTCCTTGTCCGGAGGTATCTCTTCATATAGGAGAGCCTTTAACTATGTTATGGTAAAAGTCAGCCGTGTCGATTGTACGATCATTCAGTGTTGTACCTAGTTCCCCCGCGTTGACCATCCACACCCCAGCCCGTTTATACCCTTCAACGTTCAAACCTTTCCTTGGACAATTAATATACCTTCGCTTCTTCCCTGGGATATCTGACTCTCTCCCGATGCCGAATGCTATAGGACTGTGACAACTCAGGTCCCGTACCCACTAGCGCAAACACTCTCCATCCACTTGGTAAATGTGAGAGCTCAGTGTTAACTGTGCCGTGCATTACCTACATAGTGACAATTGGTATAATACTATGCGCGACCTGATCAAAAGCAATAAGGGAAAGTGTATGTCCACTCCGAGATACCATCCTCCGGATCAATGAAACAATATTGTACCAAACCGATGAAGCTTATAGGGATGAAAACCGTGACGAGATCATCCGGAGACCGGAGTTTCCCACTCTCAAAATGGCGGAGGAAACGCTCCGGGCAGTCGCACTTGTCGTCCAGGTAAAATTGGCATCGCGCATACCAACCGTCGTCCCTCTCATAAGTGCTACAAAAGGAATGCTATGTAGCAAAGGGGCATTCAGTGAACGAGAGACAGACCCAAAGCCAGACTCACTAAACAAGGCGGGTCCGATGGATCGGGTCTTAAAACTGTGGCGTCCGTAGGACACTTGAATTGATAGTCAAACCACCTTCCTTCTTCTATATTGCGAGAATCGAGCGTCCCAATCGGTATCTGCTTAACTACGTCGTGTTCCATCAACAGGCTACGCTGAGGTTCACCCTGAGGCACTGTCTCAATAAATTAAAGAGAGCGAGGTCAAAAGAGACTTACGAATAGAGTACCACGGAACCACTCCATGTCTTCCCAAACTTGGAAAGTCGATCCCTCTTCAAATGCAGTAAATGCACGAACAAAGAATGGTTCGTGAAATACTGATTCCTCGCGGTCGAGCCCGAAATGAACGTGATAGACTGCATGTTGATAGACCGCCAACCTCATATCGTCACCTCCTGGATCTGATCTACCCTGCCCTTGACTTGGCCATGAGACCGAAATGTTTTCGAGACTACAAATACCTGCATACTCTTCAGAACATAGGTCGGGGATAATGAAATTGATTATACCGTTTGGTGCCTGTTCGAGGACCCTGCGTGCACACAAAGCATGGAGGTGTTCTGCCGCATCATGGGCATCTGGACAGAATTTCGACCGCTGGAAGTCTCTCGGGTAGTCGGTGAATGATTTATGGAAACACCGGAGCTCTTCGGACAAAGCATCCTCCGGCTTTGGAACGTTGAGGACCGAGCGGAGATGGTGCGTGGCGCCGTAGGCGGCATCTTTCGTCATCCCCAACCAATTGCACACTGACTGCAGATTCCAAATGATATCCATCGAGATGAGCAGTAGCTTCCGGGTGTCCTCCATAACACCAGCGGGAACCCTGGAGACAATTTTGGCGTACAATGAACCAAGCCGGGCCAACGGATGAGATTTCCCATTCTCAAGGTGTATTGAATTACCATCACTAACTTTCAACACATCCTCAAGTTGAGATGTCGGATTGCCGTAGGCCGGATCATCAATATACTTGAGCGCTGTAGAGGCGTAGGCAAACAGTCCGTCTGAAGAATCAGCAAGTTTGAGGAAATCGCATTCCGTGGGCCACTGCTGGAGATCCACAAGCGCGGGGTATTTCTTTTGAATTTCCTTCAGCTCATGGCGGAGGAAGCGTTCGACATCTTCGCGAGCTTGGTTTGAGTCAACTTCGATCTCTTCCTCGTCGTATATAGGGATAACTTCAGCACGACTAAAGAACGAAACGATGTGGGGTTCAGGACGACTGGCGATGACCCACACGAGGGGCGAGGCAGGATATTTGATGCAGAAATCCGAGATGAGGCCGAGGAGCTCACGTTGAGTGTCCCGGCTTTCGCATTCATCCAGACCATCGATGAGGACAAAAAAACGGCGGCGGCGGCGATTCGGCAGACGCTGAACAAAACGGCTCAACAAAAAACTTACTAAACTGCGCAGATAGAGACTTATGTAGCAGTGATGGATCATTCGTTATTTCGTTTTGGACGAATTGACGATAAGCGGCATAATGGACCGCGAGCTGATAGGCAAGCGTTGTGATAGCTTTCGATCCATCGTTACGTCCCTTGGTAGAGAAGAAGATTGAGGCGCCCAGAATGATGGTAGCGGCGAACTTAGTCTCGGCGATGGTCTGCATGACTGCCGACTTTCCGACACCGGCTGGGCCAAATATCCAACGCATCTTCTTGTTACCGTCACGATTGGAGATGAACCATTGGGCGCGCCCAACTATGGCCAGTCGGGTTCCAGGGTGACACCGAGGAGGAGGGTCACGATCAGAGGAGTCGAACGCTGCTCCAGGTATTGTCTCCTTCAGAAGCCTTGACATAACTAAAATTATGGTCAGTACGTAGGAACAACAGAGAGAGGGACCGAGAGAGTGTGATATCTCACAATTATTAGAGTTGTTATTATCGTTCATGACGGCTTTGTTGATGACGAAATCGTGAGCACCATCGAAGAAACGGTTCCTTCTGCGGTGATGCTGGGAGCGAAAGCGGGGTTCCGACGAAGCACTCGCGATCGACTGTTCCTGGGCCAAAGCCTGGCTTGGATATATTGAGAGCGCACCACCTGCTGCGGTGTGAGGTGGTGATCTGGCTATACGATGTACGCTTGAATTACTGTAAGGATGTCCGTGCATCGAGGAATCTCGAGTGTGAGCACGGCGTTGGTCAATGGGGTGCCGGTGAGCCATGGGAATATGAGTTGTGTGGGCTGGTAGAATGCAAAGGCTCTGGGAGGCGAGAAAAGTGATATGAAGGGGAGAGAGTCTCGTAGTCGAGGGTAAGGAAGGGACTGCTGAATATGTGAAGCATCCGGGCACAGCATCCTGCTTACATCATCAACAGCTTCTCGACTTCGAATACCATCTCATGTGCAGTGTCGCGTATGCCCGCTTCCCCCTGAGTAATGCCGTCCGCCAACAGCGTCCTTTCACTATACTCATAGGACCACTCTTGACTCCCAGATACCTCAGAGTGGGATAGCTCAGTAGGTGGATGGCTGAGTCCCATGTTTATACTGAAAGAGGTGAGAGGTAAGTATGGCCAGGAGGAGACATTCGCACAAGTGGAATTCCGCGCAACGACCTAGAGACCTGGTATGAGGCAGGCCGTGGGTCCCGAATTGCGAATTGGCTGATCAAGGGTCTGCGAGAATGAGGCGATAGGTAGCTCAAGATAGATATGCGAGTGGTTCAGTATGTGACATGATGCACAGTCTACAAACTCAATCTTCACCTCACAAGACCTGACCGATATTAACATGAACACCCTTCACCTGCGTGAATCTAGGAAAAGACACCCGTCAGTTCCGTTCCCAAGTTCAAACGATTTATGGCTCACGTATCCAGAGCTTCTTGCCCCATCTCCCTTCCAATACCTGACTGCTTATATCCCCCAAATGGCACACCAACGTCGGCAGACTGCGCACAATTAACCTATTAAATAAATCGTGGTATAGTTCATCCACTTCGTCCCGACGGGGGATTTCAAACCCACAGATATAATGCCCGCTTCCAAGGCATTCGCCATACGAATCGCACGACTTGAGTTCTGAGTCAGGATGTTCGCCGCGAGGCCATATGTCGTATCGTTTGCCCATTCGGTCACCTCTGAAAAGATCACGAGGTCAAGGGAGTATGAAATACATGCGACCAAAGGCTATTCACCTTCTTCGGATTTGAACTTGACGATAGCACACACAGGACCAAAAATCTCCTCTCGCATGATTTGCATAGTCGGTTCCGTATCAACAAAGATTGTGGGCTTGATAAAGTAGCCTTGGCCGCCGAAGGACTCTCCGCCGATGTGGACTTTAGCACCTTGTTGTTTTCCGGATGAGATATATCCCATCACTCGCTGGTTGAAGATCGTCAAAGGGAGTGGTACAAAGAGAACGCATTGGTGCTAACGTCATATTGGGTCTTGGACACCTGGGGACCGTGCTGCACGCCTTCATCGAAAGGGCCTCCGGTGGCCTTAGTGAGGCCTTCTGCGACTGAAGTGAAGCCCTTTAAGAACTCATCGTAGATACCCTCCTGGACGTAAATACGCGAGCCGGCGATACAAGCCTGGCCTAAAGAATGACATCAATTGAATTTTCGCTTCAATGTTCAACAGAACAAACCCATATTCGGGCTGCGATAAAATTCATCATTATAAGTCGATGAACACCAACTAATGTACTCACAAGATACCACAGGCGGCCCATTTGACAGCTTGATCCAAGTCTACGTCATCAAATACGACGGTCGGACTCTTTCCACCAAGCTCCAGAGTCACTGCCTTCAAGTTCGAGTCAGCTGCCGATTTCAGAACCTTCCTCCCGACAAAGGTACTACCCGTAAAGGTGACTTTGTCGATGGAAGGGTGGGATGAAATCGCGGAACCAACAGAATCACCTAGGTCGGGCAGAAATCAGCCCATGTTTCATTCCCGAACGGAAGCTATTTGAGACGTACCGTAACCATTGACAATGTTTACGACACCAGGGGGGAACCCAGCTTCGTTGATCAAATTCCCGATAAAGAGGGTAGTGAGCGGTGTGACCTCGGATGGCTACATATGTCTTGTGAATCCAGGATCGCGACTTCTCAGCCGATAAAATCAATACCTTAAGAACGATGGTATTTCCAGTGGCCAAGGCAGGTGCCAATTTCCCGATGGCCATCATCTATTCGCAGAGTAAAAGATTAGAGCAATTGCATGCAAGCAAGAACGCACGAGCGGGAAGTTCCACGGAACGATAGCTCCCTTGATAATTCGGGTTAGAGTAGCTCTGTGGAAACAGTTAAAGTATAACATACAACAACACCCCAGGGTTCGTGTCTTGTATACGCGAACTTGTTTTCATCAACCTATGAACCCTCAAGCAACATGTAGCAAATCCTCGTTGTGGTGATAACCCACCTCGATAGTTTTTCCGTGGATTTTATCCGACCAGCCAGCGTAGTACCTGAGAGCTCTAATCGCAATGCCAAGGTCGAACATTCTTGCATTGTGGAAATGTTTTCCTAAGCATACATTAGTCATGAATCCAAAGATGTAAGCAAAACATTGATGCGTGCGTACCGACGTTGAGAGCTTCGAGAGCACTCAACTCATCTTGATACTTTTCAAACAAGTCGGCGAGCTTGGCGATGAGCTTTCCCCTTTCTGATCCAGGGACTTTGAGACCCCAAGCTGTTTTGTACGCCTACAATAAGCTCGTCAGTCGATCGAACTTGTACCCGAAACAAGTAACCTTTCGAGCAGCCGTTACGGCTGTATCGACATCTTCAGAACCTCCACCTGCGACTGTGGTGATACATATCCCGGTAGCTATAATGCGCATCGATTTCAATAAATATGTTATCAAAATAAGTGATGGGTTTACTTGGGTCAATGACACTATCATTTGGCACCGTCAGCGACAGGCAAAAATGGAGAAGATGTATAATCCCTCACTCAATATGATCCCCCTTTATAGGATCGATCCATTTTCCATCAATGAACAAGCTGAATATTCTATGTTAAACATGTCGAAATTGGCATCGAACAAAAAGAACACGTACCCAGTATTAACAGTAACACTACCCTTGTAAACCTGAGTATCAAATTTGTGAGTGTAAGTTGCGGCCATTATCTGATGAGAATGAGACAGACGAGGAGCACTCGCAGGGCCCTTATATAACCAATCTTCATTTGTGTCTCACAACTCCTGCAACAAACTCGGGCTAGACCCGGGATTAAGCTTACACTATCCCGGTATATAGAAGTGTTGAATAAAGGGCGCTTCGTATACATATCCTAGTATTCAACAAGAAATACATGCCCGAACGTCTCCCAATGCATGACAAGACGCGGTTCAGGGACCATTTCCTGGAAGCCTCTCAATATACACATGCCTGAGAAAGAATTCAGGTTTAGTTCGATAATACCGCAGCTTCTCAACTCACAAATACAAGGTTCAGACTTGACGCGTCTCGGTAGCTAACGTGTAGGAGCCGAGATGAATGGAGAATGGTCAGACACAAAAGATCGGTGTGGGCCCAACTAAAACATGGCTTACTGAAGTTGGTTGACCTCAAAGTCATTGAGCCGACACAAGTGGGTTCTGCACCCAACGTCTCAGCAACTCCCAAAAGCCAGAGTAGGTGTTAAACAGCCCAAGAGGGAAGGTTGATGGGAGGTGACAAGCCTTTGATGGCGTCGGTTTTCCCCGACTGTTGGCAGCCGTAACACTGAACGCCCACAAGACCACATGCACACCACTGCGATTGATGCAAACCGCCACCGCGAACGAGATAGTGGGGACGGGAGCTACACGGAACTTTTATCTATTGAGAGGGGACTGAAGAACGCCAGATCCCTAACTACATATGTATTTCAATATAAAGTGACAGTACTTCTGCTAGATGTTGTGGCATAGAAGTGTGGATCCCTGTGTAGGCAAGGATGACTGTGGTTTTCAAAAGAAAAACCCCACAGCCGCTGGCCAATGTTAATATGCATACCTTTCACTTGTGTATAGCTATAAGCCAAGTCAAACAGGTTTTGGGATACTAATTGACATCAGGCAACTTATGTGTCAAGAGCATATTGACCCAGTTCCCTTCCAATACTAGACTGCTTATAACCACCAAACAGAATGTTCATTTCTATAGGTATATTTGGTACTGCATTCATGAGGATGTATATTGCAAACCCAGAAATATATTTACAGTGAACAGTTGGTACTGGGAGGTAAACAGATGGCACATAGGAGAGATATCACATATTTTCTTGCCAGAATTGTAGTCTATGAAAAGATAATAAATTATAACCAATTTCATTATATATTTTGCAAAAAAATGAAACATAAAAGTACAAGGGACATATAAGAGCTCTGATGTGTAGATTAGGTATTCTGTAAGTAGATTCATGCTCATTATTGCAAATGGTCCTACCTTAGTATTTGCTAACATATGCAAATTTGTTACATCTGGATCTAACCCATTACTCTCATGTTCTTTTAGAAATTCATCCATTTCCATATTTGACATATCCTAACATCCACTTAACTCACCTGCCAACATCTTTTGGTAGGCTCTCTTTCTGGCTTGTTGTTCTGGACAAATGGCTGCTTACATGTGATTGCTGACAACCAATGCAATATGTGATATTCCTAAGCCATCTCTGAGCCTACCTGATTTGCAGTTTGGGGTTGAACATTTGTATCAGATCAATAGCAAAATAATCTTGGGACCAGTACATTCAGTGCAGCTAAGTAAGAAATAGGCTTTTGTAAGTTTCAGAGACTTCCAGAGGGTACATAAGCAAGGGATAAAGATGAAGAGAGATAATCATGACATTATTAATAAGGAATCAGTATTTGTACATGAAGGGACCAATTAGGTGTGCTTCAACAACTTATCCTATATTGAGGAATGAGATTCCACATCTGGAATGATGGAAGGTAGATTGGTTTCTCCCAGTCATTAACAGCCCTAACACTCAGTGCCCACAAGACAATATACACAACATACACATCCAGGTAGAGGTAAAGCAATATCCATTTGATGTTAATCCTATTCATACACCATACAGAAACTGACAATCAAGAAAATTATTTTTTACAGCTCCTGGCCGATATTGATATGCACGCCCTTCACTTGCGTATAACTACGAGACGAGACAAGTCAGACAAGTGTTGATTTCCTAAATGTGACCGAACAACTCACGTGTCGAGAGCGTATTGACCCAGTTCCCTTCCCATACCAGACTGCTTATACCCACCGAACGGAACGTTCATCTCCGTAGCCTGCGCACAATTAACCTAAAGAGCCCCGACATCAGTGACGCGGCGGTGATACCACTGCCAACACATACCCAAATGCTCCCAGCTTCCAAAGCATGTGCGACCCTAATCGCACGACTAGCGCTCTCCGTGAACACATTCGCTCCAAGCCCATATGCCACGTCGTTCGCGGTCTCAAGCACCTCTGCAAGCACGCCGTCGTCATAAATCAACTCCAAAGAACGCGAACCCATCGCTACGCTCACCTTCCTCAGTCTTGAATTTGACGACCGAACACACTGGTCCAAAAATCTCATCCTGCATGATGGACATCTTGGAGGTCACACCCGTGAACACCGTCGGCTTGATGAAATACCCTTCGCTCCCATGTCTCTCTCCGCCAATATGCACTTTCGCCCCCTCCTGTCTACCAGAAGTGATGAATCCCATCACGCGGTCAAACTGAACCTGGGAGATCTGTGGTCCATGTTGTGTTTTCGGGTCAAATGGAGATCCAGTGTTGTCGGTGAGATCTTTCGCGAGCTGGGTGAATTGCTGAAGGAATTTGTCATAGATCCCCTCTTGCACGAAAATACGGGATGCAGCGACACAAGACTGACCCATATTTATGCTGTTACACATGTTAATGTTCAAAAAGTTCGACGAGGGAAGATTTGCGCACAAGATCCCGGCGGAAGCCCACTTCAATGTCTGCTCCAGGTTCGCGTCATCAAATACAATCGTCGGACTCTTCCCTCCCAACTCGAGAGTAACCTTCTTCAAGTTCGTCTCGGAGGACGCCTTGAGCACCCTTCGTCCCGTGAGCGTGCTTCCCGTGAAGGCGATCTTTTGAATCTTTGGATGTTCAGCGATGGCCTGGCCCGCAGTGTTTCCTGTCGGACGGATCGATTCAGTTCCTGACATGCGAGAGGAACAAGAGTGCCCGCACCGTAGCCATTGACGATGTTGACAACACCAGGTGGGAAGCCCGCTTCATGAATCAGTTCTGCGAGTCTGAGTGCGGAAAGAGGTGTCATCTCCGAGGGCTTCAGGATAATTGCGTTTCCGGTTGCAAGTGCTGGACCCAATTTCCAAGATGCCATGAGCTAGGTACATCCTGAGCATCCCAGGGAAATGACAATATCCAACCACGAGCGCGTACCAAGGGGAAGTTCCACGGGACAATGCAACCCTTTGAGTGCCTTTAAGCGTCCAAGCAACAATTACCGGAAGGGTGAAGACATACGACGACGCCATACGGTTCATGCCTCGTGTACGCCATCTTAGTGTCTCTCGTCTCAATCGTTTTACCGTGTATCTTATCGGCCCACCCAGCGTAATACCTGATTGTATAAACCACACCTGCGATATCGAAGGCCTTCGCGACGGCATAGGTCTTACCTACGTTCCATAGGGCACAAATTACCAGTCGTTGATACAGGTAAGACGGAGGTTGGTAGAAGATGACGCACCAACGTTGAGAGCTTCTAGTGCTCCAAGTTCGTCGCTATGTTTCTCCAACAACTCTGCCAGCTTGTACATCAAACGTCCGCGCTCCGCACCGGGTACTTTGAGACCCCAGGAAGTTTTGAATGCCTGTATCAAGGACCGTAATATCAGAAAAGGTGGGATGGTTTACGAGAGGAGGCTAAGACTTCTACCTTGCTAGCGGCCTCTACAGCAATATCGATATCTTTAGCTGTCCCGACTGCAACGCCTGTGATGACCTTTCCTGTCGCTATAATTCAACATCCACATCAGTGTCTGCCAATAAACCTGGACTTGGTGAACTCACTGGGGTTGATGACGCTGCATAGTGTCCCGATCACATCAGTGAGAGACTCCAATATGAAGACCACAGAGCGTACTCGATTGTACCTCCCTCGACGGGATCAACCCACTTCCCATTAATGAACAATCTGCCATAGCAGAGCGTATCGACAAACATGCACTATAGGTGCCCAAACTGCAGAATAGACGCACCCGGTGTTGAGAGTAACACTCCCTTTGAATGTCGGGGTGTCAAATGTATGCGTATACGCTTTGGGCATTTTTATAGTTGGTTCCTAATCGCTTAGTGTCGGTGGAGATGGTGGTAAGGCACAGCGCCAGATAGCAATGCCTGGGCTTGTTATATACCTACCACTCATGGGAACACCACCACTAAGCCGACGTAATCCCTCACCTCATAATGACCCACATAACCCAAACGCCCAGGAGCTTGGTCATACCGGTGGCCTAAAGACGTTCTGGTGAGAGATCGAAGACTGATCTGGATCGTAGCCCACCGAGGCGTGTTCTGTGTTTCTTGTTTTGGGTGAGCACAATTTCGATGACGTCTTGCGTGCGTTATTTTTGCCTTATGAGCTCTATATTATGGCCTCTCTAACTCGCACGTCGTCGACGAAAGTGAGCTGCCGCTATCTCTCTGAATCGTTGAGCTTGGTGTCAGTGATATGTTCACATGGAGGATAACCGGAAGGTTGAACGAAGGCCAATTTGCGCAGCGCAAGTTTGACTCCACCTCATACGCGCTGCCAACGACGTCACTCTCCATCGTATCCTCGGTCTCTCTCACGCCCCTAGCTCCATAACTGTTCTCTTCTTTTTCAGCTTCTCCGTTATATTAATCCCTGCATGCGGTGGGAAATCATAAGGGCAAATATGCGTCCACTAGGCCACACCAATCTTCGGATCGACAAAGCGATATTCTACGAGGCCGCGGAGATATAAGGTGATAAAAACCGTGACAATATCGTCTGGAGATTGGGTTTTCCCACTTTCAAAATGGTGGAGGAAGCGTGTCCGGCAGCTGCATTGGGTGTTCAACATAGGAATGAACCCATCGTCACAGCAGGAAAATTGAATCGGTACCCAACCCACCCCTGCTTTGGGATATTGCGGGAATCAAGTGCCTCAACCAGGATCTGTTTTATTGCGTTGTGCTCCATGAGCTGAGATTGCCGGCATTTGTCCTAAAGTACGGTTTAAACAAAGTGAGGAGAACAAAAGTGAAGACTTACAAACAGAAGTGAACGGAACGCGTTAAGTGTTATTCACAAGTGCCTCGTCGGATGCGGTTAACGCACGAACGAAGAATTGGTCCGAAAATACCGATATCTTTTTCGTGAGTGCCTAGACAGTCTGGTTGATCGCAGAGCTATAGATCCAGAGTCTCATAGAGACAAATACCGGAGACCGCCACGAGAATATGTTGGCACTGGTGCCAAGATCGCATCCCGGAGTATGTAGTCATCAAATAACAGAAGACAATGGATCATACCACGCCTTGCCTCCTCAACGACTCTGCGTGTGCACAAGCTTGAGTTCTTGGGTTGCGGTGGTAACATCTGAACAAAATTTTGACCGCTCAAAACCCGCAAGAATGATTTATAGAAAAATGTGAGTTTGCGCATGACGATTCGTTCCGGTTCGAAAACATCAAGGACAGAGCGGAGGTAATACCTAGCACCATGGGAGGTTTTGTCATTCCCAACCAATTGCACAAGACACCCATACCCACCCACTCTGTGGGCCAGAACTGATCATCATTGTGAGTAGCAGCTTTCTGGTGTCAACCATAACCTCAGTATGGACTTTAGAAGGAATACAGTCATATAGTGAGTCAGGAGCACCATTGGATGAGACTTTCCTTTTACGAGCCATTTTGAATTGGGATCAATGTCCTCCAACACTTGCCTGAGCTGCAAAGCTGGGTCATGGTAATGTGGGTCATCAATGAACTTGGCCACCATAGAAGCATAGACAAAGAGTCCCTCCGAAGCATCCACGACCTTGAGAAAATCACGGTCCTTGGGCCATCGCGGAAGGTCTTTGACGGCGAATGATTTCATTTGGATCTTCTTGAACTCCTTGCGGAGGAAGCGCTCGACACCTTTGCACGCTTCATTTGAACCGACCTTGATATCTTCTTTCTTGTATGATGGGATGACTTCTGTGCGAGAGAAGAACGAAGCGATATGAGGCTCCGGACGACCGGCAACAATTCATACAAGAGGTGAGGCAGGATATACGGCGCAGAAGTTCGAGATGAGCCTGAGGGGTTGGCATTGGCCACGATGGCTCTCATATTCATCTAAAACGGGTATGATCAGGGTTCTGCAGTCGTCGGACGAATGGCTCGACGGGCCTCAATCCGCGCCAGGCATCTATCTGTACTTTAACCACCTTCCCTCACTTTTTCCCTCACCTACCAAGGCATTTGAGACAGTACTTCCATCCCCAGTTTTTCCTAGCAACAACGAAAGATGCTAGTCATACATGGGGTGAAGAAATTCCAAGCATGACAGAACCTGGATGACACATATCGCAAAAGGATCCTCAGTGATATTCGCAAACATTTCTGAGACGGTAGTGATAGGATGGGCCCAGGACAGATGGGGGTATGGAGAGCATGAAAGAGTCGACCTATTCTAATGTTACTGATGGGGGATTGGAGAGTGGTTTTAAGAGCCAATGTATTAGCCTAGATATTGTAACCCAGTTCCGCAGGTACAATAGCTTTTGTCCCCACATTTCTTATTTTCTTACAACGTTGCCTGTCACATTGTCACGTTTCCAGATTCGTGACATATTGTCACTGTATGTGGCTCTGTCACTATGTCACGTTTCTCAGATACGTGACCACTCGTCACCCTATCATGTTCAAATTTTATGCTACTGCTATAAAATAAACGAGCTTGACACAGAGAGACTACACAATCTACGTTCCCATACGTGATGGGAAACGATACGGGAAGATATACACCCATTCAACCGCACCATTCTCTGGTTCAACAAAGCGATATTCTACAAAGCCGCGAAGGGTTACAGGGATGAAAACCTTGACAAGATCATCCGGAGACCCGGTCTTGCTACTTTCAAAACGGTGAAGGAAAGAGTTCCGGCAGTTGCATTGGAGGTTCAACTTGAAAGAGCTTGTCCAATTTTGGTCTTGAGCTTCTTCAAAGTTTCCCCAACGGAAGTGCTGCCCGGGTTCAATCAATGAGTGAGAGGCAAATATAGAAGAACCATACTCACTTCGCAGGAGGAATGCCATGGAGCAGGTATTGACGCCACCGTCTTGGCAGGACCCCTGAATTGATAGGTAATGTATTCGGTCGTTGGGATATCGAGGGAATCAAGCAGTCGAACTGGTATCTGCCTGAGAACATTGTTCTCCATGAACTCGGATCGCCGAGATTCATCCTAAGACAGTGTCAGCGATGCAAAGAGAAAAAAGATAAAGACGACTTACAAACAGAAACTCAGGAAAATCCGATACATTGTTCAAAGACGATTCGTCAAATGCATTTAACGCACGGATAAAGAACGTGTTCTGAAATGCCGGTATGTTTCCAGAAAGTCCCTTCACAACCTGGGTGGCTGCATGGCGATGAATGCAGGTCCTCATAGAGTTATTGTCCTGTTCCTTGTCTTGCGGCCACGAGAGCGATATATTGGTAGTAGTACCGGGACCATGGTCTAGAGTACCTGTTTATCAAGATCTTCAGTAATGCTCCACAACGTAGGACAACTGATTATACCATTTGGTGCCTCCTCAAGGATTCTGGGCGCACATAAAGAATTGAGTTCCTGCACTGCAAGACCAATATCTCGACAGAACCCTGACCGCTCAAAATCCTCGAGATAGTCCGTGAATGATTTATGAAAACATTGGAGTGCACGACGGGGAGCATCAGCTGGCCCGGGAACGTCGAGGACAGAGCGGAAATGATAAGTAGCGCCGTAAGCAGTGTTCTTGGTCATCCCTAACCAATTACACATCGCATTGAAGCTCTTGCCCATCCACGCCGGGATATCATTCGGGCGCCCTAAATGATCTATCATCAGAAGTAGTATCTTTCTAGTGTTAGCCATAACATCAAGGGGAACTCTGGAAAGGATACGGCTGTACAATGCATCGAGGAGTGCCATCGGATGCGTCTTGCCCTCCACAAGCCGCATCGGATTGGTATCAATGACGTCCAACACCTGCTCGAGCTGCAAAGCTGGGTCGCCATAGGCCGGGTCATCGACAAACTTGACGGCTGTAGAGGCATAGGCAAATAGGCCCTTCGAAGCATAGGCAAGCTTCAGAAAATCACGTTCTGTGGGCCACTGTGGGAGGTCTTTCAATGCGGGGGATTTCCTTTGGACCTCTTTCAGCTCGCGGCGGAGAAAGCGCTCGACATCTTCGCAAGCCTGTGTAGAATCAACCCCAACTTCTTGCATCATGGACGCTGGAACTACTTCATCATTGGAGAAAAACGATGTGATGTGAGGCTCCGGGCGACTCGCAACAACCCATATAAGAGGTGAAGTAGGATGTGTGGTGCAGAAATTTGAGATGAGGCGGAGGAGCTCGCATTGGGTATGATGACCTTCACATTCATCCAAACCATCAATCAGGATGAAGAAACGGATGCGGTGAGGGTTGACATTCCATAATTGCTCCACGAATGGCTCCACAATGAACTTCTTGAACTGTACACCCACTGACGTGTGTAGCAGTGATGGATCATTCATTATCGCGTTTTGGACAAATTGACGATGAGGAGGGTGTTTAAGTGTGAGCTGATAGGCGAGCGTCGTGATGGCCTTCGATCCATCGTTGCGCCCATGGATGGAGAAGAAGATAGACGCGCCCAGAATGACATCGGGTTATCGGTGAACGGGGTCTCAGCAATAGTCTGCATGATTGCTGACTTTCCGACTCCAGCTGGGCCCACGACCCAGAGGATCCTCTTCTCACCATTGCAAGTGGTAATGAACAACTTCGTCTTGTTGACGATGGTCAGCCGGGTTTCAGGGTGACAGGGAGGAGGAGGATCACGGGCAGACGAGTCGAATGCCGCTCCGGGTATTGTCTTCTTCAGAAACTTTGACATGATTAAAATAACAATACTCAGTTTGTGGAGATGAACGAAAGAGTGTGTGATATCTCACAGCTATCAGATTTGTGAATACTATTATCGTTCAGGACAGGATTATTCACGACAAAATTCTGAGCACCATTGAAGAAAGCTTCCCTGCCATGCGAGTGCTGGGACCACTGATAAAAAACGTTTCAGATTCCCCGTACAAAGTCGAGACGAAGCACTCACAATCGGCAGTTGACGCGTAGAAGGCTGTCTCAAATCGGTCAAGGGTGGGGATTGGGCTCCCGGGTCAGAGATTGGCATCTCTGGAGGACATTGGGTTGTAGGAGAATGTCGAGCGTGAGTGGGATGCAGGCCAGTCCAGTACGGGTGAGCCCTCTGTCCCAGAAAACGGTGCCGGTCATTGAATGATTGATGGGAAGGGGAGATGCGCATAGAGGACTGTACCGTATGCGGAGGCATGCTCATCGGAATTTGTGAATCAGGGAGATGATCCTGGATGGGGTGTTGAGGGGCCAAGAAATCAGGCTGATTATAGTGCGACTGTGCAGGTAATGTCGTGATGGGTGGTAGGTGTGGGTATAAGCTGTGCGATGCTGGGACATCAAGTAGTTTGCCCGGGGCCAGGGCGAAAAGGTGTTGATTTGTGGAAGGGATGGGAGGACGGATGGCAGATTGTTGCGCATCACTCCCAGAGGGGTCTCGGGGATGATCAGACAGACTATGTTGAAACAGGGAGGGATAAGAAGGAGATATCATGTAGGAAGCGATGGTCGAGGGGTTCAACTGTTGAACGCGAATAGGACGCGGAAGGTTGGGGTTGGACCTGGGCGCTGGGTAACACGACTATAAGTAAGAGGCTGTTCGAAAATCAAAAACATTGCGGTGATATGACAGTGGTACTACCCAGCCAGTCGAAGTCGCAAGTAGCCGAAGGCTAGACATAGGTCGTGGTTTCCTCCTGATTGGTTCATAAGATAGACAGCTGTGACCACGTCTTGATGATGGGCAGATTGGTAAGTGTCCAGGAGCAAAGGCTGCGTAGGCGTCTCCGGTCGGACGACTTTTACAAACGGTGATGGTGGTTGTGCAAGCCATTCAGTGCGTAAATCTAACACAGCCACACCTGGACGAAACTAAATTTGGCCCACAGCTCGTTCACTTCCTAATTTATACGACCATTTCCCTCCGCAACTCTTAATCGCACCAGCCTTTATTGAAAGGCTTGCTCAGTATCGCCATTTATGGGATTTCTTTGCACCTTTCTGCGATGACTTTTGATCCCAATCCGGGTTTCTCGGCCCAGACATCATCGCCTGCTTTTTCTAAACCCGACGATTCCTACATAGCCCGTGAACTGCATTGTTCCAAGAGATTAGCAGTGAGCGAACAGATAATACCCATGGCATCTTCCGCCTCCGCACCTCTCTAGTTCCCCGGTGTCGTGTCGGCCATCAACCCCACAAAACCTTCGAAGGCATTAAAGTTCATACTACCTCGGTAAAATTAACGAGAACTATGATCCGCATCATTCTAAGATACTTCTAGCAACAACTCCTAAATCATACATAACTATATTCCCGTCCGTGATGAGAAACGATACGGTATAAAATACGTCCACTCAGCCACCCCATTCTCCGGATCGACAAACCGATATTCTACAAAGCCGTAGAGGTTTACGGGTATGAAAACCGTAACAAGATCATCTGGACACCAAATCTTCCCACTTTCAAAATGGCGAATAAAGCGATTCAAACAGTCGCATTGAGCCTCTGCCCAAAAGTTGCTTGTCCAATCCTGGTCCTGACCTTCCTCGTCACTTCCTTTACGATAATGCTACCCAAACTCGATAAATAAAGCGAGGTACGGACATAGAAGAACCATACACTCACACGACAGGATTGGTCCAATAGATCAGGTAATGTAGCCATGATCGTAGCAGAACACTTGAATTCATAGTTAACGAATGACTTCATTGGGACATTACAGATATCGAGTATTCCGATTGGAATCTGCTTGAGTACATTGTGCTCCATAAACTCGGATCGCCGAGATTTCTTCTGGGGCGCAGTATCAATATTGTAAAGAGAATAAGCACAACAAAGACTTACAAACAGAAGCTGAGGGAAGTCGTTCCGGAGAACTGATTGATCAAATGAAGTCAACGCCCGGATGAAGAATGTATTCTGAAATGCAGGTCTATTTTCGGTGAGCCCCCAGACAGTTTGATCAGTCGCATAGCAATAGGCCTTAAACCTCGCAGAGTTATTTTTGAGTTGTTCTTCATATGGCCACGAGAGCGATATATTCGCAACGGTTCCAGAACCGTGTTCCAGCATGCCTGTATACGCGGGTCTTCAAATAATATCTTTAGACGCAAGACAAATGATCGTACCATTTGGCGCCTCCTCAAGAACTCTGCGTACGCACAGAGCATTGAGCTCATCAGTCGCACCATCGATGTCCGAACAGAATTTTGACCGCTCAAAGTCCTTGAGGTAGTCCGTGAACGATTTATGGAAACATTCGAGCCACTCCACATCAGCCTCGTCCGGTGCAGGAACATCAAGAACTGAGCGGAGATGATAAGTGGCACCGTAAGCGATGTCCTTCGTCATTCCTAACCAACTACAGGACCCACTCATGCCTATAAACCGGCGGGAACGGGTGTGATTCATCATTAGGAGTAACAACTTTCGGGTGTCAATCATAACATCTGCGGGGATTCTGGAAAGGATACGATTGTATAGTGCATCCAGGAACGCCATTGGATGGGACTTGTCCTTCACAAGCCACTTCGATTTCGTGCCAATGATCTCCAACACCTGCGCGAGCTGTAATACTGGGCTACCATAGGCAGGATCGGCGATAAATTTGACTACGGTAGAGGCGAAGGCGAATAGTCCTTTCGAAGCATAAGCAAGCTTGAGGAAATCGCGTTCCATGGGCCATTGAGGGAGGTCTTGGAGTGCAGGTGATTTCATCTGGATCGCCTTCAGCTCATCGCGGAGGAAGCGTTCGACGTCTTCACAAGACTGCGTCGAATCAACCTCGACATTCTCTCTCTCATATGCCGGGACGACTTGAGCACGAGAGAAGAACGACGTGATGTGAGGCTCTGGGCGACTGGCGATAACCCATACAAGAGGCGAGGTGGGATATGAGATGCAGAAATCCGAGATGAGACTGAGGAGCTTGCACTGAGTTTCCTGGCTGTCGCATTCGTCCAGACCATCAATGAGGATCAAGAAACGCCTTCGATCAGGATTCGGTAATCGATGAATGAACGGCTCGACTATGAACTTGGTGAATTGCACAGTCATTGATTTTTGCAGCAATGATGGGTCACTTGTCATCTCGGTTTGGATGAATTGACGATAAGGGGGGTGTTTCACCGCGAACTGATAGGCGAGGGTTGTGATGGCCTTCGATCCATCGCCGCGTCCCTTGATGGAGAAGAAGATAGACGCGCCCAGAATGACATTAGTGTTAGAGGCGGACGTGGTCTCGGCAGTAGTCTGCATAATCGCTGACTTCCCGACTCCAGCTGGGCCAACGATCCAGAGCACCTTCTTCCGACCGTCGCAATGGTCGATGAACCGCTGGGTCTGTTCGACGATTGCCAGTCGGGTTTCAGGGTGACAGCGGGGAGGAGGGTCACGCGCAGAGGAATCGAAAGCCGCTCCAGGTATTGTTTCTTTAAGAAGCTTGGTCATCACTAAAACCAATAAGTTTAGTTTACAGGAATGACTGGGAAATGTACGATTTCTCACAATTTACGGCGTTGCT
The DNA here is from genome assembly GCA_963576785.1 of Chlorophyllum brunneum. Lineage (NCBI taxonomy): Eukaryota > Fungi > Basidiomycota > Agaricomycetes > Agaricales > Agaricaceae > Chlorophyllum > Chlorophyllum brunneum. The sequence continues at coordinate 408,624 of OY756147.1, read as the reverse complement.
ATTATCGTTGAGGACGGGATTATTCATGACGATATTTTGAGCGCCTGTGAAGAAGCCTTCCCTACTTCCGGATTGCTGAGACTGTTGATGAAAATGCTGCTAATGTCGTTTCAGATCGTTTCGCATAGAGTTCAAACGAACGACTCACAGTCGACGGTTGACCAGTAGAGGGGTGTCTCGGATGGTGGGCAGCTGGTGCAGCATGGGGTGGGGATGGAGTCCTGGAGTGAATACGTTGGGGTACAGGATGTCGAGGTTGAGTGGGATGTTGATTGGCCAAGTGCGAGGAAGCCCCCTTTATGGAGTAGCTCTGAGAGTTCAACAGTTGCTGGGATTGCGACGAGCGCACAGAATCGATTGTACTCGGGAATTGGTTCATCGCGCTCGGTGGATAAGAGCTCTGCACGGGATATTGAGGCACTGAGGAAGGAGGCAGATAATACGGATGTGGGGCCGGTATCGTGGGGGGTAGGTATGGATACCAGTTGCGTGGGGGCTGCTCAGGGAGCCCCGGTTGTCTACTTGGCGCTTGTGAGTGGAACGCGGTCCCGGAGAAGTCCTTGTTCCCAGAGGCATATATGGCAGATGAACCATATTGATATGATAAATGAGAGGGAGTTCTAGTCGGCAAACCGGTAGCTACTGGGTAGGTAAGGGGGTTCGCTGTTGGACGTGGGCGGGACATAGAAGGCTGGGGTGGCACCCAGGCACTATAGATGTAGTTGCTGGGCAACTTTCGAGACCCAGACGGTCCAGAAGGTTCCATGGGGGGGTACCTTGGTGGGCAGGGTAGCTAGATAATGATGGTCAAAAAGAAAGAGATAGATATGGCTGTGAAGAAACGACCGTGCGGGCCGCGCAAGTAGCCGAAAATGACATGAGGCAGGCTGTGGGCCTGTGGCTTACTCCCGAGTTGCCGACTATTGCATAAGAACATCCCGTCGAGATTCAGGTAGATAAGGCTGTAATTACGCCTCGAAAATGCCCAGAGGGCAGGGGAAAGGTGCCAAGAGGCGGTATGCAGGTTCAGGCGCCCAGAACCACATGACTTATATCATATCTCCGAAGCGGCAGTGAGGTGATTGAACCAAATCAATTTACTGTCTTGCTGGAGATAAATTTAACTGGTCTGCACTTCAGTTCCCAGCACTAGCAAAGCCCTGGCTGATTCACAACTAACTGCAGCAGATAAGCACTTTAATAACTACCCACCTTGGCACAAGAGAACCCTTTCCACAATATCAGTAGCCATCCTATTTCTCACTAACATATTCACTTCAGCATGTATAGCCAATTCAAACAATCACAAATCCTTTCTCTTAGCAGCTTTGAGCAAGTGTAAAGAAACAAAAGCATTGTTGAGATGGTTAAAGATTGAGAACACTAATTTAAGGCTATTTGAGACAAGATGTGGTATGATGCAGAATCTTTAGATAAGTAGCATAGATTGTTGAACAGCACAGTACTACACAGTGACAGATGGATAATCTGACTTACTGATAGTTGTTAGAGAACAGTGAGGAACTAGTAAAGAGTTGTGTTATGACCTTAGTCTAGGACTCAGGTTACAAGTCTTTGGATAAAGACAAGGAAGTAGAGAGAAGAGAAAGCAATGATACAATTGGTAAAGCATAAGGAATACATCAAGTATTACTACACTTTATATACTAGTGGTAAGCTCTAACAATAATAGGGAACAGGGTAAGTAAGTCAAAGGGATGAGTAGAATGAGTCACAAAGAGTAAAGCTTTACAGAGTGAAACAGGAGATGAAACAGATACAAAGAAATAATGAGTTGTGAGGTAACAGGCACATGATAGGAATATACTGTCTATCTATAGTTTGTAACAATATCTTTCTTTCTAGATTCATGACCTTATGAATCTTGAGTACTTTTTACTCCTGACTTCCTTAAGAGTGTTTCTTCGGACAATTGGCATAGACATGTACAGTGTAGCCTTTGTGGTTGTGGCAGTTTTCTTTGTGAAAGCATTGACAAGTTGGCATTTGTTGAGGTCAATCATAGGTATTCCTGATTAGCATCTACATCCAATCCGGAATGGGGTGTAGTCTGGTCCTGCTGGAAATAAAGCTATAGTATAGCCTTTGAATGTGGTGGTATCATTTGTCTCACTAGTAATGAGGTTGTGAATGATTTCTTGCTAGTAGTTTTCTTTAAGTTGTTCTTTATCCTTTAGAGTAAGATATGTTTATGGAGGATTGAATATAGTTGGCTTGGTTGGTGGGTCAAAGTGTTGAGGAAACGACCGTAACAAGTTGTTTTGCTGGGGGCAGCAGTAAATGCAGTGGGAGAGAATGTAGAGTCTACTCACCGAGATAATAAGCTTCTATCTGATACTTATAGAAAGGTAATTTGGATAGACAGATATTATTGATAAAACAGTTGATGTCAGAGGAGTAGAGGTCAAAGTCAATTAAATCGATGGAGGTGTTGTACTCAAAGAGATAGGCAATGATAAAGAGGTTGTTCGATTGAACAAGATGCAGGACTAGGTCTGCTATATGGGGTTTATATACATATTGTAACATAGGCAAGTCATACTACATAAAATACTAGGAATACATAGAATGTTCCTTATGACTCCCTTTAACTGTGGCATAGTGCCTGCGGAGTACTGTGGAACATAGTATCTAGTCATTGGTACTATATAGAATAATCTATCAAGTACTTATGACTCTTATTGTATACAGAGCAACTCATAGGAAGTTACTATGGAATAAAGTTACTGGAAAGTAATGGATCAGTCTATTATTATCATAATGACTTCATAGTCTATTTCTAGAATATGTCCGAAACTTCAACACTCCTCCTTGCTCTGTATTGATGTAGAGTTTTTAATTACTCAAACGTCAAGCCAAGACGAGGTCGGAATAGATTGAATTTAATTTTGTCTAAATTCTTTGTGAGAATATCGGCAGGATTTTCAGTGCCTTTCACAGAGAATATTTCAATCTTTCCATCTTCTACCAAATCATGAATGTAATGGTATTTGACGTCGACATGTTTTGATTGTTTTTCTGTTACTGGATTTTTGGCCCAAAATATTGAACCCTCATTATCACCGAAGAGATAAGGGGCCAATGATTGGATACCAATTTCTTCCAACAAATTGACAGTCCAAACAAGTTATTGACTGCAATCTGACCAAGCCATATACTCAGCTTCAGTGGAAGATAATGCAACAGTTTTCTGTTTCCTACTTAACCAAGCGATAGCTCCACTGGCTAATAAACAGAAATATCCAGTTACAGATTTACAACTAATTGGATCACCAGCCCAATCAGAGTCGGAAAAGGCATTAAGGCCTTGCATAGAACTTCCATTATAGGTAATTCTATATTTGCGAGTAGCATTAAGATACTTTAGCAAATGTAAGCCTGCATTATAATGCGCTTTAGTAGGGTTGGTCATATGTTGTGATAATTTGACAGTGGCGAAAGCTATATCAGGCCGACTGCCTATCATTAGATACATAACTGATCCTACTAACTGTTGATACCTCTTTATGAAGTCAGGTGTCGCTTTTCCTGTATTGGATTCGAAGAATGCAGCAGTAGGAGTAGGTCAAGGTTCTGCCCTTAGTCCCATCCTTTCCGCTCTATACCTTGCCCCCCTCCTTCACATATTTGACACATGTATGGAGGAACACCGTGATAGATGGGACTTTGATGTCCTCTCATTTGTCGATGACGGCACTTTAGTCACACAATCTCCGTCCCTGGAATGGAATATCGAAATCCTTTAACACATGTACCGCGAAATGGAGTGACTCATGAATGAATTTGGCCTAGAAATTGAACATGGCAAGTCCAAGGTCTTCCACTTTATGCATGCAAGACAGGACTCGAGTCCCTCTATTGATTTGGGATCACCACTGTTCACAGGTCACATCCCCCTCAAACCGAAAGCCCATTGGCACTACCTTGGCTTCTACTTCGATTGGATGTTAACCTTCAAAGAACACATTCGATTCTACTCCACCAAAGTGATATCCATGATTAAGGCAATGAAAATGCTAGGGAACTCCATAAGAGGTCTGTCCCCCAGCAACAAAAGATTACTATACCGTTCGTGTGTTGTACCTGTGGCAACATACAGATATCGACTATGGTTTCATGATAGGTCACGGACTAAAGGGACCTGTGAAATCCTCAACAAAATGCAATGAAGTGCGGCACTCTGGATTACCGGGGCCTTCCGGACTTCTCCTACAGGCGGTGTAGAGTCCCTTGTGGGGCTCATGCCCATTAAACTCCATCTCCAAAAGTTGGCTGAACGACAAACATCGAGGCTTCATATGCTGGACAATAAACACGCATTGGCAAGATTGATGAAAGAGTATCATTCTTCCCCCTACCGACTTCACATCAAGAATTTCACGGAGATTCAGAAGAAGAAGACACTTGGAGCTGTGATGGATATTTTGCGCCCCACCCCCGAGACTCGGTATATAGAACATTTTAACTCTGTTTCTAAATCTCTCTGGCCCGGATGTAGGTTACTTGACCACTTCTCTACTAATGTATCTTTTACAGGATTTAACCGGGACAGCCCTCACCTCTCGAAGACGCTTTGGGACGATGTTACAATGAACGCAACGACGGACGAAAAATCCATCATTATTGGCACAGACGGCTCGGTCTACCCCAACCCCAACCCGCTCGCCAGCCAGTTCACAGCGGCAGCCACTATTTGACACCTAGATGGCAGGAGCTCTATCATGAAGAGGCTTGGAGGAACTACGTCGACAGACACAGAACTGGTCACGCAGTACTTAGGAATTACCAAGGTACTTGCAACCACAGAATACGACTAGGTCAAATACATTCACGTGTTCACTGACTCCATTGTAGCCTCCCGGCTCTTACTCGATTGTTCGCCGCACTCCTGCCAGCAGCAATCTATCCTCACATCGAAGGCGCTCCTGGCTTGGTTCAGCAAGTCAGACCAACACCACCTTTCCTTCTATTATATGCCGTCAAAGTGTAAATACGGTATACAAAAAGCCACTCATGATTGGATCCAAACAGTTGCCTGGCCTAACCGGGGTAGAAATTACCGAGTCCCTAACTCCGTGGACTACTTATGCAAGAAGTCCGCCAAACAAGCAATCCATACATGGCAGGCCATGTTCAGCTTCAAGAAATACAGTGGTAGCTCCTTCCTCTACCTCCTGGTGTGAGCAAATGGGGCCTCCACTTTACCGTCACACATCAAATCTGGTCCCTGGATACAAGAATGCGGTTACCAGCCACAGCTTTTCACAAGAGCATGTTGCACCATCCTATGCCATGCCCCAATTGGGGAATTTCGACTTCGATTCTTCCCCAACGAGGACTTATCATGCCACCACTGTGACAATCAAATGGTACAGACTAGGTCACACATCCTCTATTGTTGCAACAACTTCGATCATCACTTTGGCATCGACACCATCAAGATTTCTTGCGTCGAAACCCTACTGCGTTCAGCTTCCCCCTAGAACCTGACTGCCCTCGTATCCGCGCTGGGTCAATACCACCGTTACATCATCGTCAAGTCCAAAGGAGGTTTGGGTCTGCACCTGCGTAAATCCTTTTCTTCCTTTTCATTTTTCTTATGCTCTCCCGGTTATGGACTTTAAATTCATTTCTCTGTCTCTCCCTCCCCCGCTCGTCTACTATTTTATATATAGTTTTCATTCAAAATTCATTCCTCCCATGGTGTCTGGGCAAATGCTCTCTCACATGCTAGTACCGTTTGTTGTTCCCTCTTGTGATTGCGAGTAGATAGTTTCTCTCTATCAATTTCTCTCTCTCACTCTCTCTCTTTCTGAATTCCTCTCTTCCTCTTTCTTGCTGATCAACGTAGGTACCAAACATCTCTCTAGTGTACGTGCTAGATGGCGTCGAGTCTCGAGGGATTAGTTTACACATAGTTTACTTTCCCTGCTCTGAACATTCTGTACATTCTAACTTTGTATGTATGTACATGCAGACTGCATTCGAGCACTGCTATATAAATTGTTGATAAAAAAAAAAAAAAAAAAAAGAGAGGTTACTGAGGAGATAGAAGAAGAGACAAAAGAGAATTTTGTCGAAGGCTCTGAGTAGGCGCAAACCCATGAGCCAATAAACCTAGAGTTTCTGTTTTATGTCACAATAGACGATATGTGATCCCGCAAAAATAAAACTTGACGTGCAAACTTCTCCTCAATTCAACGATCAGAACAAAGAAAGGACCCAAACAAATCACCACACTGGTAGATTCTGGATGCACACACATGTGTATAGCACAGAGGATAGTAGAAGAAGAACAGATCATGACCAAACCCCTCGAAATCCCGATATGAGTAATCAATGCCGACAGAACAGAAAACAAAAAGGGAGAAATAACAGATATGGCACAACTGGTACTAAGCAATGGCAAACACACAAAAGAAATTGAAGCAATGGTAACACAACTGGAAAGCGCAGACCTGTATCTTGGACACGATTGGCTAGTCAAGCACAATCCAGAAATTGACTGGACAAATAACATAGTATGCTTCAATAGATGCCCAAACAACTGCACTACACACCACAACGATATACAGTTCAACGAAAGAATATGCATGGTAAAAGAACATATAGAGGAGAAGAAAACTGACCAAACAAACCCAGAGGACTTACCAACATACCTGTAGCCATATACACACCTGTTCAACAAAAAGAACTTCGACAAACTACCAGAACATACTATATGGGACCACGAAATAAACCTGACAGAAGACACACCACCAGTATTACAGTCCAAGGTCTACCCAATGACATTAATGGAGAAACAAGAACTGCAAACATTCCTCGACGAAAATATCGCCTCAGGACAAATTTGACCATCACAATCTCCCTACGTGACACCATGCTTCTTCATACCCAAAAAAGATAGAACCAAATGACTAGTACAAGACTACAAGAAGCTAAATGAACACATAATCAAAGACAAAACACCACTTCCACTCATAAGCAAAGTTATTGATAAACTCAAGAACATGAAAGTCTTTAACAAACTTGACATCATCTGGGGATACAATAATGTCAGGATAAGAGAAGGTGATGAATGGAAAGCAGCATTCGTAACAAACAACAGACTATTCGAACCAATGGTCATGTTTTTTGGAATGAGTAACTTGCCAGTAATGTTCCAAAGGATGATGAACACTGTCTTTCGGGAAATACTACATGAAGGAGCAGTTGTCAACTATATGGATGATTTCATCATACTGGGAACCACACAACAGGAACTTGAGGACAGAACAAAGTGATTTCTTGATATTGTGGTGAAGCACCAACTATATTTCAAAAGATCGAAATGCATATTCGATACAAAAGAAATACCTATACTAGGATTTGTGGTTGGACAAGGCAGTGTTAAAATAGAGGAGGAGAAAGTGAAAGCAGTGAAAGAATGGCCAACACCCAAATCCCTAAAAGTGTCAAAAAATTCCTAGGATTCGCAAACTTCTACCAATGATTCATTCATGGCTTCAGTAACATAGTAGCCCTGCTACACAAACTGAAGAAAAAGGACACACAATGGGAATGGACAGAATGACAACAGAAAGCCTTCGAAAGGATCAAGGAAAAGATCACAAGCGAACCAGTACTAGTAATGCCACAAGACAAGGGTCAATACAGGGTAGAAGTGGACGCATTAGGATATGGAGTAGGAGCAGTATTATCGCAAAAACAAGAAGGAAACTGGCACCCAATTGCATTCCACTCAAGAACAATGACACCCGCAGAATGTAACTATCAGATCTATAATAAAGAGTTACTCGCCATTCGAGAAGCAATCAAGACCTGGAGACAATATCTACTCGATGCAGATGAACCATTCGAAATATGGACCAATCACAAAAACCTGGAATATTTCAGAAAACCACAACAACTCACAGGATGACAAGCAAGGTGGCAGATAGAGCTACAAGAATACCATTACATGCTAAAACATATCCCTGGAAAAACCAACACAAAAGCCGACGTCTTGTCAAGACTAACAAAAACGGACACTACTCGAGACAACACCGACATCACCCTACTACCCAACCACTTATTCGATGACAGCACAATCACCACAATTCGACAAATTTGAGAAATCTCAGGGGAAGAAGATCTGAAACACCAAATACGAAAGGAGACAAGAAGAGAAACACAATGGCTAAAAGAAAAAGAGAAGTGACCAAAGGAGATATGGGAAACAGATGGGATACCAATGTTTGAAGGAAGGATATATGTCCCACCCAACAACCAAATATGACAAGAAATACTACGACAACACTACGATGAAACAGATGTAGGACATCCGGGACAATATCGAATGATTGAACTCCTTAAACGGAGTTATTGGTGGCCCCAGATATACAATGACGTCAAATGATATATCTGAGGATGTGAAGCATGCCAACAAAATAAAATACTCCAAACAAGACCAACAACACATCTCCATCCGTTACCAACACCAACAGAACCTTGGGAAGAGATATCAATCGACATGATAGGACCACTACCAGAATCAGATGGATATGATGCAATACTTGTCATAGTCGATTGTTTCAGCAAAATGATCAGATTGCGGGCAGTCAACACCACCTTAACATCCAAGGAGCTAAGAGATATCTATTGAGATGACATATGGAGAACATATGGAATACCCTGAAGAATTATCAGCGATAGAGGCCCACAATTTGCATCCAAATTCATGGCAGAACTATATCAAGCAACAGGAACCCAGCAAAACTTATCCACGTCATACCACCCACAAACTGACAGTTAAACGGAGCGCATCAACCAGGAGGTTGAAACATACCTCAGAAATGTAATAAACCATGCTCAAGACAATTGGAAGAAATGGCTAGCCATAGCAGAATTCCAATACAATGACAAAATCCACACAGCCACCGGATATTCGCCATTTGAAATAGTTTATGGTCGACACCCCTGGAAAGGAGACATAACAAGTATCACCAAAGCACCTGCAATCACGGAATGAATACAGGAGTTACAAAACATGCGACAAGAAGCGACAAAGATGTTGCAATGCAGTCAGGAACAAATGGAGAAATGCAACAGCACTAAGCCGGAACACGAGTACACCCCAGGAGAACAAGTTTGGCTTGAAGCAAGTAATATCAGGACAATGAGACCAACCAAAAAGCTGGATCACAAACAGTATAGACCATTCAGGATAAAAACAAAAATAGGCAAAACAAGCTACCAATTGGAACTACCTGAAACATGGGCGATACATGATGTATTTAACAGCAGACTCCTCTCCCCCTATCAAAAACCCAAGTTTGACAGCCAGCACACCCCACTACCACCGATGCCCGAGATTATCAATGATGAAGAGCAATATGAGGTAGACAAAATCCGAGAACATTGCAAAAGAGGACGATGAAATCAATTCCTAGTACACTGGAAAGGGTACACCTCCGAAGAAGACACATGGGAGAATGAGTCAGAGTTAGGAAATGCTAAGGAGGCAGTTCAAGAATTTTTAGACAAGATTTCGAGGACAAAACCTATAAAAAGGGGGGGTAAAAAGCAACAATTATGAACAACAAACCTCATGTTACAAGAGATCACTACACTCGACACATCTCACGCTGTATCCATTGCACTCTAAACTTTGCCGATTACCTTCACAACACACCATGCACACTGAACGCAAACCCACCCCTTTCCCAGCCAACGATGCAGAATTTGAACAAGAACTTAACAACCTCCTCGATGCCCAGTCCACCAAAGATCAAATTGAACACTATACTGCCACAACCAAAGGACTCACATACATTGCCCATGCCATCAATAATCTCCAAATCCAAGCCAAAGCCCTGAGCCACATTCTACTCGTCACTACTACCAGAGCCCTTCCCACTGCCATGTCAACGGGGAAACATGAACTCATAAAGGAGCTATTAGACAAAGCAGCCACTGACCTCAACGTATTAGTGCACTCTGATGCAAAAAGATGCATCCAAAGTGCCTTAATCATGACAGGTGAAAGACTCAATCACCTCACCAACTCGAGTGACAATCCCACCTACAGACTTGCACGGAAACTAATGGATCTCAACTCATACATCCCCACTACCTTACCCGACAAGCCGCCCTACCACAAAGATGATGAACAAGACTGGTTAGATGAAGGAATCGAGGGAATCAACAAATCTGTCCCAGACTATCTAATGGAACTGGACATGTGAGATGAAGTAGACCACCTCCTTATACAACTACCTGATATGGACCCGCCACCCAAACCAATGATATTCAATCTACCCCCATCTTATCTTACACTCAAAGATGGAGGACAGTTCGAAGAAAACTATTGGAAAGAGATAATACACAACCTTGTCGCAGCTGAAACAAACAATACCGCTACATTCAAAGGATGCACCATAGCCCTCTTCAGAGAAGGCCAAGACTATGCCCCCTTTTGGATTGGATGTTGATACAAATCAGGAACCCCAATGATTGGTCCTACCAAATATCAACTTGTCAACGCCTTACACAAAGAACAAGATAACAAGTAGACTACGGTATTTCATGGGGTCATAAAAGTAAAAAGGGAGGTATTGTTATGAACTATAGATAGACAGTACATTCCTATCATGTGCCCATCACATTTATCGTTCCTACGTATCTGTTTCATCCCTTATGGCTGTACTCTTATTGACTCATTCTACTTGTCCCCTATAACTCCTTTACTCTGCTCCTTTATTCTTGGATTGTACCACTAGTATATAAAGTGTAGTAATACTTGATGTATTCCTTACACTTTACCAATCGTATCATCCCTTACTCTCCTCTCTACTTTCTTGTCTTTATCCAAAGACTTGCAACCTGAGTCTTAGGCTAAGGTTGTAACACTATAGCATCTGTGGTCTAGCTTCTTGGTTGGTCTCGTTGTCCTGATGTTGCTTGTTTCAAGCCATACTTGTTTTTCTAGGATGTATTTGTGCTCTAGTTTGGTACTATTATATTTTTCTATTTGAGTCTGACTATGTTGCAACATCTTAACCATTTCCTGTCATATGTTTTGTAACTCCTGTATTTGTTCTGTGATTACAGGTACCTTGGCAGTGTTTGCTATATCTTTTTTCCAAGAGTATTATGTGTAAATTATTTGGAATGGCAAGTAACATTATATTTCTATTATGTGCCTATTACCTTATAGTTATCATTTTACCATATTTGTTTCATCTCCTGTTTCACTCCTTAAAGCTGTACTATTTCTGACTTGCTCTACTTATCTCCTATGACTCTATTACTCTATTCCCTTATATTATTAGCACTCACCACTAGTATATAAAGTATAATAATACTTGATGTATTCCTTATACTTTACCAATTGTATTGTCCCTTTCTCTTTTCTCTACTTTCTTATCTTTATCCAAAGACTTGCAACCTAAGTCCTAGACTAAGGTCATAACAAATAAGTCTGTTTAAGGAGTTCAATCATTCAGTGTTGTTCTGGATGTCCTACATCAGTTTTGTCATAATGTTGTTGAAGTATTTTCTATTGTAATTTGCTATTGGGTGGTACATATATTCTTCCTTCAAACATTAGTAATTCCTTGGCTTCCTATATCTCTTCTGGTCATTTCTGCTTTTCTTTCAACTACTGTGTCTTCCTTTTTGTTTGCTTTTGTAGTTGGTTTTTTAATTCCTCTTCTTCTGAAATCTCCCAGATTTGTCAGATCTCAGTGATTATGTCATTGAATAGATAGTTGGGTAGTAAGGTGATATCAGTGTTGTCTTGGGTGGTGTCCATTTTTGTTAATCTTGATAGTATGTCTACTTTTATGTTGGTCTTTTTAGGTATATGTTTCAGTATATAGTGGTATTCCTGTAGTTCTAGTTGCTATCTTACTTGTTATTCTATAAGTTGTTGCAGTTTCCAGAAGTTATCTAGGTTTTTGTGGTTAGTCTATATTTCAAATGGTTCTTCTGCATCAAGTAGATATTGTTTCTATGTTTCGATTGCTTTTCAGATTACAAGTAGTTTTTTGTTATAGATTTGGTAGTTATATTCTGCTAGTGTCATTATTCTTGAGTGGAAGGCAATTGGGTACCACTATTCTTTTTGCTTCTGCTCCTACTCCATAGCCTAATATATTTACTTCTACTCTGTCTTGTCTCTTGTCTTGTGGCATTGCTAGTACTGGTTCACTTGTGACTTTCTCCTTAATTTCTTGGAATGCTTACTATTATCAATCTACCTATGTCCATTTTGGGTCCTTCTTTTTTAGCTTGTGTAGAAGTGCTGCTATGTTACTGAAATCATGTATAAATTATTGGTAGAAGTTTCTGAAACCCAGGAATTTTTTGACATCTTTTAAAGACTCAGATGTTGACTATTCCTTTACTACTTTTACCTTCTCCTCCTCCATTTTAACATTGTCCTGTCCAACCACAAACCCTAATATTGAATAAGCATTTTGTTTTTTTGAAGTATAGCTGGTATTTGGCTACAGTATCTAGAAATTGTTTTATTTATTCCTCAAGTTCTTTCTGTATAGTTTCCAGAATAACAAAGTTGTTCATATAGTTGACTACTGCTCCTTCATGTAGTATTTCTCAGAATTGTTATGTCCCAACCTTGAACCTATGTTAGAGGTTATGATAAATTCTCAGAAGCTATACTACTTGTACTACCACCATAATCCAATAATACTGTTATTGACTTTCTACTTTACCTCACTTGGAAATATATGTCATACTTATATGTATGTAACACTGATGGACTCTACTTATGCACCATCAAAAATAACCTCTATAGTACTTGGAATAATAGTTGGAAAGCATGACCTATTACCAAGAAAACAATACAGCACCCTCACCAACTGGGAGCCATCCATCAACAATCCACTGAGGACGCGGGACTCTTTCTGACCCACATCATCCGGGGAGCTTGGACAAAGAAGAAGAAGACATTGGTGCTTGCATTTGATGTCACCCAATTCTTCCCCTCTCTTACCATGACCTACTTGCCAACATACTAGGACGGTAGGGGTTCCCCCCTCAGATTGCGGAGTTCTTCAACAAAGAATGCCACACTACTTACCGGTGGAACAACGAAAGCTCCCCGGAATATGATGCAGCAGTAGGAGTAGGTCAAAGCTCAGCCCTTAGTCCCATTCTCTCTGCCCTATACCTCACCCCCTCCTTCACATATTTGACATTTGCATAGAGGAATACTGCGACAGATGGGACTTTGATGTCCTATCTTTTGTAGATGACAGCACCTTAGTCATGCAGTCTCCATCCCTTGAACGGAACGTCAAAATCCTCCAACACATGTACCGCAAAATAGAGCGGCTCATGCATGAATTTGGCCTTGAAATTGAACACAGTAAGTCCGAAGTCTTTTACTTCACATGCACAAGACAGGACTCCAATCCCTCTATCGACTTGGGATCCCCACCATTCACTAGCCGCACCCCTCTTAAACTGAAAGCCCACTGGTAATACCTCAGTTTCTATTTCGACTGAACGTTAACCTTCAAGGAACACATTCGCTACTACTCCGCCAAGGCAATATCAACAATCAAGGCAATGAAAATGTTAGGGAACTCCGTACATAGTTTGTCCCCTAGCAACAAAAGATTATTATACCATTCGTGTGTCATACTGGTGGCGACATACAGATACTGACTTTGGTTTCATGACAGGTCACGGACTAAGGGGACCTGTGAAATACTGAACAAGATGCAGTGAAGTGCAGCCCTCTGGATTACCAGGGCTTTCCGGACATCTCCCACTGGCAGCATAGAGTCCCTTGTGGGGCTTATGCCCATTAAGCTCCATCTCCAAAAGTTGGCCAAATGACAAACGTTGAGGCTTCACATGTTAGACGATGAACATGCATTGGCAAGATTGACAAAAGAGTATCATTCTTCCCCCTACCGCCTTCACATCAAGAATTTCACAGAGATTCAGAAGAAGAAGACACTTGGATCTGTGATGGATATTTCGCGCCCCACCCCCGAGACTTGGTATATAGAACATTTTAATTCTGTTTCTAAATCTCTCTGGCCTGGACATAGGTTACTTGACCGTTTTTCTACTAATGTATCTTTTATAGGATTCAACCAGGACAACCCCCACCTCTCGAAGACACTTTGAGACAATGTTTCAACAAATGCGACAATGGACTTCAAGTCCATTATTATCAGCATGGATGGCTCGGTCCACCCCAACCTTAACCCACTTGCTAGCCAGTTTATAGCAGCAGCCACTATTTGACACTTAGACGGAGGAAGCTCTATCATGAAAAGACTCGGAGGAACTATGTCGACGGACACAGAATTGGTAGCACAGTACCTGGGAATTACCAAGGTACTCGCCACCAATGAATACGACCAGATTGAACACATACATGTGTTCACCAACTCCTTTGTAGCCTCCCGGCTTCTACTCGATTGTTCGCCACACTCCTGCCAGTGACAATCCATTCTTACATCAAAGGCACTCCTGGCTTGGTTCAGCAAGTTGGACCAACACCGCCTGTCATTCTATCACACTCCGTCGAAGTGTAAATACAGTATACAAAAAGCCACACACGATTAGATCCAAACAGTCGCCTGGCCTAACCGGGGTCGAAACCACCGTGTCCCTAACTCCATAGACTACTTATGCAAGAAGTCTGCTGAACAAGCCATCCACACATGGCAAGCCATGTTTGGGTTCAAAAAATACAGCGGTAGCTCCTTCCTTCACCTTCCGGCACAAGCGAATGGAGCCTTTGCTCTACTGTCGCACATCAAGTCTAGTCCCTGGATACAAGAATGCGGTTACCAGCCACAGCTTTTCACAAGAGCATGTTGCACCATCCTATGCCATGCCCCAATTGGGGAATATCGACTTTGGTTCTTCTCCAACGAGGACTTATCATGTCACCACTGCAACAATCAAATGGTCCAGACTAGGTCGCACATCCTCTATTGTTGCAACAACTTTGATCATCACTTTGGCATTGACACCATCAAGGCATTTGTCAACTTCTTGTATCGTAACCCTACCATGTTCAGCTTCCCCCCGGAGTCTGATTGCCCTCACTTCCACGCTGGTTCAATACCCCCGCTACATCGTCATCAAGTCCATCAGAGGTTTGGGTCTGCGCCTGTGTAAATCTTTTTCTTTTTCTCTTTTTCTTATGCTCTCCGGGTTATGGACTTCAAATTCATTTCTCTATCTCTCCTTCCATCACTCGTCTACTATTTTATATAGCTTTCATTCAAAAATCCATCATTCCCGTGGTGTCTGGGCAAATGCCCTCCCACACGCTAGTACCATTTGTTGTTTCCCCTTGTGTTTGCAAGTCAATAGTTCCTCTCTATCAATATCTCTCTTTCACTCTCTCTCTCTCTGAAGTCCTCTCATTCCTTTTCCCGCTGATCAACTTAGGTACCAAACATCTCTCTAGTGTATGCACTAGATGGCATCGAGTCTCGTGGGGTTAGTGTACGTATAGTTTACTTTCCCTGCTCTGAACATTCTGTATGTTCTACCTTTGTATGTATGTACACGTGGACTGCGTTCGAGCACTGCTATATAAATTGTTGATTTAAAAAGAAAAAAAAAAGAAAAGACAACAATACAGTACATTTATCCATACATGTACACTTGTGGTCCAATGCTTGAAGTACTCATTCACCAACAAGTTGCCAATGGAATCTATTATATAGAAATGCAACTAAAAGACTTATCACCAGATAATGAACCTACTGTACCTAGCAGTAACAGTAATGACTCTTCCCATCCACTATTACAATCTACTTAAGCCTTTGTCAAGTCATCCAAGTCTTACCTCTCCAAAGAACCAATCATGTTAATGTTATTCTTATTATCTAATCCTGATCAACCTATGGATGCAGTTCTTCCATTACCACCATTATTACCATCATCACTATCTATTATCTTGTCCTATACATCCTATGACTGCAGCTATTCTAACAAATCATTATCTGAAATCTTCAAGAATGAGTAAGTACTCATCTGTTTCATTATCATCAGTTTTACCTTGTCCTATATTTAGTTGTTTCACTCTTATCAGTTTCATATCTATCTTTAGTAGCATTTGATCTTGTACTTCATATCTATCAGTTTTACATTGTAAAACTTGTTTCAGTCTTGTTATTTATACTCTGTAGTATTTATAAAAAAAAAGTAGTTAGTATTAATAGCCAACTGTATTAGGAAGTCAAAGCTTAAGCTTTGATCTTCTACAGGGATAGCCTTCTTGATTGCCTAAGAAGAGTTTCTGTTGACAGTTACTGTCAATCAATAGAAGATTGCTTAACTGCTCATTCTCTACTTGCTCTCATTACTCAAGGGTTACAAGATAAATGGGATTCCCATTTCTTAGTTGAGTAATAATAGTTTGATAATATTTGCTTATCTAGTTACTTAGCTAAGATAGGTATTAAGACTATATCCTAGAGGTTGCATCCTCTTTGATTACCTTTAGTAGCCAAATCCATAACACTACCTTTGCAAATTAATTGGCAAAGTTCTTCCTTACTTGGCTTAAGCATAGACAAATCAATATCAATGTTCCACTTATATATTTATGGAAAAGATTGTAGTCTTTCAGGTATATACTCATTTTCTCCTAGAACATGATTACTAAGGCCTGGCAGGGCATTAGGTTGGATAGGATTCCATTGTCCTTGTCTTGGCTAACCAAAAAGTTTGTACCTTTTGTAGTCCCTAAGAATATTCTTTGAGTATTGTTGGTCACCATAGATATCTCCTTCTCTTTATAGAACCTGAAAAGTAGTTCAATCATGAAGTTTTCTCAGTACTTTGAGGTATGAAGATCTCTTCTGGAATAGGCATAGAAGCCCAGTTTTATTTTTATTTTTATTTTTTTTATATCAACAATTTATATAGTAATGCTTGATTGTAGTTCACATGTATAGGCATACAAAAGATACAAGTACAAAATGTTCAGAGAAGGGAAAGTAACTAACCCTGTGAAACTTGATGTCATCTAAATCAAAACCTAAAGTGTTCTTTGGTAACTATGTTGTTTTGTTTAAGTTTAGAAGAGAAAGAGAGGAAAAGAAATGGATAGAGACTGATAAAAGAGAAACTACCAAGTCACAATCTCAAAAAAAAAACAACAAACTGTACTAGCATGTGGAGGGGCACTTTCCAGACACTACAGAAATGATAAATGATGAATGAAAACTATTTAAAATAGTAGACAAGTGGAAGAGAGGGAGATAAGAGAAATAAGGGTGAAAACCATAACCAAAAGCAAAAGAAAAAGATAAAGAAAAAGGACTCATACAGGAGTGGACCTGAATTTCTGGTAAACTGGATGATATAGTGGCTGTGAATATGCCTATTACTGATGATTAAGTACTTTAGGTCTTAGAGGGAAAGTAAAGACTGAAGGATTTCATTACAAGAAGTTGGCTAACTCCTTGATAGCAGTAATAGGGTAGTAATGGTCAAAGTGCTGATAATAATGGAGGATGTGGGAGTGGGTTGGAATAAACTGACTACTGTAGTGATTACAGGAGAGGTCTTCATTAGGGAAGAACCTTAATTGGTACTCCCTGATGGGGGTATGGTATAAAATAGTTCGGCATATTCTCACAAAGAGAATAGGAGCCCAGTCATTAGCATGTGGATTAGGCACAGGTGTAGTCTTCTCAATATCATTTTCAACTTTAACTCCTCCTAGAGGCCAAGATGGTATAGGTAGAGAGAGAGATGGAGTAGGATCTTTGTAGGATAATCCTAGAGAAGATTCTCTGAAAGAAAAAGAAGGCAGAGGCAATGGAGTCTGCTCTCTAGGACTAGGAGTATGAGTTTGTGGACAAGGAGATGATGGCTGTGGTCCTATATACAATACACTTGGGCTGGATAGT
The DNA here is from genome assembly GCA_963576785.1 of Chlorophyllum brunneum. Lineage (NCBI taxonomy): Eukaryota > Fungi > Basidiomycota > Agaricomycetes > Agaricales > Agaricaceae > Chlorophyllum > Chlorophyllum brunneum. The sequence goes on along the minus strand of OY756147.1, from coordinate 390,697 downwards.
TCTGGAACAAATCTATCCTTCTTGATTATTTGAATTGTTATTATTGGGCAGCAATTGGCCCTGTTGTTCAGACTGTGATAGACATTTGGAGAAATAAAGTTCATTGAAGACAGCATGGGAGAGACAAAGATAGAATTGTTTCACTAATAGTACATAAACTTGAAGTTACTGTTATTACCTGTGTAACTGATAAAGATTATCAATTCTAATTTGGGTGCAAGTTTGTCTTGCCACATCTTATTAGGAAGGTATATGTAGACTTTACAACTGAACACTTGGAAATGAGAAACCTCAGGTTTCCTTCCAAACCATGTCTTATAGGAGGTGACCTATTTTAGGTGCTTCATAAATGTCCTCTTATAGACATGAGTGGCCATATCAAATGTAAACTCCTAGTAGCTAGCCAGAAGGCATACTTCAAGTCACATAGATTGTGACTTTTCTAGAAGTATTTGATTAAAATGTTCAGTATACCCATTCCATTTGGTGAATATGTAGCACACTAGTTTTATGAAGGATTCCTTTCTCAGCAAAGTAGTCCTTGAGTTCCTGAGACATATATTCTCTTCTATTATTAGAGCACACACACTTAATGTGCTTGTCTGTCTGGTTCATGACCAGCTTAGTATATGTCTTAAAGGCATATATAGTATTTAATTTGCTGTACAAGAAAAAGATATGTGCAGAGAAAGAGTAGTCATCAAAGAATATCATAACCTATTTGTACTTGTAATAAGATCCAACAGGGAGTTCCTAAAGATCTGTATGGATCAATTCAAGGATCTCAGATATGTGAGATATAATCTTATGGTAGGTCTTGTCTGGCAGCTTTCCAAGTACATAACTAGAACAAACCTTCTGTTCTTTTAGTAGAATCACTGGAACAGATTCCATATGTTTTGGCATGTAATCCAGAGCCTGATTGGATGGGTGTGCAAATCTTCAATACCAGACATCATAGGATGTAGTATTCTTATTGATTGAAGCCAAGAAGAATCAAAGATCTTCTTTATGCAAGATATATAAGTTAATGAAGTGAACTTGGTTCAAAGAAGCCCCTTGGCAACAATATCTGCTCAGATAAGGTTTATCACAAACATCACAAATGACAGTCTTCCCATTAGACATTTCTGCAATCAAACTGGTTTTATCTATGATTGATCTAGTTGAGAAAAGTCTCATATCTAACTTTGGTATGTGATATACTAGGTGAAGACACAAGGTTTACTACTGAACTTTGCCAGACTCAAGTCTGTCTCTAAATAGACAGTGCCATAGGATCCAATAGAAAGGGTAGATCCATCTACAATCTATACTGATCCAAAAGAACCTTTAACAATATTGACTAGATCCCTTTTGTTTGAAGTCATATTAAGGGAGGTACTAGAGTTCAGAAGCCATTTATTGCCCAATTTATGAGGTTGGCTATTTTATGTGCATCCACATACACTATTGCAGCTATGTGTTATTTTATACATGTTCTTGACTTTTGAGAAAAGAGAAGAAAAATGTATTTCTGAAGTTTTATAATTGTGCATAATTATGTACATAAGTAGTCTGGCTATTTATCCAAGATTCTACATTGGCTGAGGCTGTACTCTATACACCCAGTCAAGAGTCTTCTTGGACATCAGCAACACATATAAAATACCTGCAGCAATCTTTAGATTTGTATGAAGAATAAGCAAGTTTTGGCTTACCTACCATTACTTTATCAGAATAATCCTTGTCTTCTAATCCCATTGACACTTCATCCTCATCCTTCTTGATAGTGGTTAGAGCAGGGATGCTCATGACTGGTTCAGCAGCTGGCATAGCATCAAATAGTTTGTCAACCCCTATAATAGAGGCAGTTATTGCAGGAGAGGCTAGTCAGGGAATAGGAATGTTTCCTATGTGTTTCTTATAAAGATCCAAAGCTTTTACCTTGGCAGTCATGTACAGAGATGGGCAGTGCCAAGGATCTTGTTACGAATCATAGACCGTTCATTCCTATCATGCGCCCGTTACCTCGTGTACTCTCATACTCGTTTCATCTCCTGTATCACCCTAGAGGCTGTGCCTCCTACCTGACTCGTTCTACTCGTCTCCTCTGACTCCGTTACTCGACTCCCTTATTATTAGCCTCCACCACTAGTATATAAAGTGTAGTAATACTTGATGTATTCCTTACACTTTACCAATCGTATCATCCCTTCTTCCTCTCTCTACTCCCTTTCCTTTATCCAAAGGCTTGCAACCTGAGTCAGAGACTAAGGTCGTAACATTTGGTAAAGTGTCATTCAACTCACCTTGCAAGAGAGGTGCCACTATTCGAAGCTAGGCTTGGAATAATAGCCTCCGACCAGGACAACAGTATATGAGCAGCAGTAGCTCATCGAGAACACCGAGAAGACAGAGAGCTCCGAGACCAACAGACATCCAGGGTTCACCCGTAGCAACAGGATCCAAACGATCAACAGAACCAGAAATCCCTGAAGGCCTTAAACGGCAGAAATCCGAACACAACGTAGACAAGACCACAGCTCTATTTGAAACCGAATTCGACACAGAAGTCGCCGAGAACACATCCGATATAGATATCGCCAAAACCTACGAAGAAGAATCCGAACACAGCACAGACGAAGAACCAGCTCCGTTTGAAGAAGAAATCGACACAGCTTTAATCGAAACCGAATTCGACACAGAAGTCGCCGACGCCACAGCCGATATAGAAATCGCCGAGACCTACGAAAACGAACACAGCGAACCAGAGTCAGAACCAGAAATGACAGACGAAATCAATGTACCAAAGAATCTAGCCCCGGAACCAGGTTATTTCAATGGGGATAGGGCCAAATTTGACGATTGGTGGAGAGCCATATCCTTATGGCTAATGTTCAACAAGATAGATGAAGAAGAACAGAAAATAGTAGCCATTTTGGCAAGGATGAAAGGAGGACTAGCAGGTCCTTACGCCAACACGCAACTACAAGCCATCCAGAATAAGAAAACACCGGCTTGGGAGGACTTTACGAAAGAAGTAGAAGCCACATTCTCCTTGGGGAATAGGAAAGCCATAGCCGAAGGAGAAATCGAGACGTTCAAACAGGGAAAGAAGAACACAGCAGATTTCTTAATCGAATTCGAAGCATTGAAAGCCCAAGCAGGAACAGACGACACACACGCGATATTCCTTCTCAAGCGCCACACCCGAGCAGACATTATTCGAACCATAGTAGGTTACCCGACAACCTCCGTCCCAACAACATACAGTAAATGGAAAACCATGATCCTCGCAGTAGGACAAGGTTACGAAGCAACAGACATCACCAGAGGAGATGTCAAAACCACCACCGGAGTTATCTATGGGGGAAGAGGACAACCCATGGAGATAGGACGACAAAGGGCAGACACCGATCAGACTGGAAAACCGAGGTGCTACAATTGTAACCTCTATGGGCATATTGCCAAATACTGCAGGAAGAAAACAAAAGTCACGTACACCAAAATAACGTGTTACAATTGTGGTAAACAAGGCCATATCTCGAAGAACTGCTGAGCACCCAAGAAAGCCCATATCAGAGAAGTCAACGAGGATGATGAACAAGAAATAGAGGAGAAAGAGGATTTTGTCGAAGGCTCCGAGTAGGCGCAAACCCGCGAGCCAATAAAACTAGAGTTTCTGTTTTATCACACAATAGACGATACGTGATTCCCCAAAAACGAAACTCTACGCGCGAACTTCTCCTCGACTCAACAATCCAAACAAGAAAAGGACGAAAACCAATTACAACTCTGGTAGACTCCGGATGCACCCACACGTGCATAGCACAACGAACAGTAGAAAAAGAACAGATCCCGACTAAAGCCCTGGAAACCCCAATCAAAGTAATCAACGCCGATGGAACGGAGAATAGAAAGGGGGAAATAACAGACAAAGCACAATTGGTACTAAACAACGGCAACCACATGGAACAAATCGACGCTCTAGTAACACAATTAGAAAGCGCGGACTTATACCTGGGACACGATTGGCTGGTTAAACATAACCCGGAAATCGATTGGAACAATCATGTCATACGATTCACGAGATGTCCAGAAGATTGCAAAATATCACATAGTGACATACAGTTCAACGAGAGAATACAGACAGTCAAGGAACACATTGAAGAGAAAAAGGCAGACCGGACGGACGATGAAGATCTACCACCATACCTCCGACAGTACACCCATTTATTCAACAAAAAGAACTTTGATAATCTACCCGCACACACGGTATGGGACCACGAGATAAATCTGTCAGAGGATGCACCTTCGGTACTGCAGTCCAAAGTTTACCCAATGACAGTAACGGAAAAACAGGAACTACAAAAATTCCTTGACGAAAATCTCGCCTCAGGACGTATCAGACCATCACAATCCCCCTACGCCACCCCATGCTTCTTTATACCAAAAAAAGACGGAACAAAACGCTTGGTACAAGATTACAAGAAGCTGAACGAACACACTATCAAAGATAAAACGCCACTACCACTGATAAGCGAAGTTCTAGACCGACTAAAGGACGCAAAAGTGTTTAATAAGCTCGACATCATTTGGGGATACAACAACGTCAGAATCAGGAAAGGAGACGAATGGAAGGCAGCGTTCGTAACAAACAACGGATTATTTGAACCTACGGTCATGTTCTTCGGAATGAGCAATTCACCGGCAACCTTCCAAAGAATGATGAACACGATATTCCGAGAACTATTACATGAAGGAACGCTTGTCAACTACATGGATGACTTCGTCATTCCAGGGACCACACAGGAAGAACTCGAGAAAAGAACGATACGGTTCTTAAACATTGCAGCCAAACACCAGCTCTACTTCAAACGATCAAAATGTATGTTCGACGCGAAGGAAATACCCATACTGGGCTTTGTGGTAGGACAGGGCAGCGTTAAAATGGAGGAAGAGAAGGTGAAAGCAGTAAAGGAATGGCCAACACCCAAATCCGTGAAGGATGTCGAAAAATTCCTTGGCTTTGCAAATTTCTACCGACGATTCATACAAGATTTCAGTAACATAGCGACACCACTACATGAACTCAAAAAGAAAGATGCACAATGGTCATGGTCAGAACGGCAACAGCAAGCATTTGAAAAAATCAAGAAGAAAATAACGAGCGAACCAGTACTAGCAATGCCCCGAGATAAAGGACAATATAGAGTGGAAGTAGACGCATCAGGATACGGAGTAGGAGTGGTACTATCACAAGACCAGGATAACCAATGGCACCCAATCGCCTTCCACTCAAGAACAATGACACCGGCAGAACGAAATTACCAAATCTACGACAAAGAATTATTGGCAATCCGAGAAGCGATCAAAACTTGGAGACAATACCTACTCGACGCCGACAAACCATTCGAGATATGGACGGACCACAAGAACTTGGAATATTTTAGGAAACCGCAACAACTCACCGGGCGACAAGCGAGATGGCAACTGGAACTACAGGAATATCACTACACGCTAAAACACATACCCGGTAAAACAAACACGAAAGCAGATGTGTTATCAAGACTAGCGAAAACAGACACAACCAGGGACAACACAGATATCACGCTATTACCCGACCGCTTATTCGACAACACTACCACCGAGATCAGACAGATGTGGGATATATCGGGAGAAGAAGACCTGAAACACCGACTACGAAAGGAGCAGAGGAGAGAAACACAGTGGTTAAGAGAAAAAGAGAAACGACCAGAGGAGATATGGGAAACTGATGGATTACCCATCTTCGAAGGAAGAATATATGTACCACCAAACACCGAGTTACGCCAAGAAATACTCCAACAACACCACGACAAAACGGACGTAGGACACCCGGGACAACACAGAATGACTGAACTCCTCAAAAGGACATATTGGTGGCCACAAATGCGCAATGATGTTAAATGATACATCAAGGGATGTGACACATGTCAGCGAAACAAAATACTCCGAACACGACCTACCACACATCTCCACCCGCTACCAATACCCACCGGACCATGGGAAGAGATATCAATCGACATGATAGGACCACTGCCAGAATCGGAGGGATACGACGCGATACTTGTCATAGTTGATCGTTTCAGCAAAATGATCAGACTACGGGCAGTTAACACCACCCTATCATCCGAGGAGTTAGGAGATATATATCGGGACGACATATGGAGACAACATGGGATACCACGCAGGATCATCAGTGACAGAGGTCCACAATTCGCATCAAAATTCATGGTGGAACTTTGCAGAGCAACCGGCACCCAACGTAACCTATCCACGGCATACCATCCACAAACAGACGGTCAAACGGAGCGCATCAACCAAGAGGTTGAGGCCTACCTCAGGAATGTAATCAATCATGCACAGAACAACTGGAAGAAATGGCTTAGCACGGCAGAATTCCAGTATAACGATAAAACACATAGTACCACAGGACATTCACCGTTCCAGATAGTATACGGACGACACCCATGGAAAGGAGACATCTCAAACGAGATCAAGGCTCCAGCAATCACGGAAAGAATACAAGAACTACAAGACATACGCCAAGAGACGATCAAGATGCTCCAACAAAACCAGGTACAGATGGAGAAACGGAACAGCGCAAAGCCAGAACATGAGTACCAAGCAGGAGACCAAATTTGGCTGGAAGCAGACAATATTAAGACAACAAGACCAACGAAAAAACTAGATCACAAGAGATATGGACCCTTCCGAGTAAAGGAAAAAATAGGAGAAACAAGCTACCGCCTGGAGCTACCTGAAACATGGGCGATACACGACGTGTTCAACAGCAGACTACTTTCCCCCTATCATAACCCCGAGTTTGACAGCCAGCGCACTCCACCACCACTGATCCCCGAGATAGTCAATGATGAGGAACACTACGAAGTAGACGAAATCCGAGGACACCGCACAAAAGGGAAACGAAAACAGTACCTAGTACACTGGAAAGGATATACGTCCGAAGAAGATACATGGGAAGACGAAACAAACTTAGACAGCGCCAAGGAAGCGGTACAAGAATTCGTAAGCAAGATTTCGAGGACGAAACCTATAAAAAGGGGGGGTAAAAAGCAGCAATTATGAACAACAAACCTCGCATCTCAAGTAACCACTACACTCACCGCATCACTCGTGGTATTCACTTCACCCTTGATTTTGCCAACTATCTCTACAACACACCATGCCCGCCAAACGCCAACTTACCCCGTATCCCTACCTCAAAGAATTCGAAGAACTCGTACCAGAAAGGACCAACCATGAAGAAATCGTAGAAGGAGAAACACTAGTCGACACCATAATACTATTGGGAGCAGCAGTAAAGGCAACCCAAGAAGGAGCCTCGAAAATTATGGACACATTATCCGACGCCACTCCAAGACTCAATCAGTTCATCATCGACGAAGGAAGGAGAGACCAACTGGAGAGGCACTTGTACGAGATTAACGACGACTTACAACTCCTCGTTATCTCCAACATACGAGCTCGGATGCACAGTATCCTTGTAGCTCTAGCCGAACGACTCAATACGTACGAATCAAGAAGCACAGATAACCTCTCCCACCACATCGTTAACCGACTACTCGTTAGCAACGACCCGTTCCCCATCCAACATCACATCTGCCACACATGCGAACAAAAGACTCAAGAAAGAACCGTCGCCGACCAACTACTCCACCCCGACATCGAAGAAGAAGTCGCTCACCTCCAGACCATACTCACCACGGTAGTACCCCCCATCACACCCATGACTTTCCACCCGCCGACAGGATATAATACGTTGAAATCAGAAGGTGAGAAGGACAACGATTACTGGAAGGACATCGTGTACAAACTGTTAAGCAACCACACCAACGACAACACCACGTACAACAATCACACCCACTTCCTGTTCAAAGAAGGACCGCCACACACACCCCTCTGGATAGGCTTACGCCGTGTTGACAAAGCACCTCTCATCGGAGGAAACAAGAAGGACTTGGCCAGAGCCCTGGGCGCGGCCGTACCTATGAACGAATAAACACTCGTCGCGTTTTATCACCATCACCAAATCCCATATGCCTTACCCTACAAAGGACCTTTACAGTAATACATATCATGGGGACATGAAGCTTGAAAAGGAGGTATTGTTACGAATCATAGACCGTTCATTCCTATCATGCGCCTGTTACCTCATGTACTCTCATACTCGTTTCATCTCCTGTATCACCCTAGAGGCTGTGCCTCCTACCTGACTCGTTCTACTCGTCTCCTCTGACTCCGTTACTCGACTCCCTTATTATTAGCCTCCACCACTAGTATATAAAGTGTAGTAATACTTGATGTATTCCTTACACTTTACCAATCGTATCATCCCTTCTTCCTCTCTCTACTCCCTTTCCTTTATCCAAAGGCTTGCAACCTGAGTCAGAGACTAAGGTCGTAACAGATCTTGAGTTTTCTTCTCAGCAGGATTTGTTATCCATGAGAAAAGAAAAAGAGGAAGAGGAATAGAGAATTATACCTTATTAACAAGGCTGTAAGTATTTTTCTTTAGGTTAGTTGTCAACCTAATAAAGCTGAAGTTGACAGAACCCATTGTATAAGCCAGTTGTCTGGTATCATTCCTAAAGAGAGCTGGTTGCCCAGTATTAACCTCATTCATTCAGCTTTTGTTGCTTCTATGTTTTCCACATTGGCACTTCTTCTTATCTTTCTTACCCTGCAGCTACTGCTGGTGCTGGTACTACTACTGCTAGCACTGCTGCTGCTACTACTGGCACTATTGCTACTACTGCAAAGGTTGCTGTTACTGCTACTGCTGAGGACATGACTGCTGCCCTTGCTACTGCTGCTTCTGTAGGGGACCATACTGTTACTGCTACTGCTGCTACCCCTGATAACATGGGGGTATACCTTGGGGTTTCATACCACTAAATTTATTTATTTTGTGGTTTATTTTAATAGTTGACTAGTAATTCATGATAGTGTTTCGGACCTTAGCAAACATGTTACAAATGGTTATGTTGGCTGTGAGGAAGGGTATGGTGATATTCCACTAGTTTGGGATACTAGCAAGAAGGGTTATTGCCTGGATCACCCCCAGAATATTGTAGTCACCAGTAGCTGTTAGTATAGTGATTCCAAATGGGTGATAGGACCAGATGGATCCTGGTCAAGATGGAGACAGAAATGAATTGTCTCAATATATTTGCTATCAAGTTCTAACACAGAAATGATGCCATAAGCAGTACATATCATAGTTCAGATCTTGGCAGTATCAGTAAAGGGCCAGTTTATTATATCAGCTGGCAGTTTAGACTTCATAATTGTGTGGACCATTTTGGTAAGTTGTATATAAGCAGTATGCTTAATATCATTGTGGAGAGGGTTGGGACCAGTTATGTTCTCTTGCAAGTTGACCAGATTTTCAGTCACATAGTACTTTGGAAGAAGGGTGTTGTTATGAACTATAGATAGACAGTACATTTCTATCATGTGCCCGTCACATTTATCCATTTCACCTATATGTTTCACCCTTTATAGCTGTACCTCTTCTGACTCCTCTTATTTGTCTCTATGACTCCTTTACTCTGTTCCTTTATTCTTAGTTCTTACTACTAGTATATAAAGTATAGTAATACTTGATGTATTCCTTATACTTTACCAATCGTATCATCCCTTACTCTCTTCTTTACTTTCTTGTCTTTATCCAAAGGCTTGCAACCTGAGTCTTAGACTAAGGTCATAACATTTGGTAAAGTGTCATTCGACTCACCTTGCAAGAAAGGTGCCACTATTCACAGCTAGGCTTGGAATAATAGTCTCTAACCAGGACAACAGTATATGAGCAGCAGTAGCTCATCGAGAACACCAAGAAGACCAAGAGCTCTGAGACCAACAGATATCCAGGGATCACCAGTAACCACCAGATCCAAACGATGAACAGAACCAGAAATCCCTGAAAGCCTTAAATGGCAGAAATCCGACCACAGTATAGAAGAAGATACAGCTCTTTTCAAGACCCTATTCAACACAGAAGTTGCTAAGACCACATTCAACATAGAAGTTGCCGAGACCCCATTCGATACAGAAATCGCTGAAGCCACATCCAACATAGAAGTCGCCAAGACCCACAAAAATGAATATAGTGAACCAGAGACAGAATCAGAGATGGCCAATGAAATCAACTTCCCGAAGAACCTAGCCCCAGAACCAGGATATTTCAATGGAGATAGAACCAAGTTTGATAATTGGTAGAGAGCAATGTCTTTATGGACACTCTTCAACAAAATTGACAACAATGAACAAAAGATAATTAGAATATTAGCTCGAATAAAAGGGGAACTCGCAGGTCCCTATGCCAATGCCAAATTACAAATGATTCAAGATAAGAAAATACCGGCATTCGATGACTTTGCAAAGGAGATGGTAGCTATCTTCTCCTTGGGGAATAGAAAAGAAATAGCAGAAGGGGAAATCGAGTTGTTCAAACAGGGAAAAAAGAACACCATGGACTTCTTAATAGAGTTCGAAGCATTGAAAACCTAAGCAGGAACAGACGATGCGCATGCCATATTCCTCCTCAAATGACACACCAGAGCAGATATTATCTGAACTATTGTAGGCTACCCATCAGCCTCAATCCCAGATACATACAGCAAATGGAGAATAATATCTGTCTATCCGAATTACCTTTCTACAGGTATTAGATAGAAGCTTATTATCTTGGTGAGTAGACCCTACGTTCTCTCCCACTGCATTTACTGCTGCCCCTAGCAAACAACTTGTTATGGTCATTTCCTCAACAGGTTATGGGCCCCGGTAGCCTTACCAATGGTTAAACCATTATCATTCCCTCTAACCAAGATAGGATGATAGGGCTTTACCTGACAGAGTTATCCTTGCATTTGATCATTGCTGATATGAGAATTTTCTTCTAGAAAGAAATACACTCGACAAAAATATTATGTCTACTAATAATATCGTTGCTGGTTTGCCTAAGCTCAATGGGCCCAAGAACTATGCATTCTGGTCTAGAAGGCTTCAGGATGCCCTAACCCTCACTGGCTCCAACCAGTCAGGATGGACTGTGACAGATCAGAATCTCTCCCCTAAAAATGCCACCATCTTAACAGAGGAGGATAGAAGGAGAGATCAACTTCAAGGTCAGGCATTGGCTGTTATTAATGGCATCTTACCTGATTCCCTATTACTTCATGGGCATGATACTCCTGGATTCCTCTGGACTGATTTGAAAACCCGCTTTGGGACACCTTCTCCTGCCGCGGTGTATTCAATTCTCCAAAGAATGTTGCGAAAGTGCATTTCAGGGAATCAAGATCCAGCAATGGATCTAGCTGAATTGAGAACAATGGCTTCTCAATTAGAAACAGCTAAGGTAAAATTGCCAGAAGTTCTTGGCGCGATGATCGCTTTGAACGCATTACCACCGGATTGGAATGCTGTGGCTCAAACAACATTGGCAAATAATCACGATGTTGTAGATATGACCTGGGAGGTAGTTCAGCAGGCTATAAATGCTGAGTGGTCAAGACGTGAAGGGTCAAGACCTAACATGTCTAACCCCCAAGCATCTTTTGCCGCGACCGCTAACTACCAAACTCGCCCTCAGGGCAATATCCCCAGGACTCGCCCTGGACCACCCTGGAACCGCTTCCACCCTGGAGGCGATACCAGGGCCCAGCCTGCGAGAGGTCCACGCCACCCTGCCAATCCGAGTGGGCAGCCCCCTCAGCCTTCTCCCCCTTCTCCTACCTGGATTAACGTCCAGAAGAAGAAGAAGAAGCCCAAGAAGTGCCAGGGTAAACCCCAAGCCCACATGGCGGGCTTCGCCACTGCCACGGAACCGGCAGTCCGTCGTTTCACTGGTCCGGGGATGACCCCCTTCGACCTGATGAGGCGCATGGACACGCCTCGACCCGTTCCCGCTCCCGCTCCTCCGACCACTCGTGTACTTGTGAGTGAGAGACCAAAACCGCTTACTTGGGTTAATCCCAAAAAGGTCCAGCAGGCACGAGAGAATGCTCGTGCTGAGCTCGAGAAAAAGGTGCATGCTGAAGCACGAAACTTATGTTTCACCGCCCTGCTCGAAAACTCACTGCGGATCCAACAGGTGACCACCTGGCGCGACCACGTCACTGGTCCTTCGCCCATGCAAATGGCGAAGAAACGTGCCCTCGATCATTATGATCGAAGAATGCATGAGGTCTCTCATCCCCATGCCCAACAAGGATGATTGGTGACACCTCCTGGTGCACCTTCCGTTCCTTCTGGTCACCCCCCAGGTTGTACCTGTGAGGGTCACACGAGGGTGAGTAAATGGTTCCTAAAGCATAGTAACCCTGACATTAACACGACTCATGTCCGCTTCTCTTTCCTCTTACCCCTTGGTTTACTATATACCTTATTGGTTTCTCCCAAATTTGGGACGAAAATTAATTTGGCTATGTACCATGTGGTAAAGATCCCAAGCATGGACTCTGTCACCTGGGGTGACTCGCTTGAACCCAGAGAGGTTCAGCCATTCTACCTTCCTCCTCGGGAGGAAATAGTAGCTCTGGCTGTCAGGACCTATGATGAGGAGTTTCCTTCTCTTCCTCGGGCCTCCCCTCTGACAGAGCAATTTCAGAGTAAGAAATACTCTCTTACAAGACCACTTACAGGTGACCTGCCACACTTACAGTGTTGGTAGATGAAGCCTTCAAGCGGCTTGAGAGCGAGAAGGAGGTTGACAACCTCATGGCACTGGCCCAGGATGTTGCCTACGACATCTATGACCCCAGGAACCCTGCGAACATTGCAGGACCCTCTTCTGGACCTCTTCTGAAGTCTCCTAAGTCCGAACCCTTTGCTTTGGCACCTCAATCTGAGGTGTCTCTTGGACTTTCATCGACCGACTATGGAAGTGACTTCAAGAAGAAGGGAGAAGCTGGGTATGTGATCAATTTGATCTCAGATACTCTTACTAACCCTGATACACAGTCCTGTCACTAACATGCCAACTGGCTGACTTCATAAGAAGGGCAAGGGCAAGGGAAAGGGACATTGGGGGCTGGGCATGTAAATACTCAATTGGGATCTTTAGGATCCCATAATCATGTATTTTCGTGTGTAACAATAAATGAGAAGTGTTTTGACACTTCTCAATTTTCCTGTTTCTCAACGCAAATGCCCGATCAGTATTTAAGAGTACTGGACCAAATTAGATCTCGATCAATAGGCAATGATCAAAGTATAATGCCACTAGAAGAATATAGTGACATATGGTTATTAGACTCAGGAGCATCATGTCATTATACCCCTTATGCAGAAGACTTTATCAACTTCAAAGAACTTGAAGTTTCGATCCCAATTAAGACTGTAGGAGCACAAGGCCCCTATCTTAATACGGTTAGTCTTGGTGCAGTTATGCTTAAGCATAGAGTCTATAACGGGAAGACTAACAGCGTTCAACCAATGCAGATATTAATATATCCAGTCTTCCTTCTAAAAGGAACCTCTGAACAACTAATGTCAGTGGGACAGTTATGCCAAGATGGCAAAACTGTTAGAATAGATGCCAACAAATCAGTAATAGTTGATAGCGAAGGAAATGCTATTCTTCAAGCATATCCTTCAGCAAGTCATAACACTACTTTACATTTTGTTAATACCAAAATTGTACACTCGGAACAAGCAGCTATGACTGCGGATCCAATCATTGGCTACAAAGTTGTACATGCGAGATTAGGACATCCCTCTAATTGTATCCTCAATCATTTTGAGAAAAATACAATTGGGTTTACTCTGGTGCAGATTCCTGAGCAAAAACCAGTCTGTGACGGTTGTGCCAAGGGAAAGATGCACCAGAAACCCTTTAGAGAGAACCCTACATACACAAAGCATCCATTCAAAAGAATTCACTCGGATTTAGTTGAACTTCCGATTCTTTCCTACCATAAATTTAAATGGGTTATGACTATAATGGATGACTTTTCCTCTCATGGATGGATTCGCTTCCTCCATAAGAAATCAGAAGCAGCAGAAGAAATGAAAAATTTCATTACCTTAATTCAGACTCAATATGAGACTAAATTAAAACATCTCTGCACTGATAGAGGAGGAGAGTATGCGACTGACGAGTTGCAATCTCATTTGCGCTCATTAGGGATTATACATGAGACTAGTGTACCACACATACACCAACAAAATGGTCAAGCAGAATGCTTGAACCGAACTCTAATGGATAAAGCAGAAGCCATGCGGCATCATGCTTGTATTCCTGATGGTTGGTGGGAGTTTTCTATAGATCATGCAATACATATCTATAATAAAACACCGGTATCACAGCTCATGTGGAAAACACCTTATGAAGTGTTGAATCAGAAGATTCCAGACATCTCCAAAGAGAGAGTCTTTGGCTATGGTTCTTATGTCTTTCTCCCAAAAGAGATAAGAGACAATAAACTGATAGCGAAGTCAGAACTCATGATTTTCCTTGGTTGGACATCTGATAGGAAAAATTATCGTTTCATGAGGCACCTAAATGGAAATGTAATCTATACATCTCCAACAGCCATATTCAGCGAAGAACACTTCCCTAAATATGTTGGGAAGAAGTAAGAAGAACGGATGAACCAACCATCATCTTCTACTTCTCAAAGCACACCTTTGGAAGTTATTGTCTTCCATGCTCCAGATCCATCTACTGGTTTACCTTTTGATAAACCACCAAGCCCTATTCCCCGAACTTCTCCCAAAAGTTCTCTGGAAGATAGGACTTATAGATCTGTTCATGGCCAAATTCCAACTCCTTTCCCTGAACCTAAAAAGAATAAAGGAAAGGGAAAAGCACTGAATATCAATACCAATGTTCAGGAGGAGTAGGGTGGTATTGTGCAAAACATTCTCTTTCCACCAAGAGAAGCACAAATACCAGAAGACAATGACAGTGATGGATTATCATATACTGATCCACCCAATCACCCTGAAGGTCCGAACCATCCGCCTTCTCAAAGAGATGATCCGGATAAACAACTGTTCATATCCTATACCCCTGTCAAAGATGATCGGGATGCTGGTCCTTCTGTACCACGAGGTCACTCGGATCAAATACCAGTTCCTGAAATACCTCAGAGACCGCAAAGAACCAGAAAAGTACCTGAACATCCAGGAAACTTCTATGGTTCTACAAAGTATCTGACCAAAATTCTCCAGGAATATGAGATGTTCCAACCTCCTAAGTCAAAGTTGACAAGTTCTATGAGTAGACCTGTTAGACAAATTCAATCAGAGGCTTCCAAACCTGGAATAATCGATAGATGTTCTCAGCATGAAGCTTCTACATTAGAAGACTTATGCAGAGAAGGAGGAGTAGGGATGATCAATTATCTGTGTACTCAAAAAGTTGAATCACCATTAGTTCCTATTTCTTTTAAGGATCTACATCAACTACTATCAGAAGAAAAATCTAAATGGTGGAAAGCGTGCTTAGAAGAGTTAAAATCACTCAAAGAAAGACATGTTTATGACTTAGCTAAACTTCCACCTGGAAGAAAAGCTGTCAAAAATAGATGGGTCTTCACACCCAAATCAGACGGTCGATACCATGCTCAACTAGTAGCAAAAGGATTCTCTCAGATAGAGGGAATCGATTATGATGAACTATTTTCACTAGTAGTCTGTTATGAGACAGCACAACTCATATTTGCAGTCGCTATCCTTAACGATTGGGAAATGCTCAGTTTAGATGTTAAAACTGCTTATCTCTACGGAAAACTGGATGAAGAACTCTATATGGAACTTCCAGAAGGTTTCAATACAGGTCGTGGTAATATGGTTTGGAGATTAAACCAAGCCATTTATGGACTAAAGTAATCTGGACAACAATGGTGGAAGAAATTGACTAAGTCAATGACCGACCTAGGATTTGTCCGATCCAAACTAGATGCTGGAGTCTATTATTACTACAACTCTGAAACCAAAGAGCTTATTATAGCTCTGGTCTATGTAGATGACTCAATGTTCATCAGAATCAGAGGCTCTAGACTTCTACATGAGAAGCGAGCACTCTTTATGAAGAAATGGGAATGCCGAGACCTTGGTCCAACCAAAGAGTTTCTTGGCATGAAAATTTTGCAAAATCCTATAAACCAATCAATCACCCTAGACCAAATAGATTATCTAGGAAAAGTGCTTGATCGATTTAAAGTAATTGGAAAGGAAGAAATCCCATTACCAAATGGATTTATCTTCGAATTTAATATAGGACAAGCAACACCTGACTTCATAAAGAGGTATCAACAGTTAGTAGAATCAGTTATATATCTGATGATAGGCAGTTGGCCTGATATTGCTTTTGCCACTGTCAAATTATCACAACATATGACCAATCCCACTAAAGTGCATTACAATGCAGGCTTACATTTGCTAAAGTATCTTAATGCTACTCGCAAATATAGAATTACCTATAATGGAAGTTCTATGCAAGGCCTTAATGCCTTTTCCGACTCTGATTGGGCTGGTGATCCAATTAGTCGTAAATCTGTAACTGGATATTTCTGTTTATTAGCTAGTAGAGCGATCGCTTGGTTAAGTAGAAAACAGAAAACCATCACATTATCTTCCACTGAAGCTGAGTATATGGCTTGGTCAGATTGCAGTCAATAACTTGTTTGGACTGTCAATTTGTTGGAAGAAATTGGTATCCAATCATTGGCCCCTTATCTCTTCGGTGATAATGAGAGTTCAATATTTTGGGCCAAAAATCCAGTAACAGAAAAACAATCAAAACATGTCGATGTCAAATACCATTACATTTGTGATTTGGTAGAAGATGGAAAGATTGAAATATTCTCTGTGAAAGGTACAGAAAATGCTGCCAATATTCTCACAAAGAATTTAGACAAAATTAAATTCAATCTATTCTGACCTCGCCTTGGCTTAACATTTGAGTGATTAAAACTCTACATCAATACAGAGCAAGGAGGAGTGTTGAAGTTTCGGACATATTCTAGAAATAGACTATGAAGTCATTATGATAATAATAGACTGATCCATTATTTTCCAGTAACTTCAATCTGTAGTAACTTCCTATGAGTTGCTTTGCATATGATGAGAGTCATAAGTACTTGATAGATTATTCTACATAGTACCAATGACTAGATACTACATTCCGCAGTACTCTGCAGGCACTATGCTGCAGTTAAAGGGAGTCATAAGGAACAATCTATGCATTACTAGTATTTTATGTAGTATGGCTCGCCTATGTTACAATATGTATATAAACCCCATGTAGCAGACCTAGTTCTGCATTTTGTTCAATTGAACAACTTCTTCATCATTGCCTATCTCTTTGAGTACAACACTAGCATCGATTTACTCGACTTTGATCTCTACACCTCTGACACTGACCGCTTTATCAATAATATCTGTCTATCTGAATTACCTTTCTATAGGTATTAGATAGAAGCTTATTATCTCAGTGAGTAGACCCTACATTCTCTCCCACTGTGTTTACTACTGCCCCCAGCAAACAACTCATTACAATTGTTTCCTCAACAAGGGAGGTTACTGAAGAGATAGAAGAAGAGACAAAAGAGGATTTTGTCAAAGGCTCCAAGTAGGTGCAAACCTGTGAGCCAATAAACCTAGAGTTTCTGTTTTATTCCACAATAGACAATATGTGATTCCACAAAAATAAAACTCGACACGCGAACTTCTCCTGGACTCAACAATCAGAACAAAGAAAGAACCCAAACAAATCACCACACTGGTAGATTCTGGATGCACACACATGTGCATAGCACAGAGGATAGTAGAAGAAGAACAGATCATGACCAAACCCCTCGAAATCCCAATATGAGTAATCAATGCTAATGGAACCGAAAACAAGAAGGGAGAAATAACAGATATGGCACAACTGGTACTAAGCAATGGCAAACACACAGAAGAGATCAAAGCAATGGTAACACAACTGGAAAGTGCAGACTTATATCTCGGACATGACTGGCTAGTCAAGCACAACCCAGAAATCAATTGGATAAACAACATAGTACACTTCAATAGATGCCTGAAGGATTGCACCACACACTACAATGATATACAGTTCAACGAAAGAATATGCACGGTAAAAGAACACATAGAGGAAAAGAAAACCAATCAAACAAATCCAGAAGACCTACCAGCATACCTGCAGCAATTTACGCACCTGTTCAACAAGAAGGATGGAACCAAATGACTGGTACAAGACTACAAGAAGCTAAATGAACACACAGTCAAAGACAAAACACCACTTCCGCTCATAAGTGAAGTTATCAACAAACTCAAGAACACAAAAGTCTTTAACAAACTCGACATCATCTGGGGATACAATAACATCAGGATAAGGGAAGGCAATGAATGGAAAGCAGCATTTGTAATGAACAACGGGTTATTCGAACTAACAGTCATGTTTTTTGGAATGAGCAATTTGCCAGCAACTTTCCAAAGGATGATGAATACTGTCTTTCGAGAAATGCTACAGGAAGGAGCAGTTGTCAACTACATGGATGATTTCATCATACCCAGAACCACACAACAGGAACTTGAGGACAGAACAAAGCGATTTCTCAACATTGCGGTAAAGCACCAACTATATTTCAAAAGATCGAAATGCGTATTTGATGCAAAAGAAATACCTATACTAGGATTTGTGGTTGGACAAGATAGCATTAAAATGGAGGAAGAGAAAGTAATAGCAGTGAAAGAATGGCCAACACCCAAATCCCTAAAAGGTGTCAAGAAATTCCTAGGATTTGCAAACTTCTACTGATGATTCATTCATGACTTCAGCAACATAGCAGCCCCATTACACGAGTTGAAGAAAAAAGACATGCAATGGGTATAGAAGGAACAACAGCAGCAAATCTTCGAAAGGATCAAAGAAAAGATCACAAGTGAACCGGTACTAGTAATGCCACAAGACAAGGGTCAATACAGGGTAGAAGTGGATGCATCAGAATATGGAGTAGGAGCAGTATTATCGCAAAAACAAGAAGGAAACTGGCACCCAATTGCATTCCACTCAAGAACAATGACACCCGCAGAATGTAACTATCAGATCTATGATAAAGAGTTACTCACCATTCGAGAAGCAATCAAGACCTGGAGACAATATCTACTCGATGCAGATGAACCATTCGAAATATGGACCAATCACAAAAACCTAGAATACTTCCAAAAACCACAGCAACTTACAGGATGACAAGCAAGGTGGCAGATGGAGCTACAAGAATACCATTACATGCTGAAACATATCCCCGGAAAAACTAACATGAAAGCTGATGTCTTATCAAGACTAACAAAAACAGACACTACAAGAGACAACACCGACATCACCTTACTACCCAACCACTTATTCGACGATAGTATGATTACCACAATTCAACAAATCTGGGAAATCTCAGGAGAAGAAGATCTGAAACACCAACTATGAAAGGAGACAAGAAGAGAAACACAATGGCTAAAAGAAAAGGAAAAGTGACCAAAGGAGATATGGGAAACAGATGGAGTACCAATGTTTGAAGGAAGAATATATGTCCCACCCAACAACCAAATACGACAAGAAATACTACAACAACACCACGACGAAACAGATGTAGGACATCCAGGACAATATCGAATGATCAAACTTCTTAGACGGAGTTATTGGTGGCCCCAGATGCACAATGATGTCAAATGATACATCAGAGGGTGTGAAGCATGCCAATGAAACAAAATACTCTGAACAAGACCGACAACACATCTCCATCCACTACCAACACCAGCAGAACCTTGGGAGGAGATATCAATCGACATGATAGGACTACTACCAGAATCAGAAGGATATGATGCAATACTCGTCATAGTTGATTGTTTCAGCAAAATAATCAGATTGCATACAGTCAATACCACCTTAACATCCGAGGAGCTAGGAGATATCTATCGAGATGACATATGGAGAACATATGGAATACCCTGCAGAATTATCAGCAACAGAGGCCCACAATTTGCATCCAAATTTATGGCAGAACTATGTCGAGCAATAGGAACCCAACAAAACTTATCCACGGCATACCATCCACAAACCAACAGTCAAACAGAGCGCATCAACCAGGAGGTTGAAACATACCTCAAAAATGTAATAAACCATGTTCAAGACAATTGGAAGAAATGGCTAGCCACAGCAGAATTCCAATACAATGACAAAATCCACACAGCCACCGGATATTTGCCATTCAAAATAGTTTATGGTTGACACCCCTGGAAAGGAGACATAACAAGTATCACCAAAGCACCTGCAATCACGGAATGAATACAGGAGTTACAAAACATGTGACAAGAAGCGACAAAGATGTTGCAATGCAGTCAGGAACAAATAGAGAAACACAACAGCACTAAGCCGGAACACGAGTACACTCCAGGAGAACAAGTTTGGCTTGAAGCAAGTAATATCAGGACAATGAGACCAACCAAAAAGCTGGATCACAAATGGTATGGACTATTCAGGATAAAAACAAAAATAGGTGAAACAAGCTACCAATTGGAACTACCTGAAACATAGGCGATACATGATGTATTTAACAGCAGACTCCTCTCCCCTTATCGAAAACCCGAGTTCGACAGCCAGCGCACCCCACCACCACCAATGCCCGAGATCATCAACGATGAAGAACAATATAAGGTAGAAGAGATCTGAGGACACCGCACAAGAGGACGATGAAATCAATTCCTAGTACACTGGAAAGGGTATACCTCTGAAGAAGACACATGGGAGAATGAGTCAGAGTTGGGAAATGCTAGGAAGGCAGTTCAAGAATTTTTAGACAAGATTTCGAGGACGAAACCTATAAAAAGGGGGGGTAAAAAGTGACAATTATGAACAACAAACCTCATGTTATAAGAGACCACTATACTCGACATACCTCATGCTGTATCCACTGCACCCTAAATCTTGCTGATTACCTTCACAACACACTATGCACACCGAACGCAAGCCCACCCTTTTCCCAGCCAACAACACAGAATTTGAACAAGAACTTAACAACCTCCTCAATGCCCAGTCCACCGAAGATCAAATTGAACACTATATTGCCACAACCAAAGGACTCACGTACATCGCCCATGCCATCAACAACCTCCAAATCCAAGCCAAGGCCCTGAGCCGCATTCTACTCGTCACCACTACCAGAGCCCTCCCCGCTGCCATGTCAACTGGGAAACATGAACTTATGAAGGAGTTACTAGATAAAGCAGCCACCAATTTCAACATATTAGTGAACTCTGATGCAAAGAGATGCATCCAAAGTGCCTTAATCATGACAGGCAAAAGACTCAATCACCTCACTGACTCGAGCGACAATCCCACCTATAGACTTGCACAAAGACTAATGGATCTCGACTCATACATCCCCACTACCTTACCCAACAAACCGCCCTACCACAAAGATGATGAACAGGACTGGTTAGACGAAGGAATGGAGGGAATCGACAAATCAGTTCCAGACCATCTAATGGAACCGGATATGCAAGATGAAGTAGATCACCTCCTTATACAACTGCTTGATATGGACCCACCACCCAAACCAATGATATTTAACCCACCCCCATCTTATCTCACACTCAAAGATGGAGGACAATTCAAAGAAAACTACTGGGAAGAGATAATACACAACCTTGTTGCAGCTGAAATAAATGATACAGCTATATTCAAAGGATGCACCATAGTCCTCTTCAGAGGAGGCCAAGACCATGCCCCCTTCTGGATTGGATGTCGACACAAATCAGGAACCCTGATGATTGGCCCTACCAAACATCAACTTGTCAACACCTTACACAAAGAACAAGACAACAAGTAGACTACAATATTTCATGGGGTCATGGAAGTAAAAAAGGAGGTATTGTTATGAACTATAGATAGACAGTACATTCCTATCATGTGCCCATCACATTTATCCATTTCACCTATATATTTCACCCCTTATGGCTGTACCTCTTCTGACTCCTCTTATTTGTCTCTATGACTCCTTTACCCTGTTCCTTTATTCTTAGTTCTTACCACTAGTATATAAAGTGTAGTAATACTTGATGTATTCCTTACACTTTACCAATTGTATCATCCCTTACTCTCTTCTCTACTTTCTTGTCTTTATCCAAAGGCTTGCAACCTGAGTCTTAGACTAAGGTTGTAACAAGTGTGTACTAATTCTATCAAACAGTGCAGTATCTCTAAGTCAAGAATGGTAGTACTATCCTACTACATCAAAGAGAGTGTGTCATCAAAATAGAAAGCCTACTTATTATAATTTGAAACATTAGCAAAAGTCAGGACAGAGCTGAAAAGAATAGTAATGGAAGTAGATATTATACTATAAATGGATGGAATTAGCAATAAGATAATTGGATGAAATGGACTGGGCTTTGTTCACAATTTTGTATTAATGTAATTTTGACAACTGTTACGAAGGGGTTGAACAAAATGCTTGGAATTCATTAGGTGAACAACTGTCCAGTATCCAACTGCCAGCAACCTAAGTATTTGATATGGGTGTACGTGTTGTTTTCTGACTGTTTCCAGGTTTTATGGGTCCTGGTGAGAGTACCAAGGGAACCACTGGCTAGCTTTCACCCAGGGATACTACATTGTCGACTTCTTCTATAATCAGAAGGTCTTTTGTGGAACCGGAGCAGGGTCCATGGACGATAGGGCTATAAATGGCTATGGTGTGGGGTTAAAGAAGACGGCATATATGGGTGGGTCATAGATGGAGTAGCAAGGGCAGATAGGGAGCAGGTCAGTGCAAAGGTTGTTATACGGACTCCTGGTCTACTTTAATCCCATTCCAACATATGTACACAGCAACTTCTTCATCAAGAGTTGGCAGTTTGAGTGTTTGCCTCATTGCCCAGTAAATCCTGGCTGCTAGACGTTGGAGTTTATTTTGGAAGGCATTGCCAAACATCGCACGACCTTTCCATCCAACTCTAGGTGAACCGGTCGACCCATGCAACTCTCTCATCTCTGTTAATATTCCTGGTGCACCCTCTGGTTTCCCTCGAGACACCCTAATTCCAGACACACCACACTCCCCCTCCCCACCACCACCCTCTGAACTGCATTATTTGTACTAAGCTCGAGGAGCACCCTTCTATCTGTTAAGCCAATTATAGTCGGAAGTACACCATAGTCCAGGAAATGCAGCTGGGCTCTAATACATTTGGTAATTCTTGTGAAGACTTGACCCCAGTTTGATCCAAGAGATTGGGTTGTACTTTATTGCGTTGCTGTGACTACCTATGAGTTCGCTTTCTCCTATTCTGTGGTATTAATGTATATTTCCACCTGCCTTTTGCTAACCTTCACAAATAGTCTTCTACACCTACCACTTTGCACAGAAAAATGCAATGATGGTCAGTCCTCTGGATAACAGGGGCTTTCCAAACTTCTCCCACTGGTAGTGTTGAGTTCCTCATGGTGCTCATGCCCATCAAACTCCATCTCTGAAAGTTGGCTGGATAACAAATGTTGAGACTTCATATATTGGATGATGAACATACACTGGCAAGATTGATGAGAGAATATCATTCTTCTCTCCACTGACTTCACATCAAGAATTTCATGGAAATTCAGAAGAAGAAGACACTTGGAGCTGTGATGGATGTTTTGCGCTCCACCCCCAAGACTTGTTATGTAGAATCTTTTAATTCTGTTTCCAAAACTCTCTGGCCTGGATGTAGGTTACTTGGCTGCTTCCCTACTAATGTATCATTTATAGGATTCAACTGGGACAATCCCCACCTCTCAAAGATGCTTTGGGATGATGTAACAACAAAAGCAACAACAGACTTCAAATACATTATCATAGGTATGGACAGCTCGGTCTACCCCAACCCCAACCCGCTTGCTGGCCAATTCACAGCAGCAGCTACTATTCAACACTTAGATGGAGAAAACTCTATCATGAAGAGGCTCAGAGGAACAACATCTACTAATACTGAACTAGTGGCACAATACCTGGGAATTACCAAGGTACTCACTACCAATGACTATGACTGGGTTGAGCACATCCATGTGTTCACCAACTCCCTCGCAGCCTCTAGGCTTTTACTCGACTGTTTACTGTACTCCTGCCAGCAACAGTCCATCCTCACTTTGAAGGCACTTCTGGCTTGGTTCAACAAATCCAACTGACACTACCTTTCATTCTATCACACTCTATCTAAGTGCAAATACGGGATCCAGCAAGCCATGCACAACTGGATTCAAATAGTTGCCTGGCCCAACCAGGGTCAAAATTACCATGTCCCTAACTCCGTTGCCTATCTACGCAAGAAGTTCGCCAAATGTGCCATTCACACATGGCAGGCCATGTTTGGGTTCAAAAAATACAGTAGTAGCTCCTTCCTCCACCTCCCAGTATGAGCAAATGGGGCCTCTGCTTTACCAATGCACATCAACTCTGGCCCTTGGATATGAGAATGTGGATACTAGCCCCAGCTCTTCATAAGAGCTTGTCGCGCCATACTATGCCATGCCCCAATTGGAGAATACTACCTTAGATTCTTCCCTACTGAGGACTTATCTTGCTACTATTGTGGCAATCAACTGGTTCAGACTAGGTCACACATCCTTTATTGGTGTCAGCACTTCGATCACTACTACGGCATTGACAATATCAAGAAGTTTGTCAACTTCCTACATCACAATCCCACTGCATTCAGTTTTCTACCAGAATCTGATTGCCCTCGTATCTGCACTGGTTCAATACCCCTGTTACATCATTGTCAAGCCCATCAGAGGTTCAGGTCCATGCCCATGTGAGTCCTTTCTTCTTTTAAATTTTTCTTGTGCTTCTCCAGTTATGGACTTCAATTTCATTTCTTTATTTCTCCCTTCCTCACCCGTCTACTATTTTAATGTAGTTTTCATTCAACATCCATCTTTCCTATGGTATCTAGGTAAATGCCCCTCCATACACTAGTACCGTTCATTGTTCCCCCTTGTATTTGCGAGTCAATAGTTTCCTTTCTATCAATTTCTCTCTCTCACTCTCTCTTTCTCCCGAATTCCTTCTTTATCTCTCTCCCACTGTTCAACTTAGGTACCAAATCTCCCTCTAGTGTACGTGCTAGATGGCGTCGAGTCTTGTGGGGTTAGTGTACTTTTAAGTTTACTTTCCTTGCTCTGAACATTCTGTACATTCTACCTTTGTATGTATGTACATGTGGACTGCGTTCGAGTACTGCTATATAAATTGTTGATTTAAAAAAAAAAAAAAAAAAAAAAAAAGTATCAATTGTCATTACTAGTTATAATCAACTCAGTATGACATTTATCATATTATGTAAAGTAACTCATAGGAAGTTTTGGTACAGTCTATTATTATCATAACAACTTATAGTCTATTCATAGAATATGACTAGAACTTGAACAGTTAAGATTTATTCCACTTACACAAATAAACAAATTGCTGTGAACTATGCTCTACATTGAGATATCTGTAATACTATATTCTTGTAGTATAATAAGAAATTATAAAGAATGATGTATGTCCACTCAGCTACACCATCCTCTAGTATTGTCATTTTGTACTATTTCTAGGTGTATAAAGATTGAACAATGGCTAGCCTTACAAAATGGCTATTTGTCTTCTTCCTTTTACTGGTCTTTTTTGTACATGCACCTCTATACCACTCTATTTATCTGATAAATAAAGAACAAGGCCAAGGACTTGATGGTCAATAAGGTTTGAATGCCAACAAGATAGACATTGATCTATACAGACTATAAAAGGACAAAAGTCTTTAGATTTTACTGTCTTATTCTTTATCCTGACATTTCTTTCCACTTGTTGCACCAGCCAGTACCTTCTCAATAATTCATTTATATTCAAATCCCAGAATGTGTAGGAACAATTACTTCCAAAGATATGAATATTTTTAATCTATTATGTACTTTTTCATTCTTTCTATATAATTTCTTCATAACCCTTGATTCAGACTCTTTCAGACTCAAATTTTCTATTCAAGAAGATTTATACAATGTGTACAGACTATGTAAAAGGTCCTAGTTAGGTAGACATTGATTTTCATATAAATACAAATGTATTTTGTCTAGAAAAATCAGTGAAAAATACTTGGTTAATTTCTGCTCCCTTCTTTGCCTTCCAGAGGCTTATGAACATATTGCTTCAATAAATTACTTTCTACCCTACCTTCTTACTTCTCTATTAAACAGCATATCAATAATACTTTAACAAGGTTTATATTATCCTAGTAGTAAGATACAGTCTGCAGATTATGTTGCTACATTTTTTCCTGTATTAGATGGGAATTGATATGGAAAGATATATGTCCAGGTAGCCAGACCATTCTCTGGATCAACAAAACAATATTCTACAAAGCCGTGAAGGTTTGCAGGAATGAATACTGTGACAGGATCATCGGGAGAGTGGGTCTTCCCACTTTCCAAGTGACGGAAAAATTGTTTCGGGCAGTCACAATGGTCATGTGGGGAAAAAGAACTTTTCCAATCCTGGTCATGACCATCCCCGTGATTTCCCCAACGCTGGTTCTAGCAAGCTCATTCAATGAGAGGTAGATGCAGAAGAGCCATACTCACATCACAAGAGTGGTCCCATGGATCAGGTATTGTGACCATCGTAGCAGCAGGACATTTAAATCGATACCTAATATACTCCATCTCATGTCCCCCCTTCAAGATGTTGCTGATATCTAATGCTCGTACTGGCATTAGCTTCAGTACGTTGTGCTCCATGAACTCGTTTCGCCGATATTCAGCCTAAGGTACAGTTTCAATGACATAAGAGGAGTATGAACAAAAAAGACTTACAAAGAGAAGTTCACAAAGATCATGACCCGAAAATGATTGGTCAACCACAGTTAACACACGAATGAAGAATGAGCTTTGAAATGCCGGTATACCCTCACTGAGTCCGTCAATAGTCCGGGCAACTGCAGAGCAATAAATCCGCAACCTCATCTCATCATTCTCACCAGGTTCTTCACTTGGCCATGAGAGCGATACATTGGCGATCGTGCCAGGCCCATGTTCCAGAGTACCTGGATATGCAGATCTTCAGAGAATATGTTTGGACGTAGGACAGTTGAGCATACCGTTTGGTGCCTCCTGAAGAACTCTGCGTGCACACCGAGCATTAAGCTCCTGAGTTGCACTACCGATATCCGAACAAAACTTTGACCGCTCAAAGTTCTTGAGGTAGTCGGTGAAGGATTTATGGAAACATTCAAGGCTCTCATAATCAGCCTCCTCTGGTTCGGGGACGTCAAGGACCGAACGGAGATGATAGGTGGCACCGTAAGCAGCATCCTTCGTCATCCCCAGCCAACTGCACAATTCACTCATGGACACAGTCTGTCGAGACCAGGATTCATCGATCATTAAGTATAGCAACTTTAAGGCATCATCCCTAACATCGGCAGGGACTTTAGAGAGGATGCGACTGTAGAGTGCATCGAGGTGCACCATCGGGTGTGACTTCCCCTCTACAAGCCACTTTGGATTCGTATCGATGACCTCCAGCACCTGCTCGAGCTGCAAAGCTGGGTTACCATAGGCCGGATCGTCAACGAACTTGACTACTGTAGAGGCATAGGCGAATAACCCTTTCGAAGCAGACACAAGCTTCAGAAGGTCGCATTCATTGGGCCACTGGCGGAGGTCTTTAAGCGCGGGTGATTTCATTTGGATCTTCTTCAGTTCACTCCGGAGGAAGCGCTCAACATCTTCACAAGCCTGTTTGGAATCAACCTTAACCTCTTCTTTCTCGTATAGTGGGACGACTTCAGCACGAGAGAAGAACGACGTGATATGAGGTTCTGGACGACTAGCAATAACCCATACAAGAGGCGAGGCAGGGTAGGCAACGCAGAAATCCGAGATGAGCCTGAGTAGTTCGCATTGGCTGTGATGACCCTCGCATTCATCCAGGCCATCAATCAACATGAAGAAACGGACGTGACGAGGGTTCAATAGTTGCTGAACAAACGGCTCCACAATGAACTTCTTGAACTGTACGGCCACCGATGCTTCCATTAATGATGGATCATTCGTTATTTCGTTTTGGATGAATTGACGATAGGTGATATGTTTGGCCGCAAGCTGATAGGTAAGAGTTGTGATCGCCTTCGATCCATCGCTGCGTCCTTTGATAGAGAAGAAGATAGATGCGCCGAGAGCGACATTGGGGTCATCGGTGAACGGGGTCTCTGCAACGGTCTGCATGATGGCTGACTTTCCCACTCCGGCTGGACCAACAATCCAGAGCATCTTCTCACCCTCGCAATTGATAATGAACCGCTGCGTGTGGTTAACGATGGCTAGTCGGGTTTCAGGGTGACAGCGGGGAGGTGGGTCGCGCGCGGAGGAGTCAAATGCTGCTCCGGGTATCGTTTCCCTAAGAAGCTTTGACATAACTAAAAAGACAATATGTTCAGTGTGGGAAACGACCGGGAAGGCGTAAACTATCTCACAGTCATTAGAGTTACTGTTGTCGTTCAGGACGGGATTATTCATGACGATATTCTGTGCACCTGAGAAGAAACCTTCTCCACCGCTGGGATGCTGGGACTGTTGTTGCTAATGATAATTCAGATCCTTTCATATCGAGCCAAGATGAATCACTCACGGTCGGCGGCCGACGAATATGCCGCTGTCTCGAATGCCGGACAGCTGGTGCGATATGGGGTGGGGGTGAAGTTCCCGGATGAACACTTGGCATAGGAGGATGTCGAGGTTGGGTAGAATTTTGATCGACCAAGTGCGGGTGAGTTCTCTGTCTGGGATGCCTCTTGCGGTTGGACAATGGAGGAGAAGGCGAAGGGTTTGTGGACTGTTGCATTGTATGCGGAGACATGTTCGTCGGGGGTCGTGGATGAGCGAAAGGACTTTGCACGTTATGTTGAGGCACCGAGAACGAAGGTAGATACGGATACCAGTTATATGGGAGCTGCGGAGGGGACCAGAGTGGTCCAATTGGGACTTGTGGGTGGAATGGGGGGTTGGGAATCCCCCGGTTCGTTAGAGGATTCGTACCATACATGGCACGATGTCGTGAGTCATTCACGGAAGGGCCTAGGGGATAAGCAGACGGAGTATATGCATATTGATACGAGGGAAAACGAGTGGGAGCTGCAGTCGGAATATACTCGTTGGACGACTCTTGAGACCCGGACGCTTCGGAGGGTTCCATAGAGAGGGAATGCGCAGATTACAGCAAACAGGTGCCTAGAGCCAACAGCGACTGCTCAAGCGCCTTAGATTGGAGCCAGATGACGCGTTAATTACGAAACTAAATTTGACCTTCTCACAGCCTTCTTGTTCTAACCTGGTTCAAAGGTACGTCCCTACCAACGTAAACATTGCAAACGTTCCCATCTCTCCTTCATTCTGCCCACACATCTGGAGGCGTAGCCACAAGTCGCGCGCGCGAACGCCCACAGCCACTCCACGATTCATGCATAACCTCGTCCCGTGCCAAGAGGCACAGATGTATCAAGTCCCTATCACTTCTCACACATCAAGTTACGGCTTGTT
Source organism: Chlorophyllum brunneum (assembly GCA_963576785.1). Taxonomy (NCBI): domain Eukaryota; kingdom Fungi; phylum Basidiomycota; class Agaricomycetes; order Agaricales; family Agaricaceae; genus Chlorophyllum; species Chlorophyllum brunneum. The sequence continues at coordinate 361,095 of OY756147.1, read as the reverse complement.
CGCTCCCAAAATTAATCGTCGAGGTCCACGCACATTATCAAAGAGGACGAAAACTTACACGCACTCCGATGATGAAGACACCGCTCTCAGCAATATCCCGTAGTAATGACAGGAAATATCGCACTCTTCGAAACCTTGATCGCTGAGACTCAGCCATATTAATTATTGATGACAGCCAGTCGAGGACATTGGACGAACGTGGTGACAATAACTGTGAGTGCGTTTGTGGAGGCGCTTACATCCTCGCATTCAACCAGCGCCGTTCATTGTGTGTGAACTAAATGATCCGGGGATCCCTTGGCTCCAAATGTCACTTCTACAGTCGTCCGGATGGAAATTGATAGCTATTATACCTGAAGGCAGACCAGTGGACACTCGATCCTCTGTCCCTCGGCGCTCAAATGCCACCTTCTGGGAACAGCGCATTGGAACGTTATCCTGAATGGTGGAGATTCCGATGCTTCGCACCTCACTTCGTGTCCCAACAACAAGGGACCCCCGCCATCCAACAAAAGACCTCCAATACGATATACCAGGCACTCGCAACGCATGAAGGGCTCTCGGTGTACTCACAACTCTATAGCCCATATTTGTGAACATTTCAGAGGCGGCGGTGATGATTCAAGCTGGATACGGAGCATGAAAGATAAGCATGCCGTTGGTTGCTTGACCGGGTTGAAGAGCTATTTTTTAAGGGCGGAGGGAAGCACCTGAATAACTGAACGACACCCACTCCGCAAACACCCATCCACTGCTAGCGCGTTCCTCTGAACCCCAGGCGGATCTATCGACGTCACAATACTTCCGAACATTCAAATTCATAGTACTGCTTTCACGCCAGCCAGTTCAAGTTAAACCATACACTACATCGCCCTAAGATACTCATAGTATCACCTAATAAGTTACACAGCACTACCATCCTGTACGCGATGGGAAATTGTAAGGGAAGACATACGTCCACTCAAACTCACCATTCTTTGGATCAGTGAAGCCAACTCGAGTACTCCTTGCCACGTTCCCAACGGCCATGCTACCCAAGCTCAATCAATGAGTGAGAGGTAGACATGGAAGAGTCATACTCACTTGACAACCGCGTTTCCCATATGGCTTCCATGAATCAGGTGTTGTAGCCACGGTAGCGGCGGGACAACTGAAGACGCAATCAACCAACCGGCGCTCGTGGGTATCACAGGAGCTGAGCATTCCGATCGGCATCTGCTTGAGTATGTTGTGCTCCATGAGCACGGATCGCCAAGATTCATTCTGGGCACAGTTCCAACAACGTAAGGAGGATAGGGTCGGAGGGGACCTACAAATATTCCGGCCCTCCTCCCTAGAAAGTAATCCACTAATTGCATTTAGCGCACGAATGAAGAATGGGCCCCGAAATGCTGGAATGTTTGTCCTGACCCCCCAGAAAGTCACTTCACCTGCAACGCGATGGATATCAATCCTCATTAAGTGATTCGCTGGTTTCTCATCTTGTGGCCACGAGAGTGATATATCGACGGTGGTGCCAGAACCATGGCCATGGGTACCTGTATATGTGGATCTTCAATAATACCTCCGAAGATAAGAAAACTGGTTGTACCATTTGGCGTCTCTTCAAGGACCCTCCGTGCACATGAAGACTTGAGTTCTGCATTGCACTATTGATATCTGGACAGAACCCCGACCTTTCAAAGTCCATGAGGTAGTCGGTGAATGATCTATGGAAACATCGCAGGTTACGACAATGAGCGTCGTCTGTTTCGGGAACGTCAAGGACAGAGCGAAGATGATACGTAGCGCCGTAGGCAGCGGTCTTTGTCATTCCCAACCAGCTGCATAACCCATTCATCCCCTCATCTGGGTGGGAGAAAGGACCGTTCATCATGCAAAGAAGCAGCTTCCCGGTGTCAACCATGACATCTGCAGAAACTTTGGAAAGAATACGGGTGTAGAGTGCATCGAGGAGCGTCATAGGATGCAACTTGTCCACCACGTGCCACTTTGAATTCGTAATGACGTCCAACACCTGCTCGAGCTGCAATACTGGGTTTCCATAGGCCGAATCATCGATGAACTTGACAACCGTGGATGCGTAGGCAAATAGCCCTTTCGAAGCATAAACAAGCTTCAGAAGGTCGCGTTCATTGGGCCACTGGTGGAGATCTTTGAGTGCAACCGATTTCATTTGGATCTTCTTCAGTTCGTGGCGAAGGAAGCGTTCGACGTCTCCGCAGGCTCCATTTGAATCAACCTTAATTTCCTCTTTCTCATAAGCTAGAGTGACCTTGCTACGAGAGGGAAATGACGTGATGTGTGGCTCCGGACGACTGGCGATAACCCATATGAGAGGTAAGGTGGGATACATGATGCAGAAGTACGAAATGAGGCCGAGGAGTTCGCTTTGGCCTTGATGGCTCTCACACTCATCCAGACCATCAATTACGATTAGGAAATGGCGAAGGTTCCCCAATCGCTGAACAAATGGCTCAACAATGAACTTGTTGAACTGCGTAGTCAGCGATTTCTGCAAGAGGGAGGGATCATTCATTATCTCGTCCTAGATAAGGTGACGATAGGCTGTGTCACGGACAGCCAGCTGGTAGGCCAGGGTTATGATTGTTTTTGCGCAATCGCTGCGTCAATTGGTAGAAAAGAAGACAGAAGCACCCAAAACGACATGGGCGGGCGTGGTCTCGGCGACGGTCTGCAAAATCGCTGACTTTCCTACTCCAGCCGGCCCAACAATCCACCGCATTCGCTTACTGCAGTCGCGGTTGGAGATGAAGTCTCGGGTACGCTCGATGATGGCAAGCCGAGTTCCAGGTGGCAGCGAGGAAGGGGGACGCGCGCAGAAGAGTCGAATGCTGCTCCGGGTATCGTTTCCTTCCGAAATTCTGACGATGATGGAGTGGTCACAGGCTCAGTGTAGGGAAAGTTCGAAAGGTTGTGTAAAACCTCACAATTGTCGGGGTTAAAAATACCAACGTCGTTCAGGACGAAATTACTCATCACAAAATGATGAGCACCGCCAAAGAAGCCATCCCTGCTGGGGGACTGCTGGGACTGCTGATGAAAACGTTCCCATGGCACTTCAGATCATTCCATAAAAACAACACTCACAATCAGCGGTCGATGGAGAGGAGGATGCCTGAAATCGGTCTGGGGTGCGCCCGGCATGACGTACAGTGGGAACTGGGTCCGAGGGTCAACCGTTGCTAAGGCTTGAGGAGGTTGGGGCATAGGGGAATCTCGGGCGTGAGTGGGATGTCCGTCGGTTGAGTACGGGTGAGTCCTCTGTCGCAGGGAACGGTGACGGTCATTGAATGATTGATTGGCATGGGAGACGCGCGCAGAGTGTTGCATTGGATGCGAAGATGCGTTCATCGGAAACTCTAGATGAGGGAAATGACTCTGCATGGGGGATTGAGGCGCAGACAAACCGGGCTGATAATGGTGCAGCTGTGCAGGTAATTTCGCAGGTGGTAGTAGTTGCGGTGGGACCTCGAGATTTATGAAGGGATCGGTAGGGTGCATGGTGGACCATTGTGCATCACCCGTAGAGAGATAGTCGAGCGGTTCAGTGAATTGGGTTGGCATCTGGGCGTCGTATTTCTGCACCTCCTTCGTCTGCGCTCCCTCATAGCTTCGGATCAACTTGACTCACACACACAGCATAAGTGGATGTGCGACTTACAACCCCGCCATGACGCCCGTCCATCTCCAAGAATCCCATATCTACCAGCGTCAATGCCAATTCTGCTAGTAGCTCAGATATCGGTCCATGTACCATCTGATCTTTGCGTCCTTGAATATAATGAGCACAGCAAGGCCCACGTTCCTCCCCGTCAGCACTTTCATGTTCAGTATATCTGTGTCCCAACTATGTAGAGGAGTTTCCGTATCTGGAATGAGTAGCCTGAGTGAAGGTGAGAACGACGTCAACCAGCAAGCAAATTCCTTCCCAGCTCCCTGTGTGCAATAACAGTAATTTTCGATACAGTAAGCAATTACATACCACGGCCCATGAAGTGGATTGTTGACCTTTCGTTCACAAGGAACAGTTGTTCCACAATTGTGGAGGTACGACGGAAGCCCAGTCCCAGACATTTGTCACATCGAAATGGATCGAAACAGATACTAATAAAGCAATGGGATGAGTTATCAGTTACAGTTGCGCTAGGTTCAAAAATTGATCCTTGATCGAGATACAGTGGAACTTGGACTAAACCCTGGGCTGCACAGACATGGGCATTCGACACACCTCCTATGTATTCAATCTCTACCATATCTTCGGAATACACCATAAATTAAAATGAACAGACGGAAGACAACCAACAAACTCACATTTGTGCCCAACACACGGTAATCTCTGGCTAGTCAAGCTCTTTGACCCACACACAGCGATCGGACGGTCCCCCTCTGCGATCGTGTTTGCTAATTCGGGGACGGTTTCGGGCACTTCATCGTCATCTTGGTACGAGTTTTGACACCGATTCCAAACTGTGCAGGATGCACATGAGAGTTTACAAATGAGGTGTGGTTGGTCGTGATTCTTTGGAAAAAGGCAAATGAGCCCACCTCGGTTGCTACTCGAAGTCGATCCCCCATACATACAACAGGCAATGACGCTCTCTTGGGAATCTTAACAGCCTCTGAGTCAATGAGCCTCTAGATATGACAAATGAAGCACGGGCGCTGGCCCCCCGTCGTATCGCACCTCTCTTCACCTAAGACGAATACGCCACTTCTAGTGCAAAGGCTAGGCACAGTGAACAACAATACAGACCAAAATAATTACCCATCCACCCCAATGACGAAAATTCCCAACTCCCCATCCTACCTCTACCTCTCAACCATCCATGGAATGACAGTCACCCCTTACACTCTAGACTCAAAGCATTCGTATCCCATCTAGGACCCTTAGTGCATTGAAGACATCATAAAGTGCCTATCGGAATCGTTTCGGAGGCGGCAGCGAAGAGAGTAGGTCGTGGGGGTTACGGGATTGATTCTTCTGATTTAGGGAGGATTGGACGCAAACAGCCACCTTTGGTTTCCCACAACGAGACCGTGGTTTTGAGCATCCGACTTCACACTGCGAGCTCGCCTAGACCATGCACTACATTGTCCTAAAACACCCATAACGACAGTTCATAAATTATACAAACACTATATCCATGTATCCGACGGGAAACGATAGCGTATAATATACGTCCACTCAGCCGCATCATTATCTGGATCAATGAAGCGATATTCTACAAGGCCACGGAGGGACAAGGGGATGAATACCATAGCAAGATCATCTGGAGACTCCGTCTTCATTCTTTCAAAATGTCTGAAGAAGCGTCCCTTGCATTGACATACACGGTCGAGCCAAAATTTGCTTGTCCAATCTTGGTCTTGGCCTTCCCTAAAACTTCCTTCACGGTCATGCTACCCAGACTCAATGGACGAATAAGAGACAAACGACGAAGAGCTATACTCACTGAGCAAGAGGAGGTCCACGGGTCAAAGTCTGTAGTCATGGCCGTGGCAGGACACACAAATCGATAATCAACAAATTCATCTTTTGGGATATTGTGGGAATCGAGCATTCGAATTGGTATCTGCTTGAGTACATTATGCTGCATGAACTCGGATCGCCGAGATACATCCTGAGGCGCGATGTCAAGGATGTAAGGAATGTAAAGCCGAAGAAGACTTACAAACAGAAGTAGACGGAAATGCTCCCAATAATCGAGAGACGATTCAGCGAATGAGCTTAACGCACGAATGAAGAATGTGCTATTGAATGATGGCATGTCCTCAGTAAGCCCCCTGATCGTCAGTTTGGCTGCATAACGATAGATTCGGGACCTCATATGGGCGTCTTGTTGTTGGCCATAGCATGGCCACGAGATCGATATATCAGCAGTGGTTCCGAACCCATGTCCGAGAGTGGCTGTACATGTAGATCTTCAGTAAGACTTCCAAGCGTGAGACAACTGACAGTACCATTTGGTGCTTCCTCAAGGATCCTCCGTGCGCACGAAGAATTGAGTTCCTGCACCGCACTATCGATATCCAGGCAGAACCCTGACCGCTCAAAGTCCTTGAGGTAGTCGGCAAATGATTTATGGAAACATTCGAGCGCACGGCTGGCGGCGTCGTTTGGTTCAGGAACGTCAAGGACCGAGCGGAGATGATAAGTGGCGCCATAGACAACATTTTTCGTCATTCCCAACCAATTGACCATATAAACCAAAGTCTCACTGGACCAGAAATCGTCAATCATCAGAAGAAGCAACTTTCTGGTGTCGATCATAACGTCAACCGGGACTCTGGAAAGAATACGGCTGTACAGTGCATCGAGGAGGGCCATCGGATGAGATTTGCCCTCCACGAGCCACTTTGGATTGGTATCAATGACTTCCAGCACCTGCTCGAGCTGTAAAGCGGGGTCACCATAGGACGGATCATCGACAAACTTGACCACGGTGGACGCGTAGACGAATAACCCCTTCGAAGCATAGGCCAGTTGCAGAAATTCGCGTTCCGTGGGCCACTGTGGAAGGTCTCTGAGTGCGGGTGATTTCATTTGGACCTTCTTCAGCCCATGGCGGAGGAAGCGCTCGACATCCTCGCAGGCCTCATTCGAATCAACCTTGACATCTTGTTTCTCGTACGCTGGGATGACTTCATCACGAGAGAAAAACGACGTGATTTGAGGCTCCGGCCGACTGGCAATAATCCACACAAGAGGCGAGGTGGGATATGTGATACAGAAATTCGAGACGAGTCTGAGGAGCTCGCATTGGGTATGATGACCCTCGCATTCGTCCAGGCCATCAATCAAGATGAAGAAGCGGATGCGGCGAGCGTGAAGGTTCGGAAATCGCTCAATAAATGGTTCCACAATGAACTTGTTGAACTGCACTGCCAATGACGTGGACAGCAGTAATGGATCGTTCGTCACCTCGGTTTGGACATATTGACGATAAGCGATATGTTTAGCAGCAATCTGATATGCAAGCGTTGTGATGGCTTTCGATCCATCGTTACGCCCTTTGATAGAAAAGAAGACAGACCCGCCCAGAACAATGTTTGGGGATTCGGTAAACGGGGTCTCTGCAATGGTTTGCATGATGGCTGACTTTCCGACTCCAGCTGGGCCTACGATCCAGAGCATCTTCTTCTCACCATTGCAATTGGCGATGAACCACTGGGCCCGGTTGACGATGGTCAGCCGTGTTCCAGGATGACAGCGGGGAGGGGGGTCGCGTGCAGAAGAATCGAACGCCGCTCCAGGTATCGTTTCCTTCCGAAGTTCTAACATGACTATGATGGAGGGTGTTATATTCAGTATATAGGAACGAGTGAGAGTTGTACAATGCTTCACCGTGAACAGAGTTGCTGTTATCGCTCAGGACAGGATTATACATAACAAAATTATGGGCACCACTGAAGAGTTGTTGGGACTGCTAAATAAACAATGTTTAAGATCCCTTCACATGCAAATAGAATGAAGCACACACAGTCCGTAGTTGGTCGGCGGAATGTTGTCCTAAATCTATCCCGGGTGCGCCTGTTGCGACATGAGGCGGGAGTTGGGCCCCAGAATCAACGGTTGGAATGATTGGAGGATGTTGGGGAGCGGTGGGACGCTGAATGTGAGGCGAATGTTGGTCTATCCGGTTCTCATAAACCACCTGGCCGTTCGACAACTGGCCAGGAGGGAAAGCACCCGTGTGAGGTTGCTTTGCATGCGAAGGCAAGTCCGTATAAAGTTGGGGGTTCTGCGTTGGATATTGAAACGCCGAGAGAGAGCGCTGATGGTAGTGCGGATGTGTGGTTGCAGAGGGAGCTAGGTGTAGAGATGGGTTGTGCGGGAGCTGCGCAGGGACTTTGGGTCCGCTTGCGGCTCGGGAATGGGATGGAAGGTTAGAAGAGCGTTGATCTGGGGTGGGAGTTGTGGTGGTTGAGGACGAGACCACAGGATAGTCGAGATATTGTGCTGTTGGACCTGGGTGGGACATAGAGAACTGGGGCGGTATATGAGCGTCGTAGTATTTGGAAAGCCTGTGAGAACCAAGCTGAGATGAGATACTCACAGTCGACGGCTGGTGGATGGGGTTGGGTACCGATTGAGTTGGGGGCACCCATGGCGCGATTTCTGATAGGAGTGGGGCCACAGGATGAGCGGTTGACCTAGTTGAAGAACGCCGTCTGCGAGAAAGACGGTTGCCCATCGCAGGTATATTCAATAGTGGCGATGTTTGGAAAGAAGCAGGTGGGACGAAGGAAGGCTTAACACGAAGTAAAGGCCGGCTTCTTCTCGAGCGGCAGAGGTAAGGAGATTAAGCTTAAGAATGGTGAGAAAGAAGGTGCCGAAGAAGCCATGCTGATATGTCCACATGAGGCGTCCAGAAAGCATAGCGTCGATCTATTCCCACGCGTGGCGCGGCGGCCCTGACTGGGCATTCCCCATGGCCGTCGTTGTGCGAGCTGAGCGAAACTGGTCCTCCCGGGGTTCATGAGAAGTGTGCGATGCAAGAGCGGCCTAGTCCTAAATCACATTGATGTGATGTGGACCTAAAACACGGTACGATCCGCTCAGTGTACGATGTCCTGTAAATTTCCTTACTCCCCGACTGCCTCAATGTATATGAGGGCTTTCCGGGTCCTTGCAACCAGTACAACGATGATGGTTGGACGAGGGTATCTATATGATGATAAGGCGTAGAGCGCCAGAATGTCACCGTGGCGCCCTCAACCCTTCCGTATGGAACACGACACACTAGAAGACCGAATGATCCGTAAAACCTCCCGAATCATCAATAATACATCAATGATAAATGAACGACGCACATCTTTGCGAGACCTGAAGAACCCTGATTCCATTCCGAATGGACCGGCGAGCCTGAAATCCATCGTCTTCTTCAGGAACTCATAGTAAATGCCGTCCTTCAATTAGGAGGATTCCAAAATGAGGCAGTTTCTTGCAGCGAGAGCGGGTGATCTTGCACCGATATCAGGGTCAAAGAGTAGTAGAAGGTATATACGTACGTACAAGGGAATTCCAAATAAGAGTCCGGTCAATGACATAGACATCAATGCGCTCGTGTTGACTGGAAGCCCGTGGGCCCACCAGAATATATATAAAACTTACAGTTCACTCTATACGAGAGGTCCCCGTCGTCTTATCATAAAGAGAAGGATATGCGTATCGCAGTGTACAATGTAGTGGTGTTTGTATGTACTGCTATTTATCCTGTTTACTGGTTAGTCACATGACGTTTAAGCAATGGGCCTTACACTCACAACACCTGTGATCATCCCTCTCCCCCCTTAAGCGTTTAACGCTTACGCCACTTCCATAAACCAACAAACCTTGACATAGGCATTGTTCCAAGATAGTCGCAGTGACACTCGTAAATTATACCACTCCTATCTTCCTGTACGTGACGGGAACCGATATGGGAAATTGTACGTCCACTCAACCACACCATTCTCCGGATCAACAAAGTGGTATTGTACATAGCCTTCGTTCTCGGGGTTTAATGGGATGAAAACCGTGACAAGATCATCTGGAGACCTGGTTCGCGCACTTTCAAAATGATGCAAGAACCGTTTCGGGCAGTTGCATCTATCGTCCAGATGAAAATAGCTTTTCCAATCTTGGTCCCGGCCTTTCTCATAAGACCCGAGACGGCCACACTACCCGAGATCGGTCAATGAGTGAGGGACAGACATGGAAGAGTCATACTTACGTCACAAGGGGGTTCCCATGGGCCTGGCATCGCAGCCATGTTCACGGCAGAACACTTGAATCAATACTCAACCTGGCTTATCCGTAAGAAATTTCTCGAATCGAGTGTTCCAACTGGCATCTGCTTGGGTATGACATCCTCCATAAACTCAGATCGCTGAGATTCGTCCTTAGGAACAGTTTCAACGATACAAGGAGAATGGGGATGAAGAAGACTTACAAACACAAGCTCGCGTAAATCCGACATACGGGCTAGAAGCAATTCGTTGAATCCACTTGACGCACGGATGAAAAATGTTTCTGAAATGCCGGTATCTTCTTGGCGAGTCCTTTGGAAGTCTGATAGACTGCGAACTGATAGATCTTGACCCTCATATCATCATCATCGTTGCATGGCCATGAGAGCGAAATATCGGTATTGGTGCTGGGACTTGTTTCAGAGCGCCTGTATATGGAGATCCTCAGATGATATCTAGACATAAGATCGTACCATTTGGTGCCTGCTCAAGAATTCAGCGCGCGCACACAGAATGGAACACCCAGATCACACTATGGACATCCGGACAGAACCTTGACCGCTCAAAATTCTCGAGATAGTCGATGAATGATTTATGGAAACATTCAAGCCTCATGGTATCAGCCTTGTGTGGTGCGGGGACATCAAGGACCGAGCGGAGATGGTGAGTGGCACCATACGCGTATTCTTCGTCATACCCAACCAATTGCACATCTTAGCCATGCTATCAAGGTAGACGGAGTTCACGATCATTTGGAATAGCAACTTTCGAGTGTCGACCATAACATCATCCGGAATTCTGGAAATGATACGGTCATACAGTGTATCGAGGAGCGCCATCGGATGCGACTTGCCCTTCACAAGCCACTTCGAATTCGTATCAATGACGTCCAACACCTGCTCGAGCTGCCATACAGGGTTACGGTAGGCCGGATCATCAATCAACTTGACAACTGTGGAGCCGTAGGCGAATAATCCTTTTGAGGCATCAGCAAGCTTCATAAAGTCCAGTTCCAAGGGCCATTGGTGGAGGCCTTGGAGTGCGGGTGATTTCTTTTGGATCTTGTTGAACTGGCTGCGGAGGAAGCGCTTAACGTCTTCACAAGCTTGTTTGGAATCAATCTTGACCTCCTCTTTCTCGTATGCTGGTATGACCTCATCATCAGAGAAGAACGAGGTGATATGAAGTTCCGGACGGCTGGCGATGACCCATACGAGAGGCGAGGAGGGATATGTGATACAGAAATCCGAGATGAGGCGAAGGAGCTCGCATTGGGCATGATTACCCTCACACTCGTCCAGGCCATCAATCAGGATGAAGAAACGAAGGTGGTGGGGGTTTGAAAATCGCTGAACGAACGGCTCAACGATGAACTTCCTGAACTGCACAGCCACTGATGCGGACAACAGTGATGGATCCCTCGTTGTCTCGGTTTGGATGAATTGAGGATAAGCGGTGTGATTGGCCGCAAGCTGATATGCAAGCGTTGTGATGGATTTTGATCCGTCGCTACGTCCTTTGATAGAGAAGAAGATGGAGGCACCCAGAACGACATAGGGGGCATCAGTGAATGGGGTCTCAGCAACAGTCTGCATGATGGCCGACTTTCCGACTCCAGCTGGGCCTACGATCCAGAGCAGCCTCTTCTTGCCGCTGCAATTGACAATGAAGTAGTGCGTCTGGTTGACAATGGCTAGCCGGGTGCCAGGATGGCACCGGGGGGAGGGTCGCGTGCAGACGAGTCGAATGCTGCTCCGGGTATTGCTTCCTTCAGAAGTTTTGACATAACTAAATGAACGGCACCATGCTGAGCATGCGAATTGATAGAGAGGTCGTGTAATATCTCACACTTTTCGGAATTGCTATTGTCATTCATGACAAGTTTATCAATGGAAAAATCATGAGCGCCTTGAAAAGAACCTTCCCCTTCACCCTGGTCGTGGGACCGCTGGTTAAGCCGTTCCTAATCACGTTTCAAGTCCCGTCATGCAAAGCTAGGACGAAGCACTCACAGTCGGCACTTGATGGACAGATTCCATATGCTGAGGCCCTGGGGGAGGAGGCTGAAAATCAGGTGGATATGTGGGGGATGTGGGGTCAGACGCATTTTGGGTCGCAAAGGGATTTGTAGTGGGGGCAATGGATCCTTTTGCGTTCGCAGATGGATCTTGGAGATAAGCAGATGGAGGGAATTGAGAGGAAATGGCAGTGGAAGAGCCAGTGGCCAAGGGTTCTATTGGTGGACGTAGGTATGGTACAGAGGATTGATTAGTCGCAGCTGTCCCATCGGGGGTTGTCAGATGAACAATTGGCCTCTTTGAAGAACACTGTCGGCGGGAAAGGCGGTTGCCCATGGTGGGTGTGCTCGGCAGGCAGGATAGTTAGGTGACAGGTGGTCGGAAAGAAAGAGGCAGAGAAGAACACAACGGCAATGGAAGCCCCGTAGATAACCCAATACCGACCACAGGCAGACGTGTTCCCAACTTGTAGACTGACTCTCAAGAGCGTGCCAGAGGAGATCGGGTATTGGGAGGAGGACGATTGGCCAGGCAGATATGTTGGATGGCTATACCGTCCCAATAATGGACAGATCCCAGGAAATTAGTGTCCAGAGGCAAAGGCGACGAGTACGCGCTCCTCAGGCGCCTAAAGTCAGATGATGCACACATGTTCGACTTCTACCAGTCCATCTTTGATCAGGCATCTGTTACACGAACAGCCTGGCCCATCGATTCCCACACATCCATCCAGAGCCCGGTTGCCTTCAACGTCCGACTGAACTTTCCTCTTGGCCTTTGCCAGGGCCTCTGCGATTTCAACGAAACCCCAAGCTTCAAAAACCTGTCAGACGTCCTCCTAGGATAGATGCATGAGCAGCGATACAAGCGTGAGCGAATAGTCGTACTTTCGCACTTTATGTCTAGTAGTAGGCCAGACATTATTTGCGAATCTGACTCCCCCAGATGGTGGAGGAGAGGCAACTTGAGGTGGTAGAGATTGTGTAACCGGTCGATCCAAAAGCCTCATTCACTCTACCTCTCACTCATCACCTCTGCGTTGGCATCATCCCTCCTGCCTACTCATGTGAAGACGGGCGAACGGCTACTCACGAAATCCCATCCGATCGACCTCTTCCATAACAAGATCGGCACATACAAAATCGGCACACACAAATCGGCACACACTGACAGCTTCTGTCAGTCAACGACGATCCCGACACACGCCCCTGACCAGTCTATCCAACGGGTATCGCTAGTGTAATGGCGCTCCGACTACGCCAGACAGTATACATGCCAAGAATTACTGTACCATTCACTGCCGACGTTTCAAGTCTCTCTAGCCTCGGGTTTTGTGCACTCTTAGGCAATTTCCATTCTAAAAACTAGACCTTCCTTCATACTTCCTTAAAAATATATTTTTTTCACTCTCGTTCGATTTTTCAGACCTTATAGCGCAGATTAGATATGATAATCCGGTAGAAAAGTAGTATATAAGGGCCTCTTCGACAACGGGAAAAGGGCAGCTTGCTTGGAGACCGTATCGACTCCATCAACACATTTCCTATTCAAATTTTCTTTCTCTTTCTCTCTCTCAGTATCAATCACCTCTCTCTTAATAAACTAACTCCCTACTCCAATAACTTTTCGGATCCGAGAGGACGGTGTTGAAATTGAAGCCAACGATCGACGGACGCGACCGTACACACTTTGATCGGACTCGCCATCCCCTTTTCTAAGGGAAGAACGAAGAACTTACTTCACTCAACGCTCTTATTCACAGCCCGAAACCATCTCACAGCTTTAGCAGGTAATTCATACAGGGAGAAGTTTGCGGAGTGTCAGTTTGGATCGTGTTGTTCATTTGGATCAATTAATGCATTTGTAATTGAGATTCGAAAATTTGTCGTATTGGTGGCAAAAATCTAGCATATATTAAACCCCTTGAATTGGATAGGAGTGAGGACCAGAGACGTACACGAGGAAAAAACCATGAGCGAGGACTGACGGGTGGGTGTCGTATCCTTGGTAACACATGTGCCTTTGTTCGTGTATCCTTCGAGCGTTAGTGCTTATGGGACAGGTATAAAGCCTGTATCAGTCATCGGTCGGGATTCGGGACTATTTGACTGTAGGTAGGCACTTCAACCACAACCCAGGGATTACTAGTTTACTCCCGACGTTATCATCCTCTCCCACGCTCGGTTGAATGTCCGTCACAAACACGTCCCAGAGGTGCACGTAAAGCTCCGTCTGTGGCTGGGCCTATGTCGAGCGCGCTGTAGATGCCGTTGGCGATGTTGGGGGTGGTGAAGATGACGGGGACGCCTGAGTCGAGGATGGCAGTGGGGTACTCTCCGCCTTCTGCAGAGACGTCAATGTTGATTGGTTTTCGCCGGCCGTCGACGTGAACGGTGATTTCGCGGACGATTATCACTCGGACCTTTGTATACTCTAGTCTATATGCACTTGTAGTTTAATGTACTACTTTGTCGATAAAGTGTTTCAGGTGTAGGTTGGAGAGCCCTGTATCGTACTTGTAGTAGGTATAGGGGGCGGACTGCGTTCAAGCCCCACTTTTCCAATATACGATGCCAACCCTGTTGCTGACAAGGGGAGAGTAATCATTCGAGGGAGAGGGAAACAGAGTGGGCTGCGGTGGCAGAGGAGACCGCCTGAGGGGTTGAAGAGGTTGCTGCCTCCAATGGCGCAGCATGAGGACGAACAGCGTGAGTTGAACACAGAAAATTAAACTGTGAGGACACCAGGCACGAGTGTTGAAGATAAGGACAAGGTAGGACGTCCCTCGAGCGGTGGCCCATGCACGTCTTGGGATCAAGACAACAAACGGCCAAAGCATTCTCATTACATATGTATGTCATGTACACTTTTATTTCAGCAAGTAATCATTGTACAAACGAAAAAGCATATAACAACGTAATCGGAACCGGATGGAATTCGCAATGGTGAGTGGATTGTGACACGCTGGAAAATAACGTATGTGGCGCCGCCAAATCCAACACTTCCCTATGCCTGCGCAGGAGTGAAAGTCCATTCCACAGCATTACCCTGCGCAACAAGTTGAACCTGACGCAACCTGTCAGCTATGACCCTCTCGCATGATGGGTAATATGGAATGCAGATCACCTTTGCACCGTCAAGTCCAAAGCAGCGCTGTGAGGAATCCCTGGCCATGATGGTACCTTTGTAAGTATTCGCCTCCCTTTGACGTAGTGTTAGCGTCTGAATTCAAAGCGGGACGGGTGTATGCACCATTTAACATTGATGTTCCACTTATAATCTGAGCTAGAACGCTGGACCGGAAGCGGATCCGTCAATGACGAGCCCGCCGTCCTTGCAAAGGCAAATCTGCCATCTTCCATGGTGACGTTCATGGCTCTCATGGAACCATCACCACAAATCAACCACTACAGAGCGAAAGGATCAAGTAAAAACTCATGCCATGAATGTAGTGAAACAAACAAACTTTGTGGGATCCATGACCACCTTGATTTTCGAGGTAAAGTTGCATGTTATCGCCTCCAGGATTGGCAATCTCCTTGTCTACATTGCCCACTCTAGTCCTGACAAGGTAAACGCCAGGAGGAAGTGCGTAACGTTGGGTCGCCATTGTCTTTGAAGGAGGAAGATTTAGAGTTGTAATGTGGGGGGGTGGGGACAGCGGTAGTTTCCTTTGGACCTTATAACCTCTCCGAGCTAGATTTTCAAACGTCCATTTGTGGGTTCCCTCAGGCTATCCATCTGATCCACCTTATCGACTGATTCCTTTGTAAGACTGACTCCACCATGTGGAACATAGCGAGTGGTGTTCAACGTTTGGAGGAGTACTGCATGACCCAATACGGCCAATGAACCAGACAACGTTGACACGGCGGCTCTTCTGAAAGATTTGGGGCAAAGATCTGTCCTCTAGCTCTAGCACCTTACCACCCAATCTCGTAAAACCCGGGCTCTATTTCCAGCATAAAACTTTTCCGTTACATTCCCGCTACGAAGTACAGGTCTTTCACGCACTGTGGGGATGACCCTGTCAACGCTACCCAATATACTTCGAGATACATCCTACTTTGAGCTTGGAATGAGGCAACAAATTTTGTGGACGTGAAAGTGGCTTCGAGCCTTCGACAAAAGGTCCATTGAGAAGCTACTACCAATTCATTTACAGTTCCTTCATTGTGGTGTCGGTTGTATTACCATTCGTTTCACGTCGAGGAATGCCTTCTGAGGCTTCAGCTACTAGAATTCCTGTCGCAAGCCACGAAGTCAACGTGGGGTGGACAATGGAGCGGTGGCGTTCTGAAAAAATTAAAGGACTAGAACGTCGTGAGCCCCTCCAGCCAAGCCTCACGGATTCGGGGCGCGTTACGTGCCCGCTCTTTTCATTCATTACATTTAGGTCATTGGGTTGCACGTTCGTACATGATAACGAGGATACTCAAGTTAGTATTACATGTGGGGTGGAGTGGTACCAATTTAAGTCTTGAACGATTGTTAATCCCGACAGGGCCCAGGAGCGTTGGCCCGCGGACGATTTGACATAGTACTAATCATGGAAGTCAATACCTATGCCCTCGTTTAGCAGCTGGAAGGTCCGCCGAGAGACCTCTGATGATGAAGGCACCATTTCTGTGGTTTGGAAGCAGGGGGGGATGGTGGCCTCATGAGCCTGACCAATCGCAGAAGCTGTCCCTTTGTACGTACAGGCACCAAGTGTGGGCGGAAAAATGAGCGAAGAGAGTAAAGCCAATAATTACGGTCGCCCTGGGGAACATGGTCAAACTTTGTCGATGACTAGTCATATACAGACACTCACTTATTTCAATGCTTACTACACACTTTTTTTGTCAAATTTATCCTTAATCCTGCAATTTCAATTTTAAGACCCCGGTGTTGTACTAGCTAGAATAGGCACACAATCGCCTGTGTTGTTATATCCACTTATTTGCTTCAAATGTCATGCACTGAAGTATCCGGCACGAAATTAGGGCCTGGAGTGTGAGGGATAGTACCGACGTGCAGCCGCCACTTGCACTCGACCTGGGCACACCGGGAAACCGCTCCATTCATCGAATGGTGGGTGTGACATACCTAGTGCTCAATCTATCGTAAGTGGAACCAGATCTGGACTACCTTCGTTGAAGTTTGACCATGTCCCCTAGAGCGACCGTAAGTAATAGTCATGGGTGATTTACCACAAACGTCAGTGCTCAAGCGCTTTGTGGCGTTAATGAATTTCAATGTCCGTTCACCCCATTCTGATCAGAACGCACTTGTCCCGCGCCCTGGCTTCTCGCACCGGTGTCGATAAGAGTCATGGGACGTTCTCGAGATGCGAAATCTAGGATGGCCACGGGCATCGTAGGTCAAGTTGTGAATGTCAGGCCCGTCCGGGCCTCTTGTTGTTGATAACACTGCCAACTGGGTACTAGGTTCGCCACCGCCATGCCACCCGATGCAGAGCTCTGTACCTTCAAACACCATATTCTATCTTCGGATGCACGTTTTCGTAAGTGGCCATTGAGTGGTTGCGACAGATCAGGTGTGTATCTAAGATTTCTTTCTGATTGCACGCTCATGTCCGCCATAGCATTCAAGTTGGAGCATACGAAGTTTAAGAAGATGGTCGTGATCGCAGCGAGCTCCACAAAGGACGGTGTCAAGAGCACGGAGTCCGTATGGAATTGGGGTGCAAAGTGCTCAAGATAATCTCACGCTAAGACCAAGCCTTACTATTTCATTCGGCCTCGGGATATCATTTTCAGAATCACTCCGTAAAATTTCGTTGGGAGGGTGTGCATCTCTCCATTATCCCTCGAATTTTCTCTGATAAACACTCGTGCTCAGATTTTTCTGATTATCATCACCGACTTTGCGCAAATGAGCTTGCAGTCTCAATACTTCAAGTTAACAGCCGATGAAGCCGCTCTTACGGTATATGATATCATCATCGTCGGTGGCGGGTTTGGAGGAGGGACGCTGGCTGCAGACCTCTTTGATAAGAATAAGGAATCGGGTGACGATAAGAAGATTCTAGTCATCGAGAGTGGCAACCTGCTTTTCCACTCACACTGTTCTAACGCTGCACGGCCCACGGCGGTCGGGAACGCGGACAAACAGAGCATTGCGTTCTTCAAGGATTTCAGAGGCGAGTACAAGAAACACGAGTCGCCCCATTGGGAGGGAGGGCCATTGTACGCGTTGGGAGGGAGGAGCACCGTTTGGACGTTTGTCATCCCGCGACCGCATGACGATACCCTCGAAAACCACTTTCCATCGAGTGTTGTAAACGAGTTGAACAGGACCTTTTTCGAGAAGGCCGAGTCCACTCTGAACATTTACATCCCCCCAAATCCGAAGATCCCGCACTGGAACCTCGTCCATGAGCTCAATAAGACTGCTAAGGGCTCTGAGGCGTGGGTGAATGGGAGATCGGCCTCGGAGTTCAGGCACAACAAGAATTTCGCCTTCGCAGCGGGTGCTTACAGCTCTGTCGACAGGTTACTGGAGATAGCGATGAACGATCCGCCAGCGGAGGGCAACTTCAAAATATTGTTAGGGACCAAGGTCGACCGTCTCGAGTTTCAGGGCAGTTCGATCGAATCTGTCGTGTTGGATGGAGGTATCAAGATCAAAACCAAGCATGTTGTGTTGTGCGCCGGAAGCGTCAACAGCGCAGCCATACTGCTGAGGAGCGGCGTGGATATAAAGGCACTAGGCGGTGGGAAGTTGACGGACCATGACACGTACGAGGTGGTGAGGACGTTCAAGTACAGTCCCCACCCGACGCAGGAGGAGGTTGGGCCTATCAGGCTCCAGGCGTACACGAACCTGGGTACCGACGAACACGCTGCTTTGGCGCGTATCCATGTCAATTGGTCGACTATCGGCTTAAGAGCACGTAGCCTTGGAGCTAAACCCGACTTCCAAATGGTTTTCATACTCACGTC
The DNA here is from genome assembly GCA_963576785.1 of Chlorophyllum brunneum. Classification (NCBI taxonomy): domain Eukaryota; kingdom Fungi; phylum Basidiomycota; class Agaricomycetes; order Agaricales; family Agaricaceae; genus Chlorophyllum; species Chlorophyllum brunneum. The sequence goes on along the minus strand of OY756147.1, from coordinate 342,374 downwards.
GAAGCTGGGGGATGAAAATACCATTGTCCTCGACGAGAGAGAGCCTATCATCCATATAACGAGAACAAACGACCACGATAACGCCGCAGAAAGGCAAGCCATGGCAGAGATCACCAACAATGCTATGAACGCCATGGTGAAAACGTTGAACGTAACGTTCGACGACCCCACGCCCCTCTCCTCTGAATTCGTGGCTCCTTTGAAGTTGGGGGTTTGGGCCCACGAGCTGGGGAGCCTCCCGATGCCGGGACCAGACCCGGTCCCGGGAGACCCAGTCCCCCCGTCGGTCTTGGACGCTAATTTAACGCTCCAGGGCGGCTACAAGGGCGTTTCGGTCTGCGATAATTCTGTGTTTCCTTACTCCCCCTCTGCGAATCCTTCTCTGACACTTGCGGCCTTGGCTCTCAGGTTATCTGAATTTCTGATGAATGCCCCGGAACAACAGTGAAGACGCCCCTGTCCTTGGGATTCAAGATTCTGATGTCCCCGCGAGAACCATTGGGGAGATCATCGAAGTTGTTTAGGTAGCCAAAGTTACAGCAATCGTTCCGCCTTACGGTCATATGTCTTCGACGGGCACTCAACTGCCCAAAGTATGTGTTTTAACTAGTGTCTAACCACTGTCTTGATTTCGATGTACAACATTTTCGGTTCAATTCTAAAAGGCATGATTCCGTTCCAGAACCCAGGGCGCGAATGAATTGTGAAAAAAATGCGCATGAAAAGTAGGAGTCGTGGACTTGTGTCTTAGCTGAGACCACGACGCGAAAACACAGGCGCCTGTAACGATTGACGAGACCCCCGAAAGAGATGAGGCAATTCTGAGTCCATGCACCCCGTCAGCAGTCGGCAGGATGATAGCTGCATGAGGCACAGCGAGCTCGTGTCGGCCTTGAAAGTCGCCTCGTCGGTAGTCAGCGTGCGTTAGCTGAGAGTCAGGACACGAACATAACAAAAGTGCCACGCGTAGCTGCAACCACGTGGGACATTGTGCCTGCTACGAACGTCCTGTCACTCGCGTCCTGCCCATCTTACATACAATGTCCACGCTCTCCATCAACTGCTTTGTTCTTGGAGGTGACTCTTCAGAAGTCATCACGGTCGAGATTCTGAAGACCCAAAACGTCAGCATCCTCAAAGACTTGATCAAGGAGAAACAGTCTCATCGCCTCAGTCATGCGGATGCCTCGGAGCTCAGGGCCTGGAAAGTGTCTCTCCCCGTGGACACCATTACACCAGACCTCACAGTCGATGGTGTTGAAGCACAAAAATTGGGCCCTTTGAAGAAGATCTCTTCGATTTTCGTTGAAGCTCTGGTGGACGAACATGTACACATTTTGGTACAAGCACCCACTGGTGCGCTCCATAAACTCTTTCTTGACTTAACTTGACATTTTCCCAAACGCTGCCAATTCCTACATTTTAATTTCAAAAGTGAACCGGCCCTCTCTAAGTTCAGAAGTCCCCGTGCATTCAAAGCCGTATCTCCTCACGCTCAACTGTCTGATGCGTGGCGATCACCCTCATCGTATCTTTCCGGTCAAAATAGCGCCGATCGAGACTGTCGGAGCTCTCAAGAAGGCTATCAAAGAAGAAAAAAAACCTGCATTAGACCACCTTTCAGCCAATACGCTTGGTCTATGGAATGTCTCCATCCCGGTCGACAATGCTCTTGAGGAGAGTCTCGGCAGCCTTGATTTCGCCCTTGGAACCTCTCTGCTACCGACGGAGGAGCTGTCTGCACTTTTTCCAAAAGGGCCTGCGAAAGGACGGTTGCACGTTGTCGTAAATGTTTTGGGCGATTCGGATATGACTCACCCTGCTGAAAAAGGTGTGTTTCCATTTCTGCATTGTCATCATGTGTGTAGACGACGCATGCCCTAGCGCACCATCAGATTATTAAGGATGCAACTGCCGCCGCCGCCCCGTCAAGTATTTCCGACGGCCCTGCCATGTTCAAGTCGGAGCAAGAGAAACGCCCAATTTATGACGGACGCCCGGCTAATCGTAGAGGCCCTCCGCTCGCGATATATCACACAGCTTTTGCCCAACTTAAAGATTCATTGCAGGATCTCAACAAGGTGGTCGACCCACAGGAGCTGAAACGCGTGGATGATACCGCCAAGTTGATCCTGGCATCGACACAAATATACTGGACGGAGGAGGAGCGCGCCAGTAATGTCTACCCATATATATGCAGCCTTTTGGGGATCAAACTACGTGAGAATGTCACCACGACTACTGGCGGGAAGAAGGCCGAAAGCGATACTCTGATCGAGCAAGATCTTAATGATAAGACATTCGGCGACAAAGTTGCTGTTGTGGGCCATTTGGAACTAAAGAACGAACTCGGAGTCGCAGGACAATGTGCAGTCCAAAATACGCTGGGGTTGCGTAAGTTCCTCGCTAATGACAGGGTCCGCCGCCCACATAACTATGTGGATGTAAGAAACTGAATGATGTCTTTCACAGTACAAGGATATACGTAATACAACTTGCTGTCCCTGCATCGTTATATCCATCGCCGGTCCATACATCATGTTCGGCGGAGCAATCTGGGCCGATATCTTCATCGCCGAGGCATTTACGGATTTCATCTACCTCGGCGGGACCGGGGAGCAGATCGTGACCCTTTCCCGGATTTTTGCCGCTGTTGCGCATGCCTTGAACACGCTCAAAGAATACTATTGTTGTCTAAAGCTAAACCCAGGCTCACCCAACGTGAACCGGCTATTTCCTCAGCCAACCTATACCGCCAACAGGCACCCGCAAAAGATACCAACAATCTTGAGCCGATTCAATTACGAGGGACGCGAGCCGGACAACTATCGACGTTCCCTTTTTAAGGCGACATATAATGACCGCCCAGTCCTCATCAAGTTCTGCGAAGCATACCACGGAAATGCCCATCGCATCGTCGCCGATGCTGGCTACGCGCCACAGCTGTTCTTCTGCGAAAGACTGCAGGGCGGGGTGATGATGGTCATCACGGAACTAGTTGATGGCAGGGATGCATTCCATCATTTCGGTAGCACCAAGGCTATTCCCTCAGATCTATTGGACGACATGAAGGCAGCGGTCTTCATCCTTCACGAGGCGAATCTTGTATTTGGGGATATGCGCCGACCCAATATTCTCGTCAAGAAAGAGATTGACAGGTTGCGAGCGCTGTTGATTGATTTTGAATGGGTTGGAGAAGCAGGTCAGGCACGATATCCGCCCCTTCTTAACGACTCGGGAGAGATTGCGTGGGCGGAGGGCGTACGTCCCCATGGGTTGATGAGGAAGCAGCATGATTTGGACATGATTAACTTGCTCAATCTTTCCGTCAAGATGGTAACCTGATCAGGCATAGTTGTGCGTGACATCAGGAAAAACATTTCTTGTTAATCAGGCATAAGTATACGTTCCTACGATGCAACAGAGAAGGGCATGCTTGAATTGACGATGCAGAATCCATGTTTCGGAGATTATTTTGAAGATGTACCCTGGTCACCACCAATCACCACTTACTTAATAATAACAATTTCCCATTTTGTACATGAATCTCGAGGCATAGAGTCACCTCGGTGTCGGCCTCTCGTAGTATCGCTCCACACAACTCAAGACGCGAAGGACAGGAAGTGGAGAGGGTGTACCTGCGTGAGGGCAGCCTCGTTATTTTTTTTTCGCACCATCTCAAACCCGCTCAGCTATGGTCTTCTCGCGCCATTGCACCCCCGACCTGTTATAATGTTTTCGCACTGTCTCAACCTCTCACATCTCCGGTATGTTTTTGTTTTTTCCTTAATCTGACTCATCTTCCTTACCTCATGATAGGCGCGGCACCGACCAGAGCGAGTACAATTAATCACAAACCCGAATCGTCAAGCCCACAACGGGTGTTGTACTGCCTAGCGACAACTGTACTTATTCCAGCGTTCCTTCGGCGCCAACAGTTCTGATACAGATATGGAAGCCTGTATCAACAATGGGCTGCCATTCGCAACTAACGGCCACCAATAAGCGGCCCAATAAACAGTAACCCGGATCACTCACTACACAAGAAGACTCCGACCTGCCATCCTTTCCCCGCACTTTCATAAGCCATTTCACCCTCACAAAGACGTCGATTCCAGTGCCAGCAGCCAGGTCATTCAATTATCCATGAGGCATTCGTCCAAGATGAGCGGCTGATGATTGAGCAAATGCGCGTACATTTCCTTCAAAGTGGGTCCAGACACACGTTGTACGGAACCTCAAGTGGCTCGCATTAATGTGTCGTTTCGTGGACGGATTCGTAGGTAGGATAGCATATCCTCATACACTGTGCATGGAGTCTGGGCGGGATGGACAGGCTATGCTTATCCGAAGGAGAGAAGCACTGAGGTAAACGAGCGACAGTCACGAGGTTGAGCGTCAAGCAGCGATGCAGCACTTGCAGTCAGCAGTTGATGGGCAGGAGAAGAGCACCAGGATGAATGGCTGGCCTGTTTAAAAGGCGTTGCCGAATTGGAAGAGCATCATGATGTATGACTACAAAGAAACAGCCCTAACGGAGGCCGAAGACCCGGCACGAGGCAGGCTCATTCCGTAACAGGGACAGCACTCGGGCGGGCAGATATCTTGTGATTGGATTTCGGAAATGAGCAGGTAGCTGACTAGAGGCAATGCAGACGAAGGTGTTTGATTACACGCCTAGAGTCAGATGATTCGCCCATGCACAATGATTGATGTGAACTCACTTCCTTAACCCTGACGGAGCTCGTAGGAGCTCTCTGTATGATCTATATCGAATATAGGCATTGCTAAACACTGTACACAGTAGTGGATATCCCGAGATGTGGTTCAACGTCAGCGCATACGCGCATCATCTCATCCCTCATTCCTTTTCCCTTTCTCACTCCCTACCCGTGTTGTGTATGTACACCAGAGCTTCCCCGGAGCCCGAGCCACGCAAACATGAGTACCCAGCGTTCCTTCACCACACCCACACCCCACGCCGTATCCTTCAGACACCCCTTCCCATTTGAACCCTCCGTATATGGCAAACTCACCAATCCTTTACATTGCGAAATCAACTTCTTCCACCCACCAAGTACTAACGGATTCCTGCTTCCGTTTATTATCGCCGATCCAGATCGATCCGCTTGGTATGATTGGTGATACCAGTCCAATCGTTGGAACCCCGAGTTGATAGCCTGCATCCTATGTATGCAAGTGAGTAAGCACTAGACCAGCGCCGACTTCCTCAAAATAATCCAGGCAGCCCAAAAACGGGTCCTGCCATGGGGAAATGATGCTCTCTCAAAACTTGCGGTCTTGTGTAAGAGTGAACAACCAGAGATGTCATTGAAATAAGACATATTAACAAGGGTGAACGGAGGTGATTCGAGCAGATGGAGAAGAATGAGCGAGGGTTGTTCAGTGCTGGGTGAGAGGACGTACAAGTTAGCAACGACAATGAATCTGGATTCTGCTCAGTACATAGCACTCAGGGGTGAATGGACCCACAATCAATAGCTTTGACCACATCCCTCCCCTTTGCCACGTTCCTACATGTGAATCGCTACTCATCTCACAAACTATCAGCCCCAATTGGAATATGTGCCCAATTCGGTAAAATGTCACAGTGAGAAAGGAGAAGTGCAGCTGTCTGCACTTTATCTACTATCAGCCAACACCCTAGAAACGAGGGCCAGAGCAGTGCAACAGCCGAGCAGACAAGCCCAGCTGACTCCACCGATCTTTCTCTCAAAATAGGTGGATAAGTACGGGGTCAGCTAGGTTGTATCAGGCTACACGCAAGTTATATTATATACATCATACCACTGCAAAGACCAGTGAGGAGCCCTGACCCAGTAGACAGGCTCCAGCTGGTCAGTCATAGGAGAAAGCAACAATCCCAGCCATGGCGCGGTCACATTGACCCAAGTATAGCATTTATCATCAGTTCCGCTCCCTGTCATGCTGACACTGTCGAGGACTAAATAAATATCACACTACTTCTATAAAGTCAATGAGCTCGACACGTGTCATAAGGATAACTAATGGTTCCAGTTCATAAGCTATACAACATTATATCTTGGGAAATGATAAGGGATGATGTACATCCACTCAGCCACACCATTCTCCAAATCGACAAACTGATATTCTATCAGGCCCTCATTGTCCAGATCTAACGGGATGAAGACCGTGACCAGGTCATCTGGACGCTGGTTCTTCCAATGATTGAAGAAGCGTTTCGGACAGCCACATTTCTCACCCAGCCGAAATCTACTTTTCCAACCCTGGTCTTCACCCTCCTCATAGTTTCCACGACGGCCATGCTACCCAAACTCAATAAACGAGTGAGGGACAGACATGGAAGTACCGTACTCACTTTGCAAGCGGGGTTCCATGGATCAGGTATTTTTGCCATGATTGGGGCAGGACACCTGAAACGATACTCAACCGGTCGATCTTTTATGAAATTGCTGGAATTGAGCGTTCGAACTGGTATCTGCTTGAGTACGTCATGCTCCAGGAGCTCAGATCTCCAAGATTCATCCTGAGACAAAGGTTCAACAATGTAAGGAGAATGAGGACAAAGAGGACTTGCAAACAAGAGACTACGTAAATCGTAGTATGAAGCCGGCGAGCTGTTAAATGCAGCTAATGCACGAATGAAACATGGGTCCTGAAATGCTGGTATCCTCTCGCGGAGCCCTTCGATAGTCTGGTAGGCTGCGAAGCCATAGATATTGACCCTCATAACTTCATTCTTGTTGTGTGGCCATGAGAGCAATATAGTAGCAACAGTCCCGGTACCGTCTTCCAGAGTACCTGTATATGGAGATATTCAGATAACACCTTTGGACGGAGGATGACTGATCATACCATTTGGTGCCTGCTCAAGAATTCTGCGTGCACAGAAAGAATGAAGCTCCCAGGTTGCACTACGGATATCTGAACAGAAATTTGACCGCTCAAAGTCCTTGAGATAGTCGATGAACGATTTATGGAAACATTCGAGCTTCTTCCTATGGGCCTCATGTGGCGCGGGGACATCAAGGACGGAGCGGAGATGATGAGTGGCACCATAGGCCGTATCCTTCGTCATCCCCAACCAATTACACACCATAACCATGTTCGAAAGGAAGTGGGGATAATTTATCATTAAGAGTAGCAACTTCCGAGTGTTGGCCATAACATCAGTGGGAACTCTGGAAAGGATGCGGTCATAGAGTCCATCGAGGAGTGCCATCGGATGCGACTTGCCCTTCACAAGCCACTTTGAATTCGTATCAATGACGTCCAACACCTGCTCGAGCTGCAATACAGGGTTACCGTAGGCCGGATCATCAATAAACTTGACCACTGTGGAGGCGTGAGCGAATAGCCCCTTCGAAGCATCGGCAAGCTTCAGAAAATCGCCTTCCTTGGGCCATTGGCGGAGGTCTTGAAGTGCAGGTGATTTCATTTGGATCTCCTTCAACTCGTTGCGGAGGAAACGTTCAACGTCATCGCAAGCCTGTTTGGCATCTATCTCGATCTCCTCTTTCTCGTATGCTGGTGTTACTTTAGCACGAGAGAAGAACGATGTAATATGAGGCTCCGGGCGACTGGCAATAATCCATACAAGGGGTGAGGCGGGATATGTGATGCAGAAATCCGAGATGAGGCGGAGGAGTTCGCATTGGTCGTGATGTTTATCACATTCGTCCAAGCCGTCGATCAGGATGACGAAACAGGGGTCATGAAGGTTTAAAAATCGGACAAATGGCTCGATGATAAACTTCTTGAACTGCACAGCCACCGACGCAGACAGCAGTGATGGATCGTTCGTTATCTCGGTTTGGATGAATTGACGATAAGCGGTATACTTGGCTGCAAGCTGATATGCAAGTGTTGTGATGGCTTTTGATCCGTCGCTACGTCCTTTGAAAGAGAAGAAGATAGACCCGCCCAGGACGACATGGGGGGCATCAGTGAACTGGCTCTCGGCAACGGTCTGCACAATGGCTGACTTTCCGACTCCAGCTGGGCCCACAATCCATCGCATCCTCTTCATGCCGCTGCAATTGGCGATGAAGTACTGCGTCCGACCAACGATGGCCAACCGGGTTCCAGGATGACAACGGGGGGGAGGGTCACGTGCAGAAGAGTCAAACGCTGCTCCAGGTATTGATTCCTTCAAAAGCTTTTCCATGACTTAGAAGACAATGTGTTCAGTGTGAGAATGGCTGAAGTCTGTGGTTTCTCACCATTGCCATGGTTGTGGATATTGATATCATTCATGACAGGATTGTTCATGACAAAATCGTGAGCGCCTTGGAAAGAACCTTCTCTTCCGGCCTGGTGCTGGGACCACTGATTAAGACGTTCCGAATGACATTAAGATCCTATCAAACAAAGCTATGACGAAGCACTCACAGTGATCGGTTGATGAGCGGGATACTGTCCTGGATTTAGTGGGTATGCATCCATTGCGGCATGAGGTGGGATATGGGCCTCGGGATGAACAGCCGGCATCGGAGAATGTTGGAGCGTAGACGGGCGTTTCGCAGCATGAATGGTGGGTCCTTGCGCATCGTTCGTGGAGAGGTCTTGGAGACGAGCAAATGAAGAGGAACGAGAGGAAACAGAACTGGTGGCCAGGAGCTCCGTTGGCGAACGTAAGTACGGTCCGGAGGGTGGATTGTTAGCAGGTGCGACGACTGATGTGACGTTGTGGGTCATTGGAATGGTTAGCTTGCCCGAAGAACGCTTTGGACGGGAAAGACGGTTACCCATGGCGAGTATGCTCAGTAAGTGGGCGGTTGGTGGTCCATCTTGATCAGGCATCTGTCAACTCGGTTAGTGTGGTTCATTGATTCCCACGTCCATGGCCCTTCAATGTCCGACTGGACTTTTCTCTCGACCTTCGCGAGGCCCTCTACATTGACACAACTCCATGTGTTACAGTGAAGATTGCAGAATTCATGAAACAACCCTCCATGTCCTGGTGGCCACCACCCGAGCGGACCATGACAGCCTCAGTCTGAGGCTGATATAGGATATGATGTGTTAAGAAAGCCCATGCATGGAATTTGCGAGACCCTGTGGACTTTGATCGGTACATTCCATAGCTTCAACGAGATAGTTCGAACGTATATACCACAGGGGCGGTTGGAGGAATCCCAGATTGGACGATATATGATGTTGTTTGTTTGTATTAATTAATGCAGTTTTCATTGAGATTGAGTCTCGGAAGAACTGGTAGCCACGGAGTACGTGAGGCGGCGTCAAGTCGAGAGGAAGTTGGGGATTCACGAATTGGTCGAGGTTGTGCCTGCCGCAGGAAGAGTGTGTCTTAGGGAGCTCAAGGGATAGGACGGAGGAAGTTGGCCAGCCAAGTGATTTCGTCATAATATAACAGTTGATTTATTTATTCGTCAACGCAGTGTTCTGCTTATGTATACAATGCTACGTTCCTGTACGCGATCGGAAATGATAAGGAGTAATGTAGTCGACTCAACCACACCACGTTCCGGATCGATAAAGCAGTATTCTACATAGCCCTCAAGCGTTAATGGGATGAAAACAGTAACGACATCATTTGGAGATTAGCTCTTTCCACTTTCGAAACGATGGAATAGGCGTTTCTTGCAGTTACATTGATCTTCCAGCCAAAAGAGCTGCTCCAATCCTGGTCCTTGCCTTGTTCATAATTTCTCCAACGCTCACGCTACCCAGACCCAACCGATGAGTGAGAAACAGATATGGAAGAGCCGTACTTATATGGACGTATAAGAGAGGTTTGACCGAGCCCGAACCTCCCCGGCGATCTGTCATTCACACTCTCCGCCATATCGTTCAGACATACCATGACAAGCCCTGAAGTACTGAAGCGTACCGTCTACTCCGGCAGCGAAGACCTTGGGCAAAGTCAAAGCGAGAACAACAGCGCAACATCGTATCCTTCTTTAGGGAGATCACTGAGATGCTTACCATAAATCCTCCAGTATGTGTAATCTAAAGGTTCATCGGAAACCTGGATCAGACGTTACGAGCTCATCAGATCCCCTCTCGGCACTCTGTACTCAATTCTCTGGTCCTCAATGCTCAACGTCGCCTCGGTATGACAACGCCCCGCGGAATCTTCATTCACTCGCCCAGCCGACGACAGATTTTCCGAAACTCCTCACCCCAGCTCCATCTCTCAGCAACAATCCCAGGTAACCCTGGAACGAAAGACACGTTCGTATGTTATAACCCAAAGGATTCATATCGCATGAGGAGTACCTTAGTGTATTGCGGAAGCTATGTGGTGCACGTTCGCAAAGGTGGCCATGATGATCATGGGGTAAAGGGCTCCAAAGGTGTACGAGAGTCTGAATGAGCTGGCTTATTCGTATGCCGGTTATCGGACAATTGGACATTTGGACATTTGGAGGGCAGGTTCTAAGGACGAAAGAAAACGATGCTGCTCTAGTAATTGAACAACACCCATTCCGCAAGCACCTATCATTATCCCCACAGTTCTTCCGATACCCACAATGCCTTTCATCAGCGTCCTAGTACCTCCGAGTGTCCAAGTTCATACCACCTCTATGAAACCAACGAGCTTAACATGCAATGTTAAGTTACATTGAACCTGTACGCGATGGGAAATAATAAGGCAACACATACGTCCACTCAGCCACACCATTCTCAGGATCAACGAAACGATATTCTACATAACCCTCAAGACTTAAAGAGATGAAAACCGTAACCAGATCATCCGGAGACCGTTCCTTCCCACCTTCGAAATGATGGAAAAATCGATTCGAGCAGCTACACCGATCCGTTACCAGCTCAAAACGACTTGTCCAATCCGGGTCCTGGCCTTTCTCATATTTTCCTAAACGTCCATGCTACCCAGGCTCAATTAACGAGTGAAAGACAGGTATGAAAGGGCCACTACTCACTTTGCAAGAGGGGTCCCATGGATCGGGTATTGTAGCCATGGCCGCGGCAGGACACTTGAATCGGTAGCTAATATACCTGTCCTCGTCTATATCACAGGAATGGATCATCCCAATTGGAATCTTCTTGAGTACGCCATGCTCCATAAATTCGGATCTCCGGGATTCATCCTGGGGTATAGGATCAACGATGTCAACCACAATCAGACTAAAAGAAGACTTACAAACAAAAGTAGACGAAAATCATCTGCATAATTTAGAGTCAATTTTCCGAATGCGCTCAATGCGCGAATAAAGCATGGGCCCTGAAATCCCGGTATATTTTCAATGAGGCCCCTGACAGTCTGTCTGGCTGCATAGCGATAGAGACCGGTCTTCATAGAGTGATTGTCCATATTCTCGTCTCGTGGCCATGAGAGCGATATATCAAAAGTCGTGCCAGGACCGTAGTATAACGGACCTGTAAACGTAAAATTTCAACAACACATCCGATTGCAAGACGAGTGGTTGTACCATTCGGTGCTTCCTCAAGAATTCTGCGCGTGCACGGCGAATTGAGCTCCGCAGTGGCACTCTTGATATCTGAGCAAAATTTTGACCGCTCAAAATCCACAAGATAGTCAGTGAATGATTTATGGAAACACCGGAGCGCACAGAGGTCAGCCTTGTCAGGTTCGGGAACATCAAGGACAGAGCGGAGATTATAAGTGGCGCCGTAGGCAGTATTCTTCGTCATTCCCAACCAATTGCACATTGCGCTCATGCTCCCCTCCTTGCATGACGAGACGTCTGTCAAGATCCCAAAGTCGCCTATCATTAAAAGAAGCACCTTTCTGGTGTTGACCATAACATCAGCGGGAATTCGGGAAAGAATGCGGTTGTACAATGCATCGAGGAGCGACATCGGATGCGACTTGCCCTCCACGAGCCACTTTGAATTCGTATCAATGACATCTAGTACTTGCTCAAGCTGTGAAGCCGGATCACCATAGGACGGATCATCGACAAACTTGACCACCGTGGAGGCATAGGCGAATAGCCCTTTCGACGCATCAGTGACCTTCCAGATATCACGTTCCGCGGGCCACTGTGAAAGACCTTGGAGTGCAGGCGATTTCATTTGGATCTTCTTCAGTTCATGACGGAGAAAGCGCTCGACATATTCACAAGCCTCGTTCGAATCAACCTTGATCTCTTCCTTTTTGTACGCCGGAACGACTTTAACACGAGAGAAGAAAGCCGTTATGTGAGGTTCCGGACGACTCGCAACAACCCATACGAGAGGCGAGGTGGGATATATGATGCAGAAGTACGAAATGAGGCCAAGGAGCTCGCACTGGGTATGATGGCTGTCGCATTCATCCAGGCCATCAATCAGGATCAAGAACCTGGGAGGGGCCTGCAATCGCCAAATGAACGGCTCAACGATGAACTTGTTGAATTGTACGGTCATAGACTTGTGCAGCAATGACGGATTGTTCTTTATCTCGTTTTGGACGAACCGACGATAAGGAGCGTGATTAGCCGCCAGCTGATACGCAAGCGTTATGATGACTTTCGATCCATCACTGCGTCCCTTGGTAGAGAAGAAGATCGACGCGCCTAGGTTGGCGCCAGTGGTAGCGGCGGATGTCGTCTCAGCAGTGGTCTGCATGATCGCCGACTTCCCGACTCCAGCTGGGCCCACAATCCAGAGCATCTTCCTCCTACCATTGCAATTGGCAATGAACTGCCGCGTTTGATTGACTATGGTCAGCCGTGTTCCAGGGTGACACCGGGGAGGAGGGTCACGATCCGAGTCATCGAAGGCTGCTCCGTGTATCGTTTCCTTGAGAAGCTCTGACATGACTAAAACGAAGGACGATGTATTCAGTTGACAGGAACGACCGAGAGACCAGGTAGCATCTCACAATCATCAGAGTTGGTGTTATCGCTCAGGACAGGATTGTACATGACAAAATTATGAGCACCATTGAAGGAGCCTTCTCCTCCACGATGTTGGGGGCTCGGTGAATGTCGAGCGTGAGCAGGATGTCGATCGGTCGCGTACGGGTGTGCGCTCCATCTGGGACGACTCTGGCTGTTAAATGATTGATGGGAAGGGAGGGCGTGAGCGGAGGGCTGCAGAGAAACGTCCATCAGAGGTGGAGAATGAGGGAAGAGAGGCTGGTAATAGTGCGGATGGAGCGGGGGCAGGTGTGGATACGAGTCATGTGGGAACTGTACAGGGACCCCGAGGGGTACGCGTCCAGCTGAAGGATGGGATGCAGGGCTGGAAGAGTGTTGGTTAGTGATTGAACTCATAGCTTGCGTGACGGGTCGTTGGATGTCGTTTACGGAAGGATCTGGTAGACGATCAACTCGATGGTGAGGGTCAGTGGACTGATGGCAGTTGGAAAGTGAGTGTATTTCTCTGAGAAAACAATCGTCAACTAATCCAGTTTGCGTATGCGGAAGGCCCTCGTCCGCCAAGTAACAGCATTAGCTGGACTGCACAGCCAGTGGAACTCGCAAGTAGCGAAGGCAGGATACGAGGCAGGATGTAGCTCCCTCCCAGATTTCAGATAGAGTCCTGTGAGCGAGAAGGAAAAGAGTAGGCAGTTACAAGCGGTGCTAGTTCCCAGAGGCAAAGGTGATGGGCATGCTGGATCGAGCGCTCGCGGCTTACACCGGCGGTGGTGATTGTCTGACCTGTTTGGTGTTCCATACCCCTCTTATTCAAATGTTTCCAAATATCCACATTCCATCAGCTCTTGACCTATTCCCTGCGAAATTAGATATTCAACTTATACTCCCCCTGAATAATATACTCGGGTTCACAGAGAACGACGCCAGAAACGGCTGTCATGTGTTTCTGTGTCGAATGGCGGTCCAACTACCTCAACACCTGAGCCACTGGTAGAACTATTGTAGATGTAAGTAGGCATTGGTTTGATGAGCATGGTTAAGAAGACCTCCCGACAAACTCCAAGTTATCCACTCATCGACATGGTACTTAGTCTTCTGCCTGCCGTAGCGGCACCGTGGAAAATTATTCAGTCAACCAGATAATGATGGTTCTGAGCAGAGCTCCCCACCACATCATTACATTCCAACAAGAGATTTTAACGATCCATGGGACGAGATGTGTCCTGGCACGATATGTCGTAGTATTCGCAGTGTAAAAAGTTCTCTCAGTGAGGTCGGGACACCACAGGTAGGGCCAAAAAGTATTTCGGAGAAGATGGAAGGTTTTCAAGACAGATACGAGAGGGGAAAAACTGTTTCATCCCAATGTGGATCTTCAGTAATACCTCCGAATATAAGACAACTGGTCATACCATTTCCTCGAGGATCCTACGTGCACATGAAGAGTTGAGTTGCTGCGCCGCACTATCGATCTCTGGGCAGAATTTTGATCGCTCAACGTCCGCAAGGTAGTCGGTGAATGATTTATGAAAACGTGGAAGCGTACGGGTGCCAGCGTCGTCCGGATCAGGAACATCTAGAACAGAGCGCAGATGATGTATAGCACCGTAAGCGGCGTTCTTTGTCATTCCCAGCCAATTGCACATCGCCACCATACTCTCGTCCTTCCACGATGAGTTCCATCAAAAAATAGAAGAAGCAACTTTCTGGTGTTAGGCATAGCATCAGGAGGAACTCTGCCCTTCGAAGCATAAGCCAATTGTAAAAAATCGTGTTCCATAGGCCACTGCGGGAGATCTTTGTGTGCGGGTGATTTCATCTGGATCCTCTTCACATGAGATCATCCATGGCGACAGAATTCAGTGGAGAAGATAGTGGGGGGAACGGAGTTTTCCCACTAATTTACTTTCTCACGCCATAGGTAGAGCTTTGTTACCCTGAACCTAGGCTCCCCTATGATAGGATAGCCCGCAATACACTCGAATTCTCAGTTACCCAGTCTTGTTCTCGTCTCTCAGAATTGTTTCGACAAGGTGGACAGGGAGGGACCAGCGATAGACGGATGCTATCGCCCTTGCGTATTCCTGATCCGGCAGGTTTCCTGTATCACAATAGCTAGTCAGAGGCAGTGGGAGAGGGTGTTGTACACCTGTGAGGGGACCATCACAAGGCTAGTGAAGCCCCGCAAATAACTGACAGCCTGACATGAGGCAGACCATAGCTCGCTTCATGTATTCCCAGGGGTGTGTCATGGAGGGATGAAGAGGGACGAGGCTGGTCAAGCAGGCATATTGGACAGCTGTGATTTCTAGCCCACCAACAAATCGATAGCCACGTAATATGACTGCAGAAGTTGTGCCTGGTATTGTGCTGAAGTAGCTATAGGCGTGTCGGTAGCAGGAGACCATAGATATAAACGACATTTTAACAACAGATTATACCAGGTCGTATAATCGCAATCACTGCATGTAAGTTGTGAGGCGTGAGCTAGCGGGGCACAGGGACAGTAGCGCTCAAGTTGTGATTGTAGCCGCCCACCTAACACAGCCTGCCTCGTGTCCTGTCTTCGGCTATCTGTGACTTCCGTTGGCTGTGTAGTATGTCAATGCTGTTGCTGGTTAAACGAGTGCAAAGCTTCCTATTACACGACCGCATCGGCTGATGATTGTTCTCAGGGAAATACCCTCCCTTTTCAATTATCATCAACCCGCTGATTCTCATTCATCTACCAAATCCTTCCGTGAACAACATACGACCACCCATCGTGCAAGCTGTGGATCCTAGCCCTCCATCCCGTCCCCCGGCCGGACGCATACCCCTCGGGATCCCTGTGCGGGCCCAACACGACTCGTATCCATACCTGCCCCCTTCTGCACAGCTGCTCTGCCATCCGCAGCATCTTTTCCCTCATTCGCCTCTTCAGATAAACCTGTCTCTACAAACGATGGAACCCTCCGCACGTGTCTCCCCTTCCCATCAATCATTTAACAGCCAGAGTCGTCCCAGATGGAGCGCACACCCGTACGCGACCGACCGACATCCTGCTCACGCTCGACATTCACCGAGCCCCCAACATCGTGGAGGAGAAGGCTCCTTCAATGGTGCTCATAATTTTGTCATGTACAATCCTGTCCTGAGCGATAACACCTACTCTGATGATTGTGAGATGCTACCTGGTCTCTCGGTCGTTCCTGTCAACTGAATACATCGTCCTTCGTTTTAGTCATGTCAGAGCTTCTCAAGGAAACGATACACGGAGCAGCCTTCGATGACTCGGATCGTGACCCTCCTCCCCGGTGTCACCCTGGAACACGGCTGACCATCGTCAATCAAACGCGGCAGTTCATTGCCAATTGCAATGGTAGGAGGAAGATGCTCTGGATTGTGGGCCCAGCTGGAGTCGGGAAGTCGGCGATCATGCAGACCACTGCTGAGACGACATCCGCCGCTACCACTGGCGCCAACCTAGGCGCGTCGATCTTCTTCTCTACCAAGGGACGCAGTGATGGATCGAAAATTATCATAACGCTTGCGTATCAGCTGGCGGCTAATCACGCTCCTTATCGTCGGTTCGTCCAAAACGAGATAAAGAACAATCCGTCATTGCTGCACAAGTCTATGACCGTACAATTCAACAAGTTCATCGTTGAGCCGTTCATTTGGCGATTGCAGGCCCCTCCCAGGTTCTTGATCCTGATTGATGGCCTGGATGAATGCGACAGCCATCATACCCAGTGCGAGCTCCTTGGCCTCATTTCGTACTTCTGCATCATATATCCCACCTCGCCTCTCGTATGGGTTGTTGCGAGTCGTCCGGAACCTCACATAACGGCTTTCTTCTCTCGTGTTAAAGTCATTCCGGCGTACAAAAAGGAAGAGATCAAGGTTGACTCGAACGAGGCTTGTGAAGATGTCGAGCGCTTTCTCCGTCATGAACTGAAGAAGATCCAAATGAAATCGCCTGCGCTCAAAGGACTTTCACAGTGGCCCACGGAACGTGATATTTGGACGGTCACTGATGCGTCGAAAGGGCTATTCGCTTATGCCTCCACGGTGGTCAAGTTTGTCGATGATCCGTCCTATGGTGATCCGGCTTCACAACTTGAGCAGGTACTAGATGTCATTGATACGAATTCAAAGTGGCTCGTGGAGGGCAAGTCGCATCCGATGGCGCTCCTCGATGCACTGTACAACCGCATTCTTTCCCGAATTCCCGCTGATGTTATGGTCAACACCAGAAAGGTGCTTCTTTTAATGATAGGCGACTTTGGGATCTTGACAGACGTGTCGTCATGCAAGGACGGGAGCATGAGCGCAATGTGCAATTGGTTGGGAATGACGAAGAATACTGCCTACGGCGCCACTTATAATCTCCGCTCTGTCCTTGATGTTCCCGAACCTGACGAGGCTGATCTCTGTGCGCTCCGGTGTTTCCATAAATCATTCACTGACTATCTTGTGGATTTTGAGCGGTCAAAGTTTTGCTCAGATATCAAGAGTGCCACTGCGGAGCTCAATTCTCCGTGCACGCGCAGAATCCTTGAGGAAGCACCGAATGGTACAAGCAGTTGTCTTGCAATCGGATGTGTTGTTGAAATTTTACGTTTACAGGTCCGTTATACTACGGTCCTGGCACGACTTTTGATATATCGCTCTCATGGCCACGGGACGAGAATATGGACAATCACTCTATGAAGACCGGTCTCTATCGCTATGCAGCCAGCCAGACTGTCAGGGGCCTCATTGACAACATACCGGGATTTCAGGACAAGTCCTTTATTCGCGCATTAACCGCATTTGGCAAATTGACTCTCAACTATGCAGATGATATTCGTCTACTTCTGTTTGTAAGTTTTCTTTTAGCCTTATTGTCATTCACGTCTTTGATTCTGTGCCCTAGGATGAATCACGACGATCCCAATTTATGGAGCATGGCGTCCTCAGGCAGCTGCCAATTGGGATGATCAATTCCTACGATATAGATGAGCTCATATGCATTGGCTACCTATTCAAGTGTCCTGCCACGGCCATGGCTACAATACCTAATCCATGGGATCCCTCTTGCAAAGTGAGTAGTGGCTCTTCCATATCTGTCTTTCACTCGCTAATTGAGCCTGGGTAGCATGGACGTTCGGGACAATATGAGAAAGGCCAGGACCAGGATTGGACGAGCCATTTTGGACTGATGACGGATCGGTGTGGCTGCTCGAATCGATTTTTCTACCACCTCGAAAGTGTGAAGGAGTGCTCTCCGGATGATCTGGTTACAGTTTTCATCTCTTAAGTCTTGAGGGTTATGTAGAACATCGTTTCGTTGATCCTGAGAATGGTGTGGCTGAGTGGACCTATCTGTTGCCTTATTATTTCCAATACGATGTATGTTGTTAGTAGCCCACTTGGGCGGTGAATGTTATGGTGTGGCGGGATAGTCCAGTTATCCTAGAACTTTTATTAGACGTGGAGGTCGTCAGGGAGGAGACCTTCGGGCCCGGCGGTGCTGTTATCGGATCCAAGGATGCTGCAGGTGAGCGCTTAATGAGTTGCATTATTCTGAGAAGGACTCCCCACCCCGTCACTGCGTTCCAACGACGAGAAATTGCAACCATACATAGTACGAGACGTGTTCCTGGTATGGTATATCATAGCATTCGGCGCAATACATTAATGGCTCTTACTAGTGCAGTCGGGACACTATAGGTAGACTCACAAAGTATTTCGGGGGTGACGCTAGTGAGGCTAAGATGAAAGGTTTTCAGGGCAGATACGGGAGGGGGCAAAACTGTTTCCTCCTTGCGTTCTTCTGGTATCGCAATACATTCATCAACATTTTGGTATCTTCGAGGTTTCGAATCCATCCCACTTCTCACTAACCAGCAGAATCGACACTGTGCGGTACAATTTCTAGATAATCGTGGTGACACCTAGTAAACTATACGATCCTAAAGCCCTGTACGCGATGGGAAACAATAGGGCACGGTGTATGTCCACTCCGCCACACCGACCTCCGGATTAATGAAGCGACATTCTACGTAGCCTCCGAGGGCCAAGGAGATGAAAACCGTAACAAGGTCATTCGGGGACTGCGTCTTCCTACTTTCAAAATGGTCGAAGAAGCGTTTCGGACAGTTACACTCATTGCGTAGCCAAATGCTCGTGGCCCAATCCTGGTCTTCGCCTTTCTTGAAATCCCCTTTCCGGACATGCTGCGCCAAGCACAACTGGTAAGTGAAATGCAGACGTGAAAGTGCTATACTCACCCAGCAAGTGGGGTCCTGTGGTTCAGGTATTGTAGCCATGGTCGCCGCAGGACACTTGAATTGATAATCAACATACTCGTCTTTTGGGATGCCGAGGGAATCAAGCATTCCAATTGGTATCTGCTTGAGCACGTTGTGCCGCATGAACTCGGATCGCCGGGATTTATCCTGAGGCTCACAGTTTCAACGACCTAGGGAAGATCAAGCAAAACAAAAGACTTACAAATAGAAACGACCGGAAATCACTGTTAACAAGTAATTCGGTAAATCCAGTTAGTGCACGAATGAAGAATGGATTATGAAATGCTGGCATGTTTTCAGTGAGGCCTCTGACAGTCCAGTCGGCTGCATAGCGGTATATCCGGGACCTCATAGAGTTATCATGCAGCTGCTCATCTCTTGACCATGAGAGAGAGATATCAGCAGTCGTACCCGGTCCATGTTCGAGAGTACCTGTATATGTAAATCTTCAGTAATAGCTCCGAATATAAGACAACGGGTCGTACCATTTGGCGCCTCCTCGAGGATTCTGCGTGCACATGAAGAGTTGAGTTCCTGCACCGCACTATCGATACCCGGGCAGAACTTTGATCGCTCAACGTCCGCAAGGTAATCGGTGAATGATTTATGAAAACATCGAAGCGTACGGGTGCCAGCGTCGTCTGCATCAGGAACGTCAAGAACAGAGCGCAGATGATGTGTGGCGCCGTAAGCGGCGTTCTTTGTCATTCCCAGCCAATTGCACATCGCCGTCATACTCTCGTCCTTCCACGACGAGTTCGAGAGCCCCAAACCATCAAACAATAGAAGAAGCAACTTTCTAGTGTTATTCATAGCATCAGGAGGAACTCTAGAGAGGATCTGGTTGTACAGTGCATCGAGAAGCGCCATCGGATGTGGTTTTCCCTCCACGAGCCACTTGGGATTGGTATCAATGCCTTCTAGCACCTGCTCGAGCTGTGAAGCTGGGTCACCATAGGCTGGATCATCGATAAACTTGACCACGGTGGAGGCATAGACAAATAACCCCTTCGAAGCATAGGCCAATTGTAAAAAATCATGTTCCGTAGGCCACTGTCGGAGATCTTTGAGTGCGGGTGATTTCATCTGGATCCTCTTCAGCTCGCCGCGGAGGAAGCGTTCGACGTCTTCACAGGCTTCATTTGAATCGACCTTGACCTCTTGTTTCTCATATGATGGTATGACTTCATCACTGGAGAAGAACGACGTGATGTGAGGCTCCGGGCGACTAGCGACAACCCACGCAAGAGGTGAGGTGGGGTACGTGACGCAGAAATCAGAGATGAGTCTGAGAAGCTCGCATTGGGAATGATGACTCTCGCACTCATCCAGGCCATCAATGAGAATGAAGAAACGGATACGACGGGGATTCGAGAATCGTTGAACGAACGGTTCCACAATGAACTTGTTGAATTGCACAGCCACCGACGCGTAAAGTAGTGACGGATCGTTGGAAATCTCGTTTTCGATGAATTGGCGATAAGGTGGCTGTTTGACTGCGAGCTGATATGCGAGGGTTGTAATGGCCTTTGATCCATCGCTACGTCCTTTGATAGAGAAGAAGATAGACCCGCCCAGCATGACATTCGGAATATCGGTGAACGGAGCCTCAGCAACGGTCTGCATGATCGCTGACTTTCCAACCCCCGCCGGCCCGACAATCCAGAGTATCCTCTTCTCAACATCGCATTTGACTATGAATTCTTGCGTCTGGTTGACGATAGTCAGCCGGGTCTCGGGATGACACCGTGGAGGGGGGTCGCGCACAGAAGAGTCGAACGCCGCTCCCGGTAATGTTTCCTTCAGAAATTCCGACATAACTAGAATAAACGACAATATACTCAGCATACAAGAATGACTCAGATATCGTGTAATATCTCACACTTATCAGAATTGTGAATTTTGATATCGTTCAGAACAGGGTTGTTCATTACGAAATCATGAGCACCACTGAAGGAACCTTCTACACGAGGGTGCTGGAACCACTCATCAGAACATTCATACTCTAGTTTCGGCTCCCTCATATCAAGGTGAGATAAGGCCGACGCAATCGATAGCTGACGGGCAGAACCTGGCGAAAAGTGAGGTGGAAATTGGGTCCCAGGGTGAACGGTTGGGACGTTTGGAGGGCGTTGGGGTATAGGAGAATATCGAGTGTGAGCAGGATGTCGGTCGGTCGAGTATGGATGAGCCCTCTGTCTGGGACGGCTCCGGTTGTTGAATGTGTGATGGGAAGGGGAGATGCCCGCGAAGGGTTGCGGAGGCATGTTCATCTGAGGCGGTGGATATAACGAAGGATCCCATATAGGATGTTGAGAGGCTGGGAAAGGAGGCTGGGAGTAGTGCGGATCCATGGGTGATCGTGCCATAGAGGGAGGTAGGTGAGGATACGAGCTAGGTAGGTGCTCCGCAGGGACCCCGAGTGGTACGCTTCCAGCTCGGGGATGGAATACAACGCTAGATGAATGTAGGTTTGCTATAGATTCCGTAGCTTGCCCGGTGGATCGGTGTGTGTCGTTCGGATAAGGGTCTGGTAGACAATCGTACCAGCCATGTTGATACGACGAGGAATACGAAGAAGCTGTGGTAGAGGAACCGGTGGTAAAGGGACGGGCAATGGGTTCTCCCGTCGAACGTGAATATGGCGTGGACGGTTGGGGTAGCATCTGGGCATTGTATCCGCCGGACGACCCCCCAATCCCGAATAGTTCAGACCGTTCCATGGTGAGGATCAGTAACAGGATAGCTCGTTGATAATGGTTGGAAAGAAAGAGTATTGCTGTGAGGCAATGAAATGCCGTACTGCACAGCCAGCGAAAGGAAGTCCACGCAAGTAGCCGAGGACCTAGCACGAGGCAGACTGTAGCCGAGTCGTTTCCAGCTGTAGATGGAATCCCAAGAAGGCCAAGCGACCGTTGTAATTACGCCTTACAATGAGCAGATTTTAAAGAAATGACAACGAGCTGTACGCCTTCTTGAGCGCACTAAGATGACGTCCGGATTCTAGAAGTCCATTCCTAGGTACAGGCGCTTGCTCAGAAGAAGTTGGGCAGGTAGATAGTTATCCGATGATGACCATGTTCCGAGTGTACACACGGTATGTAACCCCTTCGGCGCGCGATGTTTTGCTGCTCCTTACACACTCTGCAAGTAACCTGCGGCGTCCTGGCAGATTGTGGTGCGTCGATGGCGGACTAATGATTTATGTCGGAAGGAATCCCGTTTACAGCGCCTTCAAACTGATTGGCGGAGCCCCAATTCATGACCACACCAGTCTCCCAGGGCCCTTGCCACAAGCCCAACTCTTCTGATCAACTGGATATTATCTCAGCCCAGGGCGACCAAGCGAAAACCAGTTGTTGAATTCATAACTACATATTCCACGATAAGGCATAGGTATAGACAAATGTAATAATACACAATTCCGACAGCTTCAACTTTTACATCTTCCATTTGAGGTTGACGTGGACAGCCTTGACGTTAGTATAGCTACATATACCATCAATATCAAATAATTCTCCATAAACGACAAATAAGAGGGCTCACTTCGACAAAGCGTATTCTCCGAGCTCACGACCAATACCCGACTGCTTGAATCCACCGAACGGTACATTGGCGTCCAATGTATTGACACAATTGACCTAGGCTCCAGTATTAACAAGGTGATGGGAGCACACAGGAGAGAAGGTTCATACCCAAGCGGTACCAGCCTTGAATGCGTGCGCTGTCTCCAGCGCGCGGTTAATGTTTTGACTGAAGACCGCGGCCGCGAGACCGTATGTTGTATCATTCGCCTGTTTGATGACCTCTGAGAGAGAGAGACGACATCGGTCAACGTTGAGCATTGAGCCTTGGAATGCAATTCGACAAGCCCTTACCAGCTGCGTCCTTGAATTTGATGACAGCTCCGACGGGTCCGAAGATCTCCTCCTTGACGATCTTCATCTCAGGTGTGGTGTCAGTAAAGATTGTGGGATTGATGAAGTATCCTTCCGTGCCGTGGCGTTCGCCACCGAAGTGGACAGTGGCACCCTCAGCCTTTCCGGAATCGATGTAGGACATAATGCGCTGGAAAGGCGGACGATCAATCAGGACTTTTGAAAAGTCGAATGCCAACGCACGTCGTATTGAATTTGTGAGACTTGAGGGCCTTGATCGACGCCCTGTCCGAAGGGATCACCAAGCTTGATAGCCTTTGCCTTTTCCGTGAACTTCTTCAGGAACTCATCATAGATACCCTCCTGGACGAAGATACGAGTACCGGCGCAGCATGCTTGGCCGTGATTCCAGCTTTCAGACACTCAGCCCGAAGTGCTTGGGGTCCATCGCTAAAATTACTCACAAGAGCCCATGTGCCGTCCAGTTGACAGCCTGCTCCAGATCGGCATCGTCGAAGATGATGTTAGGGGATTTTCCACCGAGTTCGAGGGTGACGTTCTTGAGGTTGCTCTTGGCAGCCCCCTCCATGACCTTACGCCCGACAAGGGTGCTTCCGGTGAACGCGACCTAGTGTTGGCTAAATAACCGAGTCACTGTGTAAGCAAGAAGACCCACCTTGTCAATTTTCATGTGGGAACTGATGGCACTTCCAGCAGTGTTTCCGTAGCCTGCCACAACGTTGACAACTCCAGGAGGGAAACCAGCCTCCTTAATGAGGCCGCACATGCGGATTGCTGTGAGGGGGGTGAATTCCGAGGGCTTCAAGACGATACAGTTTCCGGTAGCGAGGGCAGGTCCGATCTTCCACGAGAACATGAGAACTATCGTCACATTAGTATCAAACAGCAAACGCGCGTATATCAACATACGAGGGAAGTTCCAGGGGATGATCTGGCCAACGACACCGATGGGCTCGTGTCGACTGTACGTCAGCTTTTTCTCGTCAGTCTCAATCACCTGGCCGAAGTTCTTGTCCGCCCAACCCGCATAATGCTTTATGGTGGAGATAGCGAAACTGATGTCAACGCTCTTTGCCCAACCGAATGTCTTGCCGTTGTCCAAGGCCTCAAGGGCTGCCAGTTCATCCCCATGTTTTTCCATCAGCTGAGCGAGCTTGTACAAGAGGTCGCCACGCTGAGAGCCTCCTGCGTTCAAACCCCAAGACGTTTCGAACGCTTTGTGAGCGGCTTCGACGGCGACGTCGACATCGCCTTCCGTGGCTTCGGATATTTTGGTGATGAGCTGACCGTTGGCTGATGGGTAGCATGCATTTGGTCAAAGTCGAGTAAGGGCGAGATGCTTATCACATACATGGGTTGATGACGCTGATTAAGAGATAAGATGAGGGTAAGGTCAATAGATTCAGACATACTCAATTGTGGTTTTCTTGACACCATCGACGAACTCTCCATTGATGAAGAGGCCGGTGCTGAAGGACGTTGAGCCCTTGTAAACAGGTGTGTTCCACTGGTATGAGAAAGTTCCAGGCATGGTGGAAGGTAGATTGTGGAGTTCCCAAGCTTGACGACATGGGTTTATATACTCATACTGTCATGGATAGTCAGCTGGTTATTGGCAAGGCCCCTAAAAGTTAACCAGACTTTCCACGGATCTTCTTTGCTTTCATGATGACAAACCTCAGTCAGTAGCCCTATCTATGTCCGTTCACATGCCTCTTTAATGATTTGTATTCCCCTTTTGTCGAGAACATCTGGAACTTGCACATCTGGAATGATTCTGATTGGCTTTTGTTTAGTGAGCCGCAAGTATTCTTCCAAAGACAACTTTCGAGGACCTATTACGGTGAGAACCTGAGCCCATGTACGGTCCGCTGTGGGGCTTGTGCTTATCTCACATCACGTGGACAGAAGCAACCAGTATTCTCTACTTCATTGCCTCCCCGAACTTCCGATCGCATTGGGTTACGCCTATCAGGAGGGTTTAGTGATTTAATCAGGAAGTCAGTTATGGACGGCAAACATGATCGTTATATATGGTATGATCAATCTATTTCATCGTCAACGCTGCGTTTTGTGTCTGATGGTTTTCGTCTCCGTGAGAACCACGTCGAGTTTCCTCGCTTCTCCACTGATGGCGAAGGATTCTGCTCCCAGGACGGCTTACACTAGTGGCGAACATTCGCAGCTGATGCCAGCCAACCAGAACACGGAATATCCAATGCGCACTGTGTTATCTAACTCTTCGAGGATGCCAACGTGCTGTACGTCAACAAGATGCACTATGATAATGGTATGCACGTTCAAAATATGGTGAGAGTGCATGGCAGCGCCATGCCCGTGGCGCTGCGGGGCCGGCTGATGCTGATGACAGATTACGAGTTCTCTGATTGAAAAAGCTACCTGTCTGACCTATCCGGCTCATCCACCTTCCAGCCCCTTCGTCCACTCGCCGTCGTCGTCCACGAAATGAATATTAATATCCACAGGTCCCCAGACCCAGACTCTTCGGATACCGCATCCGACACGTCGCGGTCTTTACCTAACGATAGCGCATTATTTGGCACTCTACCGTCCCATAGGAACAGCCCCCTTCAGAGTTTGAGGAGCATTGGATATGTGATACGGGACAGATTGAGTCCCCAGGCTCCTTCTTCGACCAGTGAAACCGAATCTCCAGGGCCGCTGAACACGGATGAAGAAGGTCCAAGGTACGTTTCTACCACTACTAGAGAGCTGGTATGGGGATCTGAAGCGTATCTCATACCTACCTTCAAAGCCTGTCCCACCTAGGTCCCTCGCTTTTCCGCAGGGATACCACCAACGGGAGTCCCAGAATCCAACGCGTGGCAACAACTAGACCTTCCTCGGTAACATCAGACACAACGTCTGCAGATCTTGGTTCCAATGGGCAACTTTCTGCAGAATTGTCAAAGCACAGATTGAAGAAGGTGGAGTCGACGCGAGCGGTGCGTAGTGCTAAACATACTTTGAGTACACCTTGGCGGCTGAATCTACCCTCAGTGTGTTTCGGACACCATTAAAACAGTATCGAGGGGCGCCCTTGAACTTACCCACGGTGTGGCAGAACTTCTACGTGGAGTTCTCCCATTTGGTTTAGATGGTGCAGTCAAACTCCTTTTGAATATATGGGATGTGGTGGAGAAACTCAGAGTGAGATCTTCTAGTCCTTTCAGCTCTCCACGTTATTGATATAGCAACAGACCAACCAGGAAGAATGTTTGACACTCGTTCGCCGCTGTGCGACCATTGTAGATGCGCTTTACGATGATATCGAGCGAGAAGTATCTCCTTTCGTGAAAGGACAAATTCCAATACCGCTCCAACGAATAGAGCAGTAAGTTCGCAGACGTACAGAATCAGACCTTCGTTTCTTGTAACTAAGTTCTGACTGTAGGGCATTCTTGAGAATCCTGGATGTCGCTGGCAAACTCAATGAATATAACTGGTTGAATCGATTGAGGTTCAGTGACGAAATCTTGCAGCAGATTGACGACTGTCACCGAGCGTTGGATGACTGCCTGCGTTCCTTTTCGGTGAGATGTCCATGTGCCTGTGAGTATGCCCCGCGATAACTCACACGGTATGATAGTCTGCCATCCTCCTCCGGGTCCTTAATTCTCTCGAAGAATTACGCTCGCCTTATCCCTCTACAACCACGCCGCTGCCACCCATTTTTGGAGAGTCACACGTCCTCAACTTGTCCGCAGAAGATTTGACTGATACAATCTTCCGGCTTCAAAGAGAGCAAAATCGCAGGGATAGGGAGAGAGACATTGAGAATCTAAAGCATCGTGCTCGGAAGGCGACGAGGAGTAAATCATGGCCGCTCGCTGACTTTGAAACTGTCGGTGGCTCACGCCACAAAGTGGAAGCGGATGTGAATGAGGTAGAAATTCCATTGTGAGCTGCCATTTACTTCACCAGACCAGCGGCTGGACAGACAACTGAACGCCAAATAGCTCCGACATTCTCCTCATGCATGTAGTTGGGCAGGGTCCTCTCTCACGGGTATACAAGGCGGTGTGGAGGAACGAAGTAATTGCTGTCAAAATCTACGCATCGACCACAACTACCACAAGGAACACCCAAGATTTCGCAGCGAATGAAATTGAGATATGGAAAAGACTCAAACATCCTAATATTCTAGAGTTTACCAGTAGAGGAACGACGATTGGAGCGAGTGAAGACACCAGAGTGGAATATGCAATAAGCCCATTCCTTCCTCATGGCAGCATCTCCTCTTATCTCAGACAAACACAATGGAACTACCGTGGGATGTCAGATGGGCCTAAACGCTTGGATCAAAGGGGGATATTTTTCGATACGGCGAAAGGAATGGAGTACCTTCACTCTAGGCGAATCCTGCATGGAAACCTAAAAGTATGTTCTGGCCTTTATCCTGTGAGCTAAGTGTTCAGCTAACGGATCTGGTCAGGCTTCGAACGTTCTTATAGATAGCAACTTGAACTGCCTGATATCGGATCTAAAATACAGCTTAGACCTCAATGAGACAGGCCGAGATGGTGGTGGAGAAATACGTTGTAAGTATTTACATATCTGTACAACATGGGTTGACAGAGCAAATCCTTCCCGTAGATCCTATTCGATGGCAAGCCCCCGAGGTTTTAAGAGGTGAGGTCACGCTGAGAGACTTCATTGATATATACGCGTACGGCGTATTTTGTACGGAGGTGCTCAATTTTGGTGAAATCCCTTGGCCATACTGGAGTGACGAGGAAGTCCGTCATGGAGTTTTAGGCGAGTGTCCTATACGGCTATAACTGGACAGTTGGACTTTTTGTGACTAGATTGTTTTTGCAGAGGAAAATATTCGTCCCGAGTTTTCACGAGAGGCGGCATCGAAACTCGAGATCCTACCCTTCATCGAAGCTTGTTGGAATTTATCCCCTGATTTACGGCCTCGGTTCAAGAAGATTACGAAGACAATGAATAAAATATATAGTGGAATTAATTGACTACGGATCCAGGACGATTATTCTAAACACAAGAACTAGGTAACATTGGTAGTAGAATTCCCAACCCAGCATTGAATCTTTTCGTTGAGTTTGTCACGGGGGTACCATATCCAGAGTCCAAGGCATGAAAATATCATCCAACGACTTGGACAAGATTGTCGGCAACTCCTTCGTCTTATCGAGGTGGTGTGACTGCCCCCCGGCGGTTACTCGAGAATCTTAACGCCTGGAAGTGCGAGTCTTCGAGGAGCTTTGTCACATGTTCAATGCAGTTCGAAGCGTATTAGGAAAGCAATTTTTATGAAGCCTTTATGTATGATGGATGGTGGAACATCTGGATATAACCGTTACAGTGCTCAATGGGAATTCGTCAAAACAGGGTGTGAATGGCGTATACATTCAATGCTGTCATTGAAATGAACATAAGGACATATTGAGGAATCAGGAAAGCGGCAAGGTGTTCAGCCGTTCCTGTGCCACTATACACTTGCGTGAGATACACTTGGGTCGTGGCCGTTGGAAGACATGAAAAGAACCTATATGACCTTTGAGTTGTCTGCGGCAGAGAAGCAGAGATAACGGAGCTTACATGCAAACAAAAATAAGCACTCTATCGTCCTTGAAGATAACTCCAGATTGAACCAAGCCATGGCAGATTAGAACGCCAAGCACGGGGGTGATGACCATCTTTCCAATGGCTAAGCACGAAATGGCACCAACAGGTAGCTTACGCCATTGGTTCAAAGGAACATTCAGCCGGGCCAGCGAAGAACCGAGACATATCAATCCGATAGGGATTGACGCTCCACCTATAAACGTAGCAATATCTTGGATAAATGCAAGTGGAGGTTGACCGTCAGGTGCAGGAGGCATGTGGACGCCAGGGACTTCGATAAAAAGCGCCTTGAGTTTAGGTACCAGAGAAATAGGAAGAGAGACGTAAATCGCTACCGAGACGGGGTTGAACATGCCCTTCACCGAAGAAAGACAGTAGTGATATGTAATGCGCATACGATGCGACCATGTCCGACTCAGTGTAGGAGAAACAGTTGGCACTGGAGATGGTGTTTTCTCGGCAGTGCTGACGTTCGTGTTCGTTGTTTGGGGATTTAGTCCCTGCAGCGGTTCTGGAGAGGTATTGAAAGGGTCATGGGGAGACATGACGACAGTGGTGCTGTCATCTGGAATAGAGAATTGATTGTTGGAAGTCGACTGTTGGGTCATCTCAGCAGGGACGACAGCCTTTTCCTCATCGCGAGGTGAGGCTTCTGACTGGGGTAATGATGTTCCTTGGCGCCCTTTTAATAGAAAGAAGCGCAGAACACGTTGCCGCCGGGCCTTAATTTTGGCCTGCATGGCCTCGGATTCAACATCCGGACCTGCAAAATCCCACACTAACCAACGATGAAAACCAAGCGGGAACAGAGTGATCTAATATCCCCGGAATTTCTTGTCAGTTTGACTGCTCAAGGACGACTCTTCTCATCAACTCACGATGAAAACAAGGATAAAGACGGAAATATAGGCGACTGCGAGGTTCTGATCTTCTATTCCTTGGAAAGGGGCGTTTCCGGTGAGGCTCAAGATAACAGCGGTTGCTGAAAGGTAATATCAGTCCGACGGATTGAACGGTTTGGGTGAACGTACCCACGTCTCCCACATTCCCCCATCCCCCCGCAATCAGAAGTCCGAATCGAAACCGGTGCGGAACCCAAAAGAATTGCTTGATAAAACTGGCGAGGGCGATTCCAAGTGCTTCGTATAGTACGGCAACAAGCACCAGGGGGCCTATCGAGAACTCAGCTTGTTGTCGTTATCGGGGCATAATACGCACTCACCCAGTGCTTTTATGTTATCTGTTGTAAATGCGGGTACGATTTTGGAAAATAGGAGGGAAGGGAGTGTGATGTTCAGTGCAACCTGGCCAGCACCTCGAGCAGCTACGGGTGGGAAAATATCTGCCTTTGTGATCAAGAATCCACTCGCTACGCCAGCTGCCCTATAAAACCGACGTTGTCGAACACTTATTCACTTGGGCCTGAGCAATAGCGAACGTACAGGCGAATCAACGGCCTGCACGAAATCCATATGAGAGCACCTGCGGATGGAGACATCTGGAGAAAGCGAGGACAACTCTTGGAAGCGAATTTGGCCATATTCTTATAGTTCGTTCGCAAGGTTATTTTGAGCGACTCCCACTTGACGATCGGCTTTAGGTATTCCGTCGGTCCGATGAATGGTCTCGCGAGGTACCACATCATTCAATCGCTCTTACCGATCCTGGAACTCGATAAGCTATGTGCACCTCGCAAAGATCGCGCCGGACCTTAATTACGAGACAAGGATTATATCTCCTCGTTTCAGCCTGATAGCGTATCAGGAAGGATCTTGCGTCGTCTCTGAGGTGGCTTGGCGTCAGATTGGAATAGGCAATATCTCCAAAATGTTTCATTTTTGGAATGCAGAAACCCCAGAGGTTCCTGATGAGATAACCTCTCTTCCCCATTTACCTAGCACGGGGAATCGATAGGTTCGAGCACGTAAGGTTGCTATCCCAGGTAAATTGGGCTGCTTAGCGGAATACCGTGAAAATCCCACAACTAAGATGACTGCCGGGAAGGTTCAAATGGTGCTCTTGCCGATTTGTATTGAGCGTTGGTAGGGCGTGTCAAAGCTTGAATTCAAAGCCG
This sequence comes from Chlorophyllum brunneum, assembly GCA_963576785.1. NCBI lineage: Eukaryota > Fungi > Basidiomycota > Agaricomycetes > Agaricales > Agaricaceae > Chlorophyllum > Chlorophyllum brunneum. The sequence continues at coordinate 311,695 of OY756147.1, read as the reverse complement.
CGCGTAACTGCTCACGAGGGATCGGCAATCCTGTAACTTGCGTCAAGTAGAAGCCCCCCCTCAGCCTTAGTCCCCATTAGAGAAGATTCTTGTGCATGTTCTTGTGCTCTTGGCCTAGTGCTTTCTTTGCCACTCTCAGTACAAACCCCTAAGTTGGAATCTGCGTTTCGGCACCGAAGGCTGAAAGTGATATTATCAGATCATAGACTAGTATCAGCGACAAAGGTACTTGCACAATGGAGTCAAAGGGACCAGCTTGTGATTGCATTGTCCTGACTTGCATGACCGAAGATATGGTCGAAGTAACCAAGATACTGTTCATGGGTCCTTCCACGCAAATATTCCACAAAGGCCAATACAAAGAGTAGACGGACATTCAATCGGCTCAGGCAATAGCCTGTCTGGGGACTCTGGGTATTTTACGTGGTATCGAACGGGTCGTGGTACTCCAATCTGCGGACGAGCGGAGAGACTGGGCGAGGCGGGGTACAAGTCGGTGGTATTTCGTTCGCACCAGTGTCCCCACCCCCTCGGACCAAACACGGAACCCCAGACACAGTGGAATGCTCGAGGAAGTGACTGTAGGGCAGAGTCGGTTCGCATGGGGAAACCGCTAGGAGGTAGCGGTCTTGATACTACTCTAGAACCGTGCTTACCCCGGGATCGAGCTGGCGACCACCAAATTCCTCGATATCAGATATTGCAAAAAAGGAACTTGTCCCGTACTACGGGAGGTCAGTCCAACGGAGACGTGGCGTTGTGGGGTATCCAGCAACAACCAGAAGTCGGTGCCACTCGGCCTGGGAGGTACCACGTGATAGAGCGCAACTACGCATGATTTCGATTGCCGTTGTCCAAGAGTCCGACGAGAATGACATAGGCAACTACCACAATGGCGCAGTATTCTTCTAAATGGCTCAAGGTCACAGAACCACATCCTCACGTTCTCCTTGTCGAACTTTCTCGGTGCACTATCAGCTTCGCGTTCCTTCTTTCGTTTCTTCTGACCCCGGTGTTTGTAACCTAGGCCTCCCGTGAACGCTTTCAATGGCGAGTACGTATCCAACGCAACAACAGTCTGCAAAGGTATCCAGGCGAGGCTCATAGGCTGACTATAGGTCTTGGAAGGCCTATGGCAAGCTTTTTGGCGACCTCATCGAAGACGGGTATGATGTCCGTGCATTAGTCCTTGCTTCAAGTCTCCCAAGGATCTTCACCGCAGGATTGGACCGTACGTTCCATATCCTTCCTCAAATTCAACTTGCACTCACCCTTATAACACAGTAAACGAAGCATCCGCTTTGGGCGAAGAGACATCCGATACGACAAGAGACGGTGCCCGTGCTTCCCTCGCCATGCACAAGCTCATCACAAAATTTCAAGACGCAATTACGATCCCCGAGAGAGCACCATTCCCCGTCATAGCTGCTGCACACGGACCCGTTATTGGCCTTGGAGTGGACATTCTATGTAGCTGTGATATACGGTACGCCGCTGAGAATAGCGTGTTTGCAATTAAAGTGCGCTCGATCTTCTCTTTCATATTCACGTATTGATATTGTGTGCCATATAGGAAGTCGACATCGGTATGGCAGCAGACATCGGCTCCCTCGCTTTCCTCCCCAAGATCACTGGCAACCACTCACTTATCCGCGAACTCGCATACACGGGTCGCAATTTCTCCTCACATGAAGCTGAGAAACTCGGTTTAGTATCAAGGATTATACAAGGAGGACGTGAAGAAGTAATCAAAGCCGCTCTGGAATTAGCGAAAACGATTGCAGGGAAGAGTCCAATTGGAGTGAGTGGGTCAAAAAGGTTGATCAGCCACGCGAGGGATCATTCTGTTTCGGAGAATTTGGTATATACGCAGAGTTGGAATGCCCATGCATTGTTGACGAACGTGAGTTTATTGTCATCTTTTGTCCTGGTTGTTTTTGGTTGATGGTGTGCCTAAAGGATATGTCAGAGAGTGTGAATGCGGTGAAGGAGCGTCGGGTGCCCAAGTTTCCGCGGCTTAAGATTTCGTCGAAACTCTAGTATGTGGTAAATCACCTCCTGGGCTAGCTTCGCTACTACTACACGTGCACCGAATTTGAACTTCAAATACCAGGGCTCACCAGGAGGAATCATCCCTGAAGCCAAAAGCAACATAAATCGTAATCACTACCCTAGTCAAGCTTTCAGTTACAGGGTGTGAGGATGCTCCTTAAGTTTATCGGAATTCTGCGTCGTGCAGAACTCTCAATATGCCCTTCTCCTTCCACCCTCTCCTACCCCCTGGGTCCAGAGCCTCCGCTATTTGAGATATCCAAATAGAGCAAGAGGTGTGTTTTCACCTGGATCAATTTAGTGTGAGTTTGAGATAAACCAAACCCGGACCTATCTCTTGCAGCGTGGAGGCGATGATACCCCCGTATTCAACTTGTTCGCTAGTGGGTTAAATTAGGGTTGAATTTGGTACGGTTTCCACGGGTACTCGATCCTTCGTGAATTCTAACATAAGGGAGGGTGTATTACTGAGGTTAATTCGTCCAAGTCGGGTAGAGATACACGTAAGGCAAGGCGTTGGATTTTCTGATATGTGGTGAATTTCCACGTGCGACGTTTAGCCCAACACTTTTATCGCCTTCACTCAAGATCAACGTCTCACTTTCTCGAACCTAGCATAAAATTTTGCACGTAATGAGGCGTCTTGGATCGCAATGGAAAGGATATGAGGTAGAGTTCGGTCACATTGGGCAACAAGCGCGGGATCTTCGCTATACTCAGCTTGAATTTTCCAATTTCCCGGACTGAGTTGGCGGGAACAGAAAAGTCACGGACGGAAGGATGTTACGGAATCGCAATGTGCTTGATCTTCCTTCTGCGGGTTCGGGGTAAGTTTTTGCACGTTTTTAATGACCACCCGAGCTCTCATAAGTTCCAACACAGGGGAGTGCGGACAAGTAAGGGTCAGTTCGGTCAAGTCGGGTAATGATATATTGAAGGCCAAGGTGATATGCTCATCTCAACATTCCAACTGGCGGACCTTCGGAAATGAGGCAAGTTGTTCTTCGATGAGATGCGATCCACAGTCAGTGAGGGCTCCCCCATCTCCACTCAGGATCAACGCCTCAACATTCTCGAAGCCAGCATAAAATCTTCGACGCAATGAAGTGCCCATGGATGCCAAGGGAAATGCTGCAAGCCAGAGTTGGGTCACGTTGGGCAACAGATGTGGGATCTGCGCTATATTTGCGCGTGAATTTTCCAATCTCCCAGACCGAGGTTGCGGCCACCGAAAAGTCATTGACGTTAACGCGAATCGGGAAGTTACGGAGTCGGAGTGTTCGGACGTGATGCCCAATTGTATAACGAGGGGATTTAATGAGATGAAAGAAGTAGCCAAGATCATTGACGTGAACGTTGACTTGGTGAAAGAGGAAGCTTCGGGCAACTGGAAGCCAGATAGAATTGATGAGTGAGCAAAAGCGCAATGAGACAAAGTCGTCCTTGAGATGTTTGAGAATTTCAAAGATAACTTCTGTGGGAAAACCGGTGTCTAAGCCCCGAGGTGAGGTATGCTTCCTCAGAACTACAAAAACTGCTGGCTGTTTGGAAGTGGCTTGCCGAGGTTGGAGGGCGTGGTACCTATTTGATTTATTTCGTCCCAGCGATTGCTTTAGCGGCATCGGATGAGATCCCTTGAGAGACATCTCGAGACAAATTGTTTGCTTGGACCAGTGGTGCACCTCACGTGATCGAAAATCCAGCTGAGAGCGCCCACCGTATTGCCTACTGCTTGGGTGGCGCTACCTATCTTCATGATGTATGGCAGCCTCCGCTTGCCGGCAGGATCACCCTGGTCATCCTGTCAATCAGTGCTAGCTGTTCAGCATGAATCTGCATTGCCACTCCAGTGTGATACGCCGAGATCGTTAATCATGTACCGTACATGTTGAAGCAACATACGCCAAATATACACGAAATGATTTCTAACCATGGAATGTAATGGGCACCGCTGATCCGTGGAGGGAGCAACATTGGTTACGTTCTGCAACAAATGTCGGCACCGCAACCCGTTGTCGCGTGGATTGGGCGCTCGTACAGGCTTAACTGACAGTTGCGGCATGCCAAGGGTTGTTCGGTACCAATGCACACGGTGATCACGAACTTCTTAGCAGTAAATATACGGCTCTGTAGCGTGGTTGTCAGAGAAGCTGATGCAGATCAGGATGCAAGGGGGTTCTGTCCCTTGTAATATAAGTCTGGGCTATGATTATCAGTGGTTCGTCCGTGGGGTGTACTGGGAACCCAAAAACAACCAGAAAGTCGTGAGCGTCTTTCGATAGTCCCTATCCAGTTTTCACAGGATTATTCGTGCACAAGATATCCCCCCTTGTTGCAGCTTCAAAATGTAGGACCGTAAAATACGGGTGCTTTGGTTGCATTTGCATCATGAGAAACCCACGTGGAGTCATCGCAACTGATGGGCTACTCACCGTCACCAAGCTGGGCATCAATTGGTAACACTGTCGCACAGGTTCAGTCCGCTACTGTGGGATCTCAGTTCATGACTTGGTGTCAGAGGTTGACATACGGGAAAAAGCAAATGGGATATATATGAGGCGAGGAGGAATGACGAGCACTTTATCCGTTCTTCTTTCTTCTTCCTTGGGTTTCTAAACAACGACCTAGTCGTCGTTGCATTTATTTCCTTCGTTCGTTCATTTCTACAGGTTATACTTTATTTCCGTTTTTTTAAAACCATTCTCCTCCATTGCATTGATCTGCAATTTTATTTTTTAATGATGTCAATCAAATTCTCTTCACTCTTTTTCTTCCTCCTCATCTCGTCCGGCACACACGCCTTGAACGACTGGTCAAAACCATGTCTCAATGGTGTATGTTCATACGATTTACCTGACACACCAAACGGTCCTTCTGGTACACTCAAAATCGTACGTCCCTCCCTACCTACTACCCTAAATCATCCTAACCATGCAATTAGTGGGGCGCAGACACGGACATAGCGGACATCACACCTGCTGCTGGCTGGGAGATTCTAGGCTGTAGTCCAAATGCGACTGAACAGGATGTCAGGATTGTGTGTAGAGGTGGGAACGAGACAAGTGGATGCCAGCATTTATTTTCCACGCCTTCTGGATCCGCCCCTTCTTCAGCTTCGATTATTCAAGTGAGAGCTGCTACTGCTGCTGTTGCGTCTAGTGTGGTAGTTGCACCAGAAACGTCAGGAACTGCATTGCCATCTTCTGGAGACGGAGAAGAACAAGGCGCAGTTGGGAAGGTTGTTCGCTTACCTCAAAATGTACGTACACCCCATTCCTCTCCTAGCTTCCTTCCCCCTCAACGACGTATCTTTAGTGCGGAAAACAACCATTTGCAAGAATTTCCAAAGCATGGATACCCACAGACCAATCTATCCCATCTTCCATCTCCAAACGCCTCGTCCGCCGCGCAGGGGAAACTTCACCAACAGTTAAAGCTGTCCGAATTGATACGAAATTCGGGGATGGAGATGTTAAAACAAGAGGTCCAGTGGGATTTGCGGTGGTAGGAGCTAATGTACCCGGGGCAGCAGTAAAAGGGGATTTGGATACATCCATGATTCAAATCGGGAATTCTACTACCGCTGCGGCTCGTCGATCATCAAGAATTTACATCGCTTCGGAGGGGAAAAGAGGTCTAGGTGATTTCGTTTCTGGGGCTATAGACACTGTAGCGGGATTACGGGATTTCGATGTTAATAAGACCAAGACACTCACACCTCTCGATGTGGACAAGACAGTAAATCTGATTGATCAGAGTATTGATTGTTCCAAGGACGTTGGGAAGGGAGATGTTTCGGTGGGAGTGAATGGGAAATTGAAGATTGATGTGGACGCGAAGGCACATGCGGTTGTGACTGTTGGAGTTGCGGCTAGTGGAACGCTTCTGCCGCCGAAGATTGAGGATTTTGGGATCACGAGCAGTGAGTGTTCATGCTGTGTTTTTTTTGAAGAAGGGTTTTTGACAGTGGTGTGGTAGGTATGACGGCAGATATAAATGGAGCGATTGTGATGAGTGCTGGTGTGGGTGGCTCGTTGGATTCCGGGGATATTCCGATTTTCGAGGTCGGGGTTCCGGGGTTGGATTTCCCTGGGTGAGTCATTTAATGTTCTTCCTCTCGACGTGAAGTGCTGATGAGGTGTGCAGCGTGTTGACGATTGGACCGTCGTTCCAAGTTAATGCTAACGCGAAAGCGACGCTTGAGCTTGATGTGGATATGACTGTGGGTGTGAGTTATCATGTCGATAACGCACAATTCGTCTTTCCCAAGGGAGGGAAGAAGAGTGGGACGTTTAATCCTGGTGATACCCGTAAGTCCAACAAAAATATTTGTACATGTTGTGCTGACCTTCGGATTTGTCGTAGCATTGAAACTCTCTGCGCAGCCATCGGGTAAAGCGACAGGTACAGTCGAAGCGCATTTGATACCGAGTCTAAATCTTGGGGTATCGGCGATTGGCGGAATAGTTGAGGCGAAGGTATTTGTGAATTTGGATGCGTCGGCGTCTATGACTTTGAGTGTGGACGCCACAGCGGGTGAGAAGGATGTTAATTTGGGACGCCGTGCGCTACCAGGTGCTATTGATGAAGAAGCTATGCGTGGAGTGATGATACCGAGAGGAAGAGGACTAATCGGATCTCATTATTTCACGAAACGATCTCCTTCGCCTTCACCTTTTGGATTTGGGGATATAGTGGATGGAGTGAAGGGAGCGGCATCTGCTGTGGGCGACAAGGTTAGTTCTGCTGCATCAAAGGTGAAAGATGGAGTTACGGCCGCTGCGAAGAAGGTTGGGGATGGAGTTAGTAGTGCAGCAAAGGTGGTTGGAGATGGGGTGAAGAAGGTGGCTGGGGAGGCTAAGGATGGTGCGGAGGCTGTTGGGAGTGGTGTGAAGAAAGTTGCTGGGAAGGTCGAGGATGGTGTGAAGAAGGTTACTGGGGGTGATGCCAAACCGACCACCAAAGCAGTGGCGGAAAAAACGACTACGACAAAAGCTCCGAAGAAAACGACAACAACCAAGGCTGCTAAGAGTACCAGTGCAAAGACGGGTTCGACATCAGCTGCTGCTCCGACAGAGACAAACAAAGTCGATGCAGTTGTACCACCAACTAGTCCCGATGCGTCATTCGGAGGGTGTTTGGAGATGGACGCTGGATTCGATGTGAACGTTGGTGCCGATGCAGATTTCTTTGGGCTATTTGATCCATCGACATCACTGTCCTTGTTTTCGAAAAAGTTCACATTATTCAAGGTTGGTCTATTTCTGAAAATATCGTGATGTGGAAGTACTGATGCATGGTAGAAATGTTTTGGGGACGCGCAAGCTCAACGACGGGGAGTGGATTTGAGTAAGAGGTGGACAGGGTTAGAGGGAAGAGCATTGGTATGTAACAATGTGAATGTGAGCGGAGTGGAAAGTTTGGTGGACGAGACAGTTCCAGCGGCGAAAATAAAGTAGTCACTATATCTAGCTGAATGTGACGGAGTCTTTGACCATGACTCTCAACCAGCTACGCGGTGGTGTCATTCACTAATGGGACTTGGGAACTTTGCACTTATTAATCCGTTTTCGACGGTACTGGGAAAGATAGACGGAGTAGTTGTTCGTCTTCGGTTGGGATTGACTGTGAGGTTATGGACAGACGCGGGGGATACCAGGTGATTCAACTGAGCATGATCTCGACTCTCGCGTGTCGAGTGTCCAACGGCGAAGGTATAAACAATTCGTCTTCTCATCTTAGTGACGCGTATTCTTCCAAATGGCTCATCGGTTTATTGCGGAAGATACCGGTGCACTTGCCTTCCTCCAATCGCTGGCAGCATACACGACTTCGCATACGCAGCACACACGTTTGTCTGCACAAGAGAGTGGACAACCGGTGGTCGCGAAGAAGAAGTGATCAAAGCCGCTCCAGAATCAACAAACATAATCGCAGGGAAGAGTCCGATCGTGGTCAGGGGATCAAGGAGTACGCAGAATTAAAATTGCTACCATCTTCCGTCTTCTTTTTCGGTTGACGGTGTATGGCGCATCAGACTGCATTGAAAAAGAACAAGGTAAGATTTGAACCTGAGAGGCGACAGGGACTAGTCTCCTAAAGCAGACGCATACAAAGTACCCCTTATACCCGCCCGATAGGGACTGGGCGTATCTGCGGCTGTATCTGGGCGGGCTTCCAGGATGAAGTGAGGTTATGGATTATGAATTATGACGGACGGGCCGCGGCATCTGCAGGGGTTGAGAGAGGGAATATTGAAAATTGCGCTGACCCTGATGACAGAAAATTCGTACAGGGTCGTAGGCGTAAGACTTGGTGGGGCCAAGGAAATTAAAAATAATCCATATTACGCGCGGTGTGTCGTCTGACGACTGGCCAGGCTTTTTGCCTTCGCCTCTGGAGTCTGGAGTCTGGACATCCCTTTATTGTGATCCCCCCGTTTCAAGGCATAATAGGGTCATGCAACACACCTCTTGGGCGGTCGATCTGCAATTCATGAGCAAACCACAGCCTCGTGCCGTCTTCGGCGACTTCCACAGGGTGTGTGGTCGTTCATCACACCCATACCTCTTTCTTTCTTTCCTACACCACCACCCAGCCATCCTGTCTACCAAGATCCCTCCCCATGGAACCTGCTGAGGCATCTGGAACCCAAGAGTCAACCAACGAGTATAATGCTTGGATGCCCCTTGAACTGTCTGCGCTATACCGACGTTCAACAACTCCACCCCTCACATATCCAGTGGCCACCGATTTTCCAACTACAGCTCCCTTTCAATTCCCCTTGCATCATTATTGTTCATGTGGTTATCCCGTGGACCCACAAGGAATACTCGCCACGAATCCCTTCACAAATCAACACTTTTCCAATCCATCATTCTATCCACCAACCCCAATCGGACAACCTGGGCTCCATGGGCAATTCCTACATAGCCCATATCCGCTCTTACCTGGCTCGTATCCGCACCTACCATCCACTCCAACAGAGCCCCGACATCTACACCACTATCAGCCTCCAGTCTCTGTACCTCAATGTCCCGTGCGAAATCCACCGCTTCCAGTGAATATGTCTCCGCACACAATCCGACCCTCCACATACTCCTCTTTTTCCCCACAATGGTTTAACGGCCAAAGCAATACCCAGCAGAGGGCTCCCTCGCGCTTGATCGGTCAAGGTCCTACCCAACCTCAACATCTTCCAATACCCCAACATCATCCCGGTGGGTCGGGTCCCCATCGAGGGACTCCTTCGCCACCCCATGTTACATCAGCCGTGCCCCATTCGAACCGGCGCCCTGCTCGTCACTCGCCGATTGTGAGTAGTTCATCCCGATATTACATGAAAGGATCTCAAAAGTCGCTAGCAGCGCCCTCATCAACAGCCTCAGCGCCCAAGTAGTGGGGAAGGGGGTTTCTTCACAGGCGCACAGAATATCGTCATGAATAATCCTGTTCTGAATGGCAACAACGGCTCTGATCATTGTGAGATGTCATGCATTCTCCCGGTCGATCCTGCGCACTGAGCACACTGCCTTTCGTTCTAGTTATGTCAAGGAAACCATACGAGGAGCGGCATTTGATGACTCCGATCGCGACCCTCCTCCACGATGTCACCCAGGAACTCGGTTGGGGATTGTCGACCGGGCGCAAGATTTCATCGCCAATTGCAATGGGAAGAGGATGATGCTCTGGATCGTTGGACCAGCCGGAGTTGGAAAGTCAGCGATTATGCAGACCACTGCTGAGACCACACCTGCCTCTACCGTCAATGTCACCGCATCTGCCTCTACCACCCAGGTCGTTCTTGGTGCATCTATCTTCTTCTCCATCAAAGGACGGAGTGATGGATCAAAGGCCATCACGACGCTTGCCTATCAGCTAGCAGTGAACCATCCACCTTATCACCAATTCGTCCAGGGCGAGATAACGAAAAATCCATCGCTGTTGCGCAAATCGATGGCTGCACAGTTCAGCAAGCTCATCGTCGAGCCATTCATTCATTTACTTGCGAACCCTGACTGCAGGCGTTTCTTGATCCTGATCGATGGCTTGGACGAGTGTGACAAATATCACGACCAATGCGAGCTCCTCCGCCTCATCTCAACTTTCTGCATCACACATCCCGCCTCGCCTCTTGTATGGGTTATTGCCAGTCGCCCGGAGCCTCACATTACGTCATTATTCTCTCGTACTGAAGTCATCCCAGCATATGAGAAAGAAGAGGTCAAGGTCGATTCCAAACAAGCCTGTGAAGATGTCGAGCGCTTCCTCCGCAGCGAGTTCAAGGAGATCCAAAAGAAGTCACCTGCGCTCCAAGACCTCCGCCAGTGGCCCATGGAACATGATTTTCTGAAGCTGGCTGACACTTCGAAAGGGCTATTCGCCTATGGTTCCACGGTCATCAAATATATCGATGATCCGGCCTACGGTAACCCAGTATTGCAGCTCGAGCAGGTGTTGGATGTCATTGATGCGAATCCGAAGTGGCTTGTGAAGGGCAAGTCGCATCCGATGGCGCTCCTCGATGCACTATACGCCCGTATTCTTTCCAGAGTTCCTGCAGATGTTATGATCGACACTCGAAAGTTACTACTGCTAATGATCAAGAGTACCCGCTTCCTCCCAAACATGATTATGGAGTGCAATTGGTTGGGAATAACGAAGGATACAGCCTACAGTGCCACTCATCACCTCCGTTCAGTCCTTGATGTCCCCACCCCACACGAGGCTCACGAGAAGAAGCTCGAATATTTCCATAAATCATTCACTGACTACCTCGAGGACTTTGAGCGGTCACAGTTCTGTTCAGATATCCGTGGTGCAACCTGGGAGCTTCATTCTTTGTGCGCACGCAGAATCCTTGAGCAGGCCCCAAGTGGTATGATCAGTCATCCTCTATCTAAAGGTATCATCTGAAGATCTCCATATATAGGCAGCCTGGAACATGGTCCTGGAACTGTTGCTGATATATTTCTCTCATGGCCGTACAATGAGAATGAAGATATGAAATTCAGGATTTATGACCTTGCAGCCTACCAGACTATTGAAGGGCTCACCATGAAGATATTGGCATTTCAGAACCCATTCTCCATTTGTACGTTAGCTGCATTTGATAACTCAACTAATAGAGGCACAAATTTATGTAATCTTCTGTTTGTAAGTCCTCTTTGTCTTTATTTTCCTTATATGAATAACACTGGGCCTCAGGACAAATCTTGGTGACTTGAGTTCCTAGAACATAATGTACTCAAGCAGATACCAATTAGAACCCTTACTTCCAGTAGTTTTGCAAAGGCAGCACTGGTTATGTATCAATTCAAGTGCCCTACTGCAATCATAGCTATAATGCCTGATCCATGGGACCCCACTTGCAATGTGAGTATGATTCTTCTATATCTGTTCTTCACTAACTCATTGAGCTTGAGTAGCATTACCATTATAGTAAATTTGGGATGGATGAGGATCAGAATTGGACAAGCAATTTTTGTCTGGCTAGTAGATGCAAGTGTAGGAAACAGTTTTTCCACCATCTTGAAAGTGGCAAGACCCACTTTCCAGATAGTCTCATCACAGTTTTCATCCCATTAAACCTCAACAAGAAGGGCTATGTAGAATATTGCTTTGTTGATCTAGAGAATAGTGGGACTGAATGGACATACCTTATTCCTTATATTTTCTCATCGTGTACAGGTATGTAGTATTGTAGAATTTCAAAATTTTTACTACTAAGTATTTTAGAAAGTATAGTTTATGTTAAACTTGTTTATTTACAGCAAACTATTATAGTAGTGTATTATTATGATCCTGGCCTAGTCCTAAGCCAGGACAGTATACATTAACAGGCTGACTTGTAAATCATACCAAAGGAGGACTCCTTCTTAGTCCTAACTAATACATTAGTAAATTGTATGGTTATTACTCTGAATGAGCCTAAGTCAATTAAGCAAGTTATTAAACCCAGAGAACAATGAAGAGAGCTTAGTAGTTAAGATCTTAAAGCTTTCAGTTTTGTTTAGAGAAAAACTTGTATTGAGTTTCTACCTAACCAAGTAGAAACAATATTTCTACATGGTGGTTTCAACTAGTTTATATACTACAAGTAGTATCTACTTTATGTAAGTGATATTTGTATACTAATTATAGTTGAGAAGTTCTGATCAGAACTTCTATCAAAACTCTAATTAGACTTCTCAAGGCTGTTATGTCTAAACCTAAAACCTATGTCAGGGGATACAATAGATTTCCTAAAGTAATACTACTTGTACTACTACCATAATTATCATTAACTCCCTACTTCACCTCACTTGGAAATATGCACCATACTTGCACATATGTGATACCAATAGACTCTATCTATGTACCATTAAGAACAACATGTACAGTGCTTAGCACAATAGCTAGAAAGCTTGATTCACTACTGAGAAGACATTGCAGTACACCTATCCAGATATATACACTTGTGGCCCTGTGCTCAAAGTGCTCATCCACTAGCAAATCACTGATGGAATCTATTTGATAGAAATACAACCAAACTTATTACCTGACAATAAACCTGCTATACCTAGCAGTAATAGCAATAACTCTCCCTACCTACTACTATGATCTACTTAAGCTTTTGTCAACTCACCAGAATCTTACTTCTCTGAAGGACTAACTACATCAATGTCATCACTCTCTTCCTGTTCTGATTATCTGATAGATGCAGTTCTTCTATTTCTGCTATTGTCATTATTATAAACATCTACTATCTTGTCCTGTATATCTTGTAACTGCAGGTACTCTGACAAAGCTCTATCATCATCATCTGAAATCTCTGAGAATAAGTAAGCATCCATCTGTTTCACCTCTTTATCTATACTTTGTAGTATTTCTAGAAAAAAAGTAGTTAGTATAAATAGCCAACTATATTAGGAAGTCAAAGCTTAAGCTTTGATCTTTTACAGAGATAGCCTTTTTGATTACCTAAGAAGAGTTTTCCTTAACAGTTGCTGTCAATCAATAGAAGATTGCTTAACTGCTTATTCTCTACTTGCCCTCATTACTCAAGAGTTACAAGATAAATGGGATTCCCATTTCTTGGTTGAGTAACAACAGTTTGATAATGTTTGCTTATCTAGTTACTTGGCTGAGATAGGTATTAAGGCCATACCCTAGAGGTTGTAGAGAGAAGAGAAAAGGATGATACAATTGGTAAAGTGTAAGGAATATATCAAGTATTACTACACTTTATATACTAGTAGTAGTTACTAAAAATAAGGGAACAGAGTAAAAAAGTCATAGAAAAGACAAGTAACATAAGTCATAGTGAGATATAAACAGAGGGTGAAACAGATATGGTGAGACAGATAGTACATGAGGTAACAGGTACATGATAAGAATGAAACAACTAAGAATAGTTCATAACACATATTTTGTTCAATCAAACAATTTCTTTATTATTACCTACATTCTCCAGTACAGTTCAAACACCAATCTACTCAACTTTGACCTCTGCAATACTAAGTTAGATCACTTTATTAACAATCTCTGCCTATCTGAATTATCCTTCTATAGATACTTCTTAGAAGTATATTTCCTCAGTGAGTAGACCCTATGTTCTCTCCCATTGTGTTTACTGCTGCTGTCTGCTGCAACAACTTATTACAGTCATTTCCTCAACATTAGTATGAAAAGTACCCCAGAAATGTAGAGATTGGACAATAGCTAGGCCTTCAAACAGCTATCCATTACTCTTCTCCCACTAGCCCTCTTTATATATATACCTACAACATCCCACTCATCCAATGAAAGAAGACAAGGCTGAGGACTTGACAGTTGACATGTTTTGAATGCCAGCAAGATGGGCATCAGCCCTTATAGACTCAAAAAGGGCAAAGGTCTTTGGGCCTAACTACTTTACCCTCTATTCCAACATTGCTCTCCATTTGCTGCACCAGCTAGTACTCTCTTGATAATACAATTATATTCAAGTCCCTGAACATGTAAGAATGATTGCTACCAAAAGTATGAAATTTTTTGATCTCTTATGTACCTTTTCATTTATTTTATACAATCTTTCTATAATTTCTAATTCAGACCATTTTGGACTCAACTTTTCTATTCAAAATGGCTCTACAGTACATACAGACTATGAACAAGGTTTTAATAGGATATATTTTGACTTTTGTACAAATACAAATGTACTTTGTCTACAAAAAGTAGTAAAAAGTATCCAGTTATTCCTATTTCTCTTCTTTGCCTCCAGAGGCTTGTAAATATCTTGTTTCAACAAACTGCCCTTTCATCTACCTTTGTGTGTGTCTGAATGAATCAACAAGCTATATGCTACATTATTCCAAAATATATGGTAGTAACAACTTATAAAAATGTCCAATCCTACATTCCTGTATATAATAGGAAATAGTAAATGATATTGTACATCCACTCAGTCCCATCATTCTTTGGATCAAAAAAACAATATTCTATATAGCCATATTTGTTGAGGTCTAAGGGGATGAAGACCATGACCAGATCATCTGGACACTGGGCCTTCCAATAATGGAAGAAGTGTTTCTGGTAGCTGTATTTTTTGTTCAGCTGAAGTCTGCTTGTCCAATCCTGGTCTCCACTCTTCCCATATTTTCCATGATAGCTATGCTACCCAAGCTCAATCAATGAGTAAGGAACAAACATAGAAGAACCATACTCACTTTGGAGCAATGCTAGAAACATTGGAGGTGGTTATTAAATGTCCCAGAGAGTGTACTGCAGCTTGGACTGGTGTGATTTCATTCAGGATTTTGATAGCGAATGTATTGGAGGTCTAGGTCCATCAGGAATCATCCAGTAAGTCATTTGGAAATGCATGGGAAAGATATGGTTTGAAATATGAGAGTGAGAAGCCATTGGATATGTCTATCCACTCCTTATAATCATCATTGATTTCCAGGTCTTTTGGGGCTTGTAGTCCTTGTCTGGGATATGCCTGAGACAAAAGTCAAAGAGTAATATTGCTGAAATCCAGTGATTGACAGCTGTGGATGGTTGGATATCAGGGTTATTGATCATACTCTTAATATACTTCATATCTACCTCAACTACCAAGTTCTCTACTCCAATAATCCAAATCCTAATATCCTTCAGTACTCTAAACAGCCCAAATAACTCCAATTTTGCTTGTGAGTACCAAGATTCATGTTTATTGAGTGTGATAGACCCAAATCTTGAGGAATATTGTTGATTATCATCTCCTAGTTGCTGTAGAATGTAGCCAACTGCAATTTGTGAGATATTGACACCCAGAATAACCTTGTTGTTGCTGGAGTAGTCCAGGGCCTGAATACATGGTGAATTCCTTGCTAGATCCTTCAAGAAATTCATAGCTGCTTGTTCTTCCTCTCCAAAGTGAAATTCTACCCCTTTCTTTGTCAGTCTAACCAGCAGTCTCGAAATAGTAGCAAATTTTCGGATAAAAATGCGGATAGTCCCCAAGGTGCCAAGGAACCCTCGTACTTCAGTAAGGTTGGAGCAGAGAGGCCAATCAATGATTTTCTGAACTTTTGAAGTGTCTGGAAGTTGTCCTTCATAGGTACAAAGATGGCCAACAACCATTGCTAAGGGTGTACAGATGCAAGACTTGGGTCCTGAGAATGTTCCACCAGTATGCTTGATGTGCTGAATGATTCAGTTTACATTCTGGATGTGTTCCCAAACAAATCAACAAATTTTCGGATTTTTGGGAATAGTTTTGAAGCTATCTACTGTTTTATATTGTGTTTGTAATCCTTTGACTAGGACATTGTCAACAAAAGGTACAGCAATGTTAGGGATTTTGTCTTGAAGGAGAAATGTGAGATCTCCATGCTGGATTTGCATGGAGTTGGTGTAGCCCATGGGAATTGATGTGAGTCAAAGTATTCCAAGAGGGGTTTGGAATGTTGTTAGGTTGCAAGATTCTGAGGCCAGAGCATGCTGATCAAAGCCTACAAATAAATCAAATATTCCATAGCAGCCCCAACCACCAAATGACTCAGCATATTACTCAATGATAGGAGGAACTCCGGAGCCTTTAATAGTAACTACATTCAGAGGTTGGAGATTGTGAATGAGACAAAGTGATTTCCCATCTTTCCTGAGCACACAAAACTGACAAGACCAGTAAGATGAGCTTGATAGTTTATAAACTCTAGCCATAATCTTGGCTTTGATTATATTGACCACTTGATAAAAGATGCCAGGTAGAATAGGAATGTTTTGGATGACCAAGGGGACATGTTCTATTATTAGGATAGGTAATTGGGTCAAATTATTCACTTGAGAACTTCCTCTTCTCATTTTCTGTCCAGGCAAAACCAAGTTCTTGAATTTTGATGAGATGGTGGACCAATTTCTCTTCCTTAGGCCATAAAAAGCCATTGGGGTTGATGTTCATGGATTCCATGTAGTCACTAGTATAGCAAGGGCCTGGAACAAAGTTAGGTGGGTATGTAGGAAGGGTTAGTATTGATTCAAGAGGGTTGCAAGGCTGGAACCTGACCGTCCTCGTATCCGTGCCAGTTCAATTCCACCGTTACATCGTCATCAAGTCCAAAGGAGGTTTGGGTCTGCACCTGCGTAGGATCCTTTTCTTTTCTTCTTTTTTCTTTTGCTCTCCCAGTTATGGATTTCCAATTCATTTCTCTATCTCCCCCTCTCCCCACTTATCTACTATTTTATGTAGTTTTCATTCGACTTTCATCTCTCCCATGGTGCCTGGGTAAATACCCACCCACATGCTATGTACCGTTTGATGTTCCCCCTTGTGATTGCGAGTAGATAGTTTCTCTTCTATCAATTTCTCTCTCTCTCACTCTCTCTCTTTCCAACTTCCTTTACTTCTCTCTTTTCACTGAACATCATAGGTACCAAACATCTCTCTAGTGTATGCGCTAGATGACAACAAGTCTCGTGAAGTTAGTTTACTTGTAGTTTACTCTCCCTTCTCTGAACATTCTGTACGTTCTGCTTTTGTATGTATGTACACATGGACTGCGTTCGAGCACCGCTATATAAATTGTTGATTTAAAAAAAAAAAAAAAAAAAAAAGAGGGTTGCAAGGGATACAGCAGACAATTTGGAAGTTTTCTGGGAGTGTAGTGGCAATAGGCTTGATTCAGTTGGCAACCTTCTTATAGGTGTAGCTTGATACTTCAGATGTTCAGACATAGTGTACAAGATCAGGAATTGAAACTTCATATATTTCTCGAGGCTGGTGGATGGGATCAAATGGTGCAGAGGTGAAGACAAGAGTCAAAATCATGGAACAAGATAGGCAAGGACCTGAAAAGGAAGGTAGCCAACATAATTGGATTGGTGGCTGTGATAACAATGGTAGGATGTCTCCTTGGTTGTGTAGGACCAAATTATTGATATTCAAAAACCTGTACCTGGTTGGACTGCAGACCAGACTTGTACTATGGTTGGAATGGTAAGTAGTTCCTTTGTATTTGGGTCTAAGAGTGTAATATCTGAATCCCCATTGCTGTAGTGACATGTTTTAGACTGGGTAAGAGCCATAAATGGATGTCCAAGGAGCATCTTATATGGCACATTTTTGAACACCTAGACCTGGAGATAGAAGATATTGCTGCCAATGCAAACAGAGAGGTCTTGAAGGAGTCCCAGAATCATTTTCTTTGTTGAATTTGCAGATTTCATCAACATGTTCTGCTCTTTTAGCAGAGGTAGGCCTAATTTCTCCTATATATCTTGTACAACCCCTATAATTTGCAAATCCTCATCCAGTATAGCATCTATTATCATCTTTCCATCAAGCTCAAGAGGTATGGTGTGCAGTTCTTCAACATTATTTGCAACAATGATTGGATTAGATAGTGATAAGAGATGGTGATGAAGTAAGGATAAAGAAGGATATTAGGTCTCAGATTAGCCTTGGTCAAGCATAAAGGATGTTGCTAGTACTCTGATGGGCACTCAGTGAGTAGTTACTTGCTCCTTCATATGTTTTCTGACATCTGGAGCAATGAAATAGAGTTCCCTTTGAGTGAGAGTGACTATTCCATCCAGGCTTCATTGTATGACCTGCTGGACTGCTCTAGGGTCTTCAATTGGTGAAGAAAATTGATACTGGGGTTACTGTGGAGCAGAGTGGGTAGGAGACATGTTTGAAGGGACAGGTTTGGAGGCTGGTATAGTTTGGGTAGATGGGTGAGCTGGAGAGCTAGCAAGATCATTTTGGGAGGTGTTTGGAGACCTCGGGGATTGTCCTGCAGCACCTGGTGAGTTCTTTGCCTTTTCTCTACTCTCAATACATTTTATAATCTCCTCTTGATGTTTGAGAGCTGCTAAAGCAACTGCTTCAAGCCTGACAATCTTTTCTTCACCCTGGGAGCTGAGAAAGGTGGAATATGGCATGGCTGAAGTGTTAGGAATGCTGTTGGTGCTTGGAGTGAGCTGGTGCAATTGAGATACCTCTAGGATGTTGGCTTAAGCATGGGGAATTGGAGGTGAGTATGATTTATGCCAGTTATCAATTTGTTCCATCATATTTCATCCAGGTGCAATCTGGGGGGATACTGGGATACTGTCAGGCATACAGATCCAGTTTGTAGTGTCCCAAATGCATAAACCTCATCAGATATACTCATCTAGCTTTGGATAGTGCCTAAACATATGATTTGGGTCTGAGCAGAACCCACAGGGCCATCTAGTGCATTATTGTTGAGTATTTTGCTAGGGAGGTGGTTGGTATGAAGGTTGGAATATATTGGTACATGGATTGGTGAGTTTTCCTGCCAAGCAATTGAGAAATGCATCTGAAGTCAAGATTTGTTCAATCGAAGACATATCAAATGTTTCCCAAGGTAACGGAGTGAATGTAGCTATAGGAGCAGGTGGGATTTGAGGAGGAGGATAGAGAGAGGGTATAGATAAGGCAAGAACATTTCCTCCTATTTGTCCATCCAGTAGAAATCAAGCTGCTTCCTCTATGACCAAAATATCCCAAGGTTCATTAAGGGGATGAAGTGGGTCCTGAAGACAAAGCTGGGTGTGAAGCTGGTTGCAAAAATCAATATAGAACCCATTGATAAAAAGTTTCTTATGCTCCCAATGTGATATTAAAAGACAGTGCAATAACCAGTCAGCTCAGGCCAAGAATTCTCGATAATAGGTCCCAAACTAGAATCGGTCTTACATGGGAATAGCAGTATTGCACTTGACAAAGATTTTGAGGTCAGTTATAGTATAAAGTGAGTTGTCCTCTGCTCCTGGATATATTCCCATAATTTCTCTCTTAAATTGGTCCCAATCATCTCTTATAGCTCCTAGATGGCTTCTCTAGGCCTCATAGTCAGACTGATCAAGATAACAAAGTGTCTGTGCAATTTGTTCATGAGGTCCAATGTCACAATCTTGAGTTATTACCTCAATATTCTTGAAGAACCTCCCAAGTGAACAAGGGTTTCCATCAAACTTTGGAGTATTCCTATCATAACATGAAGGCATATGATGAGGCTGGTTGTATTGATTGACAATATATAGAGGGTTCTGAGGTGGATTAGGGGGGTGAGGTAGCTGTCCAAGTGGATTTGGACTAGAGAATTGAGTTGGGATAAAGCCTAGTGGATGGTTTCCTTCTCTAGGTGGGAAATATTGGGCTTGGTAGGGGGGAAGACCAAAGACGGCTCCTGGGTTGTCTCCAGCCAGTTGGGGGTCATTGTTCTGAGGTATGTTTGCACCTGGCTTGTTCTGGTCAGCCATGTGATAATTGATATGGGAGAAGATGTTGGATTGGGAGGTGATATATGGGTAGGTAGAGATATCAGAGGGGAGCAGATGGGGTGTTAGAAATGTTGTATAGGAGTAGGGTTGCTTGTTTGGTAATGCTTGAGAAAGTACTAAGCAACAATTTCAGTTTTTGAAGCCTTTTGTGGTGGGCTCTAGTTATAGAACAAAGGTAAGGGCTGGTAAGCAAACATGTTAATGAGTACAGCCAAATCCAACAACTGCTTTGCTTCCAACCAAAAGGGGTCAACTAGTAGTACAGAGTGTCAAAGATTTGAGAGAGATTGACCAGGAAATGATTGAGAAAAATAAAGATTAAGTTTGAGTAATTAAAGGAGTTAAGGTAGATAAGAGACAAAATGGCTTAGGGACTCTGAGAGGATTTAGATAGTGATTTGTATTCCACTGCCTTTCCTACCAAAGACATACTACTTATATACATACATGAATATGGCCCAGTTTTAGAAGTGTGAAAGAAATATGCCAAGGTACATTTTAGTAAAGTAATTAGACCAAAAAAAGGAAAGAAAAATGAAGGTAATCATCTATGAACAAGATGTAAAACAATAGGGGACTAGGTACAAATGGATTGATAATGTTTTTATACTATAAAGGTAGGATGGATAAGAAAGAAGGTAGGAAGAGGTTAGGCAGAATACATTATTTATTTGAGACTTTCCCTAGATGATTGTCTATGGTGTAAACCTACAATTAGACTTAAAGGGGATAGCTTACAGTTATGAAATAGAAATGGAGGAGGTATAGAAATAGGGAATAGGGACAGAAGGCTTGACTTTGAGATGTTTATGATAATGTCCTGATCCTGGCACTCCAGAACTGCCATCACCAGGGCCCAAAGTGGCATCTTGCCCCCTTTACCATTTGCCACCTCAACCTTACCACCCTACCAGGATAAAGGCCATTACGAGGATCCCTTCTCAGATGTTGGAAGCAGCCAATCACATTAGATACTGACCCACCGAACTATATGGAGTAGAAGAACTCCCCAAGGACAGTTCTTACTACCGACCACCCAAGATTGAATGTAACGAAATGGAATTCATTACTAACGAAGGGAATAATGTTATGTCTGAACCTTGAACCTATGTCAGAGATTATGACAAGTTTCCAGAAGCAATACCACTCATCCCACCACCATGATCCAATGATGCCATTATCGATTCTCTACTTTGACTAGCCTGGAAATATGCACCATACTTATATGTATGCGATACTGATGGACTCTACTTATGCACCATTGAGAACAACCTCTATGGTACCTGGAACAATGGTTAGAAAGCATGACTGACTACCAAAGAAACTATGCAGTACATCCACCCCTACATGTATACTTGTGGTCTAGTACTCGAAGTGCTCATTCACCAACAAATTGCCAATGGAATCTATTGTATAGAAATGCAACCTAAAGACTTACCGCCAGACGATGAACCCACTGTACCCAGTAGTGACAGTGACAATTCTCCCCATCCACTATTGTGATTTACTTGAGCCTTTGTCGAGTCACCAGAGTCTTATCTCTCCGAAGAACCAATCATATCTATGTCATCCCTATTATCCAACTCCGATCATCCTATAGATACAGTTTTTCCATCATCACCATT
Organism: Chlorophyllum brunneum; assembly: GCA_963576785.1. NCBI lineage: Eukaryota > Fungi > Basidiomycota > Agaricomycetes > Agaricales > Agaricaceae > Chlorophyllum > Chlorophyllum brunneum. The sequence goes on along the minus strand of OY756147.1, from coordinate 290,258 downwards.
ATCGTCATTGCCTTCTACCACTTCATCCTGCACGTCTTGCTACTGCAGCTGTTCCAATGAATCTCCATCATCTGAGATCTCTGAGGATGAGTAAGTACTTATCTGTTTCACCTTCATCAGTTTCACTTCACTCTATGTTTCATCTTTATCAGTTTCATGTTTATCTTTAGTAGTGTTTCACCTTGAGTTTCATATCTATCAGTTTCACATTGTGAAACATGTTTCAGTCTTGTTATTTATACTCCATAGTATTTATAGAAAAGAAGTAGTTAGTATAAATAGCCGACTGTATTAGGAAGTCAAAGTTTAAGCTTTGATCTTCTACAGGGATAGCTTTCTTGATCACCCAAGAAGAGTTTTCATTGACAGTTGCTATCAATCAATAGAAGATTGCTAAATTGCTTATTCTCTACTTGCCCTTATCACTCAGAGCTATGAGATAAACAGGATTCCCATTTCTTGGTTAAGTAATGACAGTTTGATAACATTTGCTTATCTGGTTACTTGGCTGAGATAGGTATTAAGGCCATACCCTAGAGGTCACATCCTCTTCAATTGCCCTTAGTAGCTGAATCCATAACAATAGATCAAAGCTTCCACTGAGTCATTTCAGTGTAGGGAACAAGAACTCTAGTGTTATCTGCATCATTGCTATTGTTGTTGAACAAAAATAACATCTTCCTGCATCATTGCTGTTATCGCTGTTACAGGAAGCCGAGAAGAGTTGTACACAGTGCCTATCTGCTGTAGAGGAGCATAACTTGCTATTAGTCACATAGGACCCACACTGCACTTGCCAGTACCTGGAGTACCCCTTAAGTTAGTAGGACTAAGCACAAAGACCTGCTCATAGAACATACGCTATCAACCAACTTTGTGGTTTCCTCCTTGAGAAAAAGAGAAACTTGCCTACCACGTGTCCCACCTCTGGATTCCCATTGAGAAGTACTCCAGTTGAAAGAAGACCCAGAGGAAATGGAAGGTCACAACCACTGGGCTATGGAAAAGCCATCCATAGAGAAGCTAAACTGAGTGGCTGCCATCTAGTCAGCCAGATGATACTAGCAACTGTGAAGATACATCACACTTTGTCACTGTTATGCCAGTAACAGATTTCCTTGAAAAGCAAGAGCACTTAGTAGAGGATGCCCTCAAAACCTGTTGTGTATTCCCAGAAAGTACAGGAAGAAGTCACAAATAATTGTTAGTGAGATAAAGGTGCAACTCAGTCAAGATTGAACAAGTCCAATGTTGCACGAAGCAAAAGGAGACTACTCCACCCGCACCTCCGGTCTACAGGACTAGATCGCAATCTAAGGCTGCAGAGCCTTACAGTATTGAGCCTACTCAATGAACCTCCCAGTGAAACCCAGAACCAGTTCAATATTCCCCACCAGCCTCCATCTAATGGTCCACCTCGACCACTTCCCAACTCTTTGAATGACCCTTGACTAGTGCCACAGCTAGTAGGATTAGAACCAGTGAATCTGCTCCAAGACAGAGTTCAGAGTCTTATCAGACACCTACTTATATGCAATCCAACTGGACACAACAAGCAATCTCAAGATAACAATCACAGCAATCCCAGAAATCCCAGCAGTCTGACCAATAGTACAGAGAAACCATTTCTACCAAGTCTGAATACTCAGATAACCCTGAGTACCCCAAATATGGAAGTGAGCACTCTGAAGAGCCACTACCCCAGATACCAGAACTTGAGCCCCAATATAAATCCGATAACAACATATTAAACTCACCAAACCCACTTGCTAGAGCCCTCCAGCTACTCCGAGAACAAAGAGAAAAGGAAGCTCCATGAAGTCAAACCAACTAGACAACCAACTATCAGTCAACCAACTACCAGATAACCCACGCTGCCAGTACCTACCAGCAGATGACCAGAGCACCAGGACCTTCAATTACACTCAGGACAACCCAATAGCCACAAATCCGCCAATTGTCCCCATCAAACTCCCCAGCAAGCTTGCTACCAAACTCACCCACAGGATCAAACATGCCAGACCACAAGCTCCCAAAGCCCACTGTTTTCTATGGTGACCCGCTTGACTATCCCAACTGGAAGCAGAACCTCCAGATCTACTTCACATCACAGTCTAACAATCTACCAAATGACAAGTCCAAGATCATGTATGCCCTCCTTAGCATGGAAGGATCAGCCAGAGAATGGAAACAAGCCTATACCATCTCACACACCACCAACAATGTCTTCAGCCCCACCCAGACCATTGAACAGTTCTTCACAGAACTTGACACTTTGTTTCTACCCACAAACATCACCCTTGTTGCCATTGATCAACTATCTAATGTCACCCAAAATAGATGCCCTACCGTAGTCTATGTTGAGCAATTCAAGAATATGTGTACCTGAGCTGGAATCACCCATGCAGAGACCAAAATCATGTTCTTCATTAAAGGACTGGATCTATATTACAAAAGGCTTGTCTATAGTCAGAACCCTACCCTGAACAACATCAATGCTTGGTACACAGCTGCATGAAATGTAGCAACAATGGCACACCTACAACAGAATTTTAGCTCAACAGGACATCATCGCTCAGTACAACATACCTTTCATTGCTCAAAATATCACACTCTGAAAGCATCAAGTTCGATGTCTTATGCAAAACCTTACCAGCCAACTCAAAGAAGCAGTAACCCCTCAGGCTATGGTCCCATGGACATTGACCACATCCTTGAGTAGCAGCTCAATAATCTTTACCCAATGGGAGAAGGATCTGATGAAGAAGGAGAAGAATCTGAGGAAGAAGCATCATCAGACAATGATGAATATTCAAACACAACTACCCAGCAAATCACCCATATGGCCACAAAACTTGCCACAGCCCAACTCAATGCTATCTTATCACCCAAACTCTGGAAGTTATACAATGAACAAAAATGTTTCACATGCAAATCCACTGGACATTTCTCCAGAAATTGCCTGCAATAAAGCCTTAGTAGCCAAATCCATAATAGCTCCAAGATTTTTGATCCAAAAAAACTCTTTGGAGTCAATGTAAGAGTTCAGTGGTAGCTAAACATCGCTCTCCACACCTTGATTTACAGCTTCAGTGGGATAATTGGAACATATACAGCCATGGTTTGAGGAGTTCCAGATTGGATCAATGTTGCTACTTTGTGTTAATCAATACAGTTTTCATTGAAGCTCAGAGATTTGTGCTCGAAGTAGTAATAATCTAGCATAATTACTCACACTGATACAATAAAACACTGACACTACCACCTCCCTAGCATTCCCATAAAGTAGGCCATCCTTCCTATTTCCCACAAATGTGTCCCCTTGAGCTCAAACAAATAACTCAATCAACTGAAACTCTTTGCACTTTGTAGCTTCATGTAAGAGTGAAGAAGGGAGGATCCCAACATATTGCATGAATCTGGTGTTGATTAATCAAGTGCTCCTAGACTGTTGGATGGTTGAGAATAATATGTCATATTTTATACAAAAAATCTGTTGGTCTAGAGATGTAGACTCTACATGGTATGTGAACACACCAAAAAAGCAGGTTGGTGACTGACTGGATGCATGGGTGATCCCATGGAGGGGAGGTATAGATATGAGTTGTATAGGAGTTGCAAAGAAATCTCAAGTGGTCTGCTTGTAGGTGCACAAGAATAGTCCACAGAGGCTTGTCTGTCAGACTAGTAGAGGGTTCTCAAAGATGAGCAAATAAAATGGAGTGACTGTGGAAGGGCTGGTGGCTGCATAGGTAGCTGAGTAGATCCGTCATTGAAGGTGGGGTTGTAATGGAGGATTGCAATAGCATCTAGGGTTATAGTTGTTGGGAAAAATGACAACAATGCCAAAACAAAGTACTTACAAACAATGGTTAATGGTAGAAAATTGATCATGGACATTCCAAGTGCAATGTCTGGACCTCCAAAACAAACAATTAGCCTGTTTGAAGGATAGTGCTGACAGGAAAGCAGTTGACTGTTGCTATACCCAGTAGATGCCCTACTAGCTAATAGACTGAAGAAAAGAAGTCCATGCAAACAACTGAAGCCCTGCCTCACTTGTTGCAGCCATTGGAGTTGTAGGAGGGCAGCAGAAGTACTGTGATTATGTTTTTACACATGGTGACTCTGTCCATTTGTTGACACAGCCACTTATTAACCTGGTACAGTGCTTGCTCTTGATCTATTCTACCCCATACAAATCCCACACATGTCTCTACTAAATGCAGACATCCTTTCCTCCTCCCAGTTCTTTCTGTACCTCTTAACCTCACTGCCCATGCATTGCAAAAGCTCTGCAGTAATGACTTAACATATAATTCTAATATACTAATATACCCACTATTCCTGATCAAAGTCAGATCTGCATCAGTGGTATCATATGGAGACACTCTTGTATCACAAACAAAACAACTCTACATTGAATCTGAGTCATATCTCAGGTTGGCATATGCCCCAATCAATGGCCTCTTGGTTAAATAATTACTGTTTACTGTAACTAGCCTTATTTTTCCTAATTCCAAGGTGAAAATTCATGCCCCTTCTAGAATGTGTCTAGAAATTGGGGGCCATTTATATGAGTTCCTCAATGAACGAGGGTTGTGAGTAGCTTTTTGAGGGAGAGTAAACAAGCTGATCTGCAATCAGACCACTATACAGGTTAATATGCTAGTAGAAAATAGGAGTATAAATTCACTCTTGTGTGCATCACAACCAGTTTGAGACCAATGATGTGTCTATGCCCAGTAGCAAATAATGCCTTTCAGGGGTCATGATGAGTAAGATATGGAGTGTGGATGTAAACAAGTAGGGATAAGAATTTACTATCTCATTGTGTATGATACTCTTCTGTGAATGCTCTGCCTATCACCAACATAGTCATCAAAGACACCTTCCAATGTCTGTGTTCCACCGACAAATCAGAGTATAGTAACATTGGTGCTTTTTGCCCAACCCAACATGTTGCTGCTGTCCAAAGTCTTATGCATAACAAGTTCATTCTATACATTGACTGAGCCTATCCATTATATTACCATGTAGGCCACTCTCTCTGTTCAAAGCTTAAGACATTCATGAGCAAAATAGGATACATTTGTTAAGGTAACCATGAAATACTTGAGCTATGACACTGATCAAGAGAGAAGTGTTGGTTAGTGAGGATAGGCCTAAGAACAAGTATAGTGGGTCTCACTAGTAAGTTGTAGGTATCTTGGGAGTCAGTTCAGCTATTGTAGCCTCATCCTTTTTGCAGATTAAAGCTCCAGCAGAGATCTTGTACTTTCATTGCTCTATCCTCATATTCAACTAGGTTAAATAGACACAAGTACAGGCACAGAATATATGCCAACAGAGGACAAACCAGCAAGTGTCATAACCTCTAGCATCATTTGTGTATTTGTTCAGGTATTGTTTGAGAGTTAGTGCTTTTGTATAGGTAGAAGAACCTGGAAATTTTATGGAAAGCTCTTTAACAATCTTGAACACTTGTAACACAGTAATTGAAGTATCTGTGCTCTACAAAGAAACATCCAATACAACAAGAGATGGTGCCCATTCTTCATTCATTGAAGACTTCAAGAAGGTATTACAATTTCCAATGGAGGAGCTTTCCTGGCCAATGTTACTGTGCACAGACCAGTTGAACTGGGTATGAAATCTTGTGTAGTTTGTGATATATGATATGCAATTGAGGATATCTTAAAGGTAAGATGCAATATAGGGAAGTCATAGGTTATGGGTTATGAAATCTAACAGAAGGGTTACTGTGAATTCCATGAGTATAACCTGTGGGCTACCAACTTCCAGAAGGCAGTGTGTCCTCTGACTTTAGGGTACCTGCCTGGTCTTTTTGCCTTAGCCTCTGGACCTTTTGCCATGATTTTCTAGTTTTCAAAGCATAAATACAGTCATATAACAAAGCTCCCCTTTGCCCTCTACCATACTTTCCTAGTGGCATGCTATTGGGGACCAATGAGTAGTTCACAAGTGAAAGGCTGTCTCCTAACAGCCTTACTGGGGGATGGAGAAGGAATGGGAAGATACAGTGAACTTGAGATGGTATTCTGAAGTTGTAGGGAAAGAAGGGGGGGAAACTACATTTCCTATCTATCCATCCCTATATATATGCATCCAAATCCATCTTGTGGTTTCTTGTTTGGCTTCATAAGTCCCAGACTTACAATCTTCCCACTTTTATAGAATTGTCTGTAGGTCACAATATTTTCAACAATATGTTCTTATTTCCTTTCTGATATAAGTACAGGATCTGGGTTTTGTCTTTGTCAGGAAAGGAAGATCTTGTCTTGATTTGGTATATATTGCTTGAGTTGGAAGATGTGGAAGGTGGGGTGAATGTTTGAAGATAGTGGTAGAGACAAGATGTATGATGAGGTTTTGGGATGGGCTTTTGTAATCAAGAATAGTCCATTATATTGTGGCATGAACTTTGCCACCCTTCCAGATTCTTTTTTGACATAATTGCACCTTTGATTTGTAGTGTTTAGCAGGATACAGTCCTCAATTTCAAACAGAGGGTCATCATTCTGGTATTCATTTGCATAATGGGCTTGTACAATCTTGGCAGCCAGGACATCCCTTGTCAAAGCATGCCAGAATTTGGAAACAAAACAACAATCACAATCAGACACAATCTCAGCAGGGCAACCATTATCACAAATCCAGTAGTCAAAGAATAGCAATGCAAATTCTTCTGCAGTAACCATTGAATAGCAGGGTATCAACTTGACGTCTGCACCCAGCCTGTTGGTCACAGTAGTAAGATAGTCACAACTCTTGTCTTCAGGTAATGGGCCAATGAAGTCAATTGCAACTGATTCAAATCAGCTGTCTGGTATAGGAAGGCAGTGAAGAGATCCTGATTTGCAAGTCATCAATGATTTGTTTCTTTGACAAGCTTTGCATCCAGAAATGTATGACTGTTCCAAATCATGATGCATGTTCAGCCAATAGAAGGAGTCTTGTATGTTGGCATAAGTTTTATCAAACCTGAAATGCCCCAGATAATCATGGGTAAGAAGAAAACTTTATTCTTGCAGAGAACTGTGATTTGGGACCAACAGTCATTCACCATGGTATATTAGGCCATTATTCTCAGAAAACAGTAGATTCAGTATGCTCTTTATATTGAGAAGTATACAAATTTTTTTTGCAAATGGGTCTGCAATGTATCCTTCTTTGATAGTCTGTATTAGACTGTTGTCCACCTATAAGTGGAGTGTAGGAGTGACTGAGTTTGACTGAATAATAGGCACCATATTAGCAGATTGTGATAGAAATGTGGCCACTACAAGCATAGGATCTTTGTGAAGAGACCTTTCATAAATACATGAGAGTGCATCAGCTGGAGTGTTAAGTACTTCTGTGGTATAATTGATCCGGTAATTGTATTGGGACAGAAATTCCATCCAGCAGGCTTGACATTAAGAGAGGTCTTTTTGGGTATTGAAATTCAACAGTGTTTTATGGTCTGCAAAAATCTCAAAATGCATTCCAATCAAGTCTGAATGCTACTTTTTGAGAGCACAAATAATGGCCAGCAGCTCCTGTTCATATGTGGGGTAGTATTTCTGTATGTTTGTGTATTATTGGAAGTCAAAGGCTACTAGTCTAGAGGATTGCCATGTTAGTCCCCAGCTTAGAGCAGTACTAGTTCCAGGAATGCTAGTGTTACAAGTCACAAAGATCTTGTTCTCTTCAGGATTATCATGGTTGATAGTTGTGAGGCATTGTCTACTTGTTACAAGGGCCTTAATAGTATTGAAAGCAGACTGGTGCATGGACAACCAAGTGGGGAATACTTTATCAGCCATTTTTGTAGTTAAGGGGTATAGAGCTTGGGTGTGGTTAGCAAGATCTGGTAGGTAGTGTGCAACAAATTTGACAAGTCCAAGGAATTGTTACACTTCTGTTGCTGATTTTGGGACTGGCCAGTTGAGGATCTTGTTAACCTTAGTTGGGTCTGCTTGTATGCCATTTTGCAAGATGTGGTGGCCAAGAAAAATGATTTCATCATGAAATAATTGTGACTTTTTCATTGAACAGAAAAGGTAGTTATTTCACAGAGCACACATTGTGTGCATGTTCTTTGAAGGTAGAAGACCAAATAATGATGTCATCTAAGTATACATGACAGATTTTGCCTATCAAGTGTTGAAAGGCCACTATCATACAACATTGTTGAGTTGAAGGTAAGTTTTGAAGACCCATTGGCATGACAGTCCACTTGTAGAGTCCAAATGGTGCCTGGCAAGCTGTATATTTAATGTGGTCTGGGTTCATACATGCCTGAAAGAATGCATTTGTCATGTTGATCTTAGCCCAAATTTTTCCTTTTGCATAGTCAGCAAGGATGTCGTCAATTTGTGAGAGTGGGAAATAGTCAGGAACAGTGAATGTATTTAGTCTGTAATAGTCAATGACTCTTTGAGGGAGTATGAATACTCTCTTGTTACACAAATCTTGTTTGCTGTAGTAACCATTATATTATGGTGGATGTCATCTGGAAGTTGTGATACATATGGGAGTTGGGTAGGGAAGAGATCCTCAAACTCCATTTTTAATGTGGTGCCAGCCTTGTTAGTTTGTGAGAGTGGGATGGCAAAGGAACCTTTGTTAATAACTCCAAAGATTTGCTAGCAGGAAATAGGTCATTGAATTCAGTCTTGAGCCAATGGTCTACCTCAGAAAGTTTGTTTTTTTGGTGTAGGGTGGCAGCCAGCACAGCAATTTGCCTCTGCAAGGTTTGGAGTGAGATTGGGAGTGATTTGAAAGGACAGAGTTGGAGTGTAGTTTGTTGTAATTGTATTAATACTTGGGCAAAGTTATAATGGGTAGTTTCCATGGTTGTAACATGTCATTCTTTTGCCTTTGAGGGAGCAGCTTGTGAGAGGATACAGTATTTTAATGTAGCAGATGGAGATGGGGCATATAAAGTTGAGGGGCCTAGAGATGGGCCAAACAAGTCGACAAGTGCATATTCTGAGGCCTTTGCAGTAACAGACCCCTCAGACATATCTACCACAATCTTATTGGCTTGTAGCCATTCAAGACCAAGGATGATATCAAAATGAAGTTCTGGTACAATTAAGGCATACATGGTATGGGCAGTCCAATTATTGTCAGGTGAACAGATATGCAGTTTAACATATTCAGAACAAGCAAAAGAATCTCCTCCAACACTACCAAGGGCCAGAGACTTGTGTAGGGGAGTCAACAAAGCATGAGGCTATCACAAAGCTTGCTCAATATCAGAACTGTGGGGTACCCATGGTCAATAAGCACATTGACACAAGCAAATAGGGCAGTGGGACTGTACACAAGGCAGGGCCATAGGATATAATCTTGAGGGAGAGGGGTGGTAGGAGATGGCATGTACTCATTATCATTGTCATCTTCCAGAATGCAACTGGGGCAGCAATCATTATCATACATAACTACACCCATGAAGGGAGAGTTGGGGTGGCTACCAGCCCATACAGTACCTGCAAAGACATGATCCTCAGGGTCAAGAGGGCTCATATCATTGGCATACAGGACCAAAGGGAGTTTAGTGGAGCCATCAATGAAGTTCACCTCTTGTGCAGCCTCAAATTCAACTTCAAGTTCTTTAATAGATGCGGTAACCAAATTAGGAGTGTGGACAGTAGCAATTTGGTTGCAATATTGTGACCATGCTTGGCAGAGTCAAGCAAGCTTAGCATCTGTCCAGCTTTGAGTCCAATGCTCAACCTTGATATTTTGTGTCATATTACAAGATAAGAACACATGGTCAATGTAAATGTCATGGCAGTAGAAACATCCTCTGTGATCAAGAAGGAAATGTCGGACTTCCTCAGTTAATGGGGGAGGACAGGGAATATGGGGTGGTAAGGTATCATAAAGAGCAACAAGAGGTGGGTAGTTGTGAGTCAAAGCTACTGCATTTGTGGGCTGTCCTCAGGAGGGAGTCCAGGTATTGCACAGGAAGGGCCAGGGGGGGGGGGGTGGTATAGAGTGGCATTAGATAGAGTGGTACTAGAAGAGAAAGACCAGAGAGGGGAAGGAGGTAGGTGAGAGTTGGTGCCAGTAGAGCTAAGGCAGTTCAACAGAGAAGGTGTGGTTGCAGATATGACAGTTGTGGAAAAGTCAAAATATTGTTAACACTCATGCTTTGTACCCATGAATTGTTACATGCCTTACATTTTTCCTCTAGGTTCTGAGCAATTGGCATAACCTTCTTGAGCCATTTGTCAAGGTTTAAGACATGATCCAGGTTTTCATGTAGGCAGAAGTTTGTGTAGTGGTTATGCAATTTCAAGTCCATTGTCGAACGGAAGTGCTCCCAAAGCCAGTTATCATTCTTCTTCTCTGGGGAACCCTCAAGATGGGCATTTGCTGTGCATACTGCAGAAACCTATTAATGGAACGGAAGGTTATTTTGGTATTGTTGTATGTCTCAGACAAGGGGGAACTCCCAGTTGTCAGGGAGGAACCTTTTACGGAATTCAATCATAAAATCTTTGAACATCCCAGCAATTAGGGTTGCATGATTAGCAGATGTCCACGCAAGAATGTTGTTGTGGTCGAAATGATGAATTATTTTGGATACAAATGGACATAGTACAAGAGGGAAGCAATAGAGATTTTGCCATGACCAAAAACCAGGGGAGAAGAGGAATTATTTTGCGAGATTTTTGCATCATTCGGACTAAGTGGGATGAATGTGTAAGGGTCTGTGGACATGCTTGGAAGGTTTTTGTTATCTGAATCAGAGTTGGACACTACTGGAGTAGTTATATGCAGTAGGGGGGAATGGGAAGTACTTGTTGAGGCCAGGTTCCTTGTTCTGATGCGATGTCTGACAGTACGTTCGCTGTCTAAGGGTGGAGTGAGGTCTTCCGGAAGTGTCTTGGAACAAGTGTGTTGTGACAGGATGGAAGATTTGGAGCGGGAAGTAGATGTGAGAGTGGAAACAGAGAGTTGTACATTCTTGCAGAGGTGTGGCTGAGGCAGAGATACAACACAGAGATGTTGGCAGAGACAGAGGTGTGACACGGAGATGTTGGCAGAGACAGAGATTCAACAGAGACAGACAGAAAAGAGCCAGACACAGGGTTTTATGACAGTGGGGTTTCAGGAGTGGTTTGACTAGACGAGGTAAGGCAGAGAGGAACAATCAGAGGCAGACAGGGACGGGCAGAGGCAGAAGGGTCTGAGGCGTAAGGGTGATTATATGCGGTCGGTGATTATGTGCGTCAGGGTCTCGAGCGGGGACTGTAAAAAAAAGTGAAAGGCTGTCTCCTGACAGCCTCACTGGGGGACAGAGAAGGGACGGGAAGATACAGTGAACTCGAGATGGTATTCTGAAGTCGTGGGGGGGAAACTACATTTCCTGTCTATCTGTCCCTATATATATGCATCCGAATCCGTCTTATGGTTTCTTGTTTGGCTTCGTAAGTCCCAGACTTACAGTGAGCAAGCCACAGCCTCATGTCGTTTTCGGCTACTTGCGTAGACCTGCACAGGCTGCATGTTTCCATCACAGGCATACTTCTTTGTTTCTTTTGACCACTCCCACCCAGCTGTTCTGTCCACCGAGCTTTCTCCATGGAACCCAGGACCCAAGAGTCGTCCAACAAGTATAATGCATGGATGGCGCCTCAGCTGTCTATGCTACAGCCCCTCCAACAATTGTACCCCTCACCTATCCGGTGGCCACCAATTTTCCAACTACAGCTCCCTCTCATCCCTTAGCGTATCCATACTGTTCATCCGCTTATCCTACAAACTCTCCTGTGAACAATGCCCAACGGTCCGCCATGCACACTACGAATTTCTTCGTAAACCAGAAGTTTTCCACCCCTGCAAGCAGACCACTTGGGCTCCCTGCGCAGCTCCCACACAACTCGTATCCATACCCAACGCTTCCACATTACTATCAACCTTCTTTCTCGGTCCCTCAATACCCCGTGGAGAGTGCCCTCTGTCATTCACAGTCTCCAATGAATGCACCTCATCCAATGCAACGCTCCAATCGCCGGAACCGTCCCCGATAGAGGGCTCCTCTGCATTTGATCGATCAACACCCTGCCCAATCTCGACATACCCCTGTATCCCAAGGTCCTCCTGATGAGCCAAGTGTTCATACAGGGACTCCATCCTCACCCCATGCTGCACTGGCCGTGCAGTATTCGACGCGGCGTCCTATCTATCAACCGCCAAATGTCAGTGATTCGTCTCGACTTTGTATGAAAACATCTGAAACCGCATCAGTCAGGTCTTTATGAACGGACTCAGCACCTCGGTAGTGGGGAAGGTTTCTTCACGCACGCGCAGAATATCGTCATGAATAATCCTGTCCTGAATGATAATGGCAGCTCCGATGATTGTAAGATACCACACAATCTCTCAGTCATTTCCACGTGCTCAACCTATTGTCGTTGTAGTTATGTCGAGGCTTTTCAAGGAAACAATACCCGGAGCAGCGTTTGACTCCTCTGTACACGACGACAAGAGGAGGATGCTCTGGATCGTCGGCCCAGCCGGAGTTGGAAAATCCGCCATCATGCAGACCGTTGCTGAGACTCTATTCACCGATGCCCCTAATGTCGTTTTGGGCAGGTCTATCTTCTTCTCTATCAAAGGACGATCACCTGCACTCCAAGACCTCCACCAGTGGCCCACAGAACGTGATTTTCTACAGCTTGCCTATGGTTTAAAGGGACTATTCGCCTACGCTTCCACGGTGGCCAAATTTATAGATGATCCGGCCTATGGTGACCCAGTATTGCAGCTTGAGCAGGTGCTCGACGTCATTGAGACCAATTCGACTTGGCTTGTGGAGGGGAAGTCGCATCCAATGGCACTCCTCGATGCGCTATACAATCGTATTCTTTCCAGAGTTCCCGCTGATGTTATGGTCAACACCGGAAAGTTACTACTCCTAACGATGGATGACTCATGGGTGGGTAACTTTGAATGCATGACGGGGCTGTGCAACTGGTTAGCAATGAAGATGGATACTGCCTATGGCGCCACTCATCACCTCCGCTCGGTCCTTCGCGTCCCAGAACCACGCCAGGCTCATACCAAGAAGCTTGAGTGTTTCCATAAATCGTTCATCGACTACCTCAAGGATTTTAAGCGGTCAAATTTCTGTTGGATATCGTTAGTGCGACTCAGGAGCTCACTTCTTTGTGTGTGCGCAGAATTCTTGAGGAAGTCCTGAATGGTATGATCAGCTGTCTTACGTCCTAATGCATCACCTGAAGATCTGTCCTGGCAGGTCCAGACACCTCTGTCAATATATCGCTCTCATGGCCACGCCAAGGGCCGGGGGTCAATGATGGTATGAGAGCCTGGTGCCATTGGCTTGCAGCCGTGCAGACCATCAGGGGGCTCCACGAAAAAATACCGGCATTTTGGAACTCATTCTTCATTCATGGGTTAACTGCATTGGGAATGACAAGTTTCACCCGTTTCTGTTCGTAAGTCTTCTTTGGCCTTATCCTTTTTGCATATTTGAAACCGCATCTTAGGATAGATCTCGGCGATCTGATTTCATGGAGCACAGTGTACTGAAGCGGATGCCGCTTAAGATGCTTGATATCCAGAACACCCCAGCAAACACCCCGGTCGACTATCGATTTAAGTGTTCCCCAACAACGGACACACCGGCTACCCCATGGTCATCATCTTGTCAAGTGAGTTTAGCTTTTTCGTGTCTTCCCCTCACTCATACATGAAACACGGGTAGCATCTAGTTGACCAGGTGTGGAATTACAAGGAAGTTCAGGATGATTATTGGATGGGTGAATTTTGCTTGGTTGAAAAATGCAACTGCCCATGTTGAGGAAACGACCATAACGAGTTGTTTGCTGGGGGCAGCAGTAAACACAGTGGGAGAGAACGTAGGGTCTACTCACCGAGATAATAAGCTTCTATCTGATACCTGTAGTAAGGTAGTTCGGATAGACAGATATTATTGATGAAGCGGTTAATGTCAGTTAAGTAGAGGTCGAAGTCGATTAAATCGATTGAGGTGTTGTACTCAAAGAGATAGGCAATGATGAAGAAGTTGTTCGATTGAACAAGATGCAGAACTTAGGTCTGCTACATGGGGTTTATATACATATTGTAACATAGACGAGTCATACTACATAAAATACTAGCATTGCATGGATTGTTCCTTATGACTCTCTTTAACTGCGGCGTAGTGCCTGCGGAGTACTGCGGAACGTAGTATCTAGTCATTGGTACTATGTAGAATAATCTATCAAGTACTTATGACTCTCATCGTATGCAGAGCAACTCATAGGAAGTTACTACGGAATGAAGTTACTAGAAAGTAACGGATCAGTCTATTATGACTTCATAGTCTATTTCTAGAATATGTCCGAAACTTCAACACTCCTCCTTGCTCTGTATTGATATAGAGTTTTAATCACTCAAACATCAAGCCAAGGTGAGGTCGGAATAGATTGAATTTAATTTTGTCTAAATTCTTTGTGAGAATATCGGCAGGATTTTCAGTGCCTTTCACAGAGAATATTTCAATTTTTCCGTCTTCTACCAAATCACGGATGTAATGGTATTTGACGTTGATGTGTTTTGATTGTTTTTCTGTTACTGGATTTTTGGCCCAAAATATTGAACCCTCATTATCACCAAAGAGATAAGAGGCTAATGATTGGATACCAATTTCTTCCAATAAATTAACAGTCCAAACAAGTTGTCGACTGCAATCTGACAAAGCCATATATTCAGCTTCAGTGGAAGATAATGCCACAGTTTTCTGTTTCCTACTTAACCAAGCAATAGCTCCGCTAGCTAACAAACAGAAATATCCAGTTACAGATTTACGACTAATTGGATCACCAGCCCAATCAGAGTCGGAAAAGGCATTCAGGCCTTGCATAGAACTTCCATTATAGGTAATTCTATATTTGCGAGTAGCATTAAGATACTTTAGCAAATGTAAGCCTGCATTGTAATGCGCTTTAGTTGGATTGGTCATATGTTGTGATAGTTTGACAGTGGCAAAAGCTATCTCGGGCCGACTGCCTATCATCAGATACATAACTGATCCTACTAATTGTTGATACCTCTTTATGAAGTCAGGTGTTGCTTTTCCTGTATTGGATTCGAAGATAAATCCATTTGGTAATGGTATTTCTTCCTTTCCAATTATATTAAATTGATCAAGAACTTTTCCTAGATAATCCATTTGGTCTAGGGTGATTGATCGGTTTATAAGATTTTGCGAAATTTTCATACCAAGAAACTCTTTGGTTGGACCAAGGTCTCGGCATTCCCATTTCTTCATAAAGAGTGCTCGCTTCTCATATAGAAGTCTAGAGCCTCTAATTCCGATGAACATTGAGTCATCTACATAGACCAGAGCTATAATAAGCTCTTTGGTTTCAGGGTCATAGTAATAATAGACTCCAGCATCTAGTTTGGATCAGACAAATCCTAGGTCGGTCATTGACTTAGTCAATTCCTTCCACCATTGTCGTCCAGATTGCTTTAATCCATAAATGGCTCGGTTTAATTTCCAAACCAAATTACCACGACCTGTATTGAAACCTTCTGGAAGTTCCATATAGAGTTCTTCATCCAGTTTTCCGTAGAGATAAGCAGTTTTAACATCTAAACTGAGCATCTCCCAATCGTTGAGGGCAGCGACTGCAAATATGAGTCGTGCTGTCTCATAACGGACTACTGGTGAAAATAGTTCATTGTAATCAATTCCCTCTATCTGAGAGAATCCTTTTGCTACTAGTCGAGCATGGTATTGACCATCTGATTTGGGTGTAAAGACCCATCTATTTTTGACAGCTTTTCTTCCAGGCGGAAGTTTAGCTAAGTCATAAACATGTCTTTCTTTGAGTGAATTTAACTCCTCTAAGCACACTTTCCACCATTTAGATTTCTCTTCTGATGGTAGTTGATTTAGATCCTTGAAAGAAATAGGAACTAATGGTGATTCGACTTTTTGAGCGCACAGATAATCGATCATCCCTACTCCTCCTTCTCTGCATAAGTCTTCTAATGTAGAAGCTTCATGCTGAGAACGTCTATCGATTATTCCAGGTTTGGAAGCCTCTGATCGAATTTGTCTAACAAGTCTACTTGTAGAACTTGTTAATTTCGACTTAGGAGGTTGGAACATCTCATAGTCCTGGAGTATTTTGGTCGGATGCTTTGTAGAACCATAGAAGTTTCCTGGACGTTCAGGTACTTTTCTGGTTCTTTGCGGTCTCTGAGGTATTTCAGGAACCAGTATTTGATCCGAGTGACCTCGTGGTACAGAAGGACCAGCATCCCGATCATCTTCGACAGGGGTATAGGGTATGAATGGTTGTACATCTGGATCATCTCTTTGAGAAGGCGGATGGTTCGGACCTTCAGGGTGATTAGGTAGATCAGCATAAGATAATCCATCACTGTCATCGTCTTCTCATGTTTGTGTTTCTCTTGGTGGAAAGAGAATATTTTGCACAATACCATTCCACTCCTCCTGAACATCAGTATCGATATTCGGTGCTTTTCCCTTTCCTTTATTCTTTTTAGGTTCAGGGAAAGGAGTTGGAATTCGTCCATGTACAGATCTATAAGTCCTATCTTCCGGAGAACTTCCAGTAGAAGTTCGGGGAATAGGGCTTGGTGGTTTATCAATAGGTAAACCAGTAGATAGATCTGGAGCATGGAAGACGATAACTTCCGAAGGTGTACTTCGAGAAGTAGAAGATGATGGTTGGTTCATCCATTCTTCTCGCTTCTTCCCAACACATTTAGGGAAGTGTTCTTCGCTGAATACAGCTGTTGGAGATGTATAGATTACATTTCCATTTAGGTGCCTCATGAAACGATAATTTTTCCTGTCTGATGTCCAACCAAGGAAAATCATGAGTTCTGACTTCACTGTCAGTTTATTGTCTCTTATCTCTTTTGGGAGGAAGACATAAGCACCGCAGCCAAAGACTCTCTCTTTGGAGATGTCTGGAATCTTCTGATTCAACACTTCATATGGTGTTTTCCACATGAGCCGTGATACCGGTGTTTTATTATAGATATGGATCGCATGATCTATAGAAAACTCCCACCAACCATCAGGAATACAAGCATGATGCCGCATGGCTTCTGCTTTATCCATTAGGGTTCGGTTCAAGCGTTCCACTCGACCATTTTGTTGGTGTATGTGCGGTGCACTGGTCTCATGTATAATCCCTAATGAGCGCAAATGAGATTGCAACTCGTCAGTTGCATACTCTCCTCCTCTATCAGTGCAGAGATATTTTAATTTAGTCTCGTATTGAGTCTGAATTAAGGCAATGAAATTTTTCATTTCTTCTGCTGCTTCTGATTTCTTATGGAGGAAGCGAATCCATCCATGGGAGGAAAAGTCGTCCATTATGGTCATGACCCATTTAAATTTATGGTAAGAAAGAATCGGAAGTTCAACTAAATCCGAGTGTATTCTTTCGAATGGACGCTTTGCGTGTGTAGGGTTCTCTCTAAAGGGTTTTTGGTGCATCTTTCCCTTGGCACAACCGTCACAGACTGGCTTTTGCTCGGGAATTTGCACCGGAGTAAACCCAATCGTATTTTTCTCAAAGTGATTGAGGATACGATTAGAGGGATGTCCCAATCTCGCATGTACAACTTTGTAGCCAACGATCGGATCCGCAGTCATAGCTGCTTGTTCCGAGTGTACAATTTTTGTGTTAACAAAATGTAAAGTAGTATTGCGACTTGCTGAAGGATATGCTTGAAGAATAGCATTTCCTTCGCTATCAACTACTACTGATTCGTTGGCATCTGTTCTAACAGTTTTGCCATCCTGGCATAACTGTCCCACTGACATTAGTCGTTCAGAGGTTTCTTTTAGAAGGAAGACTGGATATATTAATATCTGCGTTGGTTGAACGCTGTCAGTCTTCCCGTTATAGACTCTATGCTTAAGCATAACTACACCAAGACCAACTGCATTAAGGTAGGGGCTTTGTGCTCCTACAGTCTTAATTGGGATCGAAACTTCGAGTTCTTCGAAGTTAATGAAGTCTTCCGCATAAGGGGTGTAATGACATGATGCCCCTGAGTCTAATAACCATACGTCACTATATTCTTCTAGTGGCGTTATGCTTTGATCATTGCTTCGCGATCGAGATCTAAATTGATCTGGTACTCTTAAATACTGATCGGGCATGTGCGTAGAGAAACAAGAAAATTGAGAAGTATTAAGACACTTCTCATTCATCGATTCGCACAAAGAAAATACATTATTATGGGATCCTAAAGATCCCGATTGTGTATTTACATGCCCGGCCCCCGACGTCCCTTCCCTTTGCCCTTGCCCTTCTTCTTGCGAAGACAGCCGGTCAGCATGTTGGTGACAGGACTGTGTATCAGGGTTAGTAAGAGTATCTGAGATCGATTTGATCACGTACCCAGCTCCTCCCTTCTTCTTGAAGTCGCTCCCGTAGTCAGTTGACGAGAGTCCGAGTGACACCTCAGACTTCGGAGACTTCGGAAGAGACCTAGAAGAGGGTCCTGCGACGTTTGCAGGGTTCCTGGGGTCGCGGATGTCGTAGGCGACATCCTGAGCCGGCGCCATGAGGTCATCGACCTCCTTCTTGCTCTCAAGCCATTTGAAGGCTTCGTCTACCAACACTGAAAGTGTGGCAGGACACCTATCAGCGGTCTTGTTCTTCTGAGTAAGAGAGTATCTCTTACTCTGGAAATGCTCCATTGGAGGGGAGGCCCGAGGAAGAGGAGGGAATTCCTCTTCGTAGGTCCTGACGGCCGGAGCTACTATTTCCTCTGGAGGAGGAAGGTAGTACGGCCGAACCTCTCCGGGTTCAAGCGAGTCGCCCCGGGCGACGGAGTCCATGCTTGGGATCTTTACCACATGATGCATAACCAAATTGAGTTTATTCCCAAATTTGGGAGAAATCAATAAGGCGTAAGGCGAATCATGAGGTAAAAGAAAAGCGAAATGGACGCAGGTCGCGTTAATATCGGGGTTACTATTTTTAGTGAACCATTTACTTACCCTCGTGTGTCCCTCACAGGTACAACCTGGGGGGTGACCAGAAGGAACCAAAGGTGCACCGGGTGGTGTCACCGATCGTCCTTTCGGGGCGCAGGGGTGAGAGACCTCGTGCATCCGTCGATCATAACGATCGAGGGCACGTTTCTTCGCCATTTGCATGGGCGAAGGACCAGTGACGCGGTCACGCCAGGTGGTCACCTGTTGGATCCACAGTGAGTTTTCGAGTAAGGCGGTAAAACATAAGTTTCGTGCTTCAGCACGCACCTTTTTCTCGAGCTCAGCACGAGCATTCTCTCGTGCCTGCTGGACCTTCTTGGGATTAACCCAAGTAAGAGGTTTTGGTCTCTCACTCACAAGTACATGAGTGGTCAGAGGAGCGGGAGTGGGAATGGGTCGAGGCGCGTCCATGTGCCTCATCAGGTCGAAGGAGGTCATCCCCGGACCAGTGAAACGACGGACCACTGGTTCCATGGCAGCAGCGAAGCCCGCCATGTGGGCCTGGGGTTTACCCTGGCGCTTCTTGGGCTTCTTCTTCTTTTTCTGGACGTTAATCCAGGTAGGAGAAGGGGGAGAAGGCTGAGGAGGCTGCCCACTTGGATTGGCAGGGTGGCGTGGACCTCACGCAGGCTGGGCCCTGGTATCGCCTCCAGGGTGGAAGCGGTTCCAGGGTGGTCCAGGGCGAGTCCTGGGGATATTGCCCTGAGGGCAAGATTGGTAGTTGGCAGTTGCGGCAAAGGATGCTTGGGGGTTAGACATGTTAGGTCTTGACCCTTCACGTCTTGACCACTCCGCATTTATAGCCTGCTGGACTACCTCCCAGGTCATATCTACAACATCGTGATTATTCGCCAATGTTGTTTGTGCCACAGCATTCCAATCCGGTGGTAATGCGTTCAAAGCGATCATCGCGCCAAGAACTTCTGGCAATTTTACCTTAGCTGTTTCTAATTGAGAAGCCATTGTTCTCAATTCAGCTAGATCCATTGCTGGATCTTGATTTCCTGAAATGCGCTTTCGCAACATTCTTTGGAGAATTGAATACACCGCGGCAGGAGAAGGTGTCCCAAAGCGGGTTTTCAAATCAGTCCAGAGGAATCCAGGAGCGTCATGCCCATGGAGTAACAGGGAATCAGGTAAGGTGCCATTAATAACAGCCAATGCCTGTTCTCTCAATTGTTCTCTCCTTCTATCCTCCTCCGTTAAGGTGGTAGGATTCGCAGGAGAGAGATTCTGGTCTGTCACAGTCCATCCGGACTGGTCAGAACCAGTAACAGAAATGAGGGTTAGGGCATCCTGAAGCCTTCTAGACCAGAACACGTAGTTCTTAGGCCCATTGAGCTTAGGTAAACCAGCGACGATATTATTGGTAGACATAATATCTTCGTCGAGTGTATTTATTTCTAGAAGAAAATTCTTGTATCAGCAATGATCAAATATAAGGATAACTCTGTCAGGTAAAGCCCTATTATCCTATCTCGGTTGGAGGGGATGATAATGGTTTAACCATCGGTAAGGCTACCGGGGCCCATAACCTGTTGAGGAAACGACCGTAACGAGTTGTTTGCTGGGGGCAGCAGTAAACGCAGTGGGAGAGAACGTAGGGTCTACTCACCAAGATAATAAGCTTCTATCTGATACCTGTAGTAAGGTAGTTCGGATAGACAGATATTATTGATGAAGCGGTTAACGTCAGTTAAGTAGAGGTCGAAGTCGATTAAATCGATTGAGGTGTTGTACTCAAAGAGATAGGCAATGATGAAGAAGTTGTTCGATTAAACAAGATGCAGAACTTAGGTCTGCTACATGGGGTTTATATACATATTGTAACATAGACGAGTCATACTACATAAAATACTAGCATTGCATGGATTGTTCCTTATGACTCTCTTTAACTGCGGCGTAGTGCCTGCGGAGTACTGCGGAACGTAGTATCTAGTCATTGGTACTATGTAGAATAATCTATCAAATACTTATGACTCTCATCGTATGCAGAGCAACTCATAGGAAGTTACTACGGAATGAAGTTACTAGAAAGTAACGGATTAGTCTATTATGACTTCATAGTCTATTTCTAGAATATGTCCGAAACTTCAACAGCCCAAGCTGTTTTCTCCGCCATCTTGAAAGCAGGAAGACGCAGTCTCCAGATGATCTTGTTATGGTATTTATCCCTGTAACTCTGTATGGCTTTGTAGAGTATTGCTTTGTCGATCCGGAGAATGGTGTGGCTGAGTGGACGTACATCTTTCCGTATTGTTTCCCGTCATGTACGAGAATGTAACATTATATCATTATGGATATTTTGAATGGACCGGCTCCGTTGAGCTCATAGATTTTACAGGGGTAGTACAAAGTTGAACACATGGGGTTTCTGCGTTAGGACGTATGTAGCTTCGAGGGTGTAGTAGGGGTAGGGTGATTATCACTTGTGTTGATCATGGAGTTCGTCGAGGCAGTATATTGTTACTCTGCCTACTTCCCAACCCCCGACTTACTCGCTACTTGATTCTCCACTCTCAATGCTTAAAGTTGTCGCAGACAACGATGGTTCCAAAGCTCCACACCCTGCATCTACCTCTCCATAACCACGAAGCACAAGGCTTCTTGGATGATATACTGTAACGTAAAACAGTACAAAGGCGTCTCAGTGCAAACGAAATATTATGTGGTGCATACTTGTAAATGTTCACAGAGATGGCCGTGGTAAGGATTTGGGGGAGATATAAGGGTGGCCCGCGGTTGGGCTGACAACAGGTTCTGCCAGATAATATCTCTCAGAGCTTCTCTCTTATACCTGTGTATCTTATAGGGTGATGGTTCTCGTAAGTTTGGATCCATTTTCGTTATTGGCAACTGCATCGCATACAGCGGAAAATGTGAAGCGATGAAGAAGTACTGAGTATCCAAGCTTGGATGCCTCGAGGTCGTCTGAGCTCTGAGGTATTTTCAATTGGAAAATACGCCTGGATGCAATCCAGAGCATTATTATTCGTGCTCTAATGAGGTCCCCCAACCAGACACATGTCAAAGAAACCATTGGTAGCGGCTACGTTGAGGTCTGTGGGATATAAATGGTGTTGAGTGGCTTCGCACGAGATACAAGGAGTGATGTTGCATGCTAGAATTTGTACAGGCCTTGTGTGATTAAAGATAAAGGGAAAAACACATGCATAGAATGGACGTAGAAGAGAGTTGTCCTGCACCAACAGGTGGCTGTGTCATCGAGGGGCCTGAACAGCATAGTCACAGCCTTCCCAGCCTACCATAACTCATAGCATTCCATCCGGTGCAACCTGCACCCTGTTGCCAATACTCTTTCTTTTCACTTGTCCACTCAATGGGGTCCCTTGCCATGGATTGCTCTGAAGCATTTGGGACTCAGGACTTGTCCGGCGAGTTTGCCTGGATGCAACAGCTTTCCACGCCCCCTCCACCCCTGCCGATTGACGATCTCCCCACTTCCACTTCCCCCACCTCCCCTCCCTCTGTTTCCCCCATGCATCAATGTAGTCCGTCTCATTGTCGCACCCTTGCGGGATCTCCTTCACAACTGCACTATGATCAGGATGGTTTCTCTATTTCCCACTACGTCATGCAGAATCATTTCCCTCATCCACAGGTTCCAATGAATGCATCTCCGTGTGCCGAGCAACCCCCTGCATGCACTTCCCTCTTCCCTAGACCATCCAATGACCAGAGCCATCCCAGACGAAGGTTTCATGCATACACTCGTGTTCAACATTCCCCGACACCTCGACGTTCTCCAAACACACCAACTGTTGTTCCTGACGCCCAATCCACACCCTTGACCGCCAGTTCATCTAGGGCAACTCCGTCTTTTCCCTCTACATATCATCATAGTCCCCCTCATCTCCAGGACCCTTCCGCGAATGATAAACCACGATCCGCCATGCATCCTACCAACCTCTTCACGAATCAACTTTTCTCCAGTCCGGTAGTGCATCCCTTAACCCCAAGTGAACCATTTGAGGTCCCAGCGCCGCCCCCGCAGGGCTTATATCCATACACCCTACCTCCTGGGGGTTTACCTACACAGTCGCTCTACTATCAGCCTGGTTTCTTGGTACCTCCATATCCTGTGGAGAATAATATCCCTCATCCAGAGCCTCCGGTGAACACGCAACCCTCTGGGCACGTCTCCCTCTCCCAATCTTTCAACAACCAGCACCATTTCCTGGGACAGAGAGCTCACCCGCACTCGACCTTCTTCAGCCAATGTTCTCTTTTACCCCACCATCTTCCGAAAATATTAAGCGTTGGCTCTGGGGCCAAATACCCATCCCATGTCGTGTGTAGCAGACCCGATACCGGTTCGAGCTCGTCTTCTGCCCTTCAACCGCCGAGCGTGAGTAGTTCATTTTGACCTTATATATGGAAGCCTGAAACGTCGTTAGCAGCATTTGCATCAGCGGTTGCAACATCCCCATCAAGGGGAACATTTCTTCAATGGCGCTCATGATTTCATCATCAAGAAAGCCATCTTGAGTGACAATATCAACTCCGATGATTGTAGGGTTTAGAAAGTCTCCCAGCCCCGCTTCACATACTGACCATATTTTCTTTTAGTCATGTCAAAGCTCTTCAAGGAAACAATACCTGGAGCAGTGTTCGATGACTCTGATCGTGACCCTCCCCCGCGCTGTCACCCTGGAACTCGAGTTGCCGTTGTGAACTGGACGCAGGATTTCATTGCCAATTGTGACGGGAAGAAGATGCTCTGGATCTTTGGCCCAGCCGGAGTCGGAAAGTCAGCAATTATGTAGACCACTGCCGAGACCCCATCCGCCACCAAGAAGGTCATTCTTGGCGCGTCTATCTTCTTCTCCATCAAAGGACGGGCCGATGGATCGAAGGCCATAACAACCCTCGCCTATCAGCTCGCAGTCAATTACACCGCTTATCGTCAGTTCGTCCAGGGTGAGATAAGGGACAATCCATCGCTGCTACAAAAAGCGATGACTGTCCAGTTCGAGAAGTTCATCGTTGAGCCATTCGTTGAACGATTTTCGAACCCTCATCACCCCCGTTTCTTCATCCTTATTGACGGCCTGGATGAGTGCGATAAACATCATGACCAATCCAAGCTTCTGAGGCTCATCTCGAATTTCTGCATCACACATCCCACCTCGCCTCTCATATGGATTATCGCCAGTTGCCCAGAGCCTCAAATCACGTCATTTTTCTCTCGTGCTGAAGTCATGCTGGCATACGAGAAAGAAGAAATCAGGGTTGATTCGAAGCAAGCTGGCAAGGATGTCGAGCGCTTCCTCCACAGCAAGCTGAAGGAAATCCAAATGAATTCACCTGCACTCCACGGCCTCCACCAGTGGCCCACGGAACAGGATTTTCTGAAGCTTGCTTATGCTTCGAAAGGGCTATTTGCCTACGCTTCCACGGTGGTCAGGTTCATCGATGATCCGGCCTACAATAACCCTGTATTGCAACTCGAGCAGGTGTTGGATGTCATTGATATGAATCCGAAGTGGCTTGTGGAGGGAAAATCACATCCGATGGCTCTCCTAGATGCACTATACGACCGTATTCTTTCCAGGGTACCTGCCGATGTTATGGCTGACACTCGAAAGCTGCTTCTGCTAATGATTGATGGCTCCTGGTCTCCATGGATTAAGGTCATGAGTGAGGTGTGTAATTGGTTGGGGATGACGAGGAATACTGCCTATGGTGCCACTCATTATTTACGCTCGGTCCTTGATGTACCCACAGTGGACGAGGCGCATACCAGGAACCTTGAATGTTTCCATAAATCATTCACCGACTATCTCGCGAACCACGAGCGGTCAAGGTTTTCTTCGGATATCAATAGTGTAACTCAGGAGCTTGATTTGTTATGCGCACACAGAATTCTCGAGGAGACACTAAATGGTATGATCAGTTGACTTCCATCAAACGTATTATCTGAAGCTCCGCATATACAGGCACTCTGAACAATGGAACTGGCATCACTGACGATATATCACTTTCATGGCCATGCCAACCACTGAATGACAATAAGACTATGAAGCTCCTAATCTGCCGCTATGCAATAAAACGCGCCGTCATTGGGCTCACCAAGAAGATACCAGTATTTCAGGACATATTTTTCATTCATGCCTTAAGTGCGTTTGATGGGTCGCCTCTGATGAGTGTGCCAAATTTCCGTGAGGTTTTGTTTGTATGTCGTTCTTTGTTTGTATTCTTCCTACATCATTGAAACCATACCTCAGGACAAGTCTCAGAGATCTGACTTCATGGAGCACGATGTACTCGAAGAGATGCCCATTGGAAAACTCCATATTCCCAATATCCCAAGGAAATTGTTGGTTGAGTATCGATTCAATTGTCCTGCTGCGACCATAGCTATCATCCCTGATCCATGGGACCCACTTTGCAAAGTGAGTAGGGTCCTTGCATGGCTATCCATCACTCATTGACTGAATTTGGGTAGCATGGCCGCTTTGGGGCTTACAGAGAAGACCAAGACCATGATTGGTCAAGCTATTTTTACCAGGACGACAGATGCAACTGCTCGAAACGGTTCTTCCATCATTTGGAAAGTGCGAAGACTTGGTCTCCGGATGATCTTGTTACTGTTTTCATTCCCTTAGACCTCGGAAAGCAGGGCTATGTACAGTATCATTTTGTTGATCCAAAGAATGGTGTGACTGAGTGGACATATGTCTTTTCTTATTGTTTCCCATTGTGTATGGGAAGGTAGTATTATGTGATGGTTGAGTTGTCACTATGGATTTATATTATGATTGACAAGATTGTTGCTGTTTGTTGATTTTTAGAGAGGTGGTTTGAAGTTGAACATATGAGGTTGTTGCTTTTGGATTGTTTTGAATACTTTGTTTGCAGCCTTGATGGTGAGATTGACATTGCATTCTGTGGCTTGAGATATTTTTGTGATGGGCTGGCCATTTGACTGAAGGTAGGAAATGTTCTTCAAGGATGTATGATTATCACTTACTTGTGTTAATGATCTGGAAGTTCATTAATCATCAATTACTTGTTTCTCAATCCTCTGGTCCTTGATATCTGCTCTTTGATACTTGACATTGTCTTTATGGAACAATGACTTGGAATATATTGTGGGATCAATATTGCTGGCTGACTTATGTCTGGTCTTTGATTATTTGAGACTTGGAATTGCTGTGTGTAGACTCTGTTGTTATATCATGTTAATACTTTTTTGTCATTACTACTGTTATTATTGGCAGATATTAGATGGCTTGCAATTTTTAATGGGACTGGTTACTGAATGTGTGTATACTCATACTATTATTATCTTCTTTCAACAGTTCCTGGGTACTGCATTGACCTCTAAATATGCAAAACATTGATCCTGGAACCCAGTTCCCAACCTGCAATGTGGGGGAGATACTCTTGGGGAAATTTGAAATGGATCCTGTATATTATTCACTGACTGTGGAGTGCTTTATTGATGTTTTTAAGGAGATACTATACCAAGAATTAATTGATGTGCTTTGACATGAGTTTATTGGTATTATCCATGATATCTTATGTAACAATAGTTCATATGGAAGACTGGACCTTGTCCAAGTATTAACTATGTCATTTCAAAACCCTTAGTTTTAAATTGGTATGTTTGGTCTCATTAAAGGGCTAGCTTCTTTTCTGGTGTTGTCAATATTGTGGATGTACATATAGCATCACATATATGGTATTAGCACTAAGTTGCATGAGATAGCACCAACAAATTTATGGAATGTGTTAAAGCATGGGTTTCTAGTTTCTTTGAATAGGTTGACACAATTATTGTCCAGCTTGATAGTATCAACTCAAACTTGAGTGTAACTTCTACAAGTACCAAACACTGTTCTAATGAACCAAGGGTTTTGGTGGTAACAAGGATTTGGCATACATGTCTCTGTGAATATAACTTCCAGAAAATAGTGCATCATTTGACTCTGGACATCTGAGTAGACAAGTATGTTACTATCAACCACCAACTTTATCTTGGCTTGGTAACTCCTCATATAGCCCATAGCTACTGGTTGTTCCACTGTGATTTCCCTTTGGATCTCTGTAAATCATCCACTCCTTTGTCAGGCCCTGTGTGTGACATACAATGATCTATCATGCCTGCTATGAATTATCTCGCAAAACAAACATTTGTTTAGTCCTGTCTTCCATCTCCTAAAACAACTGCTCAATGTCCCTGTGCAGCTTCCACATGACTTGTATCTGCACTGGCCCTCCTCTATCTAATCACCTGCACATCTACATAATTATCATCTGCCTTCTCTCCCTATTCCATGCAGAATCCACATCTCTATACAAACTTATCTTCATATACAATACAATGTGCTACTTATATTAAATTGTTAAGTTTCCAGTCAGGAGGCTCACAAATACTGGATTGAGCAATGTTCAACAATATCCTCTTTCAAACCAATGTTTCTCAACTATTCCAATAGTTGATCCTGGGCCCCAGTTTCTACTTCATGACACATGCACTACTGATGGGTTCAAGATAGGATTCTTTCCATAAACTAGTGTTTTACACTTGTCTGATGAGAATTTTGGCCAGAAATGTCAAGAAAAAATTTGAGATACAATTGGTTAGCCAAGTTATTCTATCAAACTTACCTTATGTATGTATATTGCATCTTTATTCCTTGGTACCTATGTACCAATAGTCCCATGGTTGTATACATCATCAAAGCTAACCTGTTATTAGCCTCAAACTGGTTATAATACACATAACAGTGTGCAATTTCTAGACAAATGGGATTGAGACACCTGTATTAGTATCAAAGGTACAAAAGAGTGCAAAGAATTCCTGAGCTATCCCTTCTTGATCTCTTACCACCACCTTCTTCTTTTAGGTAAGTACTTGACATGGATGAGAGATTAGCTACACTATGTCTAGAAACATTAGTACCCCTAACCTACCTTGGGATAAGGAGATACCCTCTGAGTCCTTTTATGGGACTGTTACTGGCCCCAGTAACAAGTTCAGATTACAATTGAAACATGAGCAGAAGAGAGCCAGAGTAGTCTCCTCCACAGAATCTACTACCAGACTGTCAGGATTGGAGGCAGATATTGAAGCTGGAATGGAGTCTGGTGCCTCTGAGGTTGTTATGACCTTAGTTTAGGACTCAGGTTGCAAGTCTTTGGATAAAGACAAGGAAGTAGAGAAAAGAGAAAGGGATGATATGATTGGTACAGTGTAAGGAATACATCAAGTATTACTATACTTTATATACTAGTGGTGAGTGCTAATAATAAAGGAACAGAGTAAGGGAGTCATAGGGGATGAGTAGAACGAGTTAGTAAGAGTACAGCCATAAAGGATGAAATAAGGAATGAAACAGATACATAGGAATGATGAGTATGACAGGTACATGATAGGAATGTACTGTCTATCTATAGTTCATGACAATACCTCCCTTTTTATGTTCATGACCCCATGAAGTGTTATGATCTACTTGTTGTCTTGTTCTTTGTGTAAGGCATTGATGAGTTGATGTTTAGTAGGGCCAATCATCAGCATTCCTGACTTGTATTGACATCTGGTCCAGAAGGGGGCATGGTCTTGTCCTCCCCTAAAGAGGGCTATAGTGTGTCCTCGGAATGTAGTAGTGTCATTAGTCTCTGTAGTGACAAGGTTGTGTACTATCTCCTCCCAGTAGTTCTCTTCGAATTGTCCTCTGTTCTTGAGTGTGAGGTAAGATGGTGGCAGGTTAAATATCATTGGTTTGGATGGTGGGTCCATGTTGGGTAGTTGTATAAGGAGGTGGTCTACCTCATCTCACATATCTGGTTCCATTAGATGGTCTAGGACTGATTTGTCGATTCCTTCTATTCCTTCATCTAACCGTGCCTGTTTGTCATCTTTGTGGTAGAGTGGTTTGTTGGGTAAGGTGTTACGGATTCGGCTACTAAGGGCAATCGAAGAGAATGCAACTTTTAGGGTATGGCCTTAATACCTATCTCAGCCAAGTAACCGGATAAGCAAATGTTATCAAACTGTCATTACTTAACCAAGAAATGGGAATCCCGTTTATTTTGTAGCTCTGAGTGATAAGGGCAAGTAGAGAATAAGCAGTTTAGCAATCTTCTATTGATTGACAGCAACTGTCAATGGAAACTCTTCTTGGGCAATCAAGAAGGCTATCCCTGTAGAAGATCAAAGCTTAAGCTTTGACTTCCCAATACAGTTGGCTATTTATACTAACTACTTCTTTTCTATAAATACTATAGAGTATAGATAATGAGACTGAAACATGTTTCACAATGTGAAACTGATAGATATGAAACTTCAAGGTACTAAAGATAAATGTGAAACTGATAAAGATGAAACAGCTAAACATAGAGTGAAGTGAAACTGATGACAGTGAAATAGATGAGTGCTTACTCATCCTCAGAGATCTCTGATAATGATGATGGAGATTCATTAGAACAGTTACAGTCGCAAGACATGTAGGATGAAGTGGTAGAAGACAATGATGACAACAGTGGTGATGGAAGAACTGCATCCATAGGATGGTTGGAGTTAGATGATAGGGATGACATAGATATGATTGGTTCTTCAGAGAGATAGGACTCAGGTGACTCGACAAAGGCTCAAGTAGATTGCAATAGCAGATGAGGAGAATTGTTGCTGTCACTACTGGTTTGTCGTCTGGTGATAAGTCTTTAGGTCATATTTCTATGCAGTAGATTCCATTGGCGATTTGTTAGTGAATGAGTGCTTCGAGTGCTGGACCACGAGTATACATGTAAGGGTGAATGTACTGCATAGTTTCTTCAGTGGTTGGTCATGCTTTCCAACCATTGTTCCAGGTGCCGTAGAGGTTGTTCTCCATGGTACATAAGTACAGTCCATTGGTGTTGCATACGTGTAAGTATGGTGTGTATTTCCAGGCTAGTCAAAGTAGAGAGTCGATAATGGTGTCATTGGATCGTGGTGGTGGGACAAGTGGTATTGCTTCTGGAAACTTGTCGTAACCTCTGACATAGGTTCAAGGTTCAGACATAACATTATTCCCTTCATTAGTAATGAATTCCATTTCATTACATTCAATCTTGGGTGGTCGGTAGTAAGAACTGTCCTTGGGGAGTTCTTCTACTCCATATAGTTCGGTGGGTCAGTATCTAATGTGATTGGCTGCTTCCAACATCTGAGAAGGGATCCTCGTAATGGCCTTTATCCTGGTAGGGTGGTAAGGTTGAGGTGGCAAATGGTAAAGGGGGCAAGATGCCACTTTGGGCCCTGGTGGTGGCAGTTCTGGAGTGCCAGTGTCCATTGGGATGGGGAGGCCTGAGCCTAATAGTATGATAGCCTTTCGTTTTCATGGTCATAATACCGGTGATGATCTTGGATAGCCTGGTAATAGTTGAGTGGAACTGCAGGTAGTTCATGCTCATATTGAGGTGGGTCATGACATGCAGGGTGGTCTCGGACAGGCACAGGTTTGACGAGTCTATGCTCCATTCAGGCGTTAGTCTGAACCGGAGTTGATTGATGAGTTGGATTGCCATTGTTAGTGGCATCATGGAAAGGAAGGCCTCAAGGGATTCTCAATGTGGGATATATGGGGCGAGGCTCTGATAGAGGTTCTTGAGACTAGTCATTGTTTTGAGTGGGTAGTTAGGGAATGTCAGGAGTCAATAGAGGGCTGCCTCGGCTGTGTGCACTAAGGGTAGTGCTGATTGAGTGACAGAGAAGTCGATAGGAGTGTTGGATGCATTGCAAATCCTCATGTACTCCATTGAGTAGAGTACGGCTAGTAAGGATGTCGTAGCTTTGCTGTATGGCATAGGTGTATCAACTAAGCATTCGCATATTATAAAGACAAGCAGCAAGCAAATTCCTGCATTTGTCGCAATGGGCAACAGATGTGTTATCCCCTCGTAGATTGGGGTAGCGATTGGATAGTCATCTTTTGATAGTGTTTCGAAGTTGTAGGCAGGTGGTGTTGCATGCGGATTCGATATCAAGTAGGGGAGGGATGGTATGCAGCTGTAATCCAATAGGCTGGATAAATTCCTCATTGTTGAGGGTGATGGAATACTTGGGCAATGAGTGGAGGATATCATCAAGGTCTGGTGATACAGGCAGTCCATTGATGATGTTGGCAGCGATTTTGGTAGTATTGATAACGGTAGCTGTAATGGCTGGTGCTGAGGCTGGGTGGGTATTGGAAGCATTGAGAGACATGGGGAGCTCAGATGTTGTGAGCTCTTTTATAGGTCTCAAGTATATTCTTCACATTTTGGAGGTTTGATGCAGGTTCCCATGAATTTTCGGAAGTGTGGTAGCCTTTCCACTTGATTAGGTATCTGAAATAATTATTTACCCTTTTATGGTGAAGAATAGCCTCAACTTCGTATTCTTCTTGATCATCAACAAGGAGAGGGAGGGGTTGAGATGTATGTTGTCCATAGATCATGTTTTCAATTGCAGGGGTAAGGAGAGAGGCATGAAACTTGTTATAGATCTTCCATGTTTCAGGTAATTTTAGCTGAAACACAATGGGTGAGATCTTCTTGACGATTGTGAAAGGTCCTTTCCTTCTTTGGGCGATTTTCCTATTTGCAAAGTTTATTGGCAGGTGTTTGTTTTCTAACCAAACTTTATCCCCTTTATTAAAGTTTGGTAACCTATAATTTGTGGTTTGTTTGGCCATGATTTCACGGGTGTGGTTGTGCACTTCGAGGGCTTGATGTCGGGCATTGGATGGTTTCTTGAGGTGATCCTTGGTGGCAGGGACGTTTGTTGGTTCCAGAGTAGTGGGAAATGATTTCAGTACATAGCCATAGAGTAGCTGGAAAGGTGACTCCTTTTGTCCAGCATGGGGATGGTTGTTATGAGCAAATTCATAGAGTGAGAGGAACTTTGCCCAATCATTTGGTTGAGCTGAAGTGGCAAGTGCTAAATATAGCTCAATTTCCTGATTGATCTGTTTGGTTGATCTGTTGGTTCGTGGGTGATAGGCTGTTGAATAGGCAGGGTCGATGTTAAGTAGTTTATAGAATTCTTGCATCACTTTGGCGGTAAATTGCAGATCTCAGTCAGAGATGATTTTGTTAGGTATGCCATATTTGGCAAAGAGGTGGTCAACCAATAGTTGTGCAATTTGCTGTGCATTGGTGCTTTTGGTAGTTGGCACTAGAATTATCCCCTTCGATAATCCATGGTCCACTATGGATAAAATACAATCATATTCTCGGGATGGGGAGAGATCAGTGATAAGGTCCATTGATATTTGGGAAAATGGACGGGTCGACTTGGGTGCAGGAATAGGTTGTAGTGGTGGTTTTGTCGGGTGATGGTTAATCTTGAATTGCTGGCATTTTGGACATCCAGTGACATACTCGCAGACATAGTCCTTGATTCCTGGCCAATAGGCATAGTCCAGTATCTTGGATAAGGTAGCTGCTGCTCCTGGATGGAGGTTTGGTAAGGTATTGTGGGTGCATTCAGTAATCCAGTGTTTTAATCTGGGGTCATTTGGAATGATGACTTGGTCGGCATTGTGTGGGAGATCACCATCGGGCATCTCGTCAAGGTCAGGGTTGATTATATCACGATGTTGACGTACTTTGTCAAGATCAGCCTCAGTAAGGAGGTGCACTATGGTACCGTCGAATACAGTCACTTCCTGGTTGTCTTTGTCATCAGAAGTGTGGTCAGGTCATCGTGATAATGCATTAGCTAGGCCGTTCTTTCGGCCGGGTATATGCTTAACCTTCAGCTGAGGTTTGAAGCATTCTATATAGGCTGCCCAATGGGCTAGGCATCAATTAAGGGTTTGGGGTTCCTTGAATTGGGATAAGTTCTCAGATTGCTCCATACAATGAATTCGTGTTTGGCTCCTTCCAAATGGTGGTACCATTCTTTTAAGGCTCATATGATAGCTAGCCATTCTTGCTCTGAGCAATGGTAGTTTTGTTCTGTCAAGTTGAATGCTCTGGAGATAAAGACAATCAGGTGCTTTACTCCATTATCATCGCATTGGGTGAAGATGGCTCCTGAGGCATATATGGAGGCATCGGTTTCGATTTCAAAGGGTTTATCAGGATCTGGCACAATCAAGATAGGCTTCTCCATGAAGTGTTTCTTCAGATCTTTGAAGGCAGTTTGGTGCTCATTGGTCCAATGGAATTTAACATTCGTGGACATGAGGGAATTTAGCAGTGCAGCATGTTGTGCATAATTCTTGATGAATCTTCTGTAGAAGTTACAGAATCCAATAAATTTTCGCATATCATGGGTTGTTTTGGGTACTGGCCAATTCTTGATTCCTTCGAGTTTGGCTGCATCCATTTCAATGGATGATGGGGAGATTATAGCACTGAGGTACTCAAGGCACTGTTTCTCGAATTCATATTTCTCGGGCTTGAGAAATAGATTATGTTCACGAAGTAATTTTAATACTTCATGGGTAAGGCATTGGAGTTCTTCTTGTGTTTTGGCATGTATGAGAATATCATCCATGTATACAAGGACTCCTCCTTTATCAATCAAGGGGCAGAATATGTGGTCCATCATGGACTGGAAAGTGGCTGGGGAGTTGCACATCCCAAAGAACATCACAGTTGGCTCATATAGGCCTTTTGGTGTTCTGAATGTGGCTTTCCATTCATTGCCTTTTTGGATGTGGATATTGTTGTATCCAGTGCATACATCAAGTTTGGTGAACCAATTTGATCCTTTGAGTTTGTCGAGTAATGACAAAATGAGTGGGATCGGGTATGCATTCTTAATAGTGTGACTATTGAGGTATTGATAGTCTTGACATGGGCAGAGTTTTCTATCTTTCTTCCCTACAAAGAAGAAAGGTGAGGCCATAGGTGATTTTGATTGTCGAATATAACCTTTGGCTAGGTTCTCTTCAATGAATTTATCAAGTTCATTGGTCTCCTGGGATGATAGTTGATAGGCTGGTCCAGCTTTAGGTTCGAAAGAGTCTTTCATCTCAATCTTGTGATCCCATGGTTGGGTAGGTGGGTATTGTGAGGCAGCTTGCTCGCTGAATATATCGAGGTAGTCATGAAAATTGGTTGGTATGATCTTCAGAGGGTCAGTCTCTCTTTTCTCTCCATATTGCTGGGCAATAAACTGGGAGGCGTTGGCTTTGAAGTTTATTTCTTTGAATGTGGCAGGTTCAAGGTTGTTACGAACTATAGATAGACCGTTCATTCCTATCTTGCACCCGTTACCTTGTGTACCCTCATACTTGTTTCACTTCTCATCTCACTCCCTGTTTCACCCCTAAAGGCTATGCCTCCCATCTGACTCGTTTACTCCTCTCCCTTATTATTAGCTGTCACCTCTAGTATATAAAGTGTAGTAATACTTGATGTATTCCTTACACTTTACCAATTGTATCATCCCTTCTTCCTTTCTCTACTTCCTTTCCTTTATCCAAAGGCTTGCAACCTGAGTCAGAGACTAAGGTCGTAACAAAGGTAGATGTGGTTTACTTGTTTGGCTTCATTTGTACTGTCATCCATCGAGGTGACAAGGCAGTTGAGCTGGGGGTTGTCGATAAATGAGGTTCTCCATTTCATAGTTTTCCTTGACCAATCAACTTTCAGGTTGAATTGCAATAGCCAGGGCATTCCTAAGATTAGGCATGGCATTCCTAGTCCAATGATTCTTGGTTTCAGAATCATTTGTTGTCCATCTATGGTGAGTCTAAGAATAGCATCATGGGTGGCTTATCCTTGTCTATTAGTGGTTCCATTAGCATTAAGGATGGTGACTAGTGTATCAAGTGGACAGGTTGGTAGATTCCATTGTTCTACAAGAGATGGGTCGATATAATTTCCGGCTGCTCCTGAATCTAGGAGGGCAAGGTGTTTGGTAGTCGTGGTGGGTAAGTGGACAGTAGTTGGAACATAGATAGTATTGTTCTTTGGAACAATGTTAACAGTGGCAATTCATTCAGTGTCAGGTTTGCAAGGTGGATTGGGTCGGGGATAGTCATTATGTTGTGGTATTGAATAAGAAATCTGCGGTTTCTTTATAGTTTGAGATCTAGATGCAGTAGCTAGTCTCTTCAGACAAAAGACTTGATTAAGTCTTCATTGGGATGACTCTCTATAACATTGAAGAGTTCTTCTATCTCTTCATCAGAGGTGTCTTCCATTACATTCATGATTTGGGTAGACTTGAATCGTCGCTTACTTCAGTCGAAGCATTTGGACTTATAAGCAGCATTCTTGGACATACTGGCATGGTTCTTTCCATGGCTTCATTGTGGGCAATTTCTGGAGAAATGTCCAGTGGATTTGCATGTGAAACATTTTTGCTTGTTGTATAACTTCCAGAGTTTGGGTGATAAGATCGCATTGAGTTGGGCTGTAGCAAGTTTTGTGGCCATGTGGGTGACTTGCTGGGTAGTTGTGTTCGAATATTCATCATCATCTGATGATGCTTCTTCCTCAGATTCTTCTCCTTCTTCATCAGATCCTTCTCCCATTGGATAAAGATTATTGAGCTGCTGATTGAGGATGTGGTCAATGTCCATGGGACCATAGCCTGGGGGGTTACTGCTTCTTTGAGTTTTTTTTTTTTTTTTTTTTTTTTTTAATTCAACAATTTATAAAGCGGTGCTCAATCACAGTCCGCATGTACATACATACAAAGGCAGAATGTACAGAATGTTCAGAGCAAGGAAAGTAAACTATTAGTAAACTAACCCCACGAGACTCGACGCTGTCTAGTGCATACACTAGAGAGATGTTTGGTACCTAAGTTGAGCAGAGAAAAAGAGAGGGAGAGGAAATCGGATAGAGAGAGAGTGAGAGAGAGAGACTGATAGAAAGAAACTACCAACTCGCAAACACAAGGGAGAACAACAAACGGTACTAGCGTATGGGAGGGCTTTTACCCAGGCACCATGGGAAGAATGGACAGAGAATGAAAACTATTTAAAATAGTAGATGAGCGAGGAATGGAGAGATAGAGAAATGAAAATGAAATCCATAACTGGGAGAGCACAAGAAAAATTTAAAAGAGAAAAGGATTCTACACAGGCACAGACCCAAACCTCTGACAAACTTGATGACAATGTAGCGGGGGTATTGGACTGGTGTGGATACAAGAGCGATCAGGCTCCGGGGGGGAAGCTGAATGTAGCGGAGTTATGATGCAAGAAGTTAATGAGTGTCTTGATGGTGTCGATGCCAAAATGATGATTGAAAGCATTGCAACGATAGAGGATGTGCAACCTAGTTTGAACCATTTGATTATTACAGTGGTGGCAAGATAGATCCTCATTGGGGAAAAACCATAGTCGGTATTTGCCAATTGGGGCATGGCATAAGATGGCGTGACATGCTCTTGCAAAGAGCTGAGGCTAGTAGCCGCATTCTTGTATCCATGGACTGGACTTGATGTGTGATGGCACAGCAGAGGCCCCATTTGCTCATACTGGTAGGTGGAGGAAGGAGCTACCGCTGTATTTTTTGAATCCAAACATGGCTTGCCATGTGTGAACAGCTCGTTCGGCGGACTTTTTGCGTAGAAAGTCAATGGAGTTAGGGACTCGGTGATTTCGACCCCAGTTCGGCCAGGCGACTGTTTGGATCCAGTCATGTGTGGCTTTTTGTATCCCATACTTGCACTTCGATGGAGTATGGTAGAACGAAAGGCAATGTTGGTCTGACTTGTCGAACCAAGCCAGAAGAGCCTTTGATGTGAGTATAGATTGTTGTTGGCAAGAGTGTGGTAAACAATCAAGAAGAAGCCGAGAGGCAGTGATGGAGTCAGTGAATATGTGAATATGCTCGACTTGGTCGTAATCATTGGTGGCAAGTACCTTGGTAATCCCTAAGTATTGCACTACCAGTTCCATGTCAGTAGATGTTGTTCCACCGAGCCTTTTCATGATAGAGCTCCCTCCATCTAAATGTCGAATAGTGGCTGCCACTGTAAACTGGCTAGCAAGTGGGTTGGGGTTGGAGTGGACCAAGCCATCCGTGCCAATAATGATGGACTTGAAGTCTGTCATTGCATTCATTGTGACATTGTCCCAAAGTGTCTTTGAGAGGTGAGGGTTGTCCCAGTTGAATCCTATAAAAGTTACATTAGCAGGAAAGCGGTCAAGTAATCTATGTCCAGGCCAAGAGGATTTAGAAACAGAGTTAAAATGTTCTATATAACGAGTCTCGGGGGTGGGTCGCAAAATATCCATCACAGCTCCAAGTGTCTTCTTCTTCTGAATCTCCGTGAAATTCTTGATGTGAAGGTGGTGGGGGGAAGAATGATACTCTTTCGTCAATCTTGCCAATGCATGTTCATCGTCCAATGTGTGAAGCCTTGATGTTTGTCATTCAGCTAGTTTTCGGAGATGGAGTTTGATGGGCATGAGCCCTGCGAGGGACTCGACGCCGCCAGTGGGAGAAGTACGGAAGGCACCGGTAATCCAGAGGGCTGCCCTTCGCTGCATTTTGTTGAGGATTTCACAAGTCCCTTTTGTCCGGGACTTGTCGTGAAATAAGAGTCGGTATCCGTATGTTGCCACCGGTACGACACACGAACAGTATAGTAGCCTTTTGTTGCTAGGGGACAGGCCACATATGGAGTTCCCTAACATTTTCATTGTCTTGACCGTTGATATTGCCTTGGCGGAGTAGTAGCGAACATGTTCTTTAAAAGTTAACGTCTGGTTGAAATAGAAACCGAGATAGCACCAGTGGGCATTCGGCTTGAGAGGGGTGTGGCCAGTGAATGGTGGGGATCCCAAATCAATAGAGGGATTGGAGTCTTGTCTTGCATGTGTAAAGTGAAAGACTTCGGACTTACTATGTTCAATTTCAAGGCCAAATTCATTCATGAGCCACTCCATTTCACAGTACATGTGTTGGAGGATTTCTACATTCCGTTCAAGGGACGGGGATTGCGCTACTAAGGTGCCGTCATCTACAAAGGAGAGGATGTCAAAGTCCCATCTGTCACAGAGTTCCTCCATACAGACTTCAAAGATTCGAAGGAGAGGGGCGAGGTATAGAGCAGAGAGAATGGGACTCAGAGCTGAGCCTTGACCCACTCCCACTGCTGCGTCAAATTCTGGGGAGTTTTCGGAGTTCCACCAATAGGTAGTGTGGCATTCTTTGAGGTAATTGTTGAAGAACTCCGCAATTTGGGGGGAGAATCCCTGTCGACCGAGTATGTCGATAAGGAGGTTGTGATTGAGAGAGGGGAAGAATTGGGCAATGTTGAATGCAAGCACCGATGTCTTCTTCTTCTTTGTCCATGCTCCCTGGATGATGTGAGTTAGGAAGAGCCCTGCATCCTCAGTGGATCATTGTGGGATGGCTCCCAATTGATGAAGGTGGAGAACTTTGAATTTCACTGCCTCGAATTGAAGTTGTTTGGCTAGCATTTTTTCTATTAGCTTGCCAAGCATGTTGAGAAGGACAATCGGTTGGAACACCTTTGGGGTGGAGTAGTCGGGCTTGTTGGGTTTGGGGATAATAACCGATGTTGACTTTTGAAGTGCGTAGGCCAATGTCCAAGGTTTAGACAAGTGCAACTGATTCTGAGGAGGAGGTCGGTGCAAGTATCAATGGCGGTGATCTGTTTGAGGTGGGACCAGGAAATGTGGTCAGGGCCAGGGGCAGAAGAATTCGAGGTATCCTTAAGCGATTCCATCATCTCAAGGAGAGAGAAATCCACCCAAGTCCTATTCTCCATCCCAATTGGTAGAGGAAGCTCATCCATATTACGACCTTAGTCTGGGACTCAGGTTGCAAGTCTTTGGATAAAGACAAGGAAGTAGAGAAGGGAGTAAGGGATGATACGATTGGTAAAGTGTAAGGAATACATCAAGTATTACTACACTTTATATACCAGTGGTGACAGCTAATAATAAGGGAGAGGAGTAAATGAGTCAGATGGGAGGCATAGCCTCTAGGGGTGAAACAGGGAGTGAAACGAGAAGTGAAACAAGTATGAGGGTACACAAGGTGACGGGCGCAAGATAGGAATGAATGGTCTATCTATAGTTTGTAACAATACCTCCCTTTCAAGCTTCATGTCCTCATGATGTGTATTACTGTAAAGGTCCTTTGTAAAATAAAGCATACGGAATTTGGAGAAGACGGGAAAACGCGATGAGAATTTACTCATTCATAGGTACGGCCACTCCCAGAGCCCTGGCCAAGTCCTTCTTGTTTCCTCTGATGAGAGGTGCTTTGTCGACACGTCTTAAGCCAATCCAGAGGGGTGCATGTGGCAGTCCTTCTTTGAACAGGAAGTGAGTGTGATTATTGTACGTGGTGTTAT
This sequence comes from Chlorophyllum brunneum, assembly GCA_963576785.1. Lineage (NCBI taxonomy): Eukaryota > Fungi > Basidiomycota > Agaricomycetes > Agaricales > Agaricaceae > Chlorophyllum > Chlorophyllum brunneum. The sequence continues at coordinate 250,911 of OY756147.1, read as the reverse complement.
CATTGGTGTGATTGCCTAAGAGCTTATGCACTATGCTCCTCCAGTATTCGTTGTCTTTTTCGCCTTCCAATTTCAATGTGCTATATCCTTGCAGTGGGTGGAAGGTCATGGGTGTGATGGGGGGTACTACCATGGTGAGGATGGTTTGTAGATGGGCCACTTCTTCTTCGATGTCAGGGTGAAGTAGTTGGTCAGCGGCTGTTGCTTCTTGTGTCTTTTGTTCGCATTTATGACAGATGTGATGTTGGATGGGGAACGGGTCGTTACTAGCAAGTAGTCGGTTGACGATATGGTGGGAGAGATTGTCTGTACTCCTTGACTCGTATGTGTTGAGTCATTTGGCTAGGGCTACGAGGATGCTGTGCATCCGAGCTCGCATATTGGAGATGATGATAAGTTGCAGGTCATCGTTGATTTCGTATAAGTGTCTCTCCAATTGGTCTCTCCTTCCTTCATCGATGATAAACTGGTTGAGTCTTGGAGTGGCATCGGATAAGGTATCCATTATTTTAGATGCACCTTCTTGGGTTGCTTTCATTGCTGCACCCAATAGTATCATGGTGTCGACTAGGGTTTCTCCCTCTACAAGTTCCTCGTGGCTGGTCCTTTCTGGGACGAGTTCATCGAACTCTTTGAGGTAGGGGTATGGAGTAAGTTGGCATTCGGCAGGCATGGTGTGTTATAAAGATAGTTGGCAAAGTCGAGGGTGAAGTGGATACAGTGAGTGATGCTTTGAGTATAGTGGTTGCTTGGAATGCGAGGTCTGTTGTTCATAATTTCTGCTTTCTACCTCCCCTTTTTATAGGTTTCGTCCTCGTAATCTTGCCCATGAACTTTTGTACTGCTTCCTTGGCATTTTCCAGATTTGCTTCATCTTCCCATGTATCTTCTTCGGACGTATAACCTTTCCAGTGTATTAGGTACTGTTTTCGTTTTCCCTTTGTGCAGTGTCCTCGGACTTCATCTACCTTGTAGTGTTCCTCATCATTGATTATCTCGGGGATCGGTGGTGGTGGAGTGCACTGGCTGTCATACTCGGGTTTGTGATAGGGGGAGAGAAGTCTACTGTTAAACATGTCGTGTATCGCCCATGTTTCAGGTAGCTCCAGTCGGTAGCTTGTTTCACCTATTTTTTCTTTTACCCAGAATGGTCCATATCTCCTGTGATCAAGTTTTTTTGTTGGCCTTGTTGTCCTAATATTATCTGCTTCAAGCCAAACTTGGTCTCCTGCCCTGTACTCATGTTCTGGTTTTGTGCTGTTCTGTTTCTCCATTTGCGTTTGGTTCTGTTGTAGCATTTTGATCGTCTCTTGGTGTATGTCCTGTAACTCCTGTATTTGCTCCGTGATCACAGGTGCCTTGACTGTGTTTGAGATATCTCCTTTCCATGGATGTCATCTGTATACTATCTGGAACAGTGAATGTCCTGTGGTGCTATGTATTTTATCATTATACTGGAATTCTGCTGTGCTGAGCCATTTCTTCCAGTTGTTCTGCACATGGTTGATTACGTTTCTGAGGTATGCCTCGACCTCCTGGTTGATGTGCTCCGTCTGTCCGTCTGTTTGTGGATGGTATGCCATGGATAGGTTACGTTGGGTGCCGGTTGCTCTGCAAAGTTCTGCCATGAACTTTGATGCGAATTGTGGGCCTCTGTCACTGATGATCCTGTAGGGTATCCCATGTTGTCTCCATATATTGTCACAATAAATATCTCCTAACTCTTCGGATGATAGGGTGGTGTTAACTGCACGTAGTCTGATCATTTTGCTGAAACGATCAATGATGACGAGTATTGCATCATATCCATCTGATTCTGGCAGTGGTCCTATCATGTCGATTGATATTTCTTCCCATGGTCTGGTGGGTATCGGTAGTGGATGGAGATGTGTGGTAGGCCATGTCCGGAGTATCTTGTTTTGCTGACATGTGTCACATCCCTTGATGTATCGTTTAACATCATTGCACATTTGTGGCCACCAATATGTTTTTTTGAGGAGTTCAATCATTCTGTGCTGTCCTGGGTGTCCTACGTCCATTTTGTCGTGGTGTTGTTGGAGTATTTCTTGGCGTAACTCGGTGTTTGGTGGTACATATATTCTTCCTTCAAACATAGGTAAACCATCAGTTTCCCATATCTCCTCTGGTCGTTTCTCTTTTTCTCTCAGCCATTGTATTTCTCTTCTTTGCTCCTTTCGTAATTGGTGTTTCAGGTCTTCTTCTCCCGATATTTCCCAAATTTGTCTGATCTCGGTGATAGTATTATCGAATAGGTGGTCAGGTAATAGCGTGATATTTGTGTTGTCTCTGGTTGTGTCTGTTTTTGCTAGTCTTGATAGCACATCTGCTTTCGTGTTCATCTTCCCAGGTATGTGTTTTAGTGTGTAGCAATATTCCTGTAATTCCAGTTGCCATCTTGCCTGTCATCCTGTGAGTTGTTGTGGTTTTCTGAAGTATTCTAAGTTCTTGTGGTCCATCCATATCTCAAATGGTTTGTCGGCATCAAGTAGGTATTATCTCCACGTTTTGATTGCTTCTCGGATTGCTAGTAGTTCTTTGTCGTAGATTTGATAGTTTCGTTCTGCCGGTGTCATTGTTCTCGAGTGAAAGGCAATTGGGTGCCACTGGTCGTTCTGGTTTTGTGATAATACCACTCCTACTCCGTATCTTGATGCATCCACTTCTACCCTGTATTGGCCTTTGTCTTGAGGCATTGCTAGCACTGGTTCGCTCGTGATTTTTTCCTTGATCTTCTCAAATGCCTGTTGTTGTCATTCTGACCATGACCATTGCACATCTTTCTTCTTCAGCTCATGTAGGGGTGTTGCTATGTTACTGAAGTCTTGTATGAATCGTCGGTAGAAGTTTGCAAAACCCAGGAATTTTTCGACGTCTTTTACGGATTTGGGTGTTGGCCATTCTCTTACTGCTTTCACCTTTTCCTCCTCCATTTTAACGCTGCCTTGTCCAACTATAAAACCTAGTATGGGTATTTCTTTCGTGTTGAACACATATTTTGACCATTTGAAGTAAAGTTGGTGTTTGGCTGTGATGTCTAAGAACCGTGTTGTTCTTTCCTCGAGTTCTTCCTGTGTGGTCCCTGGAATGACGAAGTCATCCATGTAGTTGACAAGCGTTCCTTCGTGTAACATTTCCCGAAATATCGTGTTCATCATCCTTTGAAAGGTCGCCAGTGAATTGCTCATTCCGAAGAACATGACCATAGGTTTGAATAGTCCGCTGTTTGTTACAAACGCTGCCTTCCATTCATCTCCTTTTCTGATCCTGACATTGTTATATCCCCAAATGATATCAAGCTTGTTGAACACCTTTGCATCCTTTAGCCAGTCTAGGACTTCACCTATGAGTGGCAGTGGCGTCTTATCTTTGATAGTGTGTTCATTCAGCTTTTTGTAATCCTGTACCAGGCGTTTTGTTCCATCTTTTTTTGGTATAAAGAAACATGGGGTGGTGTAGGGGGATTGTGATGGTCTGATTTGTCCTGAGGCAAGGTTCTTGTCAAGGAACTTCTGTAGTTCCTGTTTCTCTGCTATTGTCATTGGGTAGACCTTGGACTGTAGTACCGGGGGTGCATCTTCAGACAGGTTTATCTTGTGGTCCCATGCCGTGTGCTTGGGTAGTTTCTTGAAGTTTTTCTTGTTGAATAGGTGGGTGTATTGTTGGAGGTATGGTGGTAGATCTTCATCGTTCATTTGGTCCGCCTTTTTCTTGTCCATGTGTTCTTTGACTGTCCGTATTCTCTCGTTGAATCGTATGTTGCTATGTGATATTTTGCAATTGTCTGGACATCTGGTGAATCGTATGACGTGATTGTTCCAATCAATTTCCGGGTTATGCTTGACCAGCCAGTCGTGTCCGAGATATAAGTCTGCGCTTTCCAATTATGTTACTAGAGCATCGATTTGTTCCATGTGGTTGCCATTGTTTAATACCAGTTGTGCCTTGTCCGTTATCTCCCCTTTTTTATTTTCTGTTCCATCGGCATTGATTACTCTGATCGGGGTTTCCAGGGGTTTAGTCGGGATCTGTTCTTCATCTATTGTTCATTGTGCTATGCACGTGTGGGTGCATCCAGAGTCAATGAGGGTTGTAATTGGTCTTTGTCCTTTTCTTGTCTGGATTGTTGAGTCGAGGAGAAGTTCACACGTAGAGTTTCATTTCTGGGGGATTATGTATCATCTATTGTGGGATAAAACAGAAACTCTAGTTTTATTGGCTCGCGGGTTTGTGCCTACTCAGAGCCTTCGACAAAATCCTCATTTCTTGTTCATTGTCCTTATTGATCTCTCTGACATGCACTTTCTTGGGTGCCCTGCAGTTCTTTGAGATGTGGCCCTGTTTGCCACAATTGTAACACGTTATCTTGGTGTATGTGACTTTCGTCTTCTTCCTGCAGTGTTTGGCAATATGCCCATAGAGGTTGCAGTTATAGCACCTCGGTTTTCCATTTTGATTGGTATCTGCCCTTTGTCTTCCTATCTCCATGGGTTGTCCTCTACCTCCATAAGTAACTCCGGTAGTGGTTCTGACATCTCCTCAAGTGATGTCTGTTGCTTCATATCCTTGTCCTACTACGAGGATTGTAGTTTTCCATTTGCTATATGTCGTTGGGATGGAGGTTGTTGGGTAGCCTACTATGGTTCGGATGATATCTGCTCTGGTGTGGCATTTGAGGAGGAATATTGCGTGGGTGTCGTCTGTCCCTGCTTGGGCTTTCAATGCCTCGAATTCGATTAAGAAATCTGCCATATTCTTCTTCCCTTGTTTGAATGTCTCGATTTCTCCTTCTGCTATAGCTTTCCTATTTCCCAAGGAAAATGTGGCCTCTATTTCCTTTGTAAAGTCATCCCAATCTGGTGTTTTTTTGTTCTGGATGGCTTGCAGCTGCGTGTTGGCGTAAGGGCCTGCTAGCCCCCCTTTCATTCTTGCCAAAATTGCTACTATCTTCTGTTCATCTTCGTCTATCTTGTTGAACATTAACCACAAGGATATTGCTCTCCACCAATCATCAAATCTGGTTCTATCTCCATTGAAATATTCTGGCTCTGGGGCTAGGTTCTTTGGGATGTTGATTTCTTCTGTCATTTCTGGTTCTGTCTCTGGTTCGCTGTGTTTGTTTTCGTGGGTCTCGGCGATATCTATATCGGGTGTGTTCTCAGCGACTTCTGTGTCAAATTCGGTTTCAAATAGAGCTGTATTCTCATCTACGCTGTGTTCGGATTTCTGCCGTTTAAGGCCTTCAGGGATTTCTGGTTCTGTTGATCGTTTGGATCCTGTTGCTACGGGTGAACCCTGGATGTCTGTTGGTCTCGGAGCTCTGTATCTTCTTGGTGTTCTCGATGAGCTACTGCTGCTCATATACTGTCGTCCTGGTCAGAGGCTATTATTCCAAGCCTAGCTACGAATAGTGGCACCTCTCTTGCAAGGTGAGTCGAATGACACTTTACCAAATGTTATGACCTTAGTCTGAGACTCAGGTTGCAAGTCTTTGGATAAAGACAAGGAAGTAGAGAAGGGAGTAAGGGATGATACGATTGGTAAAGTGTAAGGAATACATCAAGTATTACTACACTTTATATACCAGTGGTGATGGCTAATAATAAGGGAGAGGAGTAAATGAGTCAGATGGGAGGCATAGCCTCTAGGGGTGAAACAGGGAGTGAAACAAGAAGTGAAACAAGTATGAGGGTACACAAGGTGACGGGCGCAAGATAGGAATAAATGGTCTATCTATAGTTCATAACAGTCCAAGACCACCTTACTGACAGGTCTGTTGTGGGCCGCATTATAGTGCTGATCGAGGGCCGTCCACAGGCTGTCCATGGTGAGACAAGGCCAGCCATTGTGGCAAATGGCTTCCGTAGCCGGGAGCGCATGTGCTTTGACCCAAGGCATTAGATCCCATAGTCTTTTGTTGTCGACTGAGATTTCCTGGATCTTCTTGTCGAAATATGCTTTCTTTGTTTTCCTTGTGGTCTTACAAAAGGCATTCTATTTGTGCTTGTTTTTGCGGTCCACACAATGTGTTGCAAGAGTGGTTGAGCACTCCTTGTTCCACCAGGTTTTTGACCTAGTGGTGATCTTCGTTTTCTTCGCATTACGGTTCCAGGACCTGTCAAATAAGCCTCCCAATTCAGCTACAGCTCTCTCCAGCTTGTCCGCATCATTCATCGGCCAGTTCTTGTTGTTGATTCCATCCGTGACATCTGTTAGGAACTTGGTTTCTTCTTCTGACCCTTTGGGAATTGTCAATCTCTTGATGATGACTTCCATTTGTGGGATAGGAATCCTAATCATCAGGGGGGTGTGGTCCGAGTTGTATTGGTCACCTTCCGGGATGGTATGGGTGGGTATGTATGGTGACATTCCCGAAACAAACAACAGGTCTATGACCGTGTCTGGTAGATTGGGGTCTGGGGCATAGCGTGTTGGTTTGGCTGCAGATGGGATCGACCTCACAAGATTGAGGGCTTCGGTGACCATAAGTAGGTGGTCCGCACTCGCCAGATGTTAGTCCGTTGAAGGATCCCATAACTCAGATTGTATGTTGATGTCTCCACCCAGTAGAAGAAAGGGTGGGAGGTCGAAGAGGTGCTCCTCGAGGAAGTGGAGCATGGTATTGCAGCTGTCATTGTAAACGTTCAGCAGCAGTAGTTCTTCTTCTCCTGCACAGAGGGAAATGCACAGGAGGTCCCGATGATCAACGATGTCATCCCTTCTTTGACTCGTACCACCACCATCGATTTGCAAAAACTCGATTATACAGTACCAGTCTACAGTATTAGGATAATAATGCCTGCGCTACGTTCAAACTTCTCTCCTAGAGAGCCCACGCCCGACGGCGACGGGGAAGTCTTTAGAGACACAATACATGTTTCACCCCCCTCCATCTTCACGGCCTCTCCGGCTTTGCCCCCCCCAGGTGTCCTGTTCCCTAGGACGCCAATTACGACTAGGCCCTTTGTACATACAGACCAGGCCTACAGTAACACCGTCTCCCCGTCGGTCCTGAGTAGCAGGCCAACCACACCTACCTCGATTTCCTCGAACCCCCTCCAGGGCAAAGGAGACTGCACCATTCACCACGCCTCCAAACGGACAAGAGTCAGCGGTGATCAATATTACTTGAAAGAAAGCTGGGCTGAACAGGTCGAAGAGGAGCTCACACCAAAGAGAAGAGTCCAAGTCGAAGAAGACGAGGACGAAACCCAAGAGGATCAGGAAGAAGGTCCTGAAGAGTTTTATGAAGATGCTGTGAAAGAGGTCAGTAAGATCTCAGAGTGGGTAAAAGCCTGCAGCACCTTCAACATGAGTGGCAATGAAGGACTGGCTTTCGGGCATGCGTTCACAGAATTGACGGAGACCTTAGGCATGAAGGGATGGCTTAAGGTAATAGTCGATGAAAAGAAGGACGATCTCCAAAATTGGTTGGGGAGGAATTTTGGTAAGTACACTGTCGACGCTGAGGATTCCCCTCAGCTCGACGTTGCACACCTTTCCAGCGTGGCCCCCAAAGGCCCCACGCGCAAACCTGACGACGTCCACATGGAGGTCATCGAACACATTGTCACTCCGGGTATCTCCGTTGGCAATGATGTCACTCATTCGGGTATCTCCAATGATGACGTTCAAATGATCTCTGAGGTGGAGTTCAAGACCGTGGCTTATGGAAAGAAGAAACGAGCCAGGAAACCGAGAAATACGGCTCCAGGAATCCCTGGACCAAAAAAGACGAGCCCCATTGCACCCACCATGGCCGCCCCCGCCACCGCGCCTGCCAAGGCCATCAAAACTCCGACTCCCGCAACCAACGGTAAGAGAACCAACCCCCAGGAAGGAGCAAAATCTTCCTATGCCTCGATGGCAGCCAAGAAGACCCCCTCTAATGCCGCCCCCACCACCAACACTAGGGATCCTCTCAAACTCTTAGAGTTTGCGAGTAAATTCCCCGAGCTCTCCAATGAGAAGATTGTGGCGATGTATGATGCCACTTACTCTCCTTCCGCCCCCCTGGCAAATAAGAAACCAACTAACAAAGCTGGGACTATTCGCTCCACCCTTAACGGTCCCTCGTGAAAGCAAGTGATCATCCCCCTTCTCACGGGTCCCGCTGTCACCAACTTCGGGGCCATCATAGACTCTCTCAATGCGTGCCTGATCGCGGAGAAGTCCAAAACGAGGGTTATTGCCACCTCGCAGGGTAAGCTGGGCCTTATGGTCCACACCTCGGAGGTCTTAACCCTCACGGAGCTCGACATTGTCAAAGCATGGCTCAAGGAGAAATTCGGAGGGATCACGACGGGTGATGCCAGCCTCCCTAGGTCCAAGTCGTTCGTGAAAGTCATGGACGTAAATTACATTACACCCCGAGGACAGATCCTCACTGAGGCCAATGTGGTCTCTAGCATCCAGAGTTTGATCCACTCCAACGCCATCCAATTCACATCGCAACCATGTGCACAACGCAACTCAAAACATTCGGACACCTGTACGGTGTGGTTCGAGATCTGGGACTCTAAGGTGGGATCCAACTTGGCGAAGATCGAGGACAAGTTCCTCAACATTTACGGAGGGCTCTTCCGCATCAGGAAGGCAACCGCAAACCCGGGAGTGCCATTCTGTGGCAAATGCTGTCAATGGGGCCACCCCCTAGTTCGCTGCCGAGTGAGGCTTTTCACTTGTGCACACTGCAAAGGGCCACACTCCACCGCTAACCACTGATCGTTCGCCCACTGTTGCAAGGGCAACAATAAGGCCACGCCACCTATCGCAGCCACCCCCCTCAGAGAATCTTGCCCCCACAAGGTGACATGCTCCAACTGTGGCAAGGACCACCTCGCTACCGACTGTAAGTGTCAGTTTTGGAGAAAGCAATTCGACCATGACCGGCATGCAAACAAAGCGCTCGAGCTCCGAGCGAACAAAGGAGTTCCGTCACCCACCTCCTCACCATCCCGGGCTAGTCAAAGCCAGATGAACCCCCCTCAATGAATAACGTCCCCGACGAGCAAGACAGGCCTCCTCGTTCACTATTGAATGAGTTGAAGGTCTGCTCTCACAACGTAGGTAGATTGTATGGAGTGATGGAGACAGTCCTCGCACGTAGAGGTGATGTCGACCTCCTCCTCATACAAGAACCCCCTTGGAGATACCTCCGAGACATCCCCTCATCTGTCTCTAATGACGGAGCGCCCCTCATAGGAGGCCCAGTGCACCCGGACTGGACTCTCCTTTCTTATCCTATTATCGCCGAAGAAGTCCTACAAGTGGGACACCGATGATATCCTCAACGTACGATCAATATGGAATACTGTACCACGCCACAAGTCCTCGCCTTTGCTCATAAAAGGCTAAAACGACTCTGACCCTCCATCCGAAGAGACGTAATCGACCATCGAGACCTCCTGTGTATATCTCTATATGCGAGAGGAGAAGAACTGCTGCTGTTGAATGTTTATAACGACAGCCGTAACACTGTGCTCCACTTCCTCGAGGAGTGACTCTTCGACCTCCCGCCCTTTCTTCTTTTGGGAGGAGACATCAACATCAGATCGGAGTTCTGGGACCCCTCAACGGATCAACATCCGGCGAGTGCAGACCGACTCCTTATGGTCACCAAAGCCCTCAACCTTGTGAGGACTACTCCATCTGAGGCCAAGCCGACTCGATATGCCTCGGACCCCAACTTACCAGACACGGTCATCGACCTAATCTTTGTTTTGGGAATGCTTTCACACATTCCCTCCCACACTATCCAGGACGGTGATTGGTACAATTCAGACCATGCCCCCCTGCTAATCAGGTTACCTATTCCGCAGATGGATGTCGTCGTCGAAAGATTGACCATCCCCAAAGACTCGGAAGAGGAAACCAGGTTCCTGACAGATATTGTAGAAGGAATCAAGAACAAGAACTGGCCGATGAACGATGCAGATGAGCTGGAGAGAGCTGTTGCCGAATTGGGAGTTTTATTTGACAGATCATGGACTCGGAATGCAAAGAAGACCAAGATCACCACTAGATCCAAGACCTGGTGGAACGAGGAGTACTCGACGGCACTTGCTACACACTGCGCAGACCGCAAGAACAAATGCAAATGGAATGCTTTTCGCAAAACCATGAGGAAAACGAAAAGAGCTTACTTCGACAAGAAGATACAAGAAATCTCCGTCAACCGAAAACGCCCGTGGGATCTCACGCCATGGGTTAAAGACCGCGCACTTCCAGCCACGGAAGCCATGCACCACAACGGCCGACCATGTCTCACACTAGACAATCTGTGGACGGCTCTTGACTCCCACTACAACGCTGCTCGCGATAGACCAACGAATGTGGCGGTTCTAGATGAACTCCCCCCCCTGAACGGAATGGAGAATAGGACTTGGGTAGACTTCTCTCTCCTTGAGATGACGGAGTCACTCAAGGATACCTCGAATTCTTCTTCCCCCGGTCCCGACTATGTTTCCTGGTCCCATCTCAAACAGATCATCACTGATGAAACTTGCGCCGATCTATTCCTCAAAATCGGCAGTGCGTGTCTGAGCATTGGGCACTGGCCTACCCACTTCAAAAAGTCAACGTCAGTGATTATTCCGAAACCCAATAAACCCGACTACTCCACTCCGAAGGCGTTCCGACCAATCGTCCTCCTCAACACGTTTGGCAAGCTCATCGAGAAAATGCTCGCCAAGCGACTCCAATTCGAGGCTGTTAAATTCAAGGTCCTCCATCCACACCAATTGGGAGCGATCTGCCAGAGGTCCACTGAGGACGCGGGTCTCTTCCTGACACACATTATCCAGGGAGCTTGGACGAAGAAAAAGAAAACGTCGGTGCTTGCATTCGACATGGCCCAATTCTTCCCCTCCCTAAACCACGATCTCCTTATCGAAATTCTACGATGACAAGGATTTCCCCCCCAGGTCGCAGCATTCTTCCACAACTACCTAAAAGAACGCCGCACTACCTACCGGTGGAATAATGAAACTTCCCCGGAATACGACGCAGCGGTAGGAGTAGGTCAGGGCTCAGCCCTCAGCCCTATTCTCTCTGCTTTATTCCTCGCCCCTCTCTTACACATCTTTGACACCCGTATGGAGGAATACCGTGACAAGTAGGACTTTGATGTCCTGTCATTCGTCGATGACGGCACTTTAATCGTGCAATCCCCATCTCTGGAGAAGAACGTGGAAATCCTGCAACACATGTACCGCGACATGGAGCAGCTCATGAACGAATTCGGCCTGGAAATTGAACACGGCAAGTCCGAGATCTTTCACTTCACGCGTGCGAGACAAGACTCAAATCCCTCCATTGATTTGGGATCCCCACCATTCATGGGTCGCAACCCCCTCAAACCAAAGACTCATTGGCGGTACCTCGGCTTCTACTTCAACCGGACATTGACCTTCAAAAAACACGTTCGATTCTATTCCGCCAAGGCAATATCCATAATCAAGGCAATAAAGATGCTGGGGAACTCCGTCAGGGGTCTGTCTCCCAGCAATAAGAGGCTACTATACCATTCGTGTGTCGTACTGGTTGCGACATATGGATTCTGACTATGGTTTCATGATCGATCCCGTACCAAGGGAACTTGCGAGATCCTAAACAAAATGCAACAAAGGGTGGCACTCTGGATTACTGGGGCCTTCCGCACTTCTCCCACTGGTGGCGTAGAGTCCCTTGCGGAGCTGATGCCCATCAAGCTTCATCTCCGAAAGTTGGCTGAACGACAATCGTCGAGGCTTCATACGTTGGACGATGAACACACACTAGCAAGATTGACGAAAGAGTATCATTCTTCCCCCCACCGACTTCACATCAAGAACTTCACAGAGGTTCAAAAGAAGAAGACACTTGGAGCTGTGATGGACTTTTCGCACCCCACCCCCGAGACTTGGTATATAGAACATTTTAATTCCGTTTCTAAATCTCTCTGGCCCGGACATAGGTTACTTGACCGTTTCTCTACTAATGTAACTTTTATAGGATTCAACCGGGACAACCCTCACCTCTCAAAGACGCTTTGGGACGATGTAACAACGAATGCGACGACGGACGCAAAATCCATCACGATCGGTACGGATGGCTTGGTCCACCCCAATCCCAATCCGCTTGCCAGCCAGTTTACGGCGGCAGCCACCATTCGACATCTCGACGGCGGGAGCTCTATCATGAAGAGACTTGGAGGAACTACATCAACGGACACAGAACTAGTAGCGCAGTACTTAGGTATTACCAAGGTGCTCGCTACGGCTGACTACGACCAGGTTGAACACATGCATGTGTTCACCGACTCCATCGCAGCCTCCCGGCTCTTACTCAACTGTTCGCCGCATTCCTGCCAACGACAGTCCATCCTCACCTCGAAGGCGCTCCTGGCTTGGTTCATCAAGTCAGATCGACACCGCCTTTCGTTTTATCACACGCCATCGAAATGCAAGTACGGGATACAAAAAGCCATGCATGACTGGATCCAAACGGTCGCCTGGCCTAACCGGGGTCGAAATCACCGAGTACCAAACTCGATCGACTACCTTCGCAAGAAGTCCGCCGAACACGCCATTCATACATGGCAAGCCATGTTCGGGTTCAAGACTTACAGCGGTAGCTCCTTCCTCCACCTACCGGTGCGAGCGAATGGAGCCTCCGCCTTATTGTCGCACATCAAGTCCGGTCCATGGATATGAGAATGCAGATACCAGCCCCAGCTCTTCACAAGAGCTTGTCGTGCCATACTATGCCATGCCCCGATTGGAGAATATCGACTACAATTCTTTCCTAACGAGGACCTTTCGTGCCACCACTGCAACAGTCAAATGGTGCAAACGCGGTCACACATCCTGTATTGATGCAATAACTTCGATCATCATTTCGGCATCGACATGATCAAGACATTCGTCAACTTCTTGTGTCGTAACCCCTCCGTGTTCAGCTTCCCTCTGGAACCTGACCGCCCTCGTATCCGTGCCGGTTCAATTCCACCGTTGTATCGTCATCAAGTCCAAAGGAGGTTTGGGTCCCTGCGTAGGATCCTTTTCTTTTCTTCTTTTTTCTTTTGCTCTCCCAGTTATGGATTTCCAATTCATTTCTCTATCTCTCCTTCCCTCGTTCGTCTACTATTTTATATAGTTTTCATTCAACTTCCATCTCTCCCATGGTGCCCGGGTAAATACCTGCCCACATGCTATGTACCGTTTGATGTTCCCCCTTGTGATTGCAAGTAGATAGTTTCTCTTCTATCAATTTCTCACTCTCACTCTCTCTCTTTCCGAATCCCTTCTCTTCTCTCTTTTCACTGAACATCGTAGGTACCAAACATCTCTCTAATGTACGCGCTAGATGACAACGAGTCTCGTGGGATTAGTTTACTTGTAGTCTACTTTCCCTTCTCTGAACATTCTGTACATTCTGCCTTTGTATGTATGTACACACGGACTGCATTCGAGCACCGCTATATAAATTGTTGATTAAAAAATAAAATAAAAAATAAAATAAAAATGATCAACAATGTCTCTTCTAACAGACAGTCGGAGATGCTTGAGCCTCTTGTGAGCAAAGGTGAGGACTCAGGGAGTGGTACAGTGTTCTATGTTCACTGTTCATTGAGGGTATTGCCAGCATCCAACTTGAAGGACTTCTTCGGCAACGATTGGGTATGAGAGGAGCATCCAGTCCGGGTGGACTGGGCCTCCCACAAGTGGGGATCCATCGTTAGAAACAGAGAAAGGGATGTCACGGAGATATCTCCACAGGGGTTCTTGTATTAGGAGGAGGTCAACATCACCTCTACATGCGAGGACTGTCTCCATCACTCCATACAATCTTCCAACATTATGAGAGTAGACCTTCAGCTTACTCAGAAGTGAGTGTGGAGGCCTGTCTTGGTTGTCGGGTATGTTATTCATTGTGGGGGGTTAGTCTGGCTTCAACTAGCCAGGGATAATGAGGAGGGGGTTAGGGGAGCTCCTTTGTTGGCTCGTAATTCGAGCACTTTGTTGGTATGCCAGTCATGGTCAAATCGCTTCTTCCAAAACTGACATCTGCGGTCAGTAGCAAGGTGGTCCTTACCACAGTTGGGGCACATAGCCTTGTGGGGGCATGGTTCTCCCAAGGGGGTGGCCGTGATAGGTGGGTTGGCCTTGTCATTGCCCTTGCAGCAGTAGGTGAAGGTGCAGTGGTTAGTAGTGGAGTGGGGGCCCTTGCAGTGTGTGCAAGTGAATAGCCTCGCTCGGCATTGGATTAGAGGGTGTCCCCATCTGTAGCACTTGGCACAGAATGGAATGCCCAGGTTAGTGCTAGCCCTTCTGGTGCGGAATAAGCCTCCATAGATGTTGAGGAACTTGTTCTCGATTTTTTCGATGTTGGAACCAGCCTTGGAGTCCCAGATCTCGAACCACACTGTGCAGGTGTCTGAGTGCTTGGAGTTGTGTCGCACTCTTGGCTATGTTGCAAATTGGATGGCGTCTGAGTGGATGGAATTCTGGATGTAAGTGACAACATCAGCCTCGGTGAGGATCTGTCCCTGGGGCGTAATGTAGCTAATGTCCGTGATTTTGACGAACAATTTGGATTTAGGGAGGGAGATGTCACCCATGGTGATCCCTCCAAATTTCTCTTTGAGCCACGCTTTGATAACGTCAAGCTCCGTTGGGGTCAACACCTCTGAGGTGTGGACCATAAGGCCCAGCTTACCCTGCAAGGTGGCAATGACTCGGGTTTTTGACTTCTCGGCTATGAGGCAAGCATTGAGAGAGTTGATAATGGCCCTGAAGTTGGAAACATTGGGTCTGGTAAGAAGGGGAATGATGACTTGCTTGCGCAAAGGACTATTCAGAGTAGAGCAAATAGTACCAGCTTTCTTAGCCGGCTTCTTGTTCACAGGGGAGGGAGAGGAGAAGGTGGCGTCATACATTGCAACAACCTTCTCATGGGATAACTCCGGGAATTTGCTCACAAACTCAAGGAGTTTGAGAGGGTTACGCCCAGTGGGAGTCCTACTCCCCTTAGCCATGGCTGCAGTATAGGAGGTTTTTCCTGCTTTCTGTTGGTGCAGGGATACTGGCGCTTTGGAGGCGGTGGCATTAACGGTGACTGCTTTGGCAGGCACAGGGAGGGTCTGGGTCGTCTTCTTTGGCCTGGTGGTTGGGTTAGCCTTTTTCGGCTCGGTAGCGGTGGTCTCTGGGGTTGGCCTTCTTGGCTTCCGAACCCTACACTTCTTGTTGTGGGTAATGGTCTTGAACTCTGCTTCAGAGATCATTTGAACATCATCATCGGAGATACCCAAACGAGTGACATCATTGCCATTGGTGATACCCAGAGTGACAATGTGTTCAACAACCTCCATGCAGACGTCGTCAGGTTTGCATGTGGAGCCTTTGAAGGCCACGCGCCGAAGGGCGGAAACATCTGGCTGGGGGGTTTCCTCAGCGAGGACGATAATCTTACCAAAATTTACCTCCATCCAACTGTGGAGGTCATTCTTCTTTTCATCAACCACCACCTTGAGCCATCCTGCTTTCATCAAGGTTTCCATTAGTTCCGTGAAGGCTTGCCCGAATGCCAGACCCTCATTGCCACTCATGTTGTACATGCTGCAGGCCTTGACCCATTCAGAGATCTTGCCGACCTCTCTGACAGCATCATCGTAAAATTCTTCTGGACTGTCTTCGCGATCCTCTTTGTTGTCTTCTTCCTTATCATCGACTTTGACTTTGGGCTTTAGCTCTTCTTCAACTTGATCAGCCCAGTTCTCTCCTGAGTAGTACTGGTCTCCCTCCGGCCTTGATTGTTTGGAAGCCCAATGGATGGTTTTGTCTCCTTCACCCTGGAGGGGGTTTGAGAGAGTTGGTGGTGTAGACAGCCTGCTGCTGAGGACTGACGGGGGAACAGTATTGCTATAGGCCTGGTCCATGGGGACGAAAGACCTAGTCATAGATAGCGTCCTAGAAAACAGGATGCTGGGAGGGGGCAGAGCCGCAGAGGCCACAAAGATAGAGGGGGCTGGAACACGTGGTATGTTCCCAAAGACTTCCCCATTGCCATCAGGCATGGTCTCTCTTGGAGAGAGATTGGAACGTAATGCAGGCATGAAATATATCCAAGTACTATAGACTTATACCATATAATTGACTTTTGCAAATCGATGGTGGTAGTACGAGTCAAAGAAGGGATGACTGCTTCTTTGAGTCGGCTGGTAAGGTCTTGCATAAGACATCAAACTTGATGCTTTTGGAGTGTGATATTTTGAGCGATGGGAGGTATGTCGTACTGAGTGACAATGTCCTGTTGAGCTAAAATTCTGTTGTAGGCGTGCCATTGTTGCTGCATTTCACGTGGCTGTGTACCAAGCATTGATGTCATTCAGGGCAGGGTTCTGACTATAGACAAGCCTTTTGTAATACAGATCCAGTCCTTTAATGAAGAATGTGATTTTGGTCTCTGCGTGGGTGATTCCAGCTCGGGTACACATATTCTTGAATTGCTCAACATAGACTGTGGCGGGTTGTCCATTCTGGGTGACATTAGATAGTTGGTTGATGGTGACAAGGGTGTCATTTGCTGGTAGAAATGAAGTGTCAAGTTCTGTGAGGAACTGTTCGATGGTCTGGGTAGGGCTGAAGACATTGTTGGTGGTGTGTGAAATGGTGTAGGCTTGTTTCCATTCCCTGGCCAATCATTCCATGCTAAGGAGGGCGTACATAATCTTGGACTTGTCATTTGGTAGATTGTTGGGCTGTGATACAAAGTAGATCTGGAGGTTCTGCTTCCAGTTGGGATAGTCAAGCAGGTCACTGTAGAAAATGGTGGGCTTTGGGAGCTTGGGGTCTGGCATGTTTGATTCTGTGGGTGAGTTTGGTGGCAAGCTTGCTGGGGAGTTTGATGGGGACAATTGGTGGGTTTGTGGCTGTTGGGTTGTCCTGAGTGTGATTGGAAGTCCTGGTATTCTGGTCATCTGCTGGTGGGTACTGGGAGGTACCACTGGTTGGGTTGTCTGGTAGCTGGTTGACTGATAGTTGGTCATCTGGCTGGTCTAACTTTGTTGAGCTTCCCTTTCTCTTTGTTCTTGGAGTAGCTGGAGGGCTCCAGCGAGTGGGTTTGGTGAGTTTGATATGTTGTTGTCGAATTTGTATCAGGGCTCAAGTTCTGGTGTCTGGGGTGGTAGCTCTTCAGAGTGCTCACTTCTGTGTTCAGAGTGCTCAGGGTTGTCTGAGTGTTCAGACTCAGTAGAGACAGTTTCTCTGTACTGTTGGTCAGACTGCTGGGATTGCTAGGATTGCTGTGATTGTTGTCTTGAGATTGCTTGTTGTGCCCATTTGGATTGCGTATAAGCAGGTGTCTAATAAGACTCTGAACTCTGTCTTGGGGCAGGTTCACTGGTTCTAATCCTACTAGCTGTGGTACTAGTCGAGGGTTGTTCAAAGGGTTGGGAAGTGGTTGAGGTGGACCATTGGATGGAGGCTAGTGGGGAATATTGAACTGGTTCTGGGTTTTGCTAGGAGGTTTGTTGAGTAGGCTCAACACTGTAAGGCTCTGCAGCCTTGGATTGCAATGTAGTCCTGTAGACCAGAGGTGCGGGTGGAGTAGTCTCCTTTTGCTTCACATGACATCAGACTCATTCAATCTTGACCAAGTTGCACCTTTATCTCACCGACAATTATTTGCGACTTCTTCCTGTACTTCCTGGGAATACACAACAGGTTTTGAGGGTGTCCTCTACTGAGTGCTCTTGCTTTTCGGAGGAATCCGTTACTGGTGTAACAGTGACAAGGTGTGATGTGTCTTCACAGTTGCTAGTATCATCTGGCTGACTAGATGGCAGCCGCTCAGTTTAGCTTCTCTATGGACGGCTTCTCTGTAGCCTAGTGGTTGTGACCTTCCATTCATTCTGGGTCTTCTTTCAACCAGAGTACTTCTCAATGGGAATCCAGAGGTGGGACATGTGGTAGGCAAGTTTCTCTTCTTCTCAAGGAGGAAACCACAAAGTCGGTCGATAGTGTACGTTCTATGAGTGGGTCTTTGTGCTTAGCCCTACTAACTTGAGGGGTACCCCAGGTACTGGCAGGTGCAGTGTGGGTCCTATGTGACTGATAGTGAGTTACGCTCCTATGCAGCAGATAGGCACTGTGTACAACTCTTCTCAGCTTCTTGTAACAGCAACAACAGCAATGATGCAGGAAGATGTTATCCTTGTTCAGCGACAATGGCAATAATGCAGATAACACTGGGGTTCTTGTACCCTATGCCAAAATGACTCAGTGGAAGCTTTGATCTATTGTTACGGCTTCGGCTACTAAGGGCAATCGAAGAGGATGTGACCTCTAGAGTATGGCCTTAATACCTATCTCAGCCAAGTAACCGGATAAGCAAACGTTATCAAACTGTCATTACTTAACCAAGAAATGGGAATCCCGTTTATCTCATAGCTCTGAGTGATAAGGGCAAGTAGAGAATAAGCAGTTTAGCAATCTTCTATTGATTGATAGCAACTGTCAATGGAAACTCTTCTTGGGTGATCAAGAAGGCTATCCCTGTAGAAGATCAAAGCTTAAGCTTTGACTTCCCAATACAGTTGGCTATTTATACTAACTACTTCTTTTCTATAAATACTATGGAGTATAGATAATGAGACTGAAACATGTTTCACAATGTGAAACTGATAGATATGAAACTTCAAGGTACTAAAGATAAATGTGAAACTGATAAAGATGAAACAGCTAAACATAGAGTGAAGTGAAACTGATGACAGTGAAACGGATGAGTGCTTACTCATCCTCAAAGATCTCCAATGATAATGATGGAGATTCATCAGAACAGCTACAGTCGCAAGACATGTAGGATGAAGTGGTAGAAGACGATGATGATGACAGTAGTGATGGAAGAACTGCATCCATAGGATGGTTGGAGTCAGATGATAGGGATGACATAGATACGATTGGTTCTTCAGAGAGATAGGACTCGGGTGACTCGACAAAGGCTCGAGTAGATTGCAATAGCAGATGAGGAGAATTGTTGCTGTCACTACTGGGTACAGCAGGTTTGTCGTCTGGTGATAAGTCTTTAGGTCACATTTCTATGCAGTAGATTCCATTGGCGATTTGTTGGTGAATGAGTGCTTCGAGCACTGGACCACAAGTGTACATGTAAGGGTGGATATACTGCATAGTTTCTTCAGTGGTTGATCGTGCTTTCCAACCGTTGTTCCAGGTGCCGTAGAGTCCATTGGTGTCATATACATGTAAGTATGGCATGTATTTCCAGGCTAGTCAAAGTAGAGAGTCAATAATGGCATCATTGGATCATGGTAGTAGGACAAGTGGTATTGCTTCTGGAAACTTGTCGTAACCTCTGACATAGGTTCGAGGTTTGGACATAACATAAGGTAGTAGGAGTGTATGAGTTGAGATCTATTAGTCTTCAGGCAAGTTTGTAGATAGGGTTGTCACTAGAATTGGCAAGGTAATTGAGTCTTTTGCCTGTCATGATTAAGGTACTTTGGATACATTGCTTTGCATTGGAATATACCAATACATTTAGATCAGTGGCTGCTTTATCCAATAACTCTTTCATGAGTTCGTATTTTCCAATTGATATAGCAGCTGAGAGAGCTCTGGTGGTGGTAACAAGTAGGATATGGCTCAGGGCTTTGGCTTGAATTTGGAGGTTGTTGATGGTATGGGCAATGTACGTGAGTCCTTTGGTTGTGGCAGTATAGTGTTCGATCTGGTCTTCGGTGGACTAAGTGTTGAGGAGGTTGTTGAGTTCTTGTTTGAACTCTGTGTTGTTGGCTGGGAAGGGGGTGGGTTTGCATTTGGCATGCATGGTGTGTTGTGGAGGTAATTGGCAAAGTCTAGGGTACAGTGGATACAGTATGAGGTGCATCGGGTGTAGTGATCCCTTGTAATATGAGGCTTGTTGTTCATAATTGTCACTTTTTACCCTCCCTTTTTATAGGTTTTGTCCTCGAAATCTTGTCTAAAAATTCTTGAACTGCCTCCTTAGCATTTTCCAGTTCTGACTCATTCTCCCATGTGTCCTCTTTGGAGGTATAACCTTTCCAGTGTACTAGGAATTGATTTTGCCATCCTCTTGTACAGTATCCTTGGATCTCTTCTACTTTATATTGTTCTTCATTGTTGATGATCTTGGGCATCAGTAGTGGTGGGGTGCACTGGCTGTTGAACTCAGGTTTCCAATAGGGGGAGAGGAGTCTGCTGTTAAACATGTTGTGTATTGCCCATGTTTCAGGTAATTCCAGTTGGTAACTTGTTTTACCTATTTTTGCTTTTATCTGGAACGGTCCATAGCATTTGTGATCTAGTTTCTTGGTTGGTCCTGTTGTCCTGATGTTGCTTGCTTCGAGCCATACTTGTTCTCCTGGTATATACTCGTGTTCTGGTTTGGTGCTATTATGTTTCTCCATTTGCATCTGGTTGTGTTGTAGCATCTTCATCACCTCTTGTTGCATGTTTTGTAACTCCTGTATTTGTTCTGTAACTGCAGGTACTTTGGTAATATTTGTTATATCTCCTTTCCAGGGGTATTATCCATAAACTATTTCGAATGGCAAATATCTAGTAGCAGTATGGATTTTGTCATTATATTGGAATTCTGCTATGGCTAACCATTTTTTCCAGTTGTTTTGTGCATGGTTTATTACGTTTCTGAGGTATGTCTTGATCTCCTGGTTGATGCACTCTGTTTGACCATCAGTTTGTGGGTGGTATGCCGTGGATAAGTTTCGTTGGGTACTCGTTGCTCGATATAGTTCTACCATGAATTTTGATGCAAATTGTGGTCCTCTGTCACTGATGATTCTGCAGGGTATTCCATGTGTTCTCCATATATCATCTTGGTAGATATCTCCTAGCCCCTTGGATGTTAAGGTGGTGTTGACTGCACATAATCTGATCATTTTGCTGAAACAATCAACTATGACAAGTATTGCATCATATCATTCTGACTCTGGTAGTAGTCCTATCATATCAATTAATATTTCCTCCCAAGGTTCTGCCGGTGTCAGTAGTAGATGAAGATGTGTTGTTGGTCTTGTTCAGAGTATTTTGTTTCATTGGCATGCTTTACACCCTCTAATGTATTGTTTGACATTGTTGTGCATCTGAGGCCACCAATAACTCCATTTAAGGAGTTCAATCATTTGGTGTTGTCCTGGGTGTCCTACATCTGTCTTGTCGTGGTGTTGTCGGAGTATTTCTTGTTGTATTTGGTTGTTGGGTGGAACATATATTCTTCCTTTAAACATTGGTATTCCATCTGTCTCCCATATCTCCTCTGGTTGTTTCTCCTTTTCCTTCAGCCACTGTGTTTCCCTTTTTGTTTCCTTTTGTAGTCGGTGTTTCAGATCTTCTTCTCCTGAGATTTCCCAGATTTGTCAGATTGTGGTAATTGTGTTGTCATCAAATAAATGGTCAGGTAGTAAGGTGATATTGGTGTTATCTTGGGTGGTATCAGTTTTTGTTAGTCTCGATAAGATGTTGGCTTTTGTGTTGGTCTTCCTGGGGATGTGTTTCAGTATGTAATGGTATTCTTGTAGCTCTATCTGCTACCTTGCTTGTTGTTCTGTAAGTTGTTGTGGTTTTCGGAAGTATTCCAGGTTTTTGTGATTGGTCCAGATTTTGAATGGTTCATTTGCATCAAGTAAATATTGTCTCCAGGTCTTGATTGCTTCTTGGATGGCTAATAATTCTTTGTCATAGATCTGATAGTTTTATTCTGTAGGTATCATTGTTCTTGAGTGGAATGCAACCGGGTGCCAGTATTCTTCCTATTTTAGACACTTTTCTCCTCTCTGGACTCCTCAGGTTCACTTGCTTTCTCATTCTCACTGTCTGACTTTCCATCTGACTCTTCATCCACACCCTCTGACTCTGACTTGGTATACTTTATCTTGTCCATGGACTCTTCCAAGATTACAGATGGCTCCTGTATCCTCACCACCTTCTTCAGATACCTATCTTGTTTGGGCACCATTTGTTCTGCCAAGCTTGTGGAGGCCATCCAAGCATGTTTTCTGCTGGGACCAGAGAGTTTAGAGCTAGAGGATTGGGGCATAGTAGAGAGTTAGTATGACAGTTAGGATCTTGTCTGAGTTTTTGCAGGGCTTACAGGTGCAGATGGAAATCTATGATTTACAGTCTGCACAGCCTGTTAGCTTCATGGGTTTGGCCTTAAGGGAGGGATACTGTTACAACTGGTAACTTGCATGCCTGTACATGGACATGATTCTACCTTAGTTCAGTTTTTCAGCTTGCACAGAGGATCACTTATGAATTACACTTATCTTTGTTCTGGACCTATCAATCAACCTTTCCTATATTTGTTTCCACCCACTTTTGTCCATCTTGTTTCCTTTTACATTCTGATTCCTTTTTACCTCTATTACTCCATTCTTCAGTATCACCTGTTGTATTATCACATCATGTTCCTGTTACTGATATCATATGATGTCTTTCTTACTTTTTTCTGTCTAGTTACTCTGTTATCTTGTCTGTTGACTTTCCAATACTTTTCTACTACTAGTATATAAGTAGTCCTTGGTACACTTGTATTTGGTAGTCTGATAATCTACTTAGTCTCTGGCTATCTCTTTCTACTATTCTCTACTATATGAGTAATCCTCCTACTCATCCACTACCCACATCTGACCTTTGTCCTAGTGGTGAGAGGTTATCTAAGTGAAGACCACTATGATACCTAGAGAGGTGCAGCACACAAGCTGAAGCCAAGGTCCTCCATCCATCCAGTCCACCATTCTATAAGGACCATATTCTTGTCTTTAGTCTTGTACTTAACATGTACAGTCTATCTATAGTTTGTAACAAGTTTCTTGGTTTAGAGGAGGAGATTCTTTGGGATGATAATGTTCCTCATTGGAATTCTGGAGGGAATGGATTGTGTTCAGGAGCTGGAATAGGTTTGTGCATTGTCCAATGATTCTCCATTGTTAGCTTTGAAAGTTGGGGCAATTTTGAAAGTGATAAGCTTATCAAGACTAAGCAGAACCAGTGAATATGCTTATTGAGTTAAGCAGAACTGTGAAAGGTTTTTGTGATGCAACAAGATGTCTATACAGACTTGGTCTCGATAATACATGGGGTGAGAGTTCAGATAGCTACTTCAAAGTCTCAAGAATGAATGAGGATGAAAGAGGACCTAGTAGCTAGGTTGTCTTTTGAGGATAGAAACAACTGTTTGGTGTCCAATATGGAGGATAACAGTCAAGTCTGGGAGTAGGATAGAGTTTGGAATTATGTTAACCATTGAATAGGGTTGCTCAAATATAGCAAGTGAGCAAAACTATAGAATTCCAAACTAGAGATACTGTTACATTTGTTGGAGTATTTATATGGTTTTATCAGAGATAGGAAAAAAAGGAAATATCAACAGGACTGGAGCATAGAGGAGTCATGAAGTCATTGACAAGTCATAGGAAAGAATATAAGTTATCATAAGGTCATAAACAAGTCAGGAGTAGAGAGAAGTGGAGAAGAAAAGAAATTGGGGTAGGGTACAGGGTATGTTGGTAACAATGGTGGTATAGGTGCAAAATTAGGATCAGATTGCCATGAAGCCCAATTCAAAAAGAGCATCATCTTTATCTCTAAGACCTTATTCCCTTCTCCTAGATACAATTTAATTGTATTCGGATTTGATTTTTCAGGGGAACTGGCTACACCAAATGACACTCTGTACTCCATGAGACTCTCAACAGGAGCATGATTGAAAAAAAGTGTTCTACTCCCATGATTAATGGGACAAGTATCTACCAGTACATGAATCAGGGTTTGAGCCAAATGGTCCTAATGTTCAAAAAAATGAGTAATCTACTGTTAGTAAATTGTTACTACACTTACAAATGAGTAGAGCCATTGTAAGAACTTGTAGAAGCCTCCTGGGCCACTTCATAAGGTCCAAAAGTAGTTTCCTCTAGTGCCTTAGCCAACTCCGGTATGTTTATGCCAGTGATCTTGGCATATATGTCCCATGAAACATCTACAGAGTAGCCTTTGAGCAATCTGACTAAAGTATCCTGGTCTTTTGGCATTTGGGTCCAGGTGAGAACTATAATAAAGGTCGTACGAAATTGGCAGATATGGCTATGAGCATACTAGAAATGATATAAGATGACGAAACATCACCTTTGCATAACTCCAATGCCGGAGGGGTTTGTTAGTGAAATAAGTAGTGAAAGACATCAGAGCAGACCTTTTTTTCATTGATTGCAAAATCACAGGACTGTCCCGTGTCACAAAGATAATCTCCAAAGGATATGTGGTAAAACTGGATGGTGTTGTAGGAGCATCAGATGATGAGGGTATCATGAGTACCAAGTGTAAATACCTCAAGGCATGATAGAAAGTGGACTGATCCAAGCGGAGAAAGTGGGCCTAAGTTTGGACTGGTAGCAAAAAATGGCCAAATAGGATGGACATCCCCAAAATCCACATGGTGGTTGCAAGGATTCCAGGTGGGATACTTGAAAGTATTTCTCAATAGAGAAGATTAAGGGCATGTAATGGATTCATGGCTCCCGGCAGACCACAACCTCCTATGAATTGGATACAGATTTGCAACTGACTGCATGGGTCACTGGTACCAGCATTACCAATGAATTGAATGATTGTAGAAGTGAAAGCAAAAAGCCCGGATGCAGCTGCAGTGATCAGTTAAAGGTGGGCTTTGGATGGCCAGCTATCATCCAAAAATTCTCGCAAATGAATATTGTGGAATCCATCTTCCAGAATGCATAAGATGTCTTGCTGAGCTTCTTTGTCATCAATCCAGAGCTCCTCCCATTTACACATGACCTGGAAGTCTGGCTGCAATAGCAAGTACTTGAGATGCTACTCTAGTTGACTATATATCATCCACAGTAGAGGGAATTTGGGAATGGATCAAATGTGGTCACTGATGAGCTCAATGAACTCACACTGTGCTACCTTGCTTTTACATTCATCCAGTCGATTGAGTATGATGAGTAATGGTTCTTGAATGGGGGATGCATGTTGGGTTAAGATGAGTTGACAGAGCTCAATGATAAGTTCCCAAAACTGAACCCTCCAATTCATCTCGAGACCCTCGTTGAATCTGGGAATCAACTTGGTGATATTGCTCTGATACTCAATTCCTATGGGCAAGGCTTTAGGCATGGAACATGATCTATACATTGGTATCGGTGGGCATTCAGCCTTTGGGGGATTTGCATTCTTGTCAAGGTTGTGGGGTATATCGTTGGATGCAATCAAATCAATGAACATCGTACTTGCCAATGGAACAATCACTATGGCTTCGAAGGATCAGAATTCGGAACTGTTTTGGGTGAGTATTAGAATCCACATTCTCTGATAAGACTCAACTGAGAGAAACTGTTAGAGAATGCAGGGTGTGGGTCCTTCATTTGGAATCACCATCTCCATCACAATCAAAATGTATTCCATACCTTCATCTGCCACTGTGTTCGAATACAATTGGGATTTGACTGCAGCAGCAGCTTCCTCCCTCCTTAACACATACCAAGAATTCTTGCTTGGCTAGGTTCCAGTTGAGTTTGGTTTGGAATTGGTTCTATTCAAAGGTAGCAGCAAAGGTTGCATTGGTATCACCCTCCAAGGTGGCTAGTACAATTCTGTGAATCAATTTAATAACACTATCAATCCGCTCCTGCAGAAAATTGGTCAGAAACCACAGAGTCAGACTGTAAAGCCTTGGAAGTTATATCGACAGTGTCGCATACTTTGGTGGAAACAACAGCAGGCTTAATACAACTGGTGTCCCTGACAGATCTGATACATTTTATGTCAAGTCAATTATGACACCAGAGAGCCAGCCAATGATGCAAGGGAGTCAACAAGCTTTTATGGCATATCTAGTGAATCAGGGTTTCTTGTCTCAAGTGGTATGTAGATACAACTTGACTTTTAGGAATAATAACTGACCTCTATGTATAGGACTGGTTTGTTGAAGTTAAAGAGCTAGGAGGACCTGGATTGGCAGTTAATGCTGTGCCCCAGGACAACACGTCATTTGGGAACAGGAATGCACTATTCTTGATCCAGTTTTATGCTTATGTGGATAATGCTGGTGATCCATTCCTGCTATCTGGATTTTCTCTCCTCAATGGTGAGTCAGGCCTGTTATGCATTGTCGAGACAAAAGGAGCCAACTGTATTCTATTAGGGATAGTCGACAGTATTATGAACAATAACCTAGCCAGCTGGAGTTATAGGTGAGCAACTGACACTCGAGTTAAGTATCTTCTTATTAATCTCCTGGATAGTGCCTACCTGAACTACCTTGACACTAGATTGAATAACTGTAAGTCACACCATGTGGACAAAAGCATTGTAGACTAACTCTGGTACTAGGGCAAAATTTGTACTTTGGTCAGCACTATTAGTGTCTTCAACAATTGAAGGGAGCCATGGACCCAAATAATATGTTCCAATTCCTGACTTCGATAGAGCTGCCATAAAGGATAAGGTAGATTGTTGGAATCTTCAGACAGGATTTAGGTTGGATAGCAGGATGATTAAGATAACCCAAGGACATTAGTATTGTTTTCATATCCTACAATACCATATACCCAAGTAATTACTATGGATGGAGCTTAAAAGAGTGAAGCACACATATGAATATCAATCCAATCATAGAAATACTTCTGTAACTTCTTGCCCATATCTTAGTAATTGCTGGAGCAAGAACATGTTCAAGCAATTAGGCCCAAATCCGACTATCTCCAGAAAGGAATATCTGGAAGCCATGTCCAGTGTGCTATATTCATTACTCATGATCAAGCAATCCTTTTGGTCACCAATCTAATGTTCTTTTTCTACAAACCCAAAGGGAATATTGTGCCTCAGCTTGAAATCAAAGACCAGTATGCCAGGACTACACATCTGTCCAGCAAAAAGCAAATCCTTGACACAACACATTCAGCTAAGCCTTATCATCTTGGTGCAGTGAGGGCAGCTTTCCCTGGAAAAGTCAAAGGCAATAAGCGTATCAAGCTCCATATCCACCTACAAGATTATAGAGCCAATTTCATGGCTTTGGATACTCCCCGAAAGATTCTTCATGCAACATATGATCTCTTGGAGAGTACACTGTTCTGTTCTTGGATCAATCCCTGTGATTCCTTACAGTTTCCACAGTCACTCGAGCTCTATACATTGATCACCAAATCCTTCACCGTGATATTAATCCATGGAACATACTAATCTGACCTGAATTGCTGGAGGATCACAGTGAGATGCCCTCGTCGACAACCTCTGTCTTTATTGAGCATTTGCTTGATACTCAGTATGTTACAACTCATTTTGCAAGTCATAATTGCTTATGGTTGGATGTAGGAAACCCAAACACAGGTCTTCTGTCCTCCTTATCAACTCTGGTTGTAGCAAACTCCTTGGTTCTTCTGATCCTCCTGGAAGTGTCATAAATTCCATCTGACATTGTAGGTGTTTGAGGCTAAGGTATCAATAGGGCATACCAATCTTCATCACCCATGCTGTTCAGGCAGGGAAACCACTACCGCCTCCCAACATAGCTTTCATTGCATTACCAGAACTCGCTGATGACATCCATGATGTGCATTGTTCAATTCACCCACAACGTATGAAGGAGTTTGATGGCCCATATGAGGATGTGTTTGTGCAGAAGAAAGCTTCTCCCACTACAACTATGTGATGACATAAACTCCGTTATGATGCAAAATCTGCCAGCTAGACTTGCTTTTGCTGGGGTATCCAAGCTGTACCAGAGGGTGCACCAGAAGAGCATATTATATGTGCAGACTGGGAGTTATTACTTCCTAGTTATAATGGATCTCGACAGGGATTGTCAATGCAGGATAGGTGGGAGTCACTTCTCACTATGTTTTCATCTTGCGACAAAGTTTTACATTCAGGGTATGGAGCCCTTGGAGAACTGTTCGGAGAGATGACAGAGGCAATAATCACGGATTACCACTGGGCTCAGGATGCAAATCAGTGAAAACTGGAATATGTTCATGAACTACTTCAACATCTGATCCTCAATTTTGTTATTGAGAATAAAGATGTGGATTTCATGGACAAGGAGAAAGTGAGCAAGGATAGGACAATCCAACCTGCATCCCCTCTTTGTTTTGCACCTGTATTTCACTATAATGCATCACTGTATTAGTTGGCCTCTGGCAGGTGGGAGGCGGGGAGAACTGTGGCATGGGTTACTTCTGTAATATCGTGTAAGGAGATCAATGAGGAGTAGGGGTATCTGCACAAGGCCGACATCTGTATCATGGTTCTCGAATACAGTGTTTACGTGCTGGTGCTCTAGTCTTACATTTTCCTTACATATGGTTGTTTGTTAGTCCAATTGTTCATTTTCGTTGAAATACCGGCTGCAATAAATTTCATTTTTAATTGTCTCTTTAATCTTTTGTTGATTATGATCGTGGTGGCAGAGAGCAGTGTGTATAGTAACATCGATCATGTGATGCTAGTCCGTCACGTGCAGTGCAGTATATGTTCTGCACGAATTGCTGTTGTCTCCTGTGGCCACGATGTCTACAAGCGCTACTGCACCCGCTGAAAGCTCACCTATTGACACACTTGCGGCAATGTATCCCTGGCACGATCGCGAAACGGTTGCTGCTAATCTACCTCCTATCCGCAGTATCGCGCTCGATGCATTCTATCAGCTTATTGGAAGTGAGCCGCCAACGTCTTTGCACGAGCAAGGGGAAACGGACGGGCAACCAGAAGGCCAGAAACCAAGGAGGGAGAAGAAAGACGAAGAGCAGGCAACAAAGAAGCCTGCAACGTTTGGATCAGTGACGGCGTTTATGAGTGTCGTGAACGGTATCTTGGACGAGTTCGAGGTGAAAAGTACGTCACAACTCTATTGACCGATGTGAAAGATGAATTTATTCTTACTGTGCTGTAGATATCGAGTTCCATGCCCGTGGTAACAATTCCTTAGCTGACCACCCCACCACCACGCTCTCCAGGCCAGATATCGTGGCTTGCCACAAAAATTTCCCCCTAGTTGAAGCTAATGGGAAGTATCATTGGGGCTCCGTTGAAATGGCGATCGAATACCGCTCTGCTGGCCGCACCCGCCAGCAGCGCATTGACCAAGCTATTACCTACACCGCATATCTCCTCGAGGCTCGACCGGACCTCATTTCAGCACTTGGCCTTCTCGTCAACGATAATGACCTCGTCTTCCTCGTATGCAATGCGTACGAGATCAGGAAACTCGAGCTTTCGAAGCAGGAGGATTATGTCCCACTGCTAACCGCTGTTGTAAAGTACCTTAACGATGGCCAAGGCGCCAATCGTGATAAAACCTTATCGAGGACACTGAGCAACAAAGGCCCCGCGGAACACATTGCCTTCGATGTAGATGTCGCCGGAACGCAATACCGGGCGTGTCGTCTTCATTACTCGTGTGATCCCTTTGGTCGTCGGTCCAATATCTTTGTGTACAGTCCTCCTGGCACGGTCGTGGTTGAGCTCGTAATTAAAGACCAGTACGTCAGGCTTGCGCGTCGATTGACCGAGGGGGAAATACTCGCAAAGATACACTCGGGTGGACCATATCCTGGCGTGGTCAGAGCCCTGTCCTGTTCTGAGGTTCAAGGGACGCTCTGCGGCAATCGCGTCAAGACCCGTATTCCCCAACAAGATTACGGTACCGAATTTATGGGTTTGAATACCCCGCGAAAGCTCCTTTTTGCGATATATGATCTTTTAGAGGGTAAGGGTTTAGTTATGGATTGATACCTATCCTCACGTTTTCTATAGTCACTCGGGGTCTCTACAATGATCTCAACATTCTTCACCGTGACATTAGCCCATGGAACGTCGTGATCCGTCCTGAATTTCCGGGAAACGGGATACAGACCTCCGCAACGGCGTCTCCCGTGTTCATTGAGCATTTGCTCGATAATGAGTATGTCGTAACATATTTCACGATATGCAGTTGACTTCAGCTGCGCGTAGCGAACCGAAACACAAAACTTCCATCTTTCTTATCGACTTTGGTTATAGTAAAATGCTCGACCATCCCCAGCCTTCCGAGGACGGGCGTACGGTAGACCTCATCTTACTTTATCATAATGTCGCGCTGAAACGTAAGTAGGGCACACCGATGTTCATTGCTCGGGCTGTTCAAGCGGGGAAACCATTACCGCCTTCTAGATTACCTTTTACTCCCTTGCCGAGGCTCGCTGATGGCATCCGTGATGCCTACAGCTCAATTCACCCGCAACGTATGAAGGAGTTTGATGGCCCATATGAAGATGAGTCTGTGCGGAAGAATGCCCCTCCCGCTACAACTACGTGGCGACACGAACTCCGTCACGATGCAGAATCTGCCGTCTGGACTTGTTTCTGCTGGAGTATCCAAGCTACACCAGAGGGTGCGCCAAAAGAGCCCATTTTACGTGCAGACTGGGAGTCATTACTTCCCAACTATGATGGATCTCGACAGGGTTTGCCAACGCAGGATTTGCGGGAGTCGCTTCTCACTAGGTTTTCATCTCGCGGCAAAGTTTTACATTCCGGGTATGGAGCCCTCGGGGAACTGTTCAGAGAGATGGCAGAGGCAATAATCACGGACTACCACTGGGCTCAGGACTCCAACCGGCAAAAACCGGAATACGTTCATGAACTCCTTCAACGTCTGATCCTCAACTTTGTCGTCGAGAATAAAGATGCGGATTTCATGGACAAGGAGAAAGCGAGCAAGCATAGGTCCGTCAAGTCTGGACCCAGTGCCACTTTCTTATCACCATCCGAGAGTGAATCTCGTCGCAGTGCAACATTCCGTTCGTCGCGATCCAGCCAGGGCACGAAGCGGAAAGCTCCTGAAGTCGGCTCCGCGCCGCCGTCCGAGCACACCAATAGGGAAGAGGACAAGGAGGATCAAGGAGCCGACAATGACAAGAATGACAAGAATGAGGATGATGAGAATTATAATGAAGAGGGGGAGGATGGTAAGCATGATGATGAGAAAGAGCACGGGGAGCAGGATGGGGAGGGTCACCGGGTACGTATTTTTGCAACCTATTACATCCATCTATGACCTCACGAACTTCTTGCTAGACGAAGAAAGCTCGTACGGAGTAATAATACGGCTATATTCAAATGTCTGTCTGCCTCGTACATGTTTAGATATGTACAGGACATACCATTAGTTGATATCTTAATAATATTGGAACAACGCCCACGACAAAGCACCCTTGAACATTCAGCATGCCGCGGCTTAGGTTACCATGCCCAGGGAGGTGGTCTCCTAAGGCAGACACATATGTAGTACGCCTTATACCCATATGCAGGGCCAGAGGGGCATGTCTAGTGTGCTATATTCATTACCCATGATCGAGGGATCCTTTGGGTTGCCGATCTAATGTTCTTTTTCTACAATCCCAAAGGAAATATCATCTCGTAATCAAAGACCAGTATGCCAGAACCATGTGTCCATCCAGTGAAAAGCAAATCTTCGACATGACACATTCACCCGAGCCTTATCTTGGCACCATGGGGGCAGTCAAAGGCAATAACCGTATCAAGCTCCGTAGTGGCTTACAAGATTATAGGACCAATTTCATGGCCTTGGATACTCCCAGAAAGGTCCTTCATGTGACATATGATCTCTTGGAGGGTATACTGTTCTGTTCTTGGATCAATCCCTATAATCTCTTACAGTTTCCACAGTCACTTGAGCTCTCTACATTGATCACCAAATCCTTCACCATGATATTAATCTGTGGAAAATACTAATCCAACCTGAATTGCTGGAGGATCACACTGAGATGTCCTCGCTGGCAACCCCCATCTTTATTGAGCATTTGCTTGACACTCAGTATATTACAACTCATTTCACAAGTCATGATTGCTTATGGTTGGATGTAGGAAACCCAAACACAAATCTTCCATCCTCCTTATTGACTCTGGTTGTAGCAAAATCCCTGGTTCTTCTGATCCTCCTGGAAGTGTCATAAATTCCATCTGATATCGTAGGTGTTTGAGGCTAAGGTATCAATAGGGCACACCAATCTTCATTGCCTATGCTGTTCATGTGGGGAAATCATTACTGCCTTCCAACATAGCTTTCATTGCATTACCAGAGCTTGCTAATGGCATCCATGATGTGTATTGTTCAATTCACCTGCAATGTATGAAGGAGTTTGATGGTCCATACAAGGATATGTTTGTGCAAATGAATGGTCTTACCACTATGCCTACCTGGCACCACAAACTCTGTCACAATGCAGAGTCTGCCATCTGGACCTGCTTCTGTTGGGCTATTCTAGCTGCACCAGAGGGTGTGCTAGAAGAGTGTATTATATGCATATACTGGGAGTCATTACTTCTCCGCTATGATGGACAGGAATTGCCAACACAAGATAACTGGGAGTTACTTCCCCCACTGTCCTTCCTCTTGTACCAGGGGGAAATATTCTGTTCCCAGAGTAACAAAATTCAATTTCATCTCTGTTATATTTGTAAGTGAGGTATGAATAATGAAAGTTAATATAGACTCACATTGCAAGTGACATGCTATATACCTTTGACCAGTTAGGGTTCACCATTGCTAATGCATCATCAAGTACCTCTGCCAATAGTATAATATATGGGATATTACTCCAAAAAGAATATAGAGAATATGTACCAGAGAGGTAGTCACTTTGCTTCCAAGGTTTTTCCCAAACTCCACAGTCAAGACTTGTAGAATTTGCATCTCGAGTGGTTGCAGCCTTTACCCAACATTTTGTAACTTCTACAATAATCTTATTGTCATCGGGTGTTACTACAGCTTTTGCAGCCATTAAACCTGCTGTTGTATGGTAAGGAGCTGAGGAGCTGGTTGGTGGAACAAAGATAAGGGATTGGCAAGTTAAGCGTGCTGTCATTGCTTGTGATCAAGTATCCTCTCCTTTAGTCCGGAGATGTTACAATCTTAGTCTAGGACTCAGGTTGCAAGTCTTTGGATAAAGACAAGGAAGTAGAAAGAAGAGAAAGGGATAATACAATTGGTAAAGTATAAGGAATACCTCAAGTATTACTACACTTTATATACTAGTGGTGATAGCTAAGCATAAGGGAGCAGAGTAAAGAAGTCATAGGGGACAAGTAAGATGAGTCAGTAAGAGTACAGCCATAAGGGATGAAACAAGGAATGAAACAGATACACCAGAATACTGATTATAATGGGTGCATGATAGGAATGTACTGTCTATCTATAGTTCATAACAATATCTCCCTTTTTATGTTCATGACCCCATGAAGTGTCATGGTCTACTTGTTGTCTTGTTCTTTGTGTAAGGCATTGACAAGCTGACATTTGGTAGGACCAATCATCAGAGTTCCTGACTTGCATCAACATCCAATCTAGAAGGGAGCATAGTCTTGTCCTTCCCTAAAGAGGGCTACAGTACATCCTTGGAATGTAGTAGTGTCATTAGTTTCTGCAGTGACGAGGTTGTGTACTATCTCTTCCCAGTAGTTTTCTTCGAACTGTCCTCTATCCTTGAGTGAGAGGTAAGATGGTGGTGGGTTAAATATCGTGGGTTTGGATGGTGGGTCCATGTTGGGTAGTTGTATAAGGAGGTGGTCTACTTCATCTTGCATATCCAGTTCCATTAAATAGTCTGGGACTGATTTGTCAATTCACTCCATTCCTTTATCTAACCATTCCTGTTCGTCATCTTTGTGATAGGGTGGTTTGTCAGGTAAAGTAGTGGGGATGTATGAGTCAAGATCCATTAGCCTTCGAGCTAGTCTATAGGTGGGGTTGTCACTAGAGTTGGTGAGATGATTGAGTCTTTTGCCTGTCATAATTAAGACACTTTGGATGCATTTCTTTGTGTTGGAGTATACTAATATGTTAAGATTGGTGGCTGCTTTATCCAATAACTCTTTCATGAGTTTGTGTTTCCCAGTTGACATGGCAGCTGGGAGGGCTCTGGTAGTGGTGATGAGTAGGATATAACTCAGGGCTTTGGCTTGGATTTGGACCTTGTTGATGGCATGGGCAATGTACATAAGTCCTTTGGTTGTGGCAGTATAGTGTTTGATCTGGTCTTTGGTGGACTGGGCATCGAGGAGGTTGTTGAGCTCTTGTTCGAACTCTATGTCATTGGCTGGGAAGGGGGTGGGTCTGCATTTGGCATGCATGGTGTATTGTGGAGGTAATTGGAAAAGTCTAGGGTACAGTGGATACAGTATGAGGTGCATTGGGTGTAGTGATCCCTTGTAATGCAAGGTTTGTTGTTTATAATTGTCACTTATTGCCCTCCCTTTTTATAGGTTTTGTCCTTGAAATCTTGTCTAAAAATTCTTGGACTGCCTCCTTAGCATTTTCCAATTCTGACTCATCTTCCCATGTGTCTTCCTCGGAGGTATAACCTTTCCAGTATACTAGGAATTGATTTTGCTGTCCTCTCATGCAGTGTCCTCAGATCTCTTCTACTTTGTATTGTTCTTCATCATTGATGATCTCGGGCATTGGTGGTGGTAGGGTGCACTGGCTGTTGAACTCAGGTTTTCAATAGGGGGAGAGGAGTCTGCTATTAAACATGTCATGTATTATCCATATTTCAGGCAATTCCAGTTGGTAACTTGTTTCACCTATTTTTGCTTTTATCTGGAATGGTCCATAGCATTTGTGATCTAGCTTTTTGGTTGGTCTCATTGTCCTGATGTTGCTTGCCTCGAGCCATACTTGTTCTCCTGGAATATACTCGTGTTCTGGTTTGGTGCTGTTATGTTTCTCCATTTGCATTTGGCTGTGTTGTAGTATTTTGATCACTTCTTGTTGTATGTTTTGTAACTCCTGTATTCATTCCGTGATTGCAGGTGCTTTGGTAACCTTTGTTACATCTCCTTTCCAGGGGTATCATCCATAAACTATTTCGAATGGCAAATATCCAGTGGCTATGTGGATTTTGTCATTGTATTGGAATTCTGCTGTAGCTAACCATTTTTTCCAGTTGTTCTGTGCATGGTTTATTATGTTTCTGAGGTATGTTTTGACCTCCTGGTTAATATGACCATCGGTCTGTGGATGGTATACCGTGGATAAGTTTTGTTGGGTACCAGTTGCTCGACATAGTTCTACCATGAATTTTGATGCAAATTGTGGTCCTCTGTTGCTGATGATTCTGTGGGGTATTCCATGTGTTCTCCATATATCATCTTAGTATATATCTCCTAGCTTCTTGGATGTTAAGGTGGTGTTAACTGTGTGCAGTCTGATCATTTTGCTGAAATGATTGACTATGACAAGTATTACATGATATTCTTCTGATTCTGGTAGTGGTCCTGTCATGTTAATTGATATTTCTTCCCAAGGTTCCACTGGTGTCAGTAGTGGATGGAGATGTGTTGTTGGTCTTGTTTGGAGTGTTTTGTTTTGTTGGCATACCTCATACCCTCTGATGTATCATTTGATATTGTTATGCATCTAAGGCTACCAATAACTCTGTTTAAGGAGTTCAATCATTTGGTGTTGTCCTGGGTGTCCTACATCTGTTTTGTTGTGGTATTGTCGAAGTATTTCTTGTCATATTTGGCTGTTGGGCAGGGCATATATTCTTCCTTCAAACATTGGTATTCCATCTGTCTCCCATATCTCCTCTGGTTGTTTCTCCTTTTCCTTCAGCCACTGTGTTTCCCTTTTTGTTTCCTTTTGTAGTTGGTATTTCAGATCTTCTTCTCCTGAGATCTCCCAGATTTGTCGGATCATGGTAATTGTGTTGTCATTGAATAAGTGGTCAGGTAGTAAGGTGATATTGGTGTTATCTTGGGTGGTATCAGTTTTTGTTAGTCTCGATAAGATGTTGGCTTTTGTGTTGGTCTTCCTGGGGATGTGTTTCAGTATGTAATGGTATTCTTGTAGCTCCATCTGCCACCTCGCTTGTCATCCTGTGAGTTGTTGTGGTTTTCAGAAATATTCTAGGTTTTTGTGATCAGTCCATATTTCGAATGGTTCATCTGCATCAAGTAAGTATTGTCTCCAGGTCTTGATTGCTTCTTGGATGGCTAGTAATTCTTTGTCATAGATCTGATAGTTTTGTTCTGCGGATGTCATTGTTTTTGAGTGTAATGCAATTGGGTACCAGTGTTCTTCCTGTTTCTGTGATAATACTGCTCCTACTCCATATTCTGATGTGTCCACTTCTACTCTGTATTGTCCCTTGTCTTGTGGCATTGCTAATACTGGTTTGCTTGTAACCTTTTCCTTAATTCTTTTGAAGGCTTGTTGCTGTTGTTCTGTCCATTCCCATTTCATGTCCTTTTTCTTCAACTTGTGTAGTGGGGCTGCTATGTTGCTAAAGTTGTGTATGAATCATCGGTACAAGTTTGCAAATCCTAGGAATTTCTCAATGTCTGTTAGGGATTTGGGTATTGGCCATTCTTTCACTGCTTTCACCTTCTCCTCCTCTATTTTAACACTGCCCTGTCCAACCACAAATCCTAATATAGGTATCTCTTTTGCGTCAAATAAGCACTTTGATCTTTTGAAGTACAATTGGTGTTTTGCTGTGATGTCAAGAAACCATTTTGTCCTGTCTTCAAGTTCCTATTGTGTGGTCCCAGGGATGATGAAGTCATCCATGTAGTTGATGACTGCTCCTTCTTGTAGCATTTCTCGAAAGACAGTGTTCATCATCCTTTGGAATGTTGCTGGTGAGTTACTTATTCCAAAAAACATGACCATTGGTTCAAATAGTCCATTGTTCATTATGAAGGCTGCTTTCCATTCATTGCCTTCCCTTATCCTGATGTTGTTGTATTCCCAGATGATATTGAGTTTGTTAAAGACTTTTGCATTCTTGAGTTGGTCAATAACTTTGCTTATGAGTGGGAGTAGTGTCTTGTCTTTAATCATATGTTCATTTAGCTTCTTATAGTCTTGTACTAGTCATTTAGTCCCATCTTTCTTGGGTATAAAGAAGCATGGGGTAGCATAGGGGGACTGTGATGGTTGAATTTGTCCTGAAGTGATATTCTTGTCAAGGAATTTTTGCAGTTCTTGTTTCTCCATTAATGTCATTGGGTAGACTTTGGACTGTAGTACTGGTGGTGTGTCTTCTGACAGGTTTATTTCATGGTCCCAGTTTGTGTGTTCTGGTAATTTGTCGAAGTTCTTCTTGTTGAACAGGTGCATGTATTGCTGTAGGTATGTTGGTAGGTCTTCTGGGTTTGTTTGGTTGGTTTTCTTTTCTTCTATGTGTTCTTTTACCATGTGTATTCTCTCATTGAATTGTATGTCATTGTGGTGTGTGGTACAATCCTTTGGACATCTGTTGAAGTGTATTATGTTGTTTGTCCAGTCAATCTCCGGATTGTGTTTGATCAGTCAGTTGTGTCCAAGATATAGATCTGCACTCTCCAGTTGTGTTACCATTGCTTCAATTTCTTCCATGTGTTTATTGTTGCTTAATACCAGTTGTGCCATGTCTGTTATTTCTCCTTTCTTGTTCTCAGTTCCATCAGTGTTGATTACTTGTATTGGGGTTTTGAGGGGTTTGGTCATGATTCATTCTTTTTCTACTATTATCTGTGCTATGCACATGTGGGTGCATCTGGAATCTACTAGTGTGGTGATTTGTTTAGGTCCCTTCTTTGTTTCGATTGTTGAGTCAAGGAGAAGTTCATGCATTGAGTTCCATTTCTGTGGAATCACATATTGTCTATTGTGAAGTAAAACAGGAACTCTAGGTTTATGGGCTTGCAGGTTTGTGCCTACTCAGAGCCTTCAGCAAAATCCTCCTTTGCCTCTTCTTCTTGCTCAGTTTCCTCAGTAACTTCTCTGATGTGTGCTTTCTTTGGTGCTTTACAATTCTTCGAGATGTGGCCCTGTTTGCCACAATTATAGCACATTATTTTGGTATATGTGACCTTTGTCTTCTTGCAGCAATATTTGGCAATATGCCTGTATAGGTTGCAGTTGAAACATCTCTGTTTGCCGTTCTGATTGGTGTCTGCCCTCTATCTGCCAATCTCCATTGGCTGCCCTCCACCTCTGTATGTGACTCTGGTGCTGGTTCTGATGTCTCTATGTCTGCAGTTTCATATCTTTGTCCTACTGCAAGGATGGTGTTTCTCTATTTGTTGTATGTGTCCAGGATTGAGGCTAGTGGATAGCCTACAATAATTCTGATAATGTCTGCTCTGGAATGTCTTTTGAGGAGGAATATGGCATATGCATTGTCTATTCCTGCTTGGGTCTTCAATGCTTCGAACTCTATTAAGAAGCCCATGGTTCCCTGTTTGAACAACTCAATTTCCCCTTCTGCTATTGCTTTCCTATTTCCCAAGGAGAAGGTGGCTACTATCTCCTTTGCGAAGTCATCGAATGCCAGTGTTTTCTTATCTTGAATTGTCTGTAACTTGGCATTGGCATAAGGATCTGCTAATTCTCCTTTCATTCACACCAATATTCCGATTATCTTCTGCTCATTGTCATTGATCTTGTTGAAGAGTGTCCATAAGGACATTGCTCTCCACTAATTATCAAATTTGGTTCTATCTCCATTGAAGTATCCTGGTTCCAGGGCTAGGTTCTTTGGGAAGTTGACTTCATTGGCCATTTCTGATTCTGTCTCTGGTTCACTGTGTTTGTTCTCATGGGTTTTGGCAACTTCTATGTTGGATATTTCAGATTCTCTGTTTTTGTGGGTCTTGGAAATTTCTATATCGGATGTGGCTTCAGCAATTTCTGTATTGAATAGTCTCAGCAACTTCTATGTCAGATGTGGTCTCAGAAATGTCTGTGTTGAATAGGGTCTTGAAAAGAGCTGTGTCTTCATCTACACTATAGTCAGATTTCTGCCATTTAAGGCCTTCAGGGATTTCTGGTTCTGTTCATTGTTTGGATCCAGTGGTTACTGGTGATTCCTAAATGTCTGTTGGTCTCAGAGCTCTTGGTCTTCTTGGTGTTCTCAATGAGCTACTGCTGCTCATATACTGTTGTCCTGGTCGGAGGCTATTATTCCAAGCCTAGCTATGAATAGTGGCACCTCTCTTACAAGGTGAGTCAAATGACACTTTACCAAATGTTATGACCTTAGTCTAGGACTCAGGTTGCAAGTCTTTGGACAAAGACAAGGAAGTAGAGAGAAGAGAAAGGGATAATACAATTGGTAAAGTATAAGGAATACCTCAAGTATTACTACACTTTATATACTAGTAGTGATAGCTAAGAATAAGGGAGCAGAGTAAAGAAGTCATAGGGGACAAGTAAGATGAGTCAGTAAGAGTACAGCCATAAGGGATGAAACAAGGAATGAAACAGATACACTGGAATACTGATTATAATGGGCATATAATAGGAATGTACTGTCTATCTATAGTTCATAACAGGAAAGGTAGTACTAGGGTTGACTCCAGAAGCTGATTCACTAGTCAAAGTAACAGCCAGCAAGTCAGATGCAATACTACTGTAGTATTGCTCACATTTTCCACAGTAAGTAGCTTTGAGGAGCTTGTAACTGATTTCACAGCCAGTGCACTATAGTATATTCTGTTGTATGTAATCATTACTTAGAATAACTGCTAGGCAATAAAGAACAAACATAAATCATACCTTCCAAACTTCATATTCTTGACTGTCCTCAGGCATACCATTTAGCTTCTGGTATTTAGCACAAAGTCCTTCCAATGATTTGTATGGGAAAAGTCTACCACATCCAATACCAGACAATGATTCAGAGGTTCTGGCACATAATTCCATGAGATTAGCAGAAAGACAGTAATAGTAACACTCAGGATAATAATAGAAAAGAGGAATAACATGGGGGAAAGGGGAAAGGGAACACATTTATTGGTATTGCAATGAGTTCTGGTCAATTCTGTGTTGAGTACCTTTTATATACTTCACCATACTCCTACTTTGTCTCCAATCAATGCACAACTCCAAAGCAAATGATATCTTGTATGTAATTTCCTCTCATATTTTGGCTCTAGAACATGTTCCAATCTATCTTCAGTACACATAGTCACTGTAGCATGCATTTTTTGGCCAGATATGAGCTTTTACACCATAGCTTCACAATAGGATCCAACATCAACTTGTCATGGAGTTATTCTTTCATAGAAGAAGGTAGTACATAAGGAATGAGAGTTTAAGAGCAACCAAATATTGCAGGAGAAGTACTACAGGGAGTAGACCAAATATTGTGGGAGAAGTGCCACAGAGGTAGAACAAAGAACATATCATGGGAGAAGTGCCATAGAGGATAGACCAAATATTGCAGAAGAAGTGCTGCAGAGAGTAGACCAAGACACATCTTCCCTGACTAGGTACATAGGGGCAAACCTATGTCAGGGCCTCTGTGGCTTACATCGCATGAGTGAGAGACTGTGGGTCTACTCAGCAACTGGAGAGCAACAATGTGTCTGCTCATTCTATGGGAGCAGTGAATATCCTATGCAAGAGTAGGGCAGCAGATA
Source organism: Chlorophyllum brunneum (assembly GCA_963576785.1). Taxonomy (NCBI): domain Eukaryota; kingdom Fungi; phylum Basidiomycota; class Agaricomycetes; order Agaricales; family Agaricaceae; genus Chlorophyllum; species Chlorophyllum brunneum. The sequence continues at coordinate 210,421 of OY756147.1, read as the reverse complement.
TGGGGGATTGGGTGATGATTGTCACATGCTGGTAGAGGTAAGCAGTGTTGGTAAATGAGGACCCTGTCATTATTGAAGTGTCCTATATGCTTGGTGAAGTGGTTGTTGCAGGTTTGTGCAGTGAGGAAAGGCCAATGTAGCCTTGGTGATATAAGAAAGTGAGAGAGTCAGTGCTATTGATGGCTGATTACTGAGTGATAGCTGTATATCACAGAAGAAGTGTTGTGATTCAGGTATAGTTACCTCAAGTATGGTAAGGCTGGACAGGTCTTCTGGCCCATATCTGCTTATTTGTAGGATAAAACAGACCTACCAGTTGAGGCTATCATGGCAGGTAGAACTGATTTCATAGAGATACCCAATTATACAACTAGCAAACCACAGCTATGAGGTTCAGATGATCTACTGATATTCTCCCAGCAACTGAACAAAACAAAAGTGACACCTAGCTTTGAAGGAGTATATACATATGATAAGTATGTTAATATGAGCTTTTGGGTGGCATAACATGGTACCTTTAGTGCATCACATTTGGTAGTGTGACATGTGAGTACACTGATGTCTCAGTTCTACTGCGGATATCCTACCAACCCCAGTCACTTCTCACTATGTTTTCATGTTGTCATCCCTTCTTTGACTCATACCACCACCATTGATTTACAAAAGTTGATTATACAGTGCTAGTCTACAGTACAGAGGATATACACTATGCCTGTGTTATGTTCTGATCTCTCCCCAAGAGAGCCTATGCCCAACAGCAATGGGGACGTCTTTGAGAACACAACATGTGTTCCGGTTCCCTCCATCTTTGTGGCTCCTCCGGCTCTGCCCCCTCCTAGTATCCTGTTCCCTAGGATGCCTTCTATGTCTAGGCCTGTGATCCCTACCAATCAGACCTACAGCAACACCATTCCCCTATCAGTCCTCAGCAGAAGGCTGACAACCCCCCCCTACAGTCTTCGGCCCCCCTTCAATAGTGACACGGAGAAGACTATCCACAGATCATCTAAACGAGTAAGGCTGGAAGACAATCATTACTACTTGGGCAAGAACAATGATAAGGATTGGGCCGACCAAGTCAAAGAAGAGTTGGAGTCCAAGGTCAAAGTTGAGGAAGAAGACACTGTGGAACATGAAGATGGTCTGGAGGAGTTTTATGACGATGCTGTTAGGGAAGTTGGAAGGCTTTCTGACCATCCCTTCTTTGACTCGTACCACCACCATTGATCTCACAAAAGTCGATTACATGGTATTAGTCTATAGTACTAGGATACACAATGCCTGTGTTACGTTCAAATCTCTCTCCTAGAGAGCCCATGCCCGACGGCAAGGGGGAAATCTTCGGGAACACAACACGTGTTCCACCCCCTTCCATCTTCGAGGCCCCTCTGGCTCTGCCACCCCCTGGCGTCCTGTTCCCTAGGACTCCAACTACGACTAGGCTGTTCGTACTCACGGACCAAGCCTACAGTGACACTATTCCCCCGTCGGTCCAAAGCAGTAGGCTGACCACACCTACTTCGGTCACCTCGAACCCCCTACTGGGTGAAGGAGACCATACCATCCACCATGTCTCCAAGTGGACGAGAACCAGTGGAGACCAATACTACTCGGGAGAGACCTGGGCTGAGCAAGTCGAAGCAGAACTCATGCCCAAGAAGAAAGTCCAAGTCGAAGAAGACGAAGACAAATCCCAAGAGGACCAAAGAGAAGGTCCCGAAGAATTCTACGAGGATGCTGTAAAAGAGGTCGGTAAGATCTCAGAGTGGGTGAAAGCCTGCAGCACCTACAATATGAGCGGCGATGAAGGGCTGGCGTTCGGGCAAGCCTTTACGGAATTGACGGAGACCTTGAGTAAGGCAGGATGGCTTAAGGTAGCAGTCAACGAGAGGAAAGGTGATCTCCAAGAATGGTTGGGGAAAAACTTTGGTAAGTGCACCACTGTTCACGCTGAGGAAACCCCACAGCTCGACGTTGCACACCTCTCCCACGTGGCCTCCAAAGGCCCCACGCGCAAACCTGACGATGTCCACATGGAGGTCATCGAACACATTGTCACCCCGGACATCACCAGTGGCAATGATGTCACTCATTCGGGTATCTCCGATGATGACGTTCAAATGATCTCCAAAGTGGAGTTCAAGACCGTGGCTCACGGGAAAAAGAAGCGAGCCAGGAAGCCGAGAACTCCAGCTCCAAGAACCTAGGGACCAACCACCGTGCCTACTAAGGCCATGCCTACCATGGCTGCCCCCACCGCTATGCCTGCAAAGGCCATCAAAGCTCCGGCTCCTGTGCCCAACAGTAAGGGAACCAAAGTCAACCCCCAGGAAGGAGCGAAATCCTCCTATGCTACAATGGCAGCTAAGAAGGCCCCCTCCAACGCTGCCCCCTCCACCAATGCTCGGGATCCTCTCAAACTCTTAGAGTTTGCAAGCAAATTCCCCAAACTTGCTAATGAGAAGATTGTGGCGATGTATGATGCCGCCTACTTGCCCTCTGCCTCCCCTGCAGATAAGAAGCCAGCCAAAAAAGCCAGTACTGTTTGTTCCACCCTCAATAGTCCCTTGCGAAAGCAGGTGATCATTCCCCTTCTCACCGGTCCCACCGTCACCAATTTCGGGGCCATCATCGACTCTCTCAATGTGTGCCTGATCGCGGAGAAGTCCAAGACAAGGGTTATTGCCGCCTCACAGGGTAAGCTGGGCCTTATGGTCCACACCTCGGAGGTCTTAACCCTCACGGAGCTCGACATTGTCAAAGCGTGGCTCAAAGAGAAGTTCGGAGGGATCACTATGGGTGATGCTACCCTCCCCAAGTCCAAGTCATTCGTGAAAGTCATGGACGTAAGTTACATCACCCCTCAAGGACAGATCCTCACCGAGGCCAATGTGGTCTCCAGTGTCCAGAGTTTGATCTACTCCGACGCCATCCAATTCGCATCGCAACCATGTGTACGACACAACTCAAAACATTCGGACACCTGTATGGTGTGATTCGAAATCTGGGACTCGAAGGCGGGGACCAACATCGTGAAAATTGAGGACAAGTTCCTCAACATCTAAGGAGGGCTTTTCTGCATTAGGAGGGCCACAGCCAACCCGGGAGTCCCATTCTGCTCCAAGTGTTGCAGATGGGGCCACCCTCTTGTCCGATGCCGAGCAAGGCTCTTCTCATGCGCGCACTGCAAAGGGCCTCATGCTACTGCCAACCACCGATCGTTCGCCCACTGTTGCAAGGGCAATGATAAGGCCACTCCGCCTATCGCGGCTACCCCCTCCAGAGAACCATACCCCCACAAGGCAACATGCTCCAACTGTGGCAAGGACCACCTCGCTACTGACTGAAAATGTCAGTTTTGGAAGAAGCAATTCGACTATGACTGGCATGCAAACAAGGTGCTCGAACTACGAGTGAACAAAGGAGCTCTGTTACCCACCTCCTCACCATCCCGGGCTAGTCGAAGCCAAACTGCCCCCCCTCAATGAATAACGCCCCTGACCAGCAAGACAGACCTCCTCGCTCACTCCTGAATGAGTTGAAGGTCTGCTCTCACAACGTAGGAAGATCGTATGGAGTGATGGAGACAGTCCTTGTGCACAGAGGTGACGTCGACCTCCTCCTCATACAAGAACCCCCTTGGAGATTTCTCCGAGATATCCCTTCATCTGTCTCTAACGATGGATCGGCCCTTGTGGGAGGCCCAGTTCACCCGGACTGGACGCTCCTTTCCTACCCAATTATCGCTGAAGAAGTCCTTCAAGTGGGACACCGACAATACCCTCAACATACAGTCAACATGGAACACCGTACCACTCCACGAGTCCTCGTCTTTGCTCATAAAAGGCTGAAACGACTCCGACCTTCTATCCGAAGAGATGTAATCAACCATCAAGACCTCCTGTGTATATCTCTATACGTGGGAGGAGAAGAACTTTTGCTGCTGAACGTCTATAACGACAGCCGTAACACTGCGCTCCACTTCCTCAAGGAGCGACTCTTCGACCTCCCACCCTTTCTTCTTTTGGGAGGAGACATCAACATCAGATCGGAGTTCTGGGACCCTTCGACGGATCAACATCCAGCGAGTGCAGACCGACTCCTTATGGTCACCGAAGCCCTCAATCTTGTGAGGACAACTCCATCTGAGGCCAAGCCGACTTGATATGCCTCGGACCCCAACTTACCAGACACGGTCATCGACCTAATCTTCGTTTCGGGAATGCTTCCACACATTCCCTCCCACACTATCCAGGACGGTGATTGGTACAATTCAGACCATGCCCCCCTGCTAATCAGGTTACCTATTCCGCAGATGGATGTCGTCGTCGAAAGATTGACCATCCCCAAAGACTCGGAAGAGGAAACCAGGTTCCTGACAGATATTGTAGAAGGAATCAAGAACAAGAACTGGCCGATGAACAACGCGGACGAGCTGGAGAGAGCTGTTGCCAAATTGGGAGTTTTATTTGACAGATCCTGGACCCGGAATGTGAAGACGACCAAGATCACCACTAGATCCAAGACCTGGTGGAACAAGGAGTGCTCAACCACACTTGCTATGCACCGTGCAGACCGCAAGAACAAGCGCAAGTGGAATGCTTTTTGCAAGACCACAAGGAAGACGAAAAGAGCATACTTCGACAAGAAGATACAAGAAATCTCTGTCGACCAAAAACACCTGTGGGATCTCATGCCATGGGTCAAGGACCATGCACTCCCGGCCACAGAAGCCATGCGTCACAACGGCCGACCTTGTCTCATACTAGACAATCTGTGGACGGCTCTCGACTCCCACTACAATGCTGCCTGCGATAGACCAATGAACGCAGCAGTTCTGGACGAGCTCCCTCCTCCGAACAGAACAGAGAATAGGACTTGGGTAGACTTCTCTCTCCTTGAGATGATGGAGTCGCTCAAGGATACCTTGAATTCTTCCTCCCCCGGTCCCGACCATATTTCCTGGTCCCATCTCAAACAGATCATCGCTGATGAAACTTGCGCCGGTCTATTCCTCAAAATCAGTAGTGCATGTTTGAACATCGGACACTGGCCTACCCACTTCAAAAAGTCAACGTCGGTGATTATTCTGAAACCCAATAAACCCAACTACTCCACTCTGAAGGCATTCCAACCGATCGTCCTCCTCAACACGTTCAGCAAGCTAATCGAGAAAATGCTTGCTAAACAACTCCAATTCAAGGCCATTAAATTCAAGGTTCTCCATCCACACCAATTGGGAGCGATCTGCCAAAGGTCCACTGAGGACGCGGGTCTCTTCCTGACGCACATTATCTGGGGAGCCTGGACGAAGAAGAAGAAGATGTCGGTGCTCGCATTCGACGTGGCCCAATTCTTCCTCTCCCTCAACCACAATCTCCTTATCGAAATTCTATGGAGATAAGGATTTCCCCCCCAGGTCACCGCATTCTTCAACAATTACCTCAAGGAACACCGCACCATCTACCAGTGGAACAACGAGACTTCCCCGGAATATGACACAGCGGTAGGAGTAGGTCAGGGCTCGGCCCTTAGCCCTATTCTCTCTGCTTTATTCCTCGCCCCTCTCTTACACATCTTTGACACCCGTATGGAGGAATACCGTGACAAGTAGGACTTTGATGTCCTGTCATTCGTCGATGACGGCACTTTAATCGTGCAATCCCCATCTCTGGAGAAGAACGTGGAAATCCTGCAACACATGTACCGCGACATGGAGCAGCTCATGAACGAATTCGGCCTGGAAATTGAACACGGCAAGTCCGAGATCTTTCACTTCACGCGTGCGAGACAAGACTCAAATCCCTCCATTGATTTGGGATCCCCACCATTCATGGGTTGTAACCCCCTCAAACCGAAGACCCACTGGCGGTACCTAGGCTTCTACTTCGATCGGACATTGACCTTCAAAGAACATGTACGATTCTACTCTGCCAAAGCAATCTCTACGATCAAGGCAATGAAGATGCTGGGGAACTCCGTCAGGGGCTTGTCCCCCAGCAACAAGAGGCTGTTGTACTGTTCGTGTGTCGTTCCGGTTGCGACATATGGATATTGACTCTAGTTTCACGATTGATCCTGTACCAAGGGAACTTGTGAAATCCTCAACAAAATGCAAAGAAGAGTGGCGCTCTGGATCACCAGGGCCTTCCGGACTTCTCCCACTGGTGGTGTAGAGTTCCTCACAGGGCTCATGCCCATCAAACTTCATCTCCAAAAGTTGGCCAAATGACAAACATCGAGACTTCATACGTTGGACGATGAATACGCTTTGGCAAGATTGACAAAGGAATTCCACTCTTCCCCCCACCGACTTCACATCAAGAACTTCATGGAGGTTCAGAAGAAGAAGACATTAGGAGCTGTGATGGACTTTTTGCACCCTACCCCCGAGACTCAGTATATAGAACATTTTGATTCCGTTTCTAAATCTATCTGGCCCGGACATAGATTACTTGACCATTTCTCTACTAATGTAACTTTTATAGAATTCAACTGGGACAACCCTCACCTCTCAAAGACACTTTGGGACGATGTAACGATGAATGCGACGACGGACACAAAATCCATCACAATCGGTACGGACGGCTCGGTCCACCCCAATCCCAATCCGCTTGCCAGCCAGTTCATGGTGGCAGCTACCATTCGACATCTAGACAGCAGGAACTCTATCATGAAGAGGCTTGGAGGAACCACGTCGACGGACACAGAACTGGTGGCACAGTACTTAGGTATTACCAAGGTGCTCGTTACTGACAAATACGACTAGGTTGAGCACATTCATGTGTTCACCGACTCCATCGTGGCCTCCCGGCTCCTACTTGACTGTTCGCCGCATTCCTGCCAACGACAGTCTATCATCACATCAAAGACGCTTCTGGCTTGGTTCAACAAGTCGGATCATCACCACCTTTCTTTCTATCACACGCCGTCGAAATGTAAATACAGGATACAAAAAGCCACTCACGTCTGGATCCAAATGGTCGCCTGGCCTAACTGGGGTCGAAACCACCGAGTACCGAACTTGATCGACTACCTACACAAGAAGTCCACCGAATGCGCCATTCACACATGGCAAGCCATGTTCAGGTTCAAGACTTACAGCGGTAGCTCCTTCCTCTACCTCCCGGTGCGAGCAAACGGGGCCTCCGCCTTACCATCGCACATCAAGTCTGGTCCATGGATACAAGAATGCGGATACCAGCCCCAGCTCTTCGCAAGAGCTTGTCGCGCCATCCTATACCACACCCCGATTGGAGAATATCGACTACAATTCTTTCCTAACGAGGACCTTTCGTGCCACTACTGCAACAGTCAAATGGTGCAAACGCGGTCACACATCCTGTATTGATGCAATAACTTCGATCATCATTTCGGCATCGACATGATCAAGACATTCGTCAACTTCTTGTGTCGTAACCCCTCCGCGTTCAGCTTCCCTCTGAAACCTGACCGCCCTCGTATCCGTGCCGGTTCAATTCCACCGTTGCATCGTCATCAAGTCCAAAGGAGGTTTGGGTCCCTGCGTAGGATCCTTTTCTTTTCTTCTTTTTTCTTTTGCTCTCCCAGTTATGGATTTCCAATTCATTTCTCTATCTCCCCCTCTCCCTGCTCATCTACTATTTTATGTAGTTTTCATTCAACTTTCATCTCTCCCGTGGTGTCTGGGTAAATACCCGCCCACATGCTATGTACCATTTGATGTTTCCCCTTGTGATTGTGAGTAAATAGTTTCTCTTCTATCAATTTCTCTCTCTCACACTCTCTCTCTTTCCGATTTCCTTTACTTCTCTCTTTTTGCTGAACATCGTAGGTACCAAACATCTCTCTAGTGTACGCACTAGATGACAATAAGTCTCATGGGGTTAGTTTACTTGTAGTTTACTCTCCCTTCTCCGAACATTCTGTACATTCTGCTTTTGTATGTATGTACATGCGGACTGCGTTCGAGCACCACTATATAAATTGTTGATTTAAAAAAAAAAAAAAAAAAAAGGAAGGCTTTCTGAGTGGGTAAAAGTCTGCAGCATGTACAATATGAGTGGTGACAAGGGGCTTGCATTTGGGCGGGCCTTTACTGAATTGATGGGGACCTTAATGAAGGCGGGATGGCTCAAGGTTGCTGTCAATGAACAGAAGAACAACCTCCATGGTTGGATGGGGGTCAATTTTGGTAAGATTACTGTCCATGCTGAGGAAACGCCTTAACCAGACTTCTCCCCCCTATGATGCGCAGCCTCCAAAGGCCCCACCTGAAGACCTGACGATGTCCGCATGGACATTGTTGAGCATATTGTCACCCCGGATATTGCTGGTGTTAGCAAAGTCACTTATTCAGGTATCTCTGATGATGATGCACACAACAAAGTCACTCATTTGGGTATCTCCAATGATGATGTGCAGATGATCACTGAGGCAGAATTCAGGGCTGTCACACACAAGAAGAAGTGTAAGGGCTGGAAGCCCACTATTGCCACTACTAAACCTGCTGTCGCCAAGAAACCGGCTGCCGCGGATCAAAAGGCCAAACTTGCACAGGCAACTGTACCCAGCAAGGCCACCACAACTCCGCCTTCCCCCCTGAAGGAAGGCACCAAACCCTCCTACATGGCAGCTGTGGCTAAAAGTGGCAAATGCCCTACCCTCTCTTCTACTAGGCATGACCCTCTCAAACTCCTGGAGTTTGCAAGCAAATTCCCAGAACTGACACATGAGAAGGTAGTAGCAATGTACAACACTGCTTTCTCCACACCCTCCCCTATGAACAAGAAGCCGGCTAAGAAAGCTGGTGTAGTTTGCTCTATGCTAAATGGTCCCTTGCATAAGCAAGTTATCATTCCTCTCCTCACCGGGCCCAACGTCACCAACTTCGGGGCCATCATAGACTCTCTCAATGCTTGCCTCATAGCTGAGAAATCCAAGACTAGGGTCATTGCCACCTTGCAGGGTAAGCTGGGCCTTATGGTCCACACCTCGGAGGTGTTGACCCCTACTGAGCTAGACATCGTCAAAGCATGGCTCAAAGAGAAATTCAGAGGGATCACTACAGGCGAAGCATCCCTCCCCAAATCTAAATCGTTCATGAAAGTCATGGATGTCAGTTACATTACACCATGAGGGCAGGTCCTCTCCAAAGCAGATGTGGTCTCCAGTGTCCAAAATTCCATTCATTTGGATGCCATTCAATTTGCGACACAACCAAGAGTGTGACACAACTCCAAACACTCTGACATCTGTACGGTGTGGTTCGAAATCTGGGACTCCAAGGTGGGGTCCAATATCGCAAAGATTGAGGACAAGTTCCTCAATATTTATGGGGGACTCTTCCACATCAGAAGGGCCAACGCCAACCCAGGAATTCCATTCTGTACCAAATGCTGCAGATGGGGCCACCCTCTTATCTGATGCCATGCAAGGCTGTTCACTGTGCTCACTGCAAGGGTCCCCACTCTACCACCAACCATCATGCCTTTGCCTACCACTGCAAGGGTAACGACAAAGCAGACCTGCCCATTGTGGCCACCCCCACTGGAGAGCCATGCCCCCACAAGGCTACGTGCTCTAACTGCGGCAAGGACCACCTTGCCACTGACCATAAATGCCAGTTTTGGAAGCACCAATTCAACCATGACTGGCATGTCAACAAAGCACTTGAACTAAGAGCAAACAAAGGAGTTCCACTGCCCCCCTCCTCATCATCCCTGGCTAGTTGAAGCCAGACTAACCCCCCTCAATGAATAACACACCCAACAATCAAGACAGGCCTCCCCACTCGTTTTTGAGTGAGCTGAAGGTCTGCTCTCACAACATTGGAAGATCGTATGAAGTGATGGAGACAGTCCTCATGCATAGAGGTGACATCAACCTCCTCCTCATACAAGAACCCCCATAGAGATACCTCCATAACCTGTCTCTAATGACGGATTCCCCCTCATAGGAGGCTTGGTCCACCCGGACTGGACACTCCTCTCGTACCCAATTGTCGCTGAAGAAGTCCTCTAGATTGGATGCTGGTGCTATCCTCAATGGACGATGGATATTGATCTTTGTACCACTCCCCAAGTCCTTGCCTTCACTCACAAGAGACTCAAATGCCTCTGACCCTCCATCAGAAGAGACGTTGTAGAACATTGAGACCTTCTATGCATATCCCTTTTCACAGGAGGAGAAGAACTACTATTGCTGAACATATACAATGACAGTCGCAACACTGCGCTCCACTTCCTTGAGGAGCACCTCTTTGATCTTCTGCCCTTTTTCTTATTGGGTGGGGACATCAATATCCAATCTGAGTTATGGGACCCTTCAACAGACCAACATCCGGCAAGTGCAGACCGTCTCCTCATAATCACTGAAGCCCTCAATTTAGTGAAGTCAATTCCATCTGCGGCCAAACCAACATGCTATGCTTCAGACCCCAACCTACCAGACACGGTCATTGACCTGTTGTTTGTATTGGAAATGTTACTATACATCCCTACCCATGCTATCCAGGAAGGCAATCAATACAACTTGAATCATGCCCCCCTTCTAATCAGAGTTCCTATTCCGCAGATGGATGTCGTCATTGAAAGATTGACAATTCCTAAAGGATCAGAAGAGGAAACCAAATTCCTGACAGATATCACAGAGGGGATAAACAACAAAAACTGGCCAATGAATGATGCGGATGAGCTAGAGAGAGCTGTTGCCGAATTGGGAGGCTTATTTGACAGGTCCTAGAACCATAATGCGAAGAAAACGAAGATCACCACTAGGTCAAAAACCTGGTGGAACAAGGAGTGCTCAACCACTCTTGCAACACATTGTGTGGACCGCAAAAACAAGCACAAATAGAATGCCTTTTGTAAGACCACAAGGAAAACAAAGAAAGCATATTTCGACAAGAAGATCCAGGAAATCTCAGTCGACAACAAAAGACCATGGGATCTAATGCCTTGGGTCAAAGCACATGCGCTCCCGGCTACGGAAGCCATTTGCCACAACGGCTGGCCTTGTCTCACCATGGACAGCCTGTGGACGGCCCTCGATCAGCACTATAATGCAGCCCACAACAGACCTGTCAGTAAGGTGGTCTTGGACTGTTACGAACTATAGATAGACCATTTATTCCTATCTTGCGCCCGTCACCTTGTGTACCCTCATACTTGTTTCACTTCTTGTTTCACTCCCTGTTTCACCCCTAGAGGCTATGCCTCCCATCTGACTCATTTACTCCTCTCCCTTATTATTAGCCGTCACCACTGGTATATAAAGTGTAGTGATGTATTCCTTACACTTTACCAATCATATCATCCCTTACTCCCTTCTCTACTTCCTTGTCTTTATCCAAAGACTTGCAACCTGAGTCTCAGACTAAGGTCATAACATTTGGTAAAGTGTCATTCGACTCACCTTGCAAGAGAGGTGCCACTATTCGTAGCTAGGCTTGGAATAATAGCCTCTGACCAGGACGACAGTATATGAGCAGCAGTAGCTCATCGAGAACACCAAGAAGATACAGAGCTCCGAGACCAACAGACATCCAGGGTTCACCCGTAGCAACAGGATCCAAACGATCAACAGAACCAGAAATCCCTGAAGGCCTTAAACGGCAGAAATCCGAACACAGCGTAGATGAGAATACAGCTCTATTTGAAACCGAATTTGACACAGAAGTCGCTGAGAACACACCCGATATAGATATCGCCGAGACCCACGAAAACAAACACAGCAAACCAGAGACAGAACCAGAAATGACAGAAGAAATCAACATCCCAAAGAACCTAGCCCCAGAGCCAGGATATTTCAATGGAGATAGAACCAGATTTGATGATTGGTGGAGAGCAATATCCTTGTGGTTAATGTTCAACAAGATAGATGAAGACGAACAGAAGATAGTAGCGATTTTGGCGAGAATGAAAGGGGGGCTAGCAGGCCCTTATGCCAACACGCAGCTGCAAGCCATCCAGAACAAAAAAACACCAGATTGGGATGACTTTACAAAGGAAATAGAGGCCACATTTTCCTTGGGGAATAGGAAAGCTATAGCAGAAGGAGAAATCGAGACGTTCAAACAAGGGAAGAAGAATATGGCAGATTTCTTAATCGAATTCGAGGCATTGAAAGCCCAAGCAGGGACAGACGACACCCACGCAATATTCCTCCTCAAATGCCACACCAGAGCAGATATCATCTGAACCATAGTAGGCTACCCAACAACCTCCATCCCAACGACATATAGCAAATGGAAAACTACAATCCTCACAGTAGGACAAGGATATGAAGCAACAGACATCACTCGAGGAGATGTCAGAACCACCACCGGAGTTACTTATGGAGGTAAAGGACAACCCATGGAGATAGGAAGACAAAGGGCAGATACCAATCAAAATGGAAAACCGAGGTGCTACAACTGCAACCTCTATGGGCATATTGCCAAACACTGCAGGAAGAAGACGAAAGTCACATACACCAAGATAATGTGTTACAATTGTGGCAAACAGGGCCACATCTCAAAGAACTGCAGGGCACCCAAGAAAGCACATGTCAGAGAGATCAACGAGGACGATGAACAAGAAAAGGACAAGAAAGAGGATTTTACCGAAGGCTCCGAGTAGGCGCAAACCCGCAAGCCAGTAAAACTAGAGTTTCTGTTTTATCCCACAATAGATGATACGTAATCCCCCAGAAACGAAACTCTACACGCGAACTTCTCCTCGACTCAACAATCCAGACAAGAAAAGGACAAAGACCAATTACAACCCTCATTGACTCTGGATGCACCCACACGTGCATAGCACAATGAACAATAGATGAAGAACAGATCCTGACTAAACCCCTGGAAACCCCGATCAGAGTAATCAATGCCAATGGAACAGAAAATAAAAAAGGGGAGATAACAGACAAGGCACAACTGGTATTAAACAACGGCAACCACACAGAACAAATCAATGCTCTAGTAACATAATTGGAAAGCGCAGACTTATATCTCGGACACGACTGGCTGGTCAAGCATAACCCGGAAATTGATTGGAACAATCACGTCATACGATTCACCAGATGTCCAGACAATTGCAAAATATCACATAGCAACATACGATTCAACGAGAGAATACGGACAGTCAAAGAACACATGGACAAGAAAAAGGCGGACCAAATGAACGATGAAGATCTACCACCATACCTCCAACAATACACCCACCTATTCAACAAGAAAAACTTCAAGAAACTACCCAAGCACACGGCATGGGACCACAAGATAAACCTGTCTGAAGATGCACCCCCGGTACTACAGTCCAAGGTCTACCCAATGACAATAGCAGAGAAACAGGAACTACAGAAGTTCCTTGACAAGAACCTTGCCTCAGGACAAATCAGACCATCACAATCCCCCTACACCACCCCATGTTTCTTTATACCAAAAAAAGATGGAACAAAACGCCTGGTACAGGATTACAAAAAGCTGAATGAACACACTATCAAAGATAAGACGCCACTGCCACTCATAGGTGAAGTCCTAGACTGGCTAAAGGATGCAAAGGTGTTCAACAAGCTTGATATCATTTGGGGATATAACAATGTCAGGATCAGAAAAGGAGATGAATGGAAGGTAGCGTTTGTAACAAACAGCGGACTATTCAAACCTATGGTCATGTTCTTCGGAATGAGCAATTCACCGGCGACCTTTCAGAGGATGATGAACACGATATTTCGGGAAATGTTACACGAAGGAACACTTGTCAACTACATGGATGACTTCGTCATTCCAGGGACCACACAGGAAGAACTCGAGGAAAGAACAACACGGTTCTTAGACATCGCAGCCAAACACCAACTTTACTTCAAATGGTCAAAATATGTGTTCAACACGAAAGAAATACCCATACTAGGTTTTATAGTTGGACAAGGCAGCGTTAAAATGGAGGAGGAAAAGGTAAAAGCAGTAAGAGAATGGCCAACACCCAAATCCGTAAAAGACATCGAAAAATTCCTGGGTTTTGCAAACTTCTACCGACGATTCATACAAGACTTCAGTAACATAGCAACACTCCTACAGGGTTTTGCAAACTTCTACCGACGATTTATACAAGACTTCAGTAACATAGCAACACCCCTACATGAGCTGAAGAAGAAAGATGCGCAATGGTCATGGTCAGAATGACAACAACAGGCGTTTAAGAAGATCAAGGAAAAAATCACGAGCGAACCAGTGCTAGCAATGCCTCAAGACAAAGGTCAATACAGGGTAGAAGTGGATGCATCAGGATACGGAGTAGAAGCGGTATTATCACAAAACCAGAACGACCAGTGGCACCCAATTGCCTTTCACTCGAGAACAATGACACCGGCAGAATGAAACTATCAAATCTACGACAAAGAACTACTAGCAATCCGAGAAGCAATCAAAATGTGGAGACAATACCTACTTGATGCCGACAAACCATTTGAGATATGGATGGACCACAAGAACTTAGAATACTTCAGAAAACCGCAACAACTCACAGGACGACAGGCAAGATGGCAACTGGAATTACAGGAATATTGCTACACACTAAAACACATACCTGGGAAGATGAACACGAAAGCAGATGTGCTATCAAGACTAGCAAAAACAGACACAACCAGAGACAACACAAATATCATGCTATTACCTGACCACCTATTCGATAACACTATCACCGAGATCAGACAAATTTGGGAAATATCGGGAGAAGAAGACCTGAAACACCAATTACGAAAGGAGCAAAGAAGAGAAATACAATGGCTGAGAGAAAAGGAGAAACGACCAGAGGAGATATGGGAAACTGATGGTTTACCTATGTTTGAAGGAAGAATATATGTACCACCAAACGCCGAGTTACGCCAAGAAATACTCCAACAACACCACGACAAAACGGACGTAGGACACCCGGGACAGCACAGAATGATTGAACTCCTCAAAAGAACATATTGGTGGCCACAAATGCACAATGATGTTAAACGATACATCAAGGGATGTGACACATGTCAGCAAAACAAGATACTCCGGACATGGCCTACCACACATCTCCATCCACTACCGATACCCACCGGACCATGGGAAGAAATATCAATCGACATGATAGGACCACTGCCAGAATCAGACGGATATGATGCAATACTCGTCATCATTGATCGTTTCAGCAAAATGATCAGACTACGTACAGTTAACACCACCCTATCATCCGAAGAGTTAGGAGATATTTCTCGTGACGATATATGGAGACAACATGGGATACCCTGCAGGATCATCAGTGACAGAGGCCCACTCTTCGCATCAAAGTTCATGGCAGAACTTTGCAGAGCAACCGGCACCCAACGTAACCTATCCACGGCATACCATCCACAAACAGACGGACAGACGGAGCACATCAACCAGGAGGTCGAGGCATACCTCAGAAACATAATCAACCATGTGCAGAACAACTGGAAGAAATGGCTCAGCACAGCAGAATTCCAGTATAATGATAAAATACATAGTGCCACAGGACATTCACTGTTCCAGATAGTATACAGACGACATCCATGGAAAGGAGATATCTCAAACACAGTCAAGGCACCTGCGATCACGGAGCAAATACAGGAGTTACAGGACATACACCAAGAGACGATCAAAATGCTACAACAGAACCAAACACAAATGGAGAAACAGAACAGCACAAAACCGGAACACGAGTACAGGGCAGGAGACCAAGTTTGGCTTGAAGCAGATAATATTAGGACAACAAGGCTGACAAAAAAACTTGATCACAGGAGATACGGACCATTCCGGGTAAAAGAAAAAATAGGTAAAACAAGCTACCGACTGGAGCTACCTGAAACATGGGCAATACACGACGTGTTTAACAGTAGACTCCTCTCCCCCTATCACAAACCCGAGTATGACAGCCAACATACTCCACCACCGCCGATCCCCGAGATAATCAATGATAAAGAACACTATGAGGTAGATGAAGTCCGAGGACACCGCACAAGAGGAAAACGAAAACAGTACCTAATAAACTGGAAAGGATACACGTCCGAAGAAGATACATGGGAAGATGAAGCAAATCTGAAAAATGCCAAGGAAGCAGTACAAGAGTTCATGAGCAAGATTTCGAGGATGAAACCTATAAAAAGGGGAGGTAAAAAGCAGCAATTATGAACAACAGACCTCGCATTCCAAGCAACCACTACACTCAAAGCATCACTTGCTGTATCCACTTCACCCTTGACTTTGCCAACTATCTTTATAACATACCATGCCCGCTGAATGCCAACTTACTCCATACCCCTACCTCAAAGAGTTTGATGAACTCGTCCCAGAAAGGACTAGCCACAAGGAACTCATAGAGGGAGAAACCCTAGTTGACACCATGATACTATTGGGCACAGCAATGAAAGCAACCCAAGAAGGTGCATCTAAAATAATGGATACCTTATCCGATGCCACTCCAAGACTCAACCAGTTTATCATCGATGAAGGAAGGAGAGACCAATTGGAGAGACACTTATACGAAATCAACGATGACCTGCAACTTATCATCATCTCCAATATGCGAGCTCGGATGCACAGCATCCTCGTAGCCCTAGCCAAATGACTCAACACATACGAGTCAAGGAGTACAGACAATCTCTCCCACCATATCGTCAACCGACTACTTGCTAGTAACGACCCGTTCCCCATCCAACATCACATCTGTCATAAATGCGAACAAAAGACACAAGAAGCAACAGCCGCTGACCAACTACTTCACCCTGACATCGAAGAAGAAGTGGCCCATCTACAAACCATCCTCACCATGGTAGTACCCCCCATCACACCCATGACCTTCCACCCACCGCAAGGATATAGCACATTGAAATCGGAAGGCAAAAAAGACAACGAATACTGGAGGAGCATAGTGCATAAGCTCTTAGGCAATCACACCAACGATAACACCACGTACAATAATCACACTCACTTCCTGTTCAAAGAAGGACTGCCACATGCACCCCTCTGGATTGGCTTAAGACGTGTCGACAAAGCACCTCTCATCGGAGGAAACAAGAAGGACTTGGCCAGGGCTCTGGGAGCGGCCGTACCTATAAACGAGTAAATTCTCATCACGTTTTCCTGCCTTCTCCAAATTCCGTATGCTTTATTTTACAAAGGACCTTTACAGTAATACGCATCATGAGGACATGAAGCTTGAAAGAGAGGTATTGTTACAAACTATAGATAGACCATTCATTCCTATCTTGCGCCCATCACCTTGTGTACCCTCATACTTGTTTCACTTCTCGTTTCACTCCCTGTTTCACCCCTAGAGGCTATGCCTCCCATCTGACTCATTTACTCCTCTCCCTTATTATTAGCCGTCACCACTGGTATATAAAGTGTAGTAATACTTGATGTATTCCTTACACTTTACCAATCATATCATCCCTTACTCCCTTCTCTACTTCCTTGTCTTTATCCAAAGACTTGCAACCTGAGTCTCAGACTAAGGTCGTAACATTGTCTCACTGTGCACAACCTATGGACGGCCCTTGACCAATATTATAACTTGGCCCAGGACAAACCTGTCAACACAGCTGTCCTGGAAGAACTACCACTGCCAATTGGTATGGAGAATAGAACTTGGGTCGATTTCTCACTCCTGGAATCACTCAAGGATACCTTGAATTCTTCTGCCCCCAGCCCCGACCATATATCCTGGTCCCACCTCAAACAGATTGTTGCCATCGATACTTGTGCCGATCTCTTTCTCAAAATCAGCTGTGCATGCCTATCCCTCAGACACTGGCCCTCGCACTTCAAAAAGTCAATGTCAGTAATCATCCCCAAACCCAACAAACCCGACTACTCCACCCCAAAGGCTTTCAGACCCATTATCCTTCTCAATACATTTGGCAAACTAATAGAAAAAATGCTAGCCAAGCGACTCCAATTCGAGGCAGTGAAATTCAAAGTTCTCCATTCTCACCAACTGGGAGCCATCTGACAATGATCCACCAAGGACATGGGGCTTTTCCTAACCCACATCATCCAGGGAGCATGGATGAAGAAGAAGAAAACATCAGTGCTTGCATTCAATGTCGCCCAATTCTTCCCTTCCCTCAACCATGACCTCCTTACCAACATTCTTACTTGGCAAGGATTTCCTCCTCAAATCATGGGGTTCTTCAACAATTATCTCAAAGAATGCCGCACTACCTATCTGTGGAACAACAAAAGCTCCCCGGAATTCAACACGGCAGTTGGAGTAGGTCAAGGCTCAGCCCTTAGCCCTATTCTATCTGCCCTCTATCTTACTTCCCTCCTTTGAATCTTCGACGTCCATATGGAGGAACACCATGACAAATGGGACTTCGACGTCCTATCATTTGTAGACAATGGTACCCTTGTCCCTCAATCCCCATCCCTCGAAAGGAACATTGAAATACTCCAACACATGTACCATGAAATGGAGCAGCTCATGAATGAATTTGGCCTAGTGATCGAACACAGCAAGTCCAAAGTCTTTCACTTTACATGTGCAAGGCAGGACTCCAATCCCTCCATCGATTTGGGATCCCCCCCATTCACTAGCCATACCCCCCTCAAGCCGAAAACCCACTGGCATTACCTCAGTTTCTACTTCGACAGGACATTAACCTTCAAGAAACATTTCATTACTATTCCGCCAAGGCGATATTCTCAATCAAGGTGATGAAAATGCTAGAAAACTCTGTATGTGGTCTGTCCCCTAGCAACAAAAGACTACTATACCATTTGTGTGTTGTACCGGTGGCGACATATGGATACCGGCTATGGTTTCATGATAAGTCACAAACAAAAGGGACTTGTGAAATCCTCAACAAAATGCAACGATGGGTGGCCCTTTGGATTACCAGGGCCTTCCAAATGTCTCCCACTGGCAGCGTTGAGTCCCTCGTGGGGCTCATGCCTATCAAACTCCATCTCCGAAAGTTGGCTGAACAACAAATGTCGAGGCTTCACACATTGGACGATGAACATGCACTGGCAAGATTGATGAAAGAGTACCATTCTTCCCTGCACTGACTTCACATCAAGAATTTCATGGAGATTCAGAAGAAGAAAACACTTGGAGCTGTGATGGATGTTTTGTGCCCCACCCCTGAAACTCGTTATATAGAACATTTTAACTCTGTTTCAAAATCTCTCTAGCCCGGACGTAGGTTACTTGACCACTTCCCTACTAATGTATCTTTTATAGGATTCAACTGGGATGACCCCCACCTCTCGAAGACACTTTGGGATGATGTAACAATGAATGCGACGATGGACTTCAAGTCCATTATTATTGGCACAGACAGCTCAGTCCATCCCAATCCCAACCCACTTGCTGGCCAGTTCACAGTGGCAGCCACTATTCAACACCTGGATGGAGGGAGCTCTATCATGAAAAGACTTGGAGGAACAACGTCGACCAATACAGAACTGGTGGCACAATACCTAGGAATTACCAAAGTACTCGCCACTGACGACTACAACCAAGTTGAACACATCCACATGTTCACCAATTCCCTCACAGTCTCTCGGCTCCTGCTCGACTGCTCACCACACTCCTGTCAGCAACAGTCCATCCTCACCTTGAAGGCGCTCCTGGCTTGGTTCAACAAGTCTGACCAACACTGCCTCTCATTTTATCACACTCTGTCAAAGTGCAAGTACAGAATACAAAAAACCATGCATGACTGGATTCAGACAGTTGCCTGGCCCAACCAGGGTAGAAATCACTGAGTCCCCAACTCAATCGCCTATCTACGCAAGAAGTCTGCCAAACGTGCCATCCACATATGGCAGGCCATGTTCAGGTTCAAGAAATACAGCAGTAGCTCCTTCCTCTACCTCATGGTGTGAGCGAACGGAGCCTCTGCTTTACCGTCGCACATCAATTTTGGCCCCTGGATATGAGAATGCGGGTACCAACCACAGCTCTTCACAAGAGCATGTCGAGCCATTTTATGCCACACTCCGATTGGTGAATACCGACTTCAGTTTTTCCCTAACAAGGATCTATCTTGCCACCACTGTGACAATCAAATGGTCCAGACTAGGTCACATATCCTCTATCAATGTAACATCTTCGATCATCACTTTGGTGTCAACACTATCAAGACATTCATTAATTTCTTGTGTCGCAATCCCGCCGCTTTCAGCTTCCCTCCAGAACCTGATTGCCCTTGTATCCACACCAGTTCAATACCCCCATTGCATCATTGTCAAGTCCATCAGAGGTTCAGGTCCACACCCATGTGAGTCCTTTTTTCTCTCATTTTTCTTGTGCTTTCCTGGTTATGGACTTCTATTCCATTTCTCTATCTCTCCCTTCCCCACTTGTCTACTATTTTATGTAGTTTTCTTTCAATATCCATCATCCCCATAGTGTCTGGGCAAAATGCCCCTCCACACACTAATACCATTTGTTGTTCCCCCTTGTGTTTGTAAGTTGATAGTTTCTTTCTATCAATCTCTCTCTTTCACTCTCTCTCTTTCCAAATCCCTTTTACTCTTTTTCCTGCTGTTCAACTCAGGTACCAAACATCTCCCTAGTATATGTGCTAGATGGTGTCAAGTCTCGTGGGATTAGTTTACGAGTAGTTTACTTTTCTTGCTCTGAACATTCTGTACATTCTGCCTTTGTATGTATGTACACATGGACTGCAATCGAGTACTGCTTTATAAATTGTTGATTAAAAAAAAAAAAAAAAATGTTTTCATGTTGTGTACAGGTTTTATATTCTGGATATAGAAAACTTGGGATACTGGTCAGAGAAATGGCAAGGGCAATCACCCTAGACTACCACTGGGCTCAGGACACAAATCAGCAAAAACCAGAATACATTCATGAACTGCTTCAATGTCTGATCCTCAATTTTGTTGTTGAGAACAAAAATGCAGATTTCATGGATAAAAGGAAGGTGAGTGAGCATAGGTTCCCTTCAGCCCTGTCACCCTACCTATAGTAATACTGAGTGTGACTATCTGGTATGTATTTTGGTCATCAGGTATCAATTGAAATGACCTTTGCTAATCAATAGATAGTTTTGATGAATATTACAGGGCCCTATCAGAATAAAACCTCCCATGAAGACAACATCATCGACATAGACAAGGGTGATCATAATCAAGCCAGTCTTTGGACAGCAATTATAATATACTCCAGCATCAGATAGAGATTGCTTGAAACTCATGGCAAGCAGTGACTTTGTCATCATGTGCCACCAAGCCAAGCTAGCTTGCTTAAGGCCATACAATGCTTTTTGTAACCTCCACACTTTATTACATCCAAGTGTGAAGGATTCTGGTTGTTCCATGAAGATTTCTTCATCTAGATTGCCATATAAATAGGTGGTTTTTATGTCAATGCTTTCAATCTCCCAGTCTTTGACTGCTGCTAAGAAGAACAGGAGACAAGAAGTTTCATAGTGGACAACTGGAGAGAAAAGCTCATTGTAGTCGAGACCTTCCTTCTGCAAGAAACCTTTAGTCACTAGTTGAGCACAGTGACAACCATCCAACTTAGTATTGAAGACCCATCTATTTTTAACAATGTTAATACCCTTGGTAGGGTGGTCAACTAACTTGTATACATTGCGTTTCCTGAGTGCATCAAGCCTTAAGCCATTCATCACACTCAGCAGGCAGCAACTTGGCAAGGTCCCTAAACTGGACTGGCTGTGGCAATGGAGAAGTTACACTGGCCTTAGAGAGACAGTAATGGATTAACTCCATATTGCCTTTGCAAATTAATCAGCAAAGCTCTTCCTCACTCAGCTCAAGCATAGGCAAATCAATATCAATGTTCTGCTCACATGCTGGTGGGGGAGGTTGTAGTCTTTCAGACGCATACTCATTCTCTCCTAGAATGTGATCACCAAGGCCCAGAGGGGTGTTAGGTTGGCTAGGGTTCTAGTATCCTGGTCTAGGCTGACCAAAAGGCTTGTACCTTTCATAGTCCCTAAGGATATCCTTCGGGTGTCAGCAGTTACCATAGACATTTTCTTCTCTCCATGGAACCTGAAGGGTGGTTCAATCATGGAGTTTTCTTGGTACTTCAATGTCCGGATGGGGAATGAAGATCTCTTCCAGAATGGGCATAGGAGCCCAGTCATTAGCATATGGATTAGGTGCAGGTGCAGCCTCCTCAATGTCATCCCCAACCTTAACTCCTCCTGGAGACCAAGATGGCATAGGTGGAGAAGGAGGTGGCATTGGATTCTTGTAGGATAATCCAGGAGAAGATCCTCTAGAAGAGGAAGAAGGTAGAGGTGACAGAGTCTGCTCTCTGGGACTAGAAGTAGGAGTTCATGGATGAGGAGGCAGCGGCGGTAGTTCAGCATATGGCATACTCAGACTAGATGGTCTTGGAATAAATCTATCTCCAGAAGGGGAGGATTTAATCCATCTTGATCATTTGAATTGCTATTATTAGGCAGCAATTGGCCTTGTCATTCAGACTGTGATGGACATCTGGGAAAATAGAGTTCATTTTTTTTTTTTTTTTTTTTTTTTTCCATCAACAATTTATATAGTGGTGCTTGAACGCAGTCCGCATGTACATACATACAAAGTTAGAATGTACAGAATGTTCAGAGCAGGGAAAGTAAACTATGTGTAAACTAACCCCTCGAGACTCGACACCGTCTAGCATGTACACTAGAGAGATGTTTGGTACCTACGTTGATCAGCAAGAAAGAGGGAGAGAGGAAATTGGAAAGAGAGAGAGTGAGAGAGAGAAATTGATAGAAAGAAACTATCTACTCACAATCACAAGGGGGAACAACAAATGGTACTAGTATGTGGGAGGGCATTTGCCCAGACACTACGGGAGGAATGGATTTTGAATGAAAACTATCTATAAAATAGTAGACGAGCAAGGAAGGGAGAGATAGAGAAATGAATTTGAAGTCTATAACCAGGAGAGCAAAAGAAAAAGGAGAGAAAGAAAAGGATTTACGCAGGTGCAGACCCAAACCTCCTTTGGACTTGACGACGATGTAACAGGGGTATTGACCCGGCGCAGATACAAGGGTGGTCAGGTTCTGGAGGGAAGCTGAATGCAGTGGGGTTATGATGCAAGAAATTGACAAAAGTCTTGATGGTGTCGATGCCAAAATGATGATCGAAGTTGTTGCAACAATAGAGGATGTGCAACCTAGTCTGTACCATTTGACTGTTACAGTGGTGGTATGAAAGGTCCTCGTTGGGGAAGAATCGAAACTCCCCAATCAGGGCATGGCATAGGATGGTGCGACATGCTCTTGCAAAGAGCTAAGGCTAGTGACTGCATTCTCGTATCCAGGGATCGGACTTGATGTGCGACGGTAAAGCAGAGGTCCCATTTGCTCACACCGGGAGGTGGAGGAAGGAGCTACCACTGTATTTCTTGAAACCAAACATGGCCTGCCATGTATGGATTGCTCGTTCGGCAGACTTCTTGCGTAAGTAGTCCATGGAGTTAGGAACTCGGTGATTCCTACCCCGGTTAGGCCAGGTGACTGTTTGGATCCAATCGTGAGTGGCTTTCTGTATACTGTATTTACACTTTGACGGCGTGTGATAGAAGGAAAGGCAGTGCTGGTCCGACTTGTTGAACCAAGCCAGGAGCGCCTTTGATGTGAGGATGGATTGTCACTGGCAAGAGTGTGGCAAACAATTGAGTAGGAGCCAAGAGGCTGTGATGGAGTCGGTGAACATGTGGATGTGCTCAACCCAGTCGTATTCTGCAGTTGCAAGTACCTTGGTGATTCCTAAGTACTGTGCGACCAGTTCAGTGTCTGTCAACATAGTTCCTCCGAGCCTCTTCATGATAGAGCTCCCGCTGTCTAGGTGTCAAATAGTAGCTGCCACCATGAACTGGCTGGCAAGCGGGTTGGGGTTGGGGTGGACCAAGCCATCCGTGCCGATGATAATGGACTTGTCATCTGTTGTTGCATTAGTCGTAACATTGTCCCAAAGCATCTTTGAGAGGTGAGGGCTGTCCTGGTTAAATCCTGTAAAAGATACATTAGTAGGGAAACGGTCAAGTAACCTACGTCCGGGCCAGACAGATTTAGAAACAGAGTTAAAATGTTCTACATAATGAGTCTCGGGGGTGGGGTGTGAAATATCCATCACAGCTCTAAGTGTCTTCTTCTTCTGAATCTCCGTGAAATTCTTGATGTGAAGTTGGTGAGGGGAAGAATGATACTCCTTCATCAATCTTGCCAATGCGTGTTCATCGTCCAATGTATGAAGCCTCGATGTTTGTCGTTCGGCCAACTTTCGGAGATGGAGTTTTATGGGCATGAGCCCCACGAGGGACTCAATGCCGCCAGTGGGAGAAGTCCAGAAGGCCCTGGTAATCCAGAGCACCGCACTTCTTTGCATTTTGTTGAGGATTTCACAAGTCCCTTTAGTCCATGACCTATCATGAAACCAAAGTTGGTATCCATATGTTGCCACTGGTACAACACACGAACGGTATAATAGTCTTTTGTTGCCAGGGGACAGACCTCTTATGGAGTTCCCTAGCATTTTCATCGCCTTAATCGTGGATATCGTTTTGGCAGAGTAGAATCGAATGTGTTTCTTGAACATCAATGTCCAGTCAAAGTAGAAACCGAGATAATGCCAATGGGTTTTCGGTTTGAGGGGGGTGCGGCCAGTGAATGGCGGTGATCCCAAATTAATAGAGGGATTTGAGTCCTGCCTTGCACGCATAAAGTGAAAGACTTCGGACTTGCCATGTTCAATTTCTAGGCCGAATTTGTTCATGAGCTGCTCCATTTTGCAGTACATGTGTTGAAGAATTTCGATGTTCCATTCAAGGGATGGGGATTGTGCGACTAAGGTACTGTCATTGACAAATGAAAGGACATCAAAGTCCCATCTGTCACGGTGTTCCTCCATATGGATGTCAAAAATGTGAAGGAGGGGGGCGAGAAATAAGGCGGAGAGAATGGGGCTAAGGGCAGAGCCTTGACCCACTCCTACCACTGCATCGAACTCTGGGGAGGTTTTGTTATTCCACTGGTAGGTTGTGTGGCAATCTTTAAGGTAATTGTTGAAGAACGCTGTGACTTGTGGGGGAAATCCCTGTCGTCCTAGTATGCTGATGAGGAGATCGTGATTTAGGAAGGGGAAGAATTGGGCAACATCAAATGCGAGCACCGATGTCTTCTTCTTCTTCATCCAAGCTCCCCGAATGATGTGCATCAGAAAGAGTCCCACGTCTTCAGTGGATCGTTGGCGAATGGCTCCCAGTTGGTGAGGGTGGAGAACTTTGAATTTCACCACCTCGAATTAGAGTCATTTGGCAAGCATCTTCTCTATTAGTTTACCAAGCATATTGAGGAGGACGATTGGTCTGAATGCCTTCGGAGTGGAGTAGTTGGGTTTGTTAGGTTTGGGGATGATCACTGACATTGACTTTTTGAAATGTGCAGGCCAATGCCCAATGTTTAGACATGCACTGCTGATTTTGAGGAAGAGATTGGCACAAGTTTCATCGGCGATGATCTGCTTAAGATGGGACCAGGAAATATGGTTGGGACCGGGGGAGGAAGAATTCGAGGTATCCTTGAGCGAATCCATCATCTCAAGGAGAGAGAAATTCACCCAAGTCCTATTCTCCATTCCATTTCATGGAGGAAGTTTGTCCAAGACTGCCATGTTCATTGGTCTGTCATGGGCAGCATATAACGCATAGCTTCCATAGCCGGGAGTGCACGATCTTTAACCCATGGCATTAGATCCCATGGATGTTTTCGGTCGACTGAGATTTCTTGGATCTTCTTGTCGAAATATACTCTTTTTGTTTTCCTCGTGGTCTTGCAAAAAGCATTCCATTTGCGCTTGTTCTTGCAGTCCGCGCAGTGTGTAGCGAGTGCAGTGGAGCACTCCTCGTTCCACCAGGTCTTGGATCTAGTGGTGATCTTGGTCTTCTTCACATTCCGGTTCCAGGATCTGTCAAATAAAACCTCCAATTCTGCAACAGCTCTCTCCAGCTCTTCCGCATCATTCATTGGCCAGTTCTTGTTGTTGATTCCTTCCATTATGTCTGTCAGGAACCTGGTTTCCTCATCCAAATCCTTGGGGATAGTCAATCTTTCGATGACAATATCCATTTGCAGGATAGGCAACCTAATTAAGAGGGGGGCATAGTCAGAGTTTTACCGATTACCTGCCTGGATAGTGTGGGTGGGGATGTATGGTAACATTCCCAAGACAAACAACAGGTCAATGACCGTGTCTGGTAAATTGGGGTCCGAGGTGTAACGAGTTGGTTTGGCTGCAGACAGAGTTGTCCTCACAAGGTTGAGGGCTTTGGTGATCATAAGGAGACAGTCCACACTCGCTGGATGTTGATCCATTGAAGGGTCCCATAACTCTGATTGGATGTTGATATCTCCGCCCATTAAAAGGAAGGGTGGGAGGTCGAAGAGGCACTCCTTGAGGAAGTGGAGTGCAGTGTTATGGCTGTCATTATAGACATTTAGCAGCAGTAGTTCTTCTCCTCCTGCATATAGGGAAATACACAGGAGGTCTCAATGTTCGATTAAATCTCTTCTAATGGAGGGTTGGAGTCACTTCAGTCTCTTGTGAGCAAAGGCAATGACTCGGGGAGTGGTGCGGTGTTCCATGTTGACCGTCCATTGAGGGTATCATCGGCATCCCACTTGGAGGACTTCTTCAGCAACAATTGGATATGAAAGGAGCGTCCAGTCCGGGTGAACTGGGCCTCCTACGAGGGGGGATCTGTCATTAGAGACGGATGAGGGAATGTCATGGAGAAATCTCCATGGGGGTTCTTGTATGAGGAGGAGGTCGACGTCACCTCTACGTGCAAGGACTGTCTCCATCACTCCATATGATCTTCCAACGTTGTGAGAGCAGACCTTCAACTCACTCAGGAGTGAGCAAGGAGGCCTGTCTTGGTCATCGGGGGCATTATTCATTGCGGGGGGTTAGTCTGGCTTTGACTAGCCGGGGATGATGAGGAGGGGGGCAATGGGACTCCTTTGTTGGCTCTTAATACAAGTACTTTGTTGGCATGCCAGTCATGGTCAAATTGCTTCTTCCAGAACTGACACTTTTGGTCAGTGGCGAGGTGGTCCTTGCCACAGTTAGAGCACATAGCCTTATGAGGGCATGGTTCTCCAGCAGGGGTAGCCGCAATAGGCAGGTCTGCTTTGTCATTACCCTTATAGCAGTGGGTGAATGATCGGTGATTGGCTGTAGAGTGTGGTCCCTTGCAGTGTGTGCAGGTGAAGAGCCTTGCTCAGCAGCGGACTAGGGGGTGGCCCCATCTGCAGTATTTTCCGCAGAATGGTACTCCCGGATTAGCGGTGGCCCTCCTGATGTGGAAGAGTCCTCCGTAGATGTTGAGGAACTTATCCTCAATTTTGGCAATGTTGGACCCCACTTTGGAGTCCCAGATCTCAAACCATACCATACAGGTGTCTGAGTGCTTGGAGTTGCATCCTGAATTGTATGGCGTCAGAATAGATCAAATTCCTGATGCTGGTGACTATATCGGCCTCTGTGAGGATCTGTCCTTGGGGTGTGATGTAACTAACATCCATGACTTTCACGAACGATTTCGATTTTGGGAGGGATATGTTGCCCATGGTGACTCCTCCGAATTTATCTTTTAGCCACATCTTGATGACGTTCAGCTCCATGGGGGTTAACATCTCTGAGGTGTGTACCATAGGGCCCAGCTTACCCTGTGAGGCAGCAATAACCCTTGTCTTGGACTTCTCCGCTATGAGGCATATATTCAGAGAGTCAATGATGGCCCCAAAGTTGGTGACGTTGGGTCTGGTGAGGAGGGGAATGATTACCTGCTTGCGCGATGGACCATTCAAAGTGGAGCGGATGGTGCCAGCTTTCTTGGCCGGCTTCTTGTTCGCGAGAGAGGAGGAGGAGGAGAAAGCAGCGTCGTACATTGCTACTATCTTCTCATTGGATAATTCCGGGAATTTGCTCGCAAACTCCAAGAGTTTGAGAGGGTCCTGGGTGTTTGTAGAAGGGGTGATGGTGGGAGCGGTATTGTTACCCTTTTTTGCCACAGCTGCAGCGTAGGAAGTCTTTGTTCCTTCCTGGGGTTTCTTGGCATCATTGGCATTAGGCTGAGACACTGGAGTTTTGGCGGCCTTGGCAGGCACAGTGGGAGGGGGAGGGGTAGGGGTTTTGGACGTCTTTTGTCCAGCGTTAGTGGTCTTCATGACCACCCCTTTGCGCTTCCGGCCCCCATGCTTCTTGTTGTTGATGATGGTCTTGAATTCCACCTCGGTAATCATCTGCACGTCATCATCAGAGATACCCAAATGAGTGACTTCATTGCCATCGGTGATACCCGGAGTGACAATGTGCTCGACGACCTCCATGCGGACATCGTCAGGTTTGCATGTGAAGCTTTGGGGGGCCACACAGTGGAGGGGAGAAACATCCGGCTAGGGGGTTTCCTCAGCATGGACAATGATTTTACCAAAATTGACTCCCAACCAACTGGGGAGATCGTTCTTCTTCTTATCGACAGCAACCTTGAGCCATCCCGCCTTCATCAAGGTCCCTATTAGTTCCATGAAGGCCCGTCCAAAAGCGAGGCCTTCGTCGCCGCTCATGTTGAAGGTACTGCAGGCTTTGACCCACTCTGAGATCTTACCTACCTCCCTTACCACATCATTGTAGAATTCCTCAGGAGCATCCTCTCGCTCCACGTCTTTTTGTTGGACTTTGGGTTCCAACTCTTCTTTGACCTGGTCTGCCCAGTCTTTCCCCGAGTAGTATTGGTCACCCTCTGGCCTTACCCGTTTAGAAGCTCAATGGATTGTTTTCTCTCCATCGCCAGAGAGGGACGCCGAGGACATCGGAGGTGTGGTCGATCTTCTGCTGAGGACCGATGGGGGAATCGTGTTGCTGTAGGCCTGATCGGTGGGGACAAACGGCCTAGGTGCAGATGGCATCCTAGGGAATAGGATGCCTGGAGGGGGCAGAGCCAGAGAGGCCACAAAGATGGAGGGGGCTGGAACATATGGTGTGTTCCCGAAGACTTCCCTGTCACCATTGGGCATAGTCTCTCTTGGAGAGAGATTCGAGCGTAATGCAGGCATGAATGTATCCTTTCTTGTACCGTATAATTGAGTTTCGCAAATTGATGGTGGTGGTACGAGTCAAAGAAGGGATGAAAATAGAGTTTATTGAAGACAGCATGGGGGGAGATGAAGATAGAATTGTTCTGCTAATGGTGCATAAACTTGAAGTTACTGCCATCACCTGTATAACCAATAAAGATCATCAATTCTGATTTGGGTGCAAGTTTATCTTGCTGCCCCTTGTCAGAAAGGTATATGTAGGCCCCACAACTGAATACTTGGAGATGAGAAACATTAGGTTTCCTTCTGAACCATGTCTCATAGGGGGTGACCCATTTCAGGCACTTCATAGGTGTCTTGTTATAGACATGAGCAGCCATATCAAAAGCAAACTCCCAGTAGCTAGCCGGAAGGTATGCTTCAAGTCACATAGATTGTGCCTTTTCTAGAAGTGTTCAATTAAGACATTTGGCACATCCATTCTGTTGGTAAATGTGTGGTACACTTGTTTCATGAAGAATTCCTTTTTCAGCAAAGTAGTCCTTGAGTTCCTGAGACATATACTCTCCTCTATTATCAGAGTGCACCCACTTGATGCATTTGCCTATCTGGTTTGTCACCAGTTCAGCATATGCCTTGAAGGCATGTGCAGCATCTGATTTATTGTGCAAGAAAGAAATGTGTACAGAGGAAGAGTAGTTATCAAGGAACATTTGAACTTGTAATAGGACAAAATGGAGAGCTCCTGAAGATCCGAATAGATCAATTCAAGGATCTTGGATGTATGAGATATGTTCTCATAATAGGCCTTGTTTGGTAGCTTTCCAAGTGCACAACCAGGACAAACCTTCTATTCTCTTGGTGGAAGCACCAGAACAGATTCCATGTGTTTTGGCATGTAACCCAGAGCCTGATCAGATGGGTGTGCAAATCTTTGATGCCAGATATCATAGAATGTGGTATTCTTATTGATTGAAGCCAAGGAGAATTGAAAATCTCCATTGCACAAAAATGCACGTGTTCACAAAGTAAACTTAGTTCAAAGAAGTACCCTGGTAACATTGTTTGCTCAAGAATAGTTTACCACAAATGTCACAAATGATGGTTTTCCCATTAGATGTTTCTGCAATCAGACTGGTTTTATCCATGATGGATCCAGTTGAGAGAAGTCTCATGTCTAACTTTGGTATGTGATATACTGGGCAAAGGTGCAATGTCTGCCACTGAACTTTGGCGGACTCAAGTTTTACTTCTGTCTCTAAATAGACAGTGCCATAGGATCTGATAGAGAGAGTGGATCCATCTGCAATCTGTGCTGATCCATCTGCAATCTGTGCTGATGCGAAAAAACCTTCAACAATATCAACAAGATCCCTCTTGTTTGGAGTAACATTGAGGGAGGCACTAGAGTCCAAAAGCCATTCATTGCTCATTTGACAAGGTCACCTATTCATTGCACATCCACATGTGCTACTGCAGCTATGTGTTATTTCACATGTATTCTTCACTCATGAAAACAGAGGAGAAAATATAATTTCTGAACTTTTACATAATCACACATGTACATAATTGGTCCAGCTATTTATCCAAGAATCTACATTGGCTGAGGTTGTACTCCATGCACCCAGTTGAGAGTCTGCAATGCATATGATACCCCTGCAGCAATCTTCAGATTTGTGTGAAGAGCTAGCAAGATCTGGCTTACCTGCCATTGCTTTATTGGAGTAATCCTTGTCCTCCAATCCCATCGACACTGCATCCTTGTCCTTCTTGACGTTGGTTGAAGCAGGAATGCTCATGACTGGAGTGGCTGCCAAAGTGGTGCCAAACAGTTCATCAACCTCCATGATGGAGGTGGTTCTCAGAGGAGAGGCCAGATGGTAGAGGGAAGTGGATCCCATCCAATTCTCATAGAGATCCAAGGCTTTTGCCTTGGTAGCTGCATATAGAGTAGGGCAGTGCCAGGGATCCTGAGTCTTCTTCTCAGCAGAATTACTCATCTACAAGAGAAGGGATGGTGGGAGAGGTATGGAGGACTATGCTTCGTTGATGAGACTGTAAGTACTCTTCTTTGGGTTGGTAGTCAATTTGGCAAAGCCAAAGTTGACAGAATCCATTGTGTAAGCCAGTTGCCCAGCATCATATCCAGAGGGAGCTGATTGTCCAGTATTAACCTTATTGGCTCAGCCCTTGCCACTGCCCCTCATACTGCATTACCTCTTCTTCTTATCCCCTTCCTGCTGAGACTGTTGCTACTGCAGTGGTTGCTGCTGGTGCTGCTGCTGTGGGCATGACTGCTGCCCCTGCTGGTGCTGCTGTCCCTGATAACATGGGGGCGTACTTTGTGGTTTCACACCAGAGAACTTATTAACCTGCTGGTTTGCTTTTAGCATGGACCAGTGGTTCATTATTGCCCTGCAGACTGAAGCAAAGGTCACAGCAGGGATCTGGGTATTTACTGTGAGGAAGGGGGTTATGATATTCCAGGCATTTAGAATACCAGAGAGAAGAGTCATTGCCTTAATGATCTTGGGTATGGTGCAATTGCCATTAGCATCGAGCTGTTCATAGAGAACAGTGAGCTTGGTGATTGGGCCAGAGGGGTCTTCATTTGGATGGAGATGGAAGTGAATCATATTTAGAATAAAGACCAGAGATGGACTCCAGGCCATATACAGTGCACAGGTACACCCATATACTGTTGACGTTAGGAAGGTTCCCTTTAATCATCTCAGTGGGAAGTTTACTCTTTATGATCAAGTAAACAATGTAATGCATGCAAATGTATGTGGCATGTTCAATTGCCTTCTACCCTGTGGGGGAAGGGATGACCAGATAGGCAGGGATGAGAGTATGAATCTGTGACAATGGAGTCAGCAGAAACTCATCACCAATGATGGAGGTTCCATTGGCAGAGACCAAGGCAAGGGCATCCTGCATTCAGTCCACCCACTCATTATAATTGGTGGTACCAGTGAGAACAGGAATGGAGCTAAGTACTACGGTGATGGGAGAAGATATTGTAATCCATGATAGGATATAATTAGTAATCAGATTTATGGGCAATTAGATCTGTGCCACTGCACTGTTTTTATGGAATGCAGCTATAGTAAGTGCAAATAACAACAGGACCACCCAAAATATCATCGTTCACACAAAACTTGATCAATTTTTTGTGAATACACATGCATTCCACAATGCACACCTTTTCTGTGAGGTCATCTCATGGAGTTTAATTGAGCCTGTGCTCAAGTACAATAACTGGCCTTATCACCACCAACAACAAGCTGCACACCTACGAAATCCAATCCATCAAGGAAGCACCCTACCAGTACCTGCTAACTTGATGATGGCTCCATCCACTGACAGGACTGTCACAGATCAAGACTTGGTTCAGGGTACAAAATGGGCAAGATTAGATTATATCCAGTAGTTATTTTTGTAATCACATTAGCCCTATATTGACTCAACACTGTATATGTGTGAAGATTTATATTCATAGAACCTTATCCCAAAGATGGTGTCATCATTGAGGAGATGTCAGGAATGTGCAGAGAGATAGGTTGATGGGATATGAGTGCCCACATCCCTACAACATTTAGCTGGGATGGTCATGACATAGGAAGTCATACAGCCCCTTCATTAAGAGAAAATATGACACCAATGAATGTATCTACCCGAACCCAACCTGGGTAGTGCATAATATATTTTACATTGATGTGAGGTGTCATGGGTACTGTGTCCATGTTTACATTCATCTCAGGTCCATCAAGGGCCAACTTTTGGGCTTTATATGCCTGTCACAAAATGGGGGAATGGGCATGTAGTAATAACTTGTAAATTCCATAATGTTATATTCCTGTATGTGATGAGAAATGATAGCAGATGATGTACATCCATTCAGCTCCACCATTCTCTGGATCAACAAAGTGCTATTCTACATGGTCCTTCCTGTTGAGGTCTAAGGGGATGAAGACTGTGACAAGATCATCTGGACACCAGGTCTTCCAATGACGGAAGAAGCATTTCTGGCAGCTGCATTTCTCATCCAGCAGAAAATCGCTTGTCCAATCCTGGTCTTGACTCTCCTTATAGTTTCCTTGATGGAAATACTACCCAAGATCAATCAATGAGTGGGGGACAGACATGGACAAACCATACTCACGTTGCAAGCAGAATCCCATGGATCAGGCATTGTAGCCATGGTTGTAGCAGGACACATGAATCAATACTCAACTGATTCATCCTTTGCAAAATGGCTGTAATGAAGTATTCCAACAGGTATCTGCTTGAGTGTGTCATGCTCCAGAAACTCAGATTGCCAAGAGTTATCCTGAGACAAGGTTTCAACACATAAGGAGAGTGAGGACAAACAGGACTTATGAACAGGAGATCACATAATTTGTTTCCAAAGCACATGTTATCAAATACAGCTAATATATGAATGAAGAATGGGTTCTGAAATACTGGCATCTTTTTGGTGAGCCCTCTAATAGTCTGGGTGACCACAAAGTGGTAGGTCTTGCCCCTCATAAATCCATGTTTATTGTATGGCCACAAGAGCAAAATATCAGCAACAGTTCTAGGAATATCTTTTGGAGTGCCTATATTGGATATCTTCAGATAATAGCTTTGGACAGAGGACAACTGATCATACCATTTGGTGCTTGCTCAAGAGTTCTGCATGCACACAAAGAATGAAGCTCCCAGGTCACACCATGGATATCTGAACAGAA
Source organism: Chlorophyllum brunneum (assembly GCA_963576785.1). Lineage (NCBI taxonomy): Eukaryota > Fungi > Basidiomycota > Agaricomycetes > Agaricales > Agaricaceae > Chlorophyllum > Chlorophyllum brunneum. The sequence continues at coordinate 176,612 of OY756147.1, read as the reverse complement.
CTGTGACTGCTCAAAGTCCTCAAGGTAGTCAATGAATGATTTATGGAAACATTTGAGCTGCTTCCAATCAGCCTCATGTGGGGCGGGGACAGCAAGGACTGAGCGGAGATGATGAGTGGCACCATAGGCCATATCCTTCGTCATTCCTAACCAATTACACAGAAAAACCATGCTATCAAGGTTGTAGGGATGCTCTATCAAGAGAAGTAGCAACTTTCGAGTGTTAATCATAACATCAATGGGAACTCTAGAAAGAATATGGTTGTATAGTGCATTGAGAAGAGCCATCGGATGGGACTTGCCCTCCACGCGCCACTTTGAACCCATATCAATGACATCCAACACCTACTCGAGCTGCAATACTGGGTTACCATAGGCTGGATCATCGATAAACTTGACCACCATGGAGGCATGAGCAAATAACCCTTTCGAAGCATCAGCAAGCTTCAGAAAATTATGCTCCAAGGGCCACTGGTAGAGGTCTTTGAGTGCAGGTGATTTCTTTTGGATCTTTGTGAACTCACTGTGGAAGAAGTGCTTGATGTCCTCGCAAGCTTGCTTTGCATCAACTTTAACCTCTTCTTTCTTATATACTGGGATGACCTCATCACCAGAGAGGAACGATGTGATATGAGGCTCTGGGCAACTGATGATAACCCATACGAGAGGCAAGGCAGGATATGTGATGCAGAAATCTGAGATGAGGTGAAGGAGCTCGCATTGGTCATAATGTTTGTTGCATTCATCAAGGCTGTCAATAACCATGAAGAAATGGAGGTGGTGAGGGTTCAAGAATCACTGAATGAATGGCTCAATGATGAATTTCCTGAACTGCACAGCCAATGATGCAGACAGCAGTGATGGATCCCTTGTTATCTCGGTCTGAATAAAGTGATGATAAGCATCATGATTGGTGGCAAGCTGGTAAGCAAGTATTACTATTGAAGTTTCGGACATATTCTAGAAATAGATTATGAAGTCATTATTCTAATAATAGACTGATCCATTACTTTCCAGTAACTTCAATCTGTAGTAACTTCCTATGAGTTGCTCTGCATACAGTTAGAGTCATAAGTACTTGATAGATTATTCTACATAGTACCAATGACTAGATACTACATTCTGCAGTACTCCACAGGCACTACGCTGCAGTTAAAGGGAGTCATAAGGAACATTCTATGTATTCCTAGTATTTTATGTAGTATGACTCGCCTATGCTTCAATATGTATATAAACCCCATGTAGCAGACCTAGTTCTACATCTTGTTCAATCAAACTACTTCTTTATCATTGCCTATCTCTTTGAGTACAACACTAGCATTGATTTACTCAACTTTAGTCTCTACACCTCTGACACTGACTGCTTTATCAATAATATCTGTCTATCTGAATTACCTTTCTACAGGTATTAGATAGAAGCTTATTATCTTGGTGAGTAGACCCTACGTTCTCTTCCACTGCATTTACTGCTGCCCCCAGCAAACAACTCATTATGGTCATTTCCTCAACAGGTTATGGGCCCTGGTAGCCTTACCAATGGTTAAACCATTATCATCTCCTCTAACTGAGATAGGATGATAGGGCATGATCTGACAGAGTTATCCTTGCATTTGATCATTGCTGATACAAGAATTTTCTTCTAGAAAGAAATTCACTCGATGAAGATATTATGACTACTAATAATATTGTCTCTGGTTTGCCTAAGCTCAATAGGCCTAAGAACTATGTGTTCTAGTCTAGAAGGCTTCAGGATGCTTTGACCCTTATGTCTGTCACTGGCTCCGACCAGTCAGGATAGACTGTGACAGATCAGGATCTCTCCCCTAAAAATCCTGCCACCTTAATGGAGGAGGATAGAAGGAGAGATCAACTCTGAGGTCAGGCATTAGCTGTTATAAATGGCACTTTACCTGATTCCCTATTACTCCATGGACATGACATTCTTGGATTCCTTTGAAATGACTTGAAAACCCACTTTGGGACACCTTCTCCCGCCACGGTATATTCAATCCTCCAGAGAATGTTGCGAAAGTGCATCTCAGGGAATCAAGATCCAGCAATAGATCTAGCTGAATTGAGAACAATGGCTTCTCAATTAGAAACAGCTAAGGTAAAATTGCCAGAAGTTCTTGGCGCAATGATCACTCTGAATGCATTACCACCCGATTGGAATGCAGTGGCACAAACAACATTAGCAAATAATAGCGATGTTGTAGATATGACCTGGGAGGTAGTTCAGCAGGCTATAAATGCTGAGTGGTCAAGATGTGAAGGAACAAGATCCAACATGTCTAACTAACAAGCATCTTATGCTACTACTGCTAACTACCAAGCTTGCCCTCAGGGCAACTTCCCCAGGACTTGCCCTGGACCACCCTGGAACTGCTTCCACCCTGGAGGTGACACCAGGGCCTAGCCTGTGAGAGGACCTCGCCACCCTGCCAATCCGAGTGGGCAGCCCCCTCAGCCTTCTCCACCTACTCCTACCTGGATTAACATCCAGAAGAAGAAGAAGAAGCCTAAGAAGTGCCAGGATAAACCTCAAGCCCACATGGCGGAAGCCATGGTGGGCTTTGCCGCTGCCACAGAACCAGCAGTCCATCACTTCACTGGTCCAGGGATGACCCCCTTCGACCTGATGAGGCACATGGATGCGCCTCAACCCACTCCCACTCCCACTCCTCCAACCACTCATGTTTTAGTGAGTGAGAGACCTAAGCCTGTTACTTGGGTTAATCCCAAGAAGGTTCAGCAGGCACGAGAGAATGCTTGTGCTGAGCTCGAAAAGAAAATGCGTGCTAAAGCACGAAACTTATGTTTCACCCCTCTTCTTGAGAACTCACTGTAGATCCAACAGGTGATCACCTGGTGCGACCGTGTTACTGGTCCTTTGCCCATGCAAATGGCGAAGAAACGTGCTCTCGATCACTACGATCAAAGAATGCACAAGGTCTCTCATCCCCACGCCCAACAAGGACAATTGGTGACACCTCCTAGTGCACCTTCTGTTCCTTCTGGTCACCCCCCAGGTTGTATCTGTGAGGGACACACAAGGGTGAGTAAATGGTTCCTAAAGCATAGTAACCCCAATATTAACACAACTCGTGTCCGCTTTTCCTTTCTTTTACCCCTTGGTTTGCCATACACCTTATTGGTTTCTCCCAAATTTGGGACAAAAATTAATTTGGCTATGCACCATGTGGTAAAGATCCCAAGCATGGACTCCATCGCCTGGGGCAACTCACTTGAACCTGGAGAGGTTCAGCCATTCTACCTTCCTCCTCTGGAGGAAATAGTAGCTCCGGCTGTTAGGACCTATGACAAGAAGTTCCCTTCTCTTCCTTGGGCCTCCCCTCCTACAGAGTGCTTTCAGAGTAAGGAATATTCTCTTACTCAGAAAATCAAGACCACTTATAGGCAACCTGCCACACTTACAGTGTTGGTAGATGAGGCCTTCAAGTGGCTTGAAGGTGAGCAGGAGGTTGATGATCTCATGGTGCTGGCTCAGGATGTCGCCTATGATATCTGTGATCCCAGGAATCCTGCAAACACTGCAGGACCCTCTTCTGGGCCCCTTCCAAAGTCCCCAAAGTCCAAACCTTTTGCTTTGGCACCTCAATCTGAGGTGTCTCTTGGACTTTCATTGACCGACTATGGAAGCGACTTCAAGAAGAAGGGAGGAGCTGGGTACATGATCAATTCAATCTCAGATACTCTTACTAACCCTGATACACAGTCCTGTCACCAACATGCCGACTGGTCAACTTTGCAAGAAGAAGGGCAAGGGTAAGGGGAAGGGATGTCAGGGGCCGGGCAGTTAGATACACAATCAGGATCATTAGGATCCCATAATCATGTATTTTTGTGTCAAACAATGAATGAGAAGTGTTTTAACACTTCTTAATTTTCTTGCTTCTCAACACACATGCCTGATGAGTTTTTAAGAGTACCGGATCAAAAGCAATCTTGATCACTAAGCAATGATCAAAGTATAATGCCACTAGAAGAATATAGTGACATTTGGTTATTAGACTCAGGGGCATCATGTCATTATACCTCTTATGTGGAAGACTTCATCAACTTCGAAGAACTCGAAGTTTTGATCCAAATTAAGACTGTAGGAGCACAAGGCCCCTACGTTAATGCAGTTGGTCTTGGCGCAGTTATGCTTAAGCATAGAGTCTATAACGGGAAGACTGATAGCATCTAACCAATGCAGATATTAATATATCCAGTCTTCCTTCTGAAAGGAACCTCTGAATGACTAATGTCAGTGGGACAGTTGTGCCAAGATGGCAAAACTGTTAGAACAAATACCAACGAATCAGTAGTAGTTGATAGTGAGGGAAATGCTATTCTTCAAGCATATCCTTCAGCCAGTCGTAACACTACTTTACATTTTGTTAATACCAAAATTGTACACTCGGAACAAGCAGCTATGACTGCAGATCCGATCGTTGGCTACAAAGTTGTACATGCGAGATTAGGACATCTCTCTAATCATATCCTCAATCATTTTGAGAAAAATACGATTAGGTTTACTCCGGTGCGGATTCCCAAGCAAAAACCAGTCTGTGATGGTTGTGCCAAGGGAAAGATGCACCAGAAACCCTTTAGAGAGAACCCTACACGTGCAAAGCATCCATTCGAAAGAATTTACTCAGATTTAGTTGAACTTCCAATTCTTTCCTACCATAAATTTAAATGGGTCATGACCATAATGGACGACTTTTCCTCTCATGGATGGATTCGCTTCCTCCATAAGAAATCAGAAGCAGCAGAAGAAATGAAAAATTTTATTGCACTAATTCAGACTCAATACAAGACTAAATTAAAATATCTCTGCACTGATAGAGGAGGAGAGTATGCAACTGACGAGTTGCAATCTCATTTGCGCTCATTAGGGATTATACATGAGACTAGTGCACCGCATATACACCAACAGAATGGTCGAGCAGAATGCTTGAACCGAACTCTAATGGATAAAGCAGAAGCCATGAGGCATCATGCTTGTATTCCTGACAGTTGGTGGGAATTTTCTATAGATCATACGATACATATCTATAATAAAACACTGGTATCACAGCTCATGTGGAAAACACCTTATGAAGTGTTGAATCAGAAGATTCCAGACATCTCCAAAGAGAGAGTCTTTGGCTGTGGTGCTTATGTCTTTCTCCCAAAAGAGATAAGAGACAATAAACTGACAGCAAAGTCAGAACTCATGATTTTCCTTGGTTGGACATCTGATAGGAAAAACTATCATTTCATGAGGCACCTAAATGGAAATGTAATCTATACATCTCCAATAGCCGTATTTAGTGAAGAACACTTCCCTAAATGTATTGGGAAAAGACGAGAAGAATGGATGAACCAACCATCATCTTCTACTTCTCGAAGCACACCTTTGGAAGTCATTGTCTTCCATGCTCCAGATCCATCTACTGGTTTACCTATTGATAGACCACCAAGTCCTATACCCCAAACTTCTCCCAAAGGTTCTCCAGAAGATAGAACTTATAGATCTGTTCATGGATGAAATCCAACTCCTTTCCCTGAACCTAAAAAGAATAAAGGAAAGGGAAAAGCCCTGAACATTGATACAGATGTTCAGGAGGAGTGGGATAGTATTGTGCAAAACATTCTCTTTCCATCAAGAAAAGTGCAAAATTCCACCAAAGCGATATCCACAATTAAGGCAATGAAAATGCTGGGGAACTCCGTAAGAGGTCTGTCCCCCGGCAACAAAAAATTACTATACCGTTCGTGTGTCATACTGGTGGTGACATACGGATACCGACTTTGGTTTCACAATAAGTCACAGACTAAGGGGACTTGTGAAATCCTTAACAAAATGCAATGAAGTGCGGCACTCTGGATTACCGGGGCCTTCCGGACTTCTCCCACTGGCGGCGTAGAGTCCCTTGCAGGGCTCATGCCCATCAAACTCCATCTCCAAAAGTTGGCTGAACGACAAACGTCGAGGCTTCATACATTGGACGATGAACATGCATTGGCAAGATTGACGAGAGAGTATCATTCTTCCCCCCACCGACTTCACATCAAGAATTTCATGGAGATTCAGAAGAAGAAAACACTTGGAGCTGTGATGGATATTTTGCACCCCACCCCCGAGACTCGGTATATAGAACATTTCAATTCTGTCTCTAAATCTCTCTGGCCCGGATGTAGGTTACTTGACCATTTCCCTACTAATGTATCTTTTATAGGATTTAACCGGGACAGCCCTCACCTCTCGAAGACACTTTGGGACGATGTTACAACCAATGTGACGACAGACGAAAAATCCATCATTATCGGCACGGACGGCTCGGTCCACCCCAACCCCAACCTGCTTGCCAGCCAATTCATGGCAGCAGCTACTATTCAACACCTAGATGGCGGAAGCTCTATCATGAAGAGGCTCAGAGGAACTACGTCGACAGACACTGAACTGGTTGCACAGTACTTAGGAATCACCAAGGTACTCGCAACCGCAGAATACGACCAGGTCGAGCATATTCATGTGTTCACTGACTCTATCGCAGCCTCTTGGCTCCTACTTGATTGTTCCCCGCACTCCTGCCAGCGACAATCCATCCTCACATTGAAGGCACTCCTGGCTTGGTTTAGCAAATCAGACCAGCACCACCTTTTCTTTTATCACACACCGTCGAAGTGTAAATACGGTATACAGAAAGCCACTCACAATTGGATCCAAACAATTGCCTGGCCTAACCGGGGCAGAAATCACCGAGTTCCTAACTCTGTGGACTACTTACACAAGAAGTCTGCTGAACAAGCCATCCATACATGGCAAGCCATGTTTGGGTTCAAGAAATACAGCGGTAACTCCTTCCTTCACCTCCCAGTGCGAGTGAATGGGGCCTCCGCTCTACCATCGCACATCAAGTCTGGTCCCTGGATACGAGAATGCGGTCCCCAGCCTCAGCTCTTCGTAAGAGCATGTCGTGCCATCTTATGCCATGCCCCGATTGGGGAGTTTCGACTTCGATTCTTCCCCAATGAGGACCTATCATGCCACCACTGTGACAGTGATGGGTTATCATATGCTGATCCATCCAATCACCCTGAAGGTTCAAACCATCTGCCTTCTCAAAGAGATGATCCGGATATACAACTGTTCATACCCTATACCCCTGTTGAAGATGATTGGGATGCTGGTCCTTCTGTACCACGAGGTTACTCGGATCAAATACTGGTTCCTGAAATACCTCAGAGACCGCAAAGAACCAAAAAAGTACCTGAATGTCCAGGAAGCTTCTATGGTTCTACAAAGCATCCAACCAAAATACTCCAGGAATATGAGATGTTCCAACCTCCTAAGTCAAAATTAACAAGTTCTACGAGTAGACTTGTTAGACAAATTTGATCAGAGGTTTCCAAACCTGGAATAATCGATAGACATTCTCAGCATAAAGCTTCTACAATAGAAAACTTATGCAGAGAAGGAGGAGTAGGGATGATCAATTATCTGTGCGCTCAAAAAGTCGAATCACCATTAGTTCCTATTTCTTTTAAGGATCTATATCAACTACCATCAGAAGAGAAATCTAAATGGTGGAAAGCATGCTTAGAAGAGTTAAAATCACTCAAAGAAAGACATGTTTATGACTTAGCTAAACCTCCACCTGGAAGAAAAGCTGTCAAAAATAGATGGGTCTTTATACCCAAATCAGATGGTTGATACCGAGCTCAACTAGTAGCTAAAGGATTCTCTCAGATAGAGGGAATCGATTATGATAAACTATTTTCACCAGTAGTCTGTTATGAGACAGCGTGACTTATATTTGCAGTTGCTGCCCTCAATGATTGGGAGATGCTCAGTTTAGATGTTAAAACTGCTTATCTCTATGGAAAACTGGATGAAGAACTCTATATGGAACTTTCACAAGGTTTCAATACAGGTCATGGTAATTTGGTTTGGAAATTAAACTGAGCCATTTATGGACTAAAGCAATCTGGACAACAATGGTGGAAGGAATTGACTAAGTCAATGACCAACCTAGGATTTGTCTGATCCAAACTAGATACTGGAGTCTATTATTATTACGACCCTGAAACCAAAGAGCTTATTATAGCTCTAGTCTATGTAGATGACTCAATGTTCGTTGGAATCAGAGGCTCTAGACTTCTATATGAGAAGCGAGCACTCTTTATGAAGAAATGGGAATGCCGAGACCTTGGTCCAACCAAAGAGTTTCTTGGCATGAAAATTTCGTGAAATCCTATAAACCAATCAATCACCCTAGACCAAATAGATTATCTAGAAAAAGTTCTTGATCGATTTAAAGTAATTGGAAAGGAAGAAATCCCATTATCAAATGGATTTATCTTCGAATCTAATACAGGACAAGCAACACCTGACTTCATAAAGAGGTATCAACAGTTAGTAGGGTCAGTTATGTATCTGATGATAGGCAGTTGGCCTGACATAGCTTTTGCCACTGTCAAATTATCACAATCCTACTAAAGTGCATTACAATGCAGGTCTACATTTGCTAAAGTACCTTAATGCTACTCACAAATATAGAATTACCTATAATGGAAGTTCTATGCAAGGCCTTAATGCCTTTTCTGACTCTGATTGGGCTGGTGATCCAATTAGTCATAAATCTGTAACTGGATATTTCTGTTTATTAGCCAGTGGAGCTATCACTTGGTTAAGTAGAAAACAGAAAACCATTACATTATCTTCCACTGAAGCCAAGTATATGGCTTTGTCAGATTGCAGTCGACAACTGGTTTGGACTGTCAATTTGTTGAAAGAAATTGGTATCCGATCATTGGCCTCTTATCTCTTTGGTGATAATGAGGGTTCAATATTTTGGGCCAAAAGTCCAGTAACAGAAAAACGATTGAAACATGTCAACATCAAATACCATTACATTCATGATTTGGTAGAAAAAGGAAAGATTGAGATATTCTCTGTGAAAGGCATGGAAAACCCTGCCAATATTCTTACAAAGAATTTAGACAAAATTAAATTCAATCTATTCTGACCTTGCCTTGGCTTGATGTTTGAGTAATTACAACTCTACATCAATACAGAGCAAGGAGGAGTGTTGAAGTTTTGGACATATTCTAGAAATAGAATATGAAGTCATTATTCTAATAATAGACTGATCCATTACTTTCCAGTAACTTCAATCCGTAGTAACTTCCTATGAGTTGCTCTGCATACAATTAGAGTCATAAGTACTTGATAGATTATTCTACATAGTACCAATGACTAGATACTATGTTCCGTAGTACTCCACTATATCGAGGTAGTCATGAAAATTGGCTGGTACAATTTTCAGAGGGTCGGTCTCTCTTTTATCTCCATATTGCTGGGCAATAAACTGGGAGGCATTGGCTTTGAAGTTTATTTCTTCAAATGTGGCAGGTTCAAGGTAGATGTGGTTTACTTGTTTGGCTTCATTTGTACTGTCATCTATCGAGGTAACAAGGCAGTTGAGCTGGGGGTTGTCAATAAATGGGGTCCTCCATTTCATGGTTTTCCTTGACCAATCAACTTCCAGGTTGAATTGTGATAGCCAGGGCATTCCTAAGATTAGGCATGGCATTCCTAGTCCAATGATTCTTGGTTTCAGAATCATTTGTTGTCTGTCTATGGTGAGTCTAAGAATAGCATCATGGGTGGCTTGTCCTTGTCCATTGGTGGTTCCATCAGCATTAAGGATGGTGACTGGTGTGTCAAGTGGATGGGTTGGTAGGTTCTATTGTTCTACAAGAGATGGGTCGATATAATTTCCGGCTGCTCCTGAATCTAGGAGGGCAAGGTGTTCAGTAGTCATGGTAGGTAAGTGGACAGTAGTTGGAACATAGATAGTATTGTTCTTTGGAACAATGTTAATGGTGGCGATTTGTTCAGTGTCAGGTTTGCAAGGTGGATTGGGTTGGGGGTAGTCATTGTGTTGTGGCATCAAATAAGAAATCTGTGGTTTCTTTATAGTTTGAGATCTAGACACAGTAGCTAGTCTCTTCAGACAAAAGACTTGATTAAGTCTTTGTTAGGATGACTGTCTGCAATGTTGAAGAGTTCCTCTACTCAAACCGAAGACCCATTGGTGGTAACTTGGCTTCTACTTCGACCGGACATTGACCTTCAAGGAACACATTCGATTCTACTCTGCCAAAGCAATATCCATGATTAAGGCGATGAAAATGCTAGGGAACTCCGTTAGAGGCCTGTCCTCCGGCAACAAAAGATTGTTATATTGTTCGTGTGTTGTACCGGTGGCAACATACGGATACCGACTCTGGTTTCATAATAGGTCACGGACTAAAGGGACCTGTGAAATCCTCAACAAAATGCAACAAAGTGCGGCGCTCTGGATCACCGGGGCCTTCTGGACTTCTCCCACTGGCGGCGTTGAGTCCCTCACGGGGCTCATGCCCATAAAACTCCATCTCCGAAAGTTGGCCAAATGACAAACATCGAGGCTTTATACATTGGACGATGAACATGCATTGGCAAGATTGACGAAGGAGTATCATTCTTCCCCCCACCGACTTCACATCAAGAATTTCATGGAGATTCAGAAGAAGAAAACACTTGGAGCTGTGATGGATATTTTGCACCCCACCCCCGAGACTCGGTATATAGAACATTTCAATTCTGTCTCTAAATCTCTCTGGCCCGGATGTAGGTTACTTGACCATTTCCCTACTAATGTATCTTTTATAGGATTTAACCGGGACAGCCCTCACCTCTCGAAGACACTTTGGGACGATGTTACAACCAACGTGACGACAGACGAAAAATCCATCATTATCGGCATGGACGGCTCGGTCCACCCCAACCCCAACCTGCTTGCCAGCCAATTCACGGCAGCAGCTACTATTCAACACCTAGATGGTGGAAGCTCTATCATGAAGAGGCTCAGAGGAACTACATCGACAGACACTGAACTGGTTGTACAGTACTTAGGTATCACCAAGGTACTTGCAACCGAAGAATACGACCAGGTCGAGCACATTCATGTGTTCACTGACTCCATCGCAGCCTCTTGACTCCTACTCGATTGTTTGCTGCACTCCTGCCAGCAACAATCCATCCTCACATTGAAGGCGCTCCTGGCCTGGTTCAACAAGTTAGACCAGCACCGCCTTTCCTTCTATCACACACCATCGAAGTGCAAATACAGTATACAGAAAGCCACTCACGATTGGATCCAAACAGTCGCCTGGCCTAACCGGGGTAGGAATCACCGAGTTTCTAACTCCATGGACTACTTACACAAGAAGTCTGCCAAACAAGCAATCCATACATAGCAGGCCATGTTCGGTTTCAAGAAATACAGTGGTAGCTCCTTCCTCCACCTCCCGGTGCGAGCGAATGGGGCCTCCGCTTTACCGTCACACATCAAGTCCGGTCCCTGGATACAAGAATGCGGCTACCAGCCACAGCTCTTCGCAAGAGTGTGTTGCGCCATCCTTTGCCATGCCCCGATTGGGGAGTATCGACTTCGATTCTTTCCCAATGAGGACCTATCATGCCACCACTGTGACAATCAAATGGTCCAGACCAGGTCACATATCCTCTATCGTTGCAACAACTTCGATCATCATTTTGGCATTGACACCATCAAGACTTTTGTCAATTTCTTGCATTGTAATCCCACCACGTTCAGCTTCCCTCCGGAACCTGACCGCCCTCGTATCCACACTGGGTCAATACCCCTGTTACATCGTCATCAAGTCCAAAGGAGGTTTGGGTCTGCACCTGCATAAATCCTTTCCCCCTTTTTTCCCTTTTTCTTATGCTCTCCCAGTTATGGACTTCAAATTCATTTCTCTATCTCCCCCTTCCTCACTCGTCTACTATTTTATATAGTTTTCGTTCAAAATCCATCTCTCCCGTGGTGCCCGGGCAAATGCCCTCCCACACGCTAGTCCTGTTTGTTGTTTCCCCCTTGTGATTGCAAGTCAGTAGTTTCTTTCTATCAATTTCTCTCTCTCTCACTCTCTCTTTTTCCAAATTCCTGTTTTTCTTGTTCTTGCTGTTCAACTTAGGTACCAAACATCTCTCTAGTATATGCACTAGACGGCGTCGAGTCTCGTGGGGTTAGTTTACATATAGTTTACTTTCCCTTCTCTGAACACTCTGTACGTTCTGCCTTTGTATGTATGTACATACAGACTGCGTTTGAGCACCGCTATATAAATTGTTGATCAAAAAAAAAAAAAAAAAAAAAAAAGAAGAGTTTCTCTATCTCTTCATCGGAGGTATCTTCCATTACATTTGCAATTCGGGTAGACTTGAATCATTGCTTGCTTCGGTCAAAGCATTTGGACTTATAAGCAACATTCTTTGACATGCTGGCATGGTTCTTTCCATGGCTTCATTGCAGGCAATTTCTGGAGAAATGTCCAGCAGATTTGCATGTGAAACATTTTTGTTTGTTATATAACTTCCGGAGTTCGGGTGATAAGATTGCATTGAGTTGGGCTGTGGCAAGTTTTGTGGCCATGCAGGCAACTTGCTGGATAGTTGTGTTCGAATATTCATCATCGTCTGATAATGCTTCTTCCTCAGATTCTTCTTTTTCTTTTTCAGATCCTTCTCCCATTGGGTAAAGATTATTGAGCTGCTGCTTGAGGATGTGGTCGATGTCCATGGGACCATAGCCTGGGGGGTTACTGCTTCTTTGAGTCAGCTGGTAAGATCTTGCATAAGACATCAAACTTGATGCTTTTGGAGTGCGATATTTTGAGCAATAGGAGGTATGTTGTACTGAGTGACGATGTCCTGTTGAGCTAAAATTCTGTTGTAGGTGTGCCATTGTTGCTGCATTTCACATGGCTGTGTACCAAGCATTGATGTCGTTTGGGGCAGGGTTCTGACTATGGACAAGCCTTTTGTAATACAGATCCAGTCTTTTAATGAAGAACATGATTTTGGTCTCTGCATGGGTGATTCCAGCTTGGGTACACATATTCTTGAATTGCTCAACATAGACTGCAGCAGGTCGTCCATTCTAGGTGACATTAGATAGTTGATCGATGGCAACGAGGGTGTCATTTGCTGGCAGGAATAAAGTGTCAAGTTCTGTGAGGAACTGTTCAATGGTCTAGGTGGGACTGAAGACATTGTTGGTAGTGTGTGAAATGGTGTAGGCTTGTTTCCATTCCCTGGCCAATTCTTCCATGCTAAGGAAGGTGTACATGATCTTGGACTTGTTATTTGGTGAATTGTTGGGCTGTGATGCAAAGTAGATCTGGAGGTTCTGCTTCCAGTTGGGATAGTCAAGCAGGTCACTGTAGAAAACAGCGGGCTTTGGGAGCTTGGGGTCTGGCATGTTTGATCCTGTGGGTGAGTTTGGTGGCAAGCTTGCTGGGGAGTTTGATGGGGACAATTGGTGGGTTTGTGGCTGTTGGGTTGTCCTGAGTGTGATTGGAAGTCCTGGTATTCTGGTCATCTGCTGGTGGGTACTGGGAGGTACCACTGGTTGGGTTGTCTGGTAGCTGGTTGACTGATAGTTGGTCATCTGGCTGGTCTAACTTTGTTGAGCTTCCCTTTCTCTTTGTTCTTGGAGTAGCTGGAGGGCTCCAGTGAGTGGGTTTGGTGAGTTTGATATGTTGTTGCCGAATTTGTATCAGGGCTCAAGTTCTGGTATCTGGGGTGGTAGCTCTTCAGAGTGCTCACTTCTGTGTTCAGAGTGCTCAGGGTTGTCTGAGTGTTCAGACTCGGTAGAGATGGTTTCTCTGTACTGTTGGTTGGACTGCTAGGATTGCTGGGATTGCTGTGATTGTTGTCTTGAGATCGCTTGTTGTGTCCAGTTGGATTGTGTGTAAGCAGGTGTCTGATAAGACTCTGAACTCTGTCTTGGGGCAGGATCACTGGTTCTAATCCTACTAGCTGTGGCACTAGTCAAGGGTCATTCAAAAGGTTGGGAAGTGGTTGAGGTAGACTATTGGATGGAGGCTGGTGGGGAATATTGAACTGGTTCTGGGTTTTGCCAGGAGGTTCATTGAGTAGGCTCAACACTGTAAGGCTCTGCAGCCTTGGATTGCAATCTAGTCCTGTAAACTGGAGGTGTGGGTGGAGTAGTCTCCTTTTGCTTCGCGCAATGTCGGACTCATTCAATCTTGACCGAGTTGCACCTTTATCTCACTGACAATTATTTGCGACTTCTTCCTATACTTCCTGGGAATACACAACAGGTTTTGAGGGTATCCTCTACTAAGTGCTCTCACCTTTTGAGGGAATCTGTTACTGGTGTAACAGCAACAAGGCATGATGCATCTTCACGGTTGCTAGTATTGTCTGACTGACTAGACAGCAGCTGCTCAGTTTAGCTTCTCTATGGATGGCTTCTCCATGGCCTAGTGGTTGTGACCTTCCATTCCTTTTGGGTCTTCTTTCAACTGGAGTACTTCTCAATGGGAATCCAGAGGCCGGATGCATGGCAGGCAAGTTTCTCTTCTTCTCAAGAAGGAAACCACAAAGTCAGTTGATAGCATACATTCTATGAGCAGATCTTTGTGCTTAGCCCTACTAACTTGAGGGGTACTCCAGGTACTGGCAGGTGCAGTGTGGGTCCTATGTGACTGATAGTGAGTTACACTCCTATGCGGCAGATAGGCACTGTGTACAACTCTTCTCAGCTTCCTGTAACAGCAACAATGGCAATGATGCAAGAAGATGTTATCCTTGTACACTACTAAAGATAAACATGAAACTGATAAAAATGAAATAGCTAAACATTGAGCAAAGTGAAACTGATAATGGTGAAATGGATGAGTGCTTACTCATCCTCAGAGATCTCAGATGATAATGATGAAAATTCATCAGAACAGCTGCAGTCACAAGACATGCAGGGTAAAGTGGTAGAGGGTGATGACAATGATGGTAGTGATGGAAGAACTGCATCCATAGGATGATCAGAGTCGGATGATAGGGATGATATAGATGTGATTGGTTCTGTGGAGTGATAGGACTTGGGTGACTCGACAAAGACTTGAGTAGATTGCAATAGTGGATGGGGAGAATTGTTGCTGTCACTACTGGGTACAGCAGGTTTGTCATCTGGTGATAAGTCTTTAGGTCACATTTCTATGCAATAGATTCCATTGGCAAGTTGTTGGTGAATGAGTGCTTCGAGCACTGGACCATGAGTGTACATGTAGGGGTGGATATACTGCATAGTTTCTTCAGTAGTCAGTTGTGCTTTCCAACTATTATTCCAGGTGCCGTAGAGGTTGTTCTCGATGGTGCATAAGTAGAGTCCATCAGTGTCGCATACATGTAAGTATGGTACATATTTCCAGGCTAGTCAAAGTAGAGAATTGATAATGGTGTCATTGGATTGTGGTGGTGGGATGAGTGGTATTGCTTCTGGAAACTTGTCATAACCTCTGATGTAGGTTCAAGGTTCAGACATAACAATACCAAGAAAAAAAAATTCATGGACCCAATGACATTATTCCTATCCCTGATATCATCAATGACAAAGAACACTACAAAATTGAAGGTATAATTAACCATTGCTCCAGAGATGATAACATACAATACCTTATCAAGTGAAAAAACTTTGGCCATGATGACAATGAATGGCTAACAGAGGAAGAACTTACACCCTCAGCCCTAACTATTCTTAACAAGTATAGACAAATCCATAAGATTGCACCATTTAATCACACCTGGACCCCAAAACCTGGACATATAAAACTAGGACTAGTCAATCCAAAATAAATCCAGAACTAGAACAAGTAACCACTAGAAACATATAAAATATCCTCTACCCCCTCTACCAATTCTGCAGTCTCCATTCCAATTATCTCTTCATCTAAATCATCCACTTCATTTGAACATGTCAAACAATCAGTCTCCCCTTTTTTTTTTTTTTTTTTTAATTCAACAATTTATATAGCAGTGCTCAATCGCAGTCTGCGTGTACATACATACAAAGGCAGAACATACAGAATGTTCAGAGAAGGGAAAGTAAACTATAAGTAAACTAACCCCACAAGACTCGATGCCATCTAGCGCATACACTAGAGAGATGTTTGGTACCTAAGTTGATCAGCAAGGAAAAGAAAAGAGGAATTTGGAAAGAGAGAGAGTGAGAGAGAGAAATTGATAGAAAGAAACTACTGACTCGCAATCACAAGGGGGAAACAACAAACGGTACTAGCGTGTGGAAGGCACCACAGGAGAGATGGATTTTGAAAGAAAACTATATAAAATAGTAGACGAGCGAGGAAGGGGGAGATAGAGAAATGAATATGAAGTCCATAACTGGGAGAGCACAAGAAAAAGGAGAAAAAGAAAAGGATTTACGCAGGTGCAGACCCAAACCTCCTTTGGACTTGACGACGATGTAACAGGGGTATTGACCTGGCACAGATACAAGGGTGGTGAGGTTCTGGAGGGAAGCTGAACATGGTAGGGTTACAATGCAAGAAATTGACAAAAGTCTTGATGGTGTCGACGCCAAAATGATGATCGAAGTTGTTGCAATGATAGAGGATGTGCGACCTAGTTTGTACCATTTGATTACTACAGTGGTGGCATGATAGGTCCTCATTGGGGAAGAATCGAAGTCGAAACTCCCCAATCGGGGCATGGCATAAGATGGCATGACATGCTCTTGCGAAGAGCTGAGGCTGGGGACTGCATTCTTGTATCCAGGGACCAGACTTGATGTGCAATGGTAGAGCAGAGGCCCCATTTGCTTACACCGAGAGGTGGAGGAAGGAGCTACTGCTGTATTTTTTGAATCTGAACATGGCCTGCCATGTATGGATCACTCATTCAGCAGACTTCTTGCATAAGTAGTTGATGGAATTAGGGACTCAGTGATTCCTACCCCGGTTAGGCCAGGCGACTGTTTGGATCCAATCGTGAGTGGCTTTCTGTATACTGTATTTGCACTTTGATGGTGTATGATAGAAGGAAAGGCGGTGCTGGTCCAACTTGTTGAACCAGGCCAGGAGTGCCTTCGATGTGAGGATGGATTGTTGCTGGCAGGAGTGCGGCAAACAATCGAGTAGGAGTCAAGAGGCTGCAATGGAGTCGGTGAACACGTGAATGTGCTCGACCTAGTCGTATTCTTTGGTTGCAAGTACCTTGGTGATACCTAAGTACTGTGCAACCAGTTCAGTGTCTGTCGACATAGTTCCTCCGAGCCTCTTCATGATAGAGCTCCCACCGTCTAGGTGTCAAATAGTAGCTGCCACCATGAACTGGCTGGCAAGCGGGTTGGGGTTGGGGTGGACCAAGCCGTCTGTGCCAATGATAATGGACTTGTCATCTGTTGTCACATTAGTTGTAACATTGTCCCAAAGCATCTTTGAGAGGTGAGGGCTGTCCTGGTTAAATCCTGTAAAAGATACATTAGTAGGGAAATGGTCAAGTAACCTACGTCCGGGCCAGACAGATTTAGAAACAGAGTTAAAATGTTCTACATAATGAGTCTCGGGAGTGGGGTGTGAAATATCCATCACAGCTCTAAGTGTCTTCTTCTTCTGAATCTCCGTGAAATTCTTGATGTGAAGTTAGTGGGGGGAAGAATGATACTCCTTCGTCAATCTTGCCAGTGCGTGTTCATCATCCAATGTATGAAGCCTTGATGTTTGTCGTTTGGCCAACTTTCGGAGATAGAGTTTTATGGGCATGAGCCCTGCGAGGGACTCGACGCCACCAGTGGGCAAAGTCTGGAAGGCCCCGGTAATCCAGAGGGCTGTGCTTTGCTGTATCTTGTTAAGAATTTCACAAGTCCCTTTAGTCTGTAACTTGTCGTGAAACCAAAGTCTGTATCTGTATGTCGCCACCAGTATGACACACGAACAGTATAGTAATCTCTTATTGCTAGGGAACAAACCTCTTACGGAGTTTCCTAGCATTTTCATTGCCTTGACTGTCGATATTGCCTTGGCGGAGTAGAATCGAACGTGTTCCTTGAAGGTCAACGTTTGGTCAAAGTAAAACCTGAAGTAATGCCAATGAGCTTTCGGTTTCAGGGGGTTGCGGCCAGTAAATGGTGGTGATCCCAAATCAATAGAGGGATTGGAGTCCTGTCTTGCACGTGTGAAGTGAAAGACTTCGGACTTGCTGTGTTCAATTTCTAGGCCAAATTCATTCATGAGCCACTCCATTTCGCGGTACATGTGTTGTAGGATTTCAACGTTCCATTCAAGGGATGGGAATTGTGTGACTAAGGTGCCGTCATCTACAAAAGATAGGATATCAAAGTCCCATCTGTCCCTGTGTTCCTCCATGTGGGTGTTGAATATGTGAAGGAGGGGAGCAAGATATAGAGTGGAGAGAATGGGGCTGAGGGCAGAGCCTTGACCTACTCCCACTGCTGTGTCGTATTCCAGGGAAACTTCGTTATTCCACCAGTAGGTTGTGTGGTGTTCTTTAAGGTAGTTATTGAAGAACACTGCAATTTGAGGAGGAAATCCTTGCCAACCCAGTATGTTGATGAGGAGATTGTGATTGAGGGAGGGAAAGAATTGGGCAACATTGAATGTAAGCACCGATGTCTTCTTCTTCTTTGTCCAAGCTCCCCGGATGATGTGCGTCAGAAAGAGTCCCGTATCTTTGGTAGAACATTGGTGGATGGCTCCTAGTTGGTGAGGATGGAGGACTTTGAATTTCACTGCCTTGAATTGTAGTCGTTTAGCGAGCATCTTTTCTATCAACTTGCCAAGCATATTGAGGAGGATGATTGGTCTGAACACCTTCGGAGTGGAGTAGTTGGGTTTGTTGGGTTTGGGGATGATTACTGACATTGATTTCTTGAAATGCACAGGCCAATGTCCGATAGTTAGACATGCACTGCTGATTTTGAGGAAGAGATTGGCGCAAGTGTCATCGGCGACGATCTGCTTAAGATAGGACCAGGAGATATGGTCAGGGCCAGGGGCAGAAAAATTTGAGGTATCCTTGAGCAATTCTATCATCTCGAGGAGAGAGGAATTCACCCAAGTCCTATTCTCCATCCCACTTGGTGGAGGAAGTTTGTCCAAAACTGCTGCATTAGCTGGTCTGTTACGGGCAGCATTATAATGTTGATCGAGTGCCGTCCACAGGTTGTCCATAGTAAGACAAGGTCGGCCATTATGATGAATGGCTTCCACAGCTAGGAGTGCACGTTCTTTGACCCATGGCATCAGATCCCATAGATGTTTTCAGTCAACTGAGATTTCTTGGATCTTCTTGTTGAAATATGCTCTTTTCATTCTCCTTGTGGTTTTGCGAAAAGCGTTCCATTTGCACTTGTTCTTGTGGTCTGCGCAATGTGTAGCAAGTGCAGTGGAGCACTCCTTGTTCCACCAGGTCTTGGATCTAGTGGTGATCTTGGTCTTCTTTGCATTGCGATTCCAGGATCTGTCAAATAAAACCTCCAATTCTGCGACAGCTCTCTCTAGCTCTCCCGCATTATTTATTGGCCAGTTCTTGTTATTGATTCCTTCCACTATGTCCGTTAGGAACCTGGTTTCTTCATCCGAGTCTTTGGGGATTGTCAATCTTTCGATGACAATGTCCATTTGCAGAATAGGGATTCTAATTAGGAGGGAGGCATGGTCCGAATTGTACCAATTGCCTGCCTGGATAGTGTGTGTGGGGATGTATGGTAACGTTCCCGAGACAAACAACAGGTCAATGACTGTGTCTGGTAGATTAGGGTCCGAGGCATAATGAGTTGGTATGGCCTTAGACGGAGTCGTCCTCACAAGATTGAGGGCTTTGGTGATCATTAGGAGACAGTCCGCACTCGCCGGATGTTGATCCATTGAAGGATCCCATAACTCAGATCGGATATTAATATTTCCCCCCATTAATAGAAAGGGCAGGAGGTCGAAGAGGTGCTCCTCGAGGAAATGGAGTGCGGTATTATGGCTGTCATTGTAGACATTTAGCAGCAGTAGTTCTTCTCCTCCTGCATATAGGGAAATACACAGAAGGTCTCGATGTTCGATTAAATCTCTTCAGATGGAGGGTCGGAGTCGCTTCAGTCTCTTGTGAGCAAAGGTGAGGACTCGTGGAGTGGTATGGTATTCCATGTTGACCATACATTGGAGGACTTCATTGGCGATGATCGGATATGAGAGGAGCGTCCAGTCTGGGTGAACTGGGCCTCTTATGAGGGGGGATCTGTCATTAGAGACAGATGAGGGAATGTCACGGAGAAACCTCCATGGGAGTTCTTGTATGAGGAGGAGGTCGACGTCACCTCTATGTGTGAGGACTGTCTCTATCACTCCATACAATCTTCCAACGTTGTGAGAGCAGACCTTCAACTCACTCAGGAGGCCTGTCTTGATCGTTGGGGATATTATTCATTGAGGGGGGTTAGTCTGGCTTCAACTAGCTGGGGATGATGAGGAGGGAGGTGGTGGAACTCCTTTGTTGGCTCTTAATTCAAGTGCTTTGTTTGCATGCCAGTCGTGGTCGAATCGCTTCTTCCAGAATTGACAACAATCAGTCTCCCCAACAGGACTCAACTGGCCTGACATTGAGTTCACTAGACTTCACCTTACCTCAAGTTCACTCTCTCAAACTATTAGCAACCTTACCAACCAACAATGAAATGATATCTATTAGGACACCTGAACCCTCAGGAATAACAGACAATCAGAACATGCAGCAAAACTTGCCATTGCCACATCCCTTACTAGTCTGGAGATCCCCTTATCTCTCAACTTCACAAGACCAATATCTAAGGAACCTCACACATTCACTGTCTCCCAGTCCATCCATCCTCCACAAGTATTAACCTACCAGCTGTCCTTGGATCCCAACTGATCCACCAATCCCTTCCTCAAGTGAGAGAAAATTTCTGAGTCTCATAAATCAGTATCTTCAAGACTCACCTATCCTATATCAGATATTGACTCCACCATACCAAAAACCCCAAGTCCATCTCCAAGTCTCTCCCAACCCTAATCTATGCCAATCCATCCACCTTGAACTGTCACCCTGGCATTCAATCTGATGATGACTACTCTTCTATCAGTAGACATTGACAGAACCACCAACAAGATAACCAGGGGATACAACCTGACTCTACAAATATTGTCATTTGCACTTACAAGCTGCATTCCATGTGACTAGCTCTTCACTATATTATTCATCCAATATTTGACATCAAGGTTGCATTCTCTGACTCACATTATGCACCTTCTCCTCATGTATTTCATAAGCTGACTGATTACTGTCACTCCAATTATGCTACTGGAGCAATCACAGTGTTTCAAGGGACTCTTAAACCTATTATTACCTGTAGGTCCTAGGGTTTGCTACCTGGACAATTAGTATATATAGTAGCATGTATTCCCTATTATTTCTTTAGACAATCTACTCAATTTCTACCTTACTCTACTCAACTCTCTCAGCAACTCTACTTAGTAACTCAACCATTCACTAACCCCCTTATCAGTAAGTCAGATTATCCATCTGTCACTGCATAGATACTGTGCTGTTCAACAACAAATGCAGATGACTTATCATCTATATCTGATGAGGACCTTTCAGAATTCCTCTCAATAACCAGTAATGTTATTTGAGACCTGTATTTCTTGCATACAAATAATCAAAGAGCTAATCTCCTTGATCTTGTATTTAACCAACAACTCATCTGACATCATCAAAATTTGATTCCAGGACTTATTGATAACATTAAATATTATAAGAGAAGCCTCAAATCTTGCAGAGCTGGAGTTGCTATTAAGGACCTTTTCCATGATGGAAAACCTCAGCTATGCCCCAAACAACTTGCCCAAAAGTCCACCCACTCCACAGTACCCATTCCCCATCCTCCCACCCAATCCTAGAAGACACCTGGACCTTCAAAGCCTAGAACTAAACAGCTACCCAAATATCTCACCACCCCCACTACCCATACCAACTTGTCTTGAGCATCAGCCTGATACTACCAATGCCCATGATTCAGCTACTACTCTCTCAACTGCCAATTCTTTCAATGCTCCATCTGCATGAATTTCTTCCCTGGACATTATTGTCTTGACTGTCCAGCTTATCACTGTTCTATCTGTCATAAACAAAAACCTTCACACCAAATCATGAATTGCCCTAAATACTGCTGCAAACATTGCGATACCTACACTCCAGGTCATATTTCTAACTACTGTAAATATGACAGAATTACCAAAGAAGAAAAACAAGACCTTGAAGATGCCAAATTCCCTTCTCACCAATCTACCCCCTTTGTTCAAGACAACTATGACAATATCTACGATGATGTAGCCATGGCCAATATGACTGGAGAACCCTATGGTTCTTAAGAACATTTTCTCATATACATAACTTTGAATGTAGGAAGGATGTTATGTTACCAATATACCCTGTACCCTACCCCAATTTCTTTTCTTCTCTACTTCTCTCCACTCCTGACTTGTTTATGACCCTATGATGACTTGTATCCTTTCCTATGACTTGTCAATGACTTCATGACTCCTCTATGCTCTAGTCCTGTTGATATTTCCTTTTTTTCCTATCTCTGATAAAACTATATAAATACTTCAACAAATATAACAGTATCTCTAGTTTGGAATTCTATAGTTTTGCTCACTTGCTACATTTGAGCAACCCTATTCAACAGTTAACAACCATCTCCTGGATCTTTGACTGGATCATCCAAGTCCTCCACATCTCCTAGATCTCCGACTTGATCATCTGAGTCCTCAACATTTCCAGACAAAGATTGAAAGCTTGAAGAGGGATATTTGTTATGGTCTTAGATCTCCTGAATTTGTACTAGTATTCATGTCTTAGGGCTCAAGCAGACAAAGAGAGGCTTTGTGAGATTGCGAGTGTAAAAAGGAATTTCACCTCACTTCGATATGTATGAACCTATAGGAAAACCTTGAAGTGAACCTTCTCAAAATGAGTTGCTTTCCCAATCAATGCAGTGGTGACAAGGTCCATTATGGCAGGACATTGAGAACTCCCCAAATGGAAAATGCTGAGGCAGTTTTTCTATGTCCTTGATATACTCACAATTACTGCTGCCTTCCTGGCATATCACTACTATCCATGTACATGGATATCTTTAGTACCTGGAAAGGGCTCAACAAAACCTGCAAAATCTGTAATGCAGCCACCAGGAAATGATCTTGCCCCTCCCAAAGATGACTTGCTTACTGCAGAGGAACTTAAACAGTTCAATGGAAGTGACAATTATAGCATGTTAAGCGAGAAGCAATAGAAGGTTTTGGATGATTGGCATTCATTTTTTATGTGCATCTTCATTTAGTCATCTCCAACTGGTTTTTTTAATTATTCTTGTTTGCAGTAAATGCTATAACATTATGGGATATATGACTGGTTCCAAAATTTAATGCATAGTATAATGAGTCTGTCTCTTGGATAACGCGTTATCTAATATACATCCACTTCAACAACACAGGGAGCAATTTATAGCAACTAGGGTATCTTTCCAAACTGGTCATGTCCAAGAGATTACAACAAACTCAGTCCAGCCCACTGAGGTTTCGTTCTGATGGGGCCCTGTAATATTTATCAAAACTATCCACTGATTAACAAAGGTCATTTTGAATGATACCCGACAACCAAAAATATGTACCAGATAGTCACACTCAGCATTACTATAGGTAGGGTGACAGGGCTGAAGGGAACCTATGCTCACTTGCCTTCCTTTTATCCATGAAATCTGCATCTTTGTTCTCGAAGACAAAATTGAGGATCAGACATTGAAGTAGTTCATGAATGTATTCCGGTTTTTGCCAATTAGAGTCCTGAGCCCAGTGGTAATCTGGGGTGATCCCATCTGCCATTTCTCTGAACAGATCCCCAAGGGCTCTATATCTGGAATGTAGAACCTGTACACAACGTGAAAATGTATAGAGAAGCAACTCCTAGTTATCCTGCATTGGCAATCCCTGTCAAGATCCAACATAGCTGGGAAGTAATGACTCCCAGTGTGTATGTATAATAGACTCTTCTGGTGCACCCTCTAGTGCAGCTTGGATACCCTAGCAGATGCAAGTCCAGACAGCAGATTCTGCATTGTGACAGAGTTTGTGTCACCATATAGTTGTAGCAGAAGAAGTGTTCTTCCGTATAAACTCATCTTCATATGGACCATCAAACTCCTTCATACATTGTGGATGAATTGAGCTGTAGGCATCACGGATGCCATTAGTGAGCTTTGGCAAGGCAGTAAAAGCTACTCTAGAAGGCAGTAGCAGTTTCCCCACATGAACAGCATGGGCAATGAAGATTGGTGTGCCCTATAGTCTCAAACACCTATGACATCAGATGGAATTTATGACACTTCCAGGAGGATCAGAAGAACCAGGGATTTTGCTACAACCAGAGTCAATAAGGAGGATGGAAGACCTGTGTTTGGGTTTCCTATATCCAACCGTAAGCAATCGTGACTTGTGAAATGAGTTGTAATATACTGAGTATCAAGCAAATGCTCAATAAAGATGGGGGTTGCCAGTGAGGACATCTCAGTGTAATCCTCCAGCAATTCAGGTTGGATTAGTATTTTCCACGGATTAATATCACGGTGAAGGATTTGGTGATCAATGTAGAGAGCTCGAGTGACTGTGGAAACTGTAAGAGATTACAGGGATTGATCCAAGAACAGAACAGCACACCCTCCAAGAGATCATATGTCATATGAAGAACCTTTTGGGGAGTATCCAAGGCCATGAAATTGGTCCTATAATCTTGTAAGCCACTACAGAGCTTGATACGGTTATTGCCTTTGACTTCCCCCACGGTGCCAAGATAAGGCTCGGGTGAATGTGTCATGTCGAAGATTTGCTTTTCACTGGATGGACACATGGTTCTGGCATACTGGTCTTTGATTACGAGACGATATTTCCTTTGGGATTGTAGAAAAAGAACATTAGATCGGCGACCCAAAGGATCCCTTGATCGTGGGTAATGAATATAGTGCACCAGACATGCCCCTCTGGCCCTGCATATGGGTATAAGGCGTACTACATATGTGTCTGCCTTAGGAGACCACCTCCCTGGGCATGGTAACCTAAGCCGTGGCATGCTGAATGTTCAAGGGTGCTTTGTCGTGGGCGTTGTTCCAATATTATTAAGATATCAACTAATGGTACGTCCTGTACATATCTAAACATGTACGAGGCAGACAGACATTTGAATATAGCCGTATTATTACTCCGTACGAGCTTTCTTCGTCTAGCAAGAAATTCGTGAGGTCATAGATGGATGTAATAGGTTGCAGAAATACGTACCGGGTGACCCTCCCCATCCTGCTCCCCGTGCTTTGCCTCATCATCATGCTTACCATCCTCCCCCTCTTCATTATAATTCTCATCATCCTCATTCTTGTCATTCTTGTCATTGTCGGCTCCTTGATCCTCCTTGTCCTCTTCCCTATTGGTGTGCTCGGACGGCGGCGCGGAGCCGACTTCAGGAGCTTTCCGCTTCGTGCCCTGGCTGGATCGCGACGAACGGAATGTTGCACTACGACGAGATTCACTCTCGGATGGTGATAAGAAAATGGCACTGGGTCCAGGCTTGACGGACCTATGCTCGCTCGCTTTCTCCTTGTCCATGAAATCCGCATCTTTATTCTCGATAACAAAATTGAGGATCAGACGTTGAAGGAGTTCATGAACGTATTCCGGTTTTTGCCGGTTGGAGTCCTGAGCCCAGTGGTAGTCCGTGATTATTGCCTCTGCCATCCCTCCGAACAGTTTCCCGAGGGCTTCATACCCGGAATGTAAAACTTTGTCGCGAGATGAAAACGTATAGAGAAGCGACTCCCGCCTATCCTGCGTTGGCAAACCCTGTCGAGATCCATCATAGTTGGGAAGTAATGACTCCCAGTCTGTACGTAAAATGGGCTCTTTTGGCGCACCCTCTGGCGCAGCTTGAATACCCCAGCAGAAGCAAGTCCAGACAGCAGATTCTGCATCATGACGGAGTTCATGTCGCCACGTAGTTGTAGCGGGAGGGGCATGCTTCCGCACAGACTCATCTTCATATGGGCCATCAAACTCCTTCATACGTTGCGGGTGA
Source organism: Chlorophyllum brunneum (assembly GCA_963576785.1). NCBI lineage: Eukaryota > Fungi > Basidiomycota > Agaricomycetes > Agaricales > Agaricaceae > Chlorophyllum > Chlorophyllum brunneum. The sequence goes on along the minus strand of OY756147.1, from coordinate 150,580 downwards.
ATTGAGCTGTAGGCATCACGGATGCCATCAGCGAGCCTCGGCAAGGGAGTAAAAGGTAATCTAGAAGGCGGTAATGGTTTCCCCGCTTGAACAGCCCGAGCAATGAACATCGGTGTGCCCTACTTACGCTTTTAGCGCGACATTATGATAAAGTAAGATGAGGCCTACCGTACGCCCGTCCCCGGAAGGCTGGGGATGGTCGAGCATTTTACTATAACCAAAGTCGATAAGAAAGATAGAAGTTTTGTGTTTCGGTTCGCTACGCGCAGCTGAAGTCAACTGCATATCGTGAAATATGTTACGACATACTCATTATCAAGCAAATGCTCAATGAAGACGGGAGACGCCGTTGCGGAGGTCTGTATCCCGTTTCCCGGAAATTCAGGACGGATCACGACGTTCCATGGGCTAATGTCACGGTGAAGAATGTTGAGATCATTGTAGAGACCCCGAGTGACTATAGAAAACGTGAGGATAGGTATCAATCCATAACTAAACCCTTACCCTCTAAAAGATCATATATCGCAAAAAGGAGCTTTCGCGGGGTATTCAAACCCATAAATTCGGTACCGTAATCTTGTTGGGGAATACGGGTCTTGACGCGATTGCCGCAGAGCGTCCCTTGAACCTCAGAACAGGACAGGGCTCTGACCACGCCAGGATATGGTCCACCCGAGTGTATCTTTGCGAGTATTTCCCCCTCGGTCAATCGACGCGCAAGCCTGACGTACTGGTCTTTAATTACGAGCTCAACCACGACCGTGCCAGGAGGACTGTACACAAAGATATTGGACCGACGACCAAAGGGATCACACGAGTAATGAAGACGACACGCCCGGTATTGCGTTCCGGCGACATCTACATCGAAGGCAATGTGTTCCGCGGGGCCTTTGTTGCTCAGTGTCCTCGATAAGGTTTTATCACGATTGGCGCCTTGGCCATCGTTAAGGTACTTTACAACAGCGGTTAGCAGTGGGACATAATCCTCCTGCTTCGAAAGCTCGAGTTTCCTGATCTCGTACGCATTGCATACGAGGAAGACGAGGTCATTATCGTTGACGAGAAGGCCAAGTGCTGAAATGAGGTCCGGTCGAGCCTCGAGGAGATATGCGGTGTAGGTAATAGCTTGGTCAATGCGCTGCTGGCGGGTGCGGCCAGCAGAGCGGTATTCGATCGCCATTTCAACGGAGCCCCAATGATACTTCCCATTAGCTTCAACTAGGGGGAAATTTTTGTGGCAAGCCACGATATCTGGCCTGGAGAGCGTGGTGGTGGGGTGGTCAGCTAAGGAATTGTTACCACGGGCATGGAACTCGATATCTACAGCACAGTAAGAATAAATTCATCTTTCACATCGGTCAATAGAGTTGTGACGTACTTTTCACCTCGAACTCGTCCAAGATACCGTTCACGACACTCATAAACGCCGTCACTGATCCAAACGTTGCAGGCTTCTTTGTTGCCTGCTCTTCGTCTTTCTTCTCCCTCCTTGGTTTCTGGCCTTCTGGTTGCCCGTCCGTTTCCCCTTGCTCGTGCAAAGACGTTGGCGGCTCACTTCCAATAAGCTGATAGAATGCATCGAGCGCGATACTGCGGATAGGAGGTAGATTAGCAGCAACCGTTTCGCGATCGTGCCAGTAATACATTGCCGCAAGTGTGTCAATAGGTGAGTTTTCAGCGGGTGCAGTAGCGCTTGTAGACATCGTGGCCACAGGAGACAACAGCAATTCAGTGCAGAACATATACTGGCACTGCACGTGACGGACTAGCATCACATGATCAATGTTATGATCGGGTTCGGACATGATCGAATGGATACACAGCCTTAAAAATACACACTGCCTCTCCTCATCACCGCTACTACGATCATAATCAACAAAAGAATTCAATTATTAAAGAGACAATTAAGAATGAAATTTATCGCAGCCAGTATTTCAACAGGTAGACAAGTGCCTACAGCCCTGGCTAAACGAACAATTGGACTAGCAAACAACCATATCTAAGGAAAAGGTAGTGTGAAGGCCAGAGTGCCAGCACGTAAACGATGTAGTTGTTCTGCTGCATCCGAGAACCATGATACTGACGTCAGCCTCATGCAGGTACCCCTACTCCTCATTGATCTCCTCACATGATATTACAGGCCAACTAATACAGTGGTGCATTACAGCAAGATACGGGTGCAAAACAAACAGATGATACAGGTTGAATTGCCCTATTCTCGCTTGCTTTCCTTTTATCCATGAAATCTACATTGTCATTCTTGACAACAAAATTGAGGATCAGACATTGAAGTAGTTCATGAACAAACAATTCCCTGAGGGCTCCATACCCTGAATGTAAAGCTTTGTTGCAAGATGAAAATGTAGTGAAAAGCAACTCCCACCTATCCTGCATCAACAATCCCTGTCAAGATCCATCATAACTGGGAAGTAATGACTCCCAGTCTGTATGTATAATATGCTCTTCTGGTGCAGCTTGGATACCCCAGCAGATGCAAGTCCAGACAGCAGATTCTGCATCATGATGGAGTTCATGTCGCCACATAGTTGTAGCAGGAGGAGCTTGCTTCCACACAAACACATCCTCATATGGACCATCAAACTCCTTCATACATTGTGGGTGAATTGAGCTGTAGGCATTACGGATGCCATCAGTGAGTTCTGGTAATGCAATGAAAGCTACGTTGGGAGGCAGTAGTGGTTTCCCCACCTGAACAGTGCAGGCGATGAAGATTGGTGTGCCCTATTGATACCTTAGCCTCAAACACCTACAATGTCAGATGGAACTTATGACAAATTCACTTCCAGGAGGATCAGAAGAACTGGGGAGTTTGTTACAACCAGAGTCAATAAGGAGGACGGAAGACCTGTGTTTGGGTTTCTTACATCCAACCATAAGCAATCGTGACTTGTGAAATGAGTTGTAACATACAGAGTATCAAGCAAATGCTCAATAAAGATGGGAGTTGCCAACAAGGACATCTTACTGTGATCCTCCAGCAATTCAGGTCGGATTAGTATGTTCTATGGATTAATATCATGGTAAAGGATTTGGTGATCAATATGGAAAGCTCAAGTGACTGTGGAAACTGTAAGGAACTACAGGGATTGATCCAAGAACAGAACAGTGCACTCTTCAAGAGATTATATGTCACATGAAGAACCTTTTGGGGAGTATTCAAAGCCATGAAATTGGCTCTATAATCTTGTAGGTGGACATCGAGCTTGATATGCTTATTGCCTTGACTGGCTTTGCCAGGGAAAGCTGCTCTCACCATGCCAAGATGATAAGGCTTAGCTGAATGTATCGTGTCAAGGATTTGCTTTTTGCTGGATGGATGTGTAGCCCTGGTGTACCGGTCTTTGATTTTGAGCTGAGGCACAATATTCCCTTTGGGTTTGTAGAGAAAGAGCATTAGATTGGCGACCAAAAGGATTGCTTAATCATGGGTAATGAATATAGTGCACTGGACATGGCTTCTGGATATTTCTTTCCAGGGATAGTCGGATTTGGGAACATTGCCCTGATTGCTTGAGCATGTTCTTGCCCCAGCAATTACTAAGATATGGGCAAGAAGTATTTCTACAATTGGATTGATATTCGTACATGTGCTTTACTCTTTTAATCTCCATCTGTAGTAATTACTTGGGTATATGGTATTATAGGATGCAAAATACAACATTAATGTCCTTGGCTCATCTCAACTACCTCACTATCTAACCCAAATCCTGTCCAAAGATTCCAACAATCTACCTCATCCTTTATGGCAGCTCTATTGAAGTCGGAAATTGGAACAGATTATTCAGGTCCATGGCCCCCTTCAATTGTTGAAGATGCTGATAGTGTTAACCAAAGTACAAAATTTGCCCTAGTACCAAAGTTAGTCTACAATGCTTTTGTACACATGGTGTGACTTACAGTTATTCAATCTAGTGTTGAGGTAGTTTGGGTAGGTGCTATCCAGGGAATTGATAAGAGGATACTTAACTGGAGTGTTGGTTGCTCACCTATAACTCCAGCTGGTTGGGTTATTGTTTGTGATACTGTTGACCATCCCTAATAGGATAGGGTTGGCTTCTTTTGTCTCGATAATGCATAACAGGCCTAACTCACCATCGAGGAGAGAAAATCCGGATTGTGGGAATGAATCACCAGCATTATCCACATAAGCATAAAACTGGATCCAGAACAGTGTATTCCTGTTCCCAAATGACGTGTTGTCCTGGGGCATAGTATTAACCACCGATCCAGGTCCTCCGAGCTCTTCAACTTCAACAAACCAGTCCTGTACATGGAAGTCAGTTATTATTCCGAAAAGTCAAGTCATATTTATGTACTGTTTGAGACAAGAAGCCCTAATTCACTAGATATGCCATAAAAGCTTGTTGACTCCCTTGCATCATCAGCTGGCTCTCTGGTGTCATAATCAACTTGACATAAAATGTATCTGATCCATCAGGGAAACTAGTTGTGTTAAGCTTGCTATTGTTTCCACTGAAGTACACGATACTGTCAATATAACTTCCAGGCTTTACAGTCTGACTCTGTGGTTTCTGACCAATTTATCTGCAGAAGCGGACTGATGGTGTTGTTAAATTGATTGACAGAATTGTACCAGCTACCTTGGAGGGTAATACCAATGCAACCTTTTCTGCTACCTTTGAATAGAACCAATTATGAAAAAAAGGTCTGTTCTGATGTCTTTCACTGCTTGCTTTGCTGGAAAACCCCTCCAGCATTGGAGTTATGCAAAGGTGATGTTTTGTCATCTTATGCCATTTCTAGTGTGCTCATAGCCATATCCACCAATTTTGTATACGACCTCTATTACAGATCTCACCTGGACCCAAACACCAAAAGACCAGGACACTTTAGTCGGATTGCTCAAAGACTACTCTTTACATGTTTTATGGGAGGCACATTCCAAGATAACTGGTGCAAACTTACTGCAGTTGGCCAAGACACTGGAGGAAACTGCTTTTGGACCTTATGAAGTGGCCTGGGAGGCTTCTGCAAGTTCTTACAATGGCTCTACTCATTTTTAAGTGTAGCAACAATTTACTAACAGTAGACTATCATTTTTTTGAACATTAGGATCATTCAGCTCGAACCCTGATTCATGCACTAGTAGATACTTGTTCCATTGATTATGGGAGTAAAATGCTTTTTTCAATCATGCTTCCATTGAGAGTCTCATGGAGTACAGAGTGTCATTTCGTACAGCCAGTTCTCCCAAAGAATCAAATCCAAATACAATTAAATTGCATCTAGGAGAAGGGAATAAGGTCTTAGAGATAAAGATGATGCTCTTTTTGAATTGGGCTTCATGGCAATCTGATTCTAATTTTGTACCTACACCACTATTGTTACCAACATACCCTGTACCCTACCCCAATTTCTTTTCTTTTCCACTTCTCTCCACTCCTGATGACTTGTATCCTTTCCTATAACTTGTCAATGACTTCATGACTCCTCTATGCTCCAGTCCTGTTGATATTTCCTTTTTTTCCTATCTCTGATAAAACCATATAAATACTCCAACAAATGTAACAGTATTTCTAGTTTGGAATTCTATAGTTTTGCTCACTTGCTACATTTGAGTAATGCTATTCAACAGTTAACATAATTCCAAACTCTATTCTACTCCCAGACTTGACTGTTATCCTCTGTATTAGACACCAAACAGTTGTTTCTATCCTCGAAAGACAACCTAGCTACTAGGCCCTCTTTTATCCTCATTCATCATTGTGACTTTGGACTAGCTATCTGAACTCTCACCTTATGTATCATCAAGACTAAGTCTGTATAGACATCTTGTTGCATCACAAAAACCTTTCACAGTTCTGCTTAACTCAATAGGCATATTCATTGGTTCTACTTAGCCTTGATAAGCCCATCACTTTCAAAATTGCCCCAACTTTCAAAGCCAACAATGGAGAATCATCCAATAACAAATTTCATGAATCTATTCCTATTCCAGCTCCTAAACACAATCTATTCCCTCCACAATTCCAACAAGAATCATCATCATCCTGAAAAATCTCTTTCTTCTAAACCAAGAAACTCAATCAATTATCTGCTACCAATATCTCAAGTCATACAAAAATCTCAACACTTGATTTGACAAAAAGTTGACACAAAATCAGATCAAATACTTCAAGATTCCCTTCAAGCAGCAAAAGCCAGACTTGTCTACTTATTGAAAGTCAATCAACAGTTCAAGAACAATCTGTAGCTGAAACTGACTCTCAATACTCATAAGAGAGGAAAGAAGAAGGAATTAACCTTCAATCTCTACCAAACACACTTACAGTATCTGACTTACCTCAGATCACTCCCAGAACTTTGGACCTACAATCTTCCAGAGTCACTACAAAACCTCCCCTGCCAAAACTTAGCATTTCAACAAAGCTCTCAACAGGAAGAGGCAATCCATTTACAAGTACAGGAACTCTTCTAAATCAACAACTTCTCAACTAGAAGAATCATCAAAAACAACAACAATAGGAACTACACAGGAAACATCTCAAGAAAGCTGATTAATACTTCAGGAAATCAAGGATCAACTTCAAACACAACAAGTCCCTCCCCAATCCACTTAAGCCCTCAATACCAAACTATTACTCTATCTAGATCTCCTTTACTACCAAGTCAACCCCTGAGTTAACCACCATCACCACCTCCAAGAGCTGCTGTTGCACCAATGGCACAACAACAACAATATATCAAATTCCCAGAACTCCTATGCTTTAGTGGAGAACATTCTGAATTCAAGAAGTGGTTATCTTCTTACAAAATTTATTTTAATGCAAACCAAACCCTCTTCAATAACAAAGTTGACAAGATATGGTATATGCTTGCCCTCATGACAGGACCTGGATCACATATTTGGGCTGATCAATATATTTTATCCCAAACAAATACAGCACAAGTTATCTGAGTACAACCAATCCTACCAGCCAATTCAACTATAGGAGTAGTATTACCCACTTACAACAAATTCAAGACAGAGCTTTGCCATGCTTATGCACCATCAAATGAACTAGCCACCACATACCAAGAACTAAAAGCATTAGTTCAAGCACCCAATCAAACTATTCTGGAATTCAATATGGAATTCCAGATCAAAGCTCACATCTCAGGAATTGAGATAGACAAAGTTTTAATCAACATTTATTGACATGCTATTTGCTAAGATATTTCAATGGAAATGTTTACTCAATTCAATCCTTCTACTATGCTAGCAAATGGTTTGAAATAACTATTCAATACAAAGCCATCCAACAAAGAAACAAAGTCAATTTTGGATTATCTCATATGAACTCCTATCAAAACCAGAAGAGATACACACCCCATCCTTACCAACAATATTCTTTGAACTATCAAAATTGACCTCAACCAGCTTGAGTTCCTTATGCTATGGATATAGACAATATCTATCACCAGAATAGATATGAAGAATGTCAACAGTATTCAGATCAATGTTATGAACTATAAATAGACATTACATTTCCATCATGCACCCATCATACTTATCATTTTTGTGTATCCATTTCATCTCCTGTTTCATCCCTTATGGCTGTACTCTTACTAATTTTCTATAAATACTACAGAGTATAGATAACAAGGCTGAAACAGGTTTCACAATGTGAAACTTGTTATGAACTATAGATAGACAGTACATTCTTATCATATACCTGTTGTACTCATCATTCTTATGTATCCATTTCATTCCCTGTTTCATTCCTTATGGCTATACTCCTACTGACTCATTCCACTCATCTCCTATGACTCCTTTACTCTGTTCCTTTATTATTAGCACTCACCACTAGTATATAAAGTATAGTAATATTTGATGTATTCCTTACACTTTACCAATTGTATTATCCCTTTCTCTTCTCTCTACTTCCTTGTTTTTATCCAAAGACTTGCAACCTGAGTCCTAGACTAAGGTTGTAACATTTGGTAAAGTGTCATTTGACTCACCTTGCAAGAGAGGTGCCACTATTTGTAGCTAGGCTTGAAATAATAGCCTCTGATCAGGATAACAGTATATGAGCAGCAGTAGCTCATCAAGAACACCAAGAAAACCAAGAGCTCCGAGACTAACAGATATCCAGGGATCACCAGTAATCACTGGATCCAAATGACAAACAGAACCAGAAATCCCTGAAGACCTTAAGCAACATAAATCCAAACATAGCATAGACAAAGACACAGCTCTTTTTGAGACCCTATTCAACACAGACATTGCCAAGACCACATCTGACATAGAAGTCACTGAAGCCCCATCTGATACAAAAATTGCCAAGACCTACAAAAACAGAGAATCCAAAATATCTAACATAGAAGTCACCGAAACCCATGAGAATAAACACAGTGAACTAGAGACAGAATCAGAAATGGCCAATGAAATCAACTTCCCAAAGAACCTAGCCCTGGAACCAGGATACTTCAATGGAGATAGAACCAAGTTTGATGATTAGTAGAGAGTGATGTCCTTATGAACACTCTTCAACAAGATCAACAATAATGAACAAAAGATAATTGGAGTATTAGCATGAATGAAAGGAGGACTAGCAGATCCTTATGCCAATACCAAGTTACAGACAATTCAAGGCAAGAAAACACCAGCATTCAATGACTTCACAAAGGAAATAGTAGCTACATTCTCCTTGGGGAATAGGAAAGCAATAGCAGAAGGGGAAATTGAGTTGTTCAAACAGGGAAAGAGGAACACTGCAGACTTCTTAATAGAGTTCAAAGCATTGAAGACCCAAGCAGGAACAGATGATGCACATGCCATATTCCTCCTCAAACAACATACCAGAGCAGACATTATCCAAACTATTGTAGGCTATCCAGCAGCCTCAATCCCAGACACATACAGCACCAATCAGAATGGCAAACCAAGATGTTTCAACTGCAACTTAGATGGCCATATCACCAAATATTGCCACAAGAAGATGAAGGTCACATACACCAAGATAACATGCTATTTTTTTTTTTTTTTTTTTTTTTTTAATCAACAATTTATATAGCAGTGCTCGAACGCAGTCCACGTGTACATACATACAAAGGCAGAACGTACAGAATGTTCGGAGAAGAGAGAGTAAACTACAAGTAAACTAACCCCACGAGACTCGTTGTCATCTAGCATGTACACTAGAGAGATGTTTGGTAGCTACAATGTTCAGCGAAAAGAGAGAAGGAAAGGGAATCGGAAAGAGAGAGAGTGAGAGAGAGAAATTGATAGAAGAGAAACTATTTACTCGCAATCACAAGGGAGAACATCAAACGGTACATAGTGTGTGGGCGGGTATTTACCCAGGCACCATGGGAAAGATGGATTTTGAATGAAAACTACATAAAATAGTAGACAAGCGAGGAGAGGGGGAGATAAGGAAATGAATTGGAAGTCTATAACCGGGAGAGCAAAAGAAAAAAGAGGAAAAGAAAAGGATCCTATGCAGGTGCAGACCCAAACCTCCTTTGGACTTGATGACAATGTAATGGTGGGATTGAACTGGCACAGATACGAGGGTGGTCAGGTTCTGGGGGGAAGCTGAACACGGAGGGGTTGCGATGCAAAAAATTGACAAATGTCTTGATTGTGTCGACGCCGAAGTGATGATCGAAGTTATTGCATCGATACAGGATGTGTGACTGCATTTGCACCATTTGACTGTTGCAGTAGTGGCACGAAAGGTCCTCATTAGGAAAGAATCGTAGTCGATATTCTCCAATCAGGGCGTGGCATAAGATGGCGTGACAAGCTCTTGCGAAGAGCTGGGGCTGGTATCCGCATTCTCGTATCCATGGTCCGGACTTGATGTGTGATGGTAAGGCGGAGGCCCCGTTCGCTCGCACCGGGAGGTGGAGGAAGGAGCTACCGCTGTAAGTTTTGAATCCGAACATGGCCTGCCATGTGTGAATGGCGCGTTCGGTGGACTTCTTGTGTAGGTAGTCGATCAAGTTTGGTACTTGGTGGTTTCAACCCCGGTTAGGCCAGGTGACTGTTTGGATCCAGTCGTGGGTGGCTTTTTGTATCCCGTACTTGCATTTCGATGGCGTGTGATAAAAGGAAAGGTGGTGTCAGTCTGACTCGATAACATGCTATAATTATGACAAACAAGGCCACATTTCCAAGAATTGTAAAGCACCAAAGAAAGTGCACATCAGAGAGGTTACCAAGGAGATGGAACAAGAAGAAGAGGCAAAGGAGGATTTTGCTGAAGGCTCCAAGTAGGCACAAACCTGCAAGCCAATAAACCTAGAGTTCCTGTTTTACTTCACAATAGATGATATGTGATTCCACAGAAACAGAACTTGACATGCAAACTTCTCCTTGACTTGACAATTAGAACAAAGAAGGGACCCAAATGAATCACCACACTAGTAGATTCTGGATGCACCCATATGTGTATAGCACAGAGAATAGTAGAAGAAGAACAAATCATGACCAAATCCCTCAAAATCCCAATACAAGTAATCAATGCCGATGGAACCGAGAACAAAAAAGAAGAAATAACAGACATGGTACAACTAGTATTAAGCAATGGTAAACACATGGAAGAAATCAAAACAATGGTAACACAACTGAAGAGTGCAGACCTATACCTTGGATATGACTGGCTAGTCAAACACAACCTGGAAATCAACTGGACAAACAACATAATATGCTTCAATAGATGTCCAAAGGATTGCACTACACACCACAATGACATATGGTTCAACAAGAGGATATGCACACTAAAGGAACACATAGAGGAAATAAAACCAATCAAACAAACCCAGAAGACCTACCAATGTATCTATAGCAATATATGCACCTGTTCAACAAGAAGAATTTTGACAAACTGCCAGAACACATGATATGGGACCACAAAATAAACCTAACAGAAGATGCACTACCAGTACTACAGTCCAAAGTCTACCCAATGACACTAATGGAGAAACAAGAACTGTAGAAATTCCTCGACAAGAATATTGCCTCAGGACAAATTTGACTATCACAGTTCCCCTATGCCACCCCATGCTTCTTTATACCCAAGAAAGATGGAACTAAACAACTAGTACAAGACTATAAGAAGCTAAACAAACACATGATCAAAGACAAAATGCCACTTCCACTTATAAGTGAAGTTATTGACCAACTCAAGAATGCAAAAGTCTTTAACAAACTTGATATCATCTGGGGATACAACAACATCAGGATAAGGGAAGGCAATGAATGGAAAGCAGTGTTTGTAATGAACAATGGACTATTCAAACCAACAGATAAGTAACTTGCCAGTTATATTCCAAAGGATGATGAACATAGTCTTTTGAGAGATGCTACACAAAGGAGCAGTTGTCAACTACATGGATGACTTCATCATCTCTGGGACCACACAACAGAATTGAAGACAGGACAAAATGATTCCTTGACATTGCAGCAAAACATCAACTATACTTCAAAAGATCAAAGTACTTATTTGACATGAAAGAAATACCTATATTAGGATTTGTAGTTGGACAGGGCAGCATTAAAATGGAGGAGGAGAAGGTGAAAGTGGTAAAAGAGTGGCCAACACCCAAATCCCTAAAAGATGTCAAGAAATTCCTAGGATTTGCAAACTTCTACCAATAATTCATACACAACTTTAGCAACATAGTAGCTCCACTACACAAGTTGAAGAAAAAGGACACACAATAGGTATGGATGGAATGACAGCAACAAGCCTTTGTAAGAATCAAGGAAAAGGTCACAAGCAAACTAGTACTAGCAATGCCACAAGACAAGGGACAATACAGAGTAGAAGTGGACGTATTAGGATATGGAGTAGGAGCAGTACTATTGCAGAAACAGGAAGAACACTGGCATCCAATTGCATTCCACTCAAGAATGATGACACCCACAAAACAAAACTATCAGATCTATGACAAAGAATTACTAGCCATCCAAGAAGCAATCAAGACCTGGAGACAATACTTACTCAATACAGATAAACCATTCGAAATATGGACTGATCACAAGAACCTAGAATATTTCCGAAAACCACAACAACTCACAGGATGACAAGTGAGATGGCAGATGGAGCTACAAGAATACCATTACATGCTGAAACACATCCCCAGAAAAACCAACATGAAAGCTGACATCTTATCGAGATTAACAAAAACCAATGCCACCCAAGACAACACCGACATCACCTTACTACCTGACCACTCATTTGACGACAACACAATTACCACAATCTGACAAATCTGGGAGATCTCAGGAGAAGAAGATCTGAAACACCAACTATGAAAGGAAACAAAAAGGGAAACACAGTGGCTAAAGGAAAAGGAAAAATGACCAGAGGAGATATGGGAAATACAGGGAATACCAATGTTCGAAGAAAGAATATATGTTCTACCCAACAGCCAAATACAATAAGAAATACTTCGACAACACCACAACAAAACAGATGTAGGACATCTAGGACAACATTAGATGATCAAACTCCTTAAACAGAGTTATTGATGGCCTCAGATACACAACAATGTCAAACAATACATTAGAGGATATAAAGCATGCCAATGAAACAAAATACTCTGAACAAGACCAACACCACATCTCCACCCACTACCAACACCAGCAGAACCTTGGGAGGAAATATCAATCAACATAATAGGACCACTACCAGAATCAGAAGGATATGATGCAATACTTGTCATAGTCAATTGTTTTAGCAAAATGATCAGATTGTGCACAGTCAATACCACCTTAACATCTGAGAAGCTAGGAGATATCTACTGAGATGACATATGGAGAACACATGGAATACCCCGCAGAATCATCAGCAACAGAGGACCACAATTTGCATCCAAATTCATGGCAGAACTATACTGAGCAACAGGAACCTAGCAAAACTTATCCATGGCATATCACCCACAAACCAATGGTCAAACAGAGTGCATCAACCAGGAGGTTGAGACATACCTCAGAAATGTAATAAACCATGTGCAGAACAACTGGAAAAAATGGCTAGCCACAGCAGAATTCCAATACAATGACAAAATCCACACAGCCACCAGATATTTGCCATTCGAAATAGTTTATGGATGATACCCCTGGAAAGGAGATATAACAAATATTACCAAAGTACCTGCAATCACAGAACAAATACAGGAGTTACAAAACATGTGACAAGAGATAATGAAGATGCTACAACACAGTCAGATGCAAATGGAGAAACATAACAGCACCAAACCAGAACACAAGTATATTCCAGGAGAACAAGTATGGCTCGAAGCAAGCAACATCAGAACAACAAGACCAACCAAGAAACTAGATCACAAATGTTATGGACTATTCCAAATAAAAGCAAAAATAGGTAAAACAAGTTACCAACTGGAATTACCTGAAACATGGGCAATACACAACATGTTTAACAGCAGACTCCTCTCTCCCTATTGGAAACCTGAGTTCAACAGCCAGTGCACCCCACCACTACTGATGCCCGAGATCATCAACAATGAAGAACAATATGAAGTAGAAGAGATCCAAGGATACTGCACAAGAGGATGGCAAAATCAATTCCTAGTACACTGGAAAGGTTATACCTCCAAAGAGGACACATGGGAGGATGAGTCAGAACTGGAAAATGCTAAGGAGGCAGTTCAAGAATTTTTAGACAAGCTTTCGAGGACGAAACCTATAAAAAGGGGGGGTAAAAAGCGACAATTATGAACAACAAACCTCATATTACACGGGATCACTACACCCGATGCACCTCATGCTGTATCCACTGTACCCTAGACTTCGCCAATTACCTCCACAACATACCATGCATGCCAAATGCAAACCTACCCCCTTCCCAGCCAACAACACAGAGTTCAAACAAGAACTCAACAACCTTCTCAACACTTAGTCCACCAAAGACCAGATCGAACACTATACTGCCACAACCAAAGGACTCACGTACATTGCCCATACCATCAACAACCTCCAAATTCAAGCCAAAGCCCTGAGTTGTATCCTACTCATCACCACTACCAGAGCCCTCCCAGCCACCATGTCAACCAGAAAACATGAACTCATGAAGGAGTTATTGGATAAAGCAGCCACCAATCTTAACATATTGGTATATTCTGACACAAAGAAATGCATCCAAAGTGCCTTAATTATGACAGGCAAAAGACTCAATCACCTCACTGACTCTAGCAACAATCCCACCTATAGACTTGCTCAAAGACTAATGGATCTTGACTCATACATCCCCACTACCTTACCCGATAAACCATCCTACCACAAAGACAACAAACAGGAATGGTTAGATGAAGGAATGGAGGAAATTGACAAATCAGTCCCAGACCATCTAATGGAACCAGATATGTGAGATGAAGTAGACCACTTCCTCATACAACTACCTGACATGGACCCACCATCCAAACCAACAATATTTAACCCACCACCATCTTATCTCACACTTAAGGATGGAGGACAATTCGAAGAAAACTACTGGGAAGAGATAGTACATAACCTCGTTGCCACAGAAACTAATATGTTCCGAGAATGTACTGTAGCCCTCTTTAGGGGAGGACAAGACCATGCCCCCTTCTGGATCAGATATTGATGCAAGTCAGGAACTCTGATGATTGGTCCTACTAAACATCAACTCATCAATGCCTTGCACAAAGAATAAGACAACAAGTAGATAGCAACACTTCATGGGGTCATGAACCTAAAAAGGGAGATATTGTTATGAACTATAGATAGACAGTACATTCTTATCATGCACCCATTGTACTCATCATTCTTATGTATCCATTTCATCCCCTGTTTCATTTCTTATAGCTATACTCCTACTGACTTGTTCCACTCATCCCCTATGACTCCTTTACTCTGTTCCTTTATTATTAGCACTCACCACTAGTATATAAAGTGTAGTAATACTTGATGTATTCCTTACACTTTACTAATCGTATTATCCCTTTCTCTTCTCTCTACTTCCTTGTCTTTATCCAAAGACTTGCAACCTGAGTTCTAGACTAAGGTCATAACAAAACTGATAGATATGAACACAAGATGAAATACTACTAAAGATAGATATGAAACTGATAAGCATGAAACAACTAAACATAGGACAAGGTGAAACTGATGATGGTGAATGTTATGAACTATAGACAGACATTATATTCCTATCATGTGCCCATCATACTCCTCATTTCTATGTATCCGTTTCATCTTCTGTTTCACTCCATATGGCTATACTCTTACTAACTTATTCTACTCATCCCCTATGACTCCGTTACTCTATTCCCTTATTCTTAGCACTCACCACTAGTATATAAAGTGTAGTAATACTTGATGTATTCCTTATACTTTACCAATCATATTATCCCTTCTTCTTTCTCTACTTCCTTGTCTTTATCCAAAGACTTGCAACCTGAGTCCTAGACTAAGGTCGTAACATTTGGTAAAGTGTCATTTGACTCACCTTGCAAGAGAGGTGCTACTATTTGTAACTAGGCTTGGAATAATAGCCTCTGACCAGGATGACAGAACACAGAAGTTGCTGAGATTACATCTGACATAGAAGTTGCCAAAGCCCCATTTGATATAGATATTGCCAAGACCCACAATAATGAACACAGTGAAGCTGAGACCATATCCAACATAGAAGTCACCGAGACATATCAGAATGAACACAGCAAACCAGAAACAGAATCAGAAATGACTGACAAGACCAACTTCCCAAAGAACTTAGCCCCAGAACCAGGATACTTCAATGGAGATAGAACCAAGTTTGACAATTGAAGAGCAATGTTCTTATAGACACTTTTCAACAAAATCAATGACAATAAGCAGAAGATAATTGGAATATTGGTGTGAATGAAAGGAGGATTAGCAGGTCCTTATGCCAATGCCAAGTTGCAGGCAATCCAAGACAAAAAAACACCAGCATTCAATGACTTTGCAATGGAGATGGTAGCCACATTCTCCTTGGGGAATAGGAAAGCAATAGCAGAAGGGGAAATTGAGTTGTTCAAACAGGAAAAGAGGAACACTGTGGGCTTCTTAATAGAGTTCGAAGCATTGAAGACCCAAGCAGGAACAGATAATGCATATGCCATATTCCTCCTCAAAAGACATACCAGAGCAGACATCATCAGGACCATTGTAGGCTATCCAACAGCCTTAATCCTGAACACATATGACAAATGGAGGACTATAATCCTTGCAGTAGAACAGGAATATGCAACCACAAACATCACCCACAGAGATGTTAGAACAAGCACAGGAGTTATATATGGAGGTAGAGGACAACCAATGAGATAGGAAGACAGAGAGAGCAGAAACTGATCAAAATGGAAAACCAAGATATTTCAACTGTAACCTATATGGGCATATTGCTAAATATTGCCACAAGAAGATGAAAGTCACATACACCAAAATAACATACTATAATTATGGCAAGCAAGGCCACATCTCCAAGAATTGCAAAGCACCAAAGAAAGCACACATCAGAGAGGTTACCAAGGAGACTGAGCAAGAAGAAGAGGCAAAGAAGGATTTTTCCGAAGGCCCTGAGTAGGCACAAACCCACAAGCCAATAAATCTAGAGTTCCTGTTTTACTTCACAATAAATGATATGTGATTCCACAGAAAAGGAACTTGATGCATGAACTTCTCCTTGACTCAACAATTAGAACACTGAAGGGACCCAAACAAATCACCATATTAGTAGACTTCGGATGCACCCACATGTACATAGCACAGAGAGTAGTAGAAGAAGAACAGATCCCAACCAGATCCCTCAAAACCCCAATAAAAGTAATCAATGCCAATGGAACCAAAAACAAGAAAGAAGAGATAACAGACACAGCATACCTGGTACTAAACAATGGAAAATACATGGAAGAAATAGAAGCAATGGTAACACAACTAGAGAGCACAGACCTATACCTTGTGTTATGGATTCAGCTACTAAGGGCAATCAAAGAGGATGCAACCTCTAGGGTATAGCCTTAATACCTATCTCAGCCAAGTAACTGGATAAGCAAATGTTATCAAACTGTCGTTACTCAACGAAGAAATGGGAATCCTGTTTATCTTGTAGCTCTGAGTGATGAGGGTGAGTAGAGATAAGCAGTTAAGCAACCTTCTATTCATTGACAGCAACTGTCAACGGAAACTCTTCTTGGGTGATCAAGAAGGCTATCCCTGTAGAAGATCAAAGCTTAAGCTTTGACTTCCTAATACAGTTGGCTATTTATACTACAGAGTATAGATAATGAGACTGAAACATGTTTCACAATGTGAAACTGATAGATATGAAACTTCAAGGTGAAACACTACTAAAGATAAATGTGAAACTGATAAAGATGAAACAGCTAAACATAGAGCGAAGTGAAACTGATGACGGTGAAATAGATGAGTGCTTACTCATCCTCAGAGATCTCAGATGATAATGATGATGGAGATTCATTGGAACAGCTACAGTCACATGACACGTAGGATGAAGTGGTAAAAGATGATGACAACAACAGTGGTGATGGAAGAACTGCATCCATAGGATGATCGGAGTTGGGTGATAGGGATGATGTAGATGTAATTGGTTCTTCGGAGAGATAGGACTTGGGTGACTTGACAAAGGCTCGAGTAGATCGCAATAGTGGATGGGGAGAGTCGTCACTGTTGCTACTGGGTACAGTGGGTTCGTCATCTGGTGATAAGTCTTTAGGTCGCATTTCTATGCAATAGATTCCATCGGTGATTTGTTGGTGAATGAGCACTTTGAGCACTGGACCACAAGTGTACATGTAGGGGTGGATGTACTGCATAGTTTCTTTGGTAGTCAGTCATGCTTTCCAACCATTATTCCAGGTGCCGTAGAGGTTGTTCTCAATGGTGCATAAGTAGAGTCCATCAGTGTCGCATACATGTAAGTATGGCATGTATTTCTAGGCTAGTCAAAGTAGAGAGTCAATAACAGTGTTGTTAGATCGTGGTGGTGAGACAAGTGGTATTGCTTCTGGAAACTTGTCATAACCTCTGATGTAGGTTCAAAGTTTGGACATAACAGACATAGGTTCAAGGTTCAGACATAATACCTCAGACATAACTGGCTAGTCAAACACAACCTGGAAATCAATTGGATGAACAATATAATACACTTCACAAGATGTCTGAAGGATTGTACCATACACCACAATGACATATGGTTCAACAAAAGCATATGCATGGTAAAAAAACACATAGAAGAGAAAAAGAGCAACCAAACAAACCCAGAGAATCTACCAACATATCTACAGCAATACACACACCTGTTCAATAAAAAGAACTTCAAACCTACCCAAACACATGATATGGGACCACAAGAAAAACCTGGCAGAAGACATGCCACCAGTAATACAGTCCAAAGTCTACCCTATGACAATAATGGAAAAGCAAGAACTACAAAAATTCCTCAACAAAAATATTGCCTTCGGATGAATTTGACCATCACAATCCCCCTATACCACCCCATGCTTCTTTATACCCAAAAAGAACAGAACCAAATGACTAGTACAGGACTATAAAAAGCTAAACAAACACACAATCAAAGACAAAATACTACTTCCACTGATAAGCAAAGTTATTGACCAACTCAAAGATGCAAAAGTCTTCAACAAGCTCAATATTATCTGGGGATATAACAATGTCAGAATAAGAGAAGACAATAAATGGAAAGCAGCATTCATAATGAACAGCAGATTATTCAAACCAACAGTCATATTTTTCGGAATGAGCAACTCACCAGCAATGTTCCAGAGGATAATGAACACAGTATTCCAAGAATTGTTGCATAGCAGTTGTCAATTATATGGATGACTTTGTTATTCTAGGGACTACACAAGAGGAACTTAAAGAAAGAACAAAATGATCGCAGCAAAATACCAGCTATATTTCAAGAGATTAAAGTACTTATTTGATGCAAAGAAAATACCAATACTGGGATTTGTGGTTGGACAAGGCAGTGTTAAAATAGAGGAGGAGAAGGTAAAAGCAGTAAAAGATTAGCCAACACCCAAATCCCTGAAGGATGTTGAAAAATTCCTAGGCTTCACCAACCTCTACCGATGGTTCATACACAACTTCAGCAACATAGCAACCCCTTTACATGAGTTAAAGAAGAAGGACATTCAATGGGTATGGACAGAACAACAACAGAAAGCCTTTGAGAAAATCAAGGAAAAGGTCACAAGCAAACCAGTATTAGCAATGCCACAGGACAAGGGACAATACAGAGTAGAGGTAGATATATCAGGCTATGGGGTAGGAGCAGTACTATCACAAAAACAGAAAGAACAATAGCATCCAATTGCTTCTACTCAAGAATAATGACACCCACAAAATACAACTACCAAATCTATGACAAAGAACTACTAGCTATCAGAGAAGTGATCAAAACCTGGAGACAATACCTACTCAATGCTGATGAACCATTTGAAATTTGGGCTGATTACAAGAACTTGGAATACTTCCGAAAACCACAACAACTTATAGGATGACAAGTAAGGTAGCAGATAGAGCTACAAGAATACCATTACATACTGAAGCACATACCCAGAAAGACCAACACAAAAGCTAATGTACTATCAAAACTGACAAAAACTAATGAGACAACACCAACATTACCTTGCTACCCAACCACCTATTTGACAATAATACAATTACTACAATCAGATGAATCTGGGATATCTTGAGAGAAGAAGATCTGAAACACCAACTACAAAAAGAAGCAAAGAGGAAAACACAGTGGCTAAAAGAAAAGGAGAAATGACCAGAGGAGATATGGGAAACAGATGGATTACTAATGTTCGAAGGAAGAATATATGTTCTACCCAACCACCAAATATGATGAGAAATACTCTGGCAACACCATGACAAAAGAGATGTAGGTCACCCAGGACAACATTAAATGATTGAACTCCTTAAACAGAGTTATTGGTGGCCTCAAATGTGCAACAACATCAAATGATACATCAGAGGATGCAATACATGCCAACAAAACAAAATACTCCAAACAAGACCCACAACACATCTTCACCCACTACCAATACCAGTGGAACCTTGGGAAGAAATATCAATTGATATGATAGGACTATTACCAGAATCAGAGGGATATGACACAATACTTGTCATAGTTGATCATTTTAGCAAAATGATTAGACTGCATGTGGTTAACACCACCTTAACATCCAAGGAGCTAGGAGATATATATTGAGATGATATATGGAGAACACATGGAATACCCTGCAGAATCATCAGTGACAGAGGCCCACAATTTGTATCAAAGTTTATGGCAGAACTATGCAGAGTGACCAGCACCCAACAAAACTTATCCATGGTATACCACCCACAAACTGATAGTCAAACAAGGTGCATCAACCAGGAAGTTGAAACATACCTCAGAAATATGATAAACCATGTACAGAGCAACTGGAAGAAATAGTTAACCACAGTAGAATTCCAATACAATGACAAAATCCATACTGCCACCAGACACTTGCCATTCAAAATAGTGTACAGATAACACCCTTGGAAAGGAGAAATAACAAACATCACTAAGGCACCTATGATTATCCTCCACTTCTTGACCTAAAACCACCATCATCAGACTGTGGGAATCTCCCATGGTCACACCTACCCTACCAAACACCTCACATTAATTGATATTGTCCTCCATCAGGCCTTTCTCATGACCTGATTCTTTGTCCAGTTTATAAACCTATCCTTTGTTCTCATATCTATTGAGTGAATTACAAAATCTTGTGGTCTACTCACACCTTGCTCTGCTGAAGGCTGGAAAGTCCTGCCTACATCTTCTTTCAGCATGTCTCAGGCACTCTTGATGAGGCCCCAACTAAACCTGTGTGCTCTGCTTTGTGCAGACCCTCAGGGGGTGCAACTATGGTGATTCAACCAATTTACCCAAATGACTGATGAGAAAGGGGGCTAGCACCCACTCCAGGCACTGTCTCTGCATAGCCCTACCTCTTGGGGAGACAGCTAGCATATCAAAAGTCGTCATAGGCAGTAGAAAAGGAAACCATGGGAAGATGGGGGAGTAACAGGGGGAGAAATGGTTGAGGAAGAACCAGGGACTCAAAATGCATAGTAGAAGGCAGTATCACTCATTACTAACTTATTTTCTTTTTCTAGTCCATTTCACATTAGGTGGAATACCATAGGCCCGAACCCAGAGAATGGGGTGGGACTCCTCTGGAATCTGGTGGGTCTGTTGGTCATGCCCATTAGTAGGCCTGCAGCAACACCAACTATGCAGGTTACTGACAGCTGGAAGCTTCAGCACTCAAGCTCCAGATCAAATGAGGATCCTCTTGTTTCAGGGAGGGGGAGCAGTTTATATTTGGATTTGATGAGAGGGTACTTTAGGTTTAGCCTACCTCGAGGGACTGTGATTGGGCACCCATTGTACTTCAGTATGCCCCTGAATACAGGGTTGATTTAAAAAATAAAAATAAAAAATAAAAATAAAAAAGGCACCCATAATCATGGAATAAATACAGAAGTTACAGGATATGTGACAACAAACAATCAAGATACTACAACACAACCAAATACAAATGAAGAAACATAACAGCACCAAACTGGAGCACAAGTATATTCCAGGAAATCAAGTATGGTTCAAAGCAAGTAACATCAAGACAATGAGACCAACCAAGAAACTAGATCACAAATGCTATGGACCATTCTGAATAAAAGCAAAAATAGACAAAACAAGTTACCAACTGAACTTATCTGAAACATGAGCAATACAACCCTTTTTGATCTCTTACCACCACCTTTCTCTTTTGGATAGGTGCTTGACATAGACAAAAGATTAGCTACACTATGTCTGGAAACATCAGTACCCCCAACTCACCCTGGGATGAGGAGATTACCTCTGAGTCCTTCTATGGGACTGCCACTGGCCCCAGTGACAAGTCCAGGTCACAACTGAAGTACGAGCAGAAGAGAGCCAGAGCGGCCTCCTTCACAGGATCTACTGTCAGACCATCAGGATTGGAGGCAGATATTGAAGCTGGAATGGAGTCCAGTGTCTCTGAAGCACTACCCCTTCCTCATACCACATCATTGACTGAGCCTCTCATTCCTCCCTTGACCCCCACCACTTCTACCCCATGTGCTGTCTGGTTCAGCAGTCAGCTTGGAACATTTGGCTAGACCTCTTTCCAGTCCAATATAACCTTACATGTTAGTCAGGCTTTTGTCTCACTTGCTTAGATCCGCAATGTTCTCCTCCACTCTTGATGCCTGCAGTGGCTTTCTTTCCTACTGTATTTGCTTTGGAATCCTCAAAAGGTCATTCCACTCTTCCTACCTTGGGAAGGACATCTCTATTGCTGCCCTGTGCCAGGAAGTGGCAATCCAGCTTTCTCCCCCAGTTGCCCCTGTCCCCCCACAGTCCCTCTCTCCATCCCATGGATCCACTGAAGTAAGCAGTGATGTGACTATGCCTGGTATTTCACAGCCCTCTGTGACCCTACTAGTCCCCCCTGTCCCTATGCATGATAAAAGGATATCATACATTCCCTCCTCCTATGGTCCCCCCTCTAGGCTCTCAGAAGACCCCCATTGCTCAAGGCCAGCATGCACATCAGTGCCCACTGCCCCTATTTCTCCTATACCAGGGCCAACCAAGAAGTCCTATGCTGCTGCTGCCACTACTGATCCTGCTACCTTGGTCCATGTGACCAAGGCATTTCCTCACCTTCCCCCAGACTACATCATGGCAGTACACCAGGCTGCCACATCACCTCCTAAATGCACCCCCAAGATGCACTCTACCACTGCTGGTCCCAACCACCACCAAATCCTCCTAGCACTTGATGCTAGGACTACTAATGTTGACTTCCCAGCACTCATCAAAAGTGCTAATGACACTCTCCTCCATGCCAAGTCTGCCCTCCAGGCAGATGGGGCATGCTCTGCTTATGGTGGTATTACTGTCACCACCTCTGCTGTCCCCTCCACTGATGAGATTACCCTCATTGCTGATACTGCCAAGTGGTTCCTAGATCTTGAGACCCCAGTTGCAGCTGCTCTCCCTAGGTCCAAGTCCTATCTGAAGGTCCTGGATGTTCCCTTCAAAGCTCCTGGTGCTACTCACCATATTTCAGTTGCTGAAATTACTGAGGCACTCAAGGCCTCTCACCTCCCTTCACTCGAACTCATGGACACCCCATGCATTATGAAGAACTCCTGCCACTCAGACTTAGCCACTGTTTGGTTTGATGTCTGGGACTCTCAGTCTGGAGCTGCCACCAAGAAACTTGCTGGCAAACATGTCTATATTGCTGGCTATGAATGCCTCATCAAACTTGCACGTACAAACCCCAGGACCCCCCAGTGTAGTTGTTGCTGGAAATGGGGCCATCCAACTTCTGCCTGTAGGTCCAAAGGTCTCAAGTGCCCCTGTTGCAGAGGTCCCCACCAAGTGAAGCACCACTGTCTCCTTTCTGGATGCTGTAAGGGTAATGCCAAAGTTGAACCCCCCATTCCTGCCACTCCTGAGGGTGCACCATGCCCCCACACTGCCCACTGCTTAAACTGTGGTGGAGATCACACAGCAAATGAGCCAAAATGCTTGTTCTGGGCCCACTGCTTCAAAGCTGGTTGGATCTGGGGTTGCTATGAGGAGACAAGAGTTCAGAGGAGGGGGGAGAGGGTACTGATCAATTGCATTGAGTAGTTCCTCCATCTTTTCTCTATTGTATTATCATTCAGACTCTCTAGTCCACATGTGCTTGTAGTTTAATGTACTACTCTGTCGATAAAGTTCTTTAGGTGTAGAATGGAAAGCCCTGTATTGTACTTGTAGTAGGTATAGGAGGCAGACTGTATTCGAGCCCTGCTTTAAATATTGATGATGGAAAAAAAAAAAAAAAAAAGAAACATGGGCAATACACAATGTGTTTAACAGCCAACTCCTCTCCCCCTATCATGAACCTGATTTGGACAGCCAGCACACTCCTCTACCACTAATGCCTGAGATCATCAACAATGAAGAACAGTATGAAGTAGAGGAGATCCAAGGACACTGCACAAGAGGACAATGAAATCAATACCTAGTACACTAGAAAGGGTATACCTCCAAGGAAGACATATGGGAAAATGAGTCAGAGTTAGGAAATGCCAAGGAGGCAGTTCAGGAATTTTTAGCCAAGACTTCAAGGACAAAACCTATAAAAAGGGGGGGTAAAAAGTGACAATTATGAACAACAAACCTTGTATTACAAGAGAACACTACACTCAATGCACATCACACTATATTCACTGCATCCTAGACTTTGCCAATTACCTCCATAACACACTATGCATACTGAATGCAAACCCCCCCCCTTTCCAGCCAATGACACAGAATTTGAGCAAGAACTCAACAACCTTCTTGACACCTAATCCACTGAAAACCAAATCAAACACTACACCTCCACAACCAAAAGACTCATATATATCACCCACACCATCAACAACCTCCAAGTCCAAGCCAAAGCCCTAAGCCATATTTTACTTATCACCACTATCAAAGTCCTTCCAGCCACCATATCTACTGGAAAGCACAAACTCATGAAAGAGTTATTGAATAAAGTAGCAACCAACCTCAATGTATTGGCACACTCTGATGCAAAGTGATGCATCCAAAGTACCTTAGTTATGACAGGTAAAAGGCTCAATCTGTTATGGATTTGGCTACTAAGGGCAATCAAAGAGGATGTGACCTCTAGGATATGGCCTTAATACCTATCTCAGCCAAGTAACCAGAGAAGCAAATGTTATCAAACTGTCATTACTCAACCAAGAAATGGGAATCCTGTTTATCTCATAGCTCTGAGTGATGTGTTGAAGTTTCGGACATATTCTAGAAATAGACTATGAAGTCATTATGATAATAATAGACTGATCTGTTACTTTCCAGTAACTTCATTCCATAGTAACTTCCTATGAGTTGCTCTGCATACAATGAGAGTCATAAGTACTTGATAGATTATTCTACATAG
This sequence comes from Chlorophyllum brunneum, assembly GCA_963576785.1. Lineage (NCBI taxonomy): Eukaryota > Fungi > Basidiomycota > Agaricomycetes > Agaricales > Agaricaceae > Chlorophyllum > Chlorophyllum brunneum. The sequence continues at coordinate 125,542 of OY756147.1, read as the reverse complement.
TACCAATGACTAGATACTACATTCCGCAGTACTCCGCAGGCACTATGCTGCAGTTAAAGAGAGTCATAAGGAACAATTTATGCTTTGCTAGTATTTTATGTAGTATGACTTGCCTATGTTACAATATGTATATAAACCCCATGTAGCAGACCTAGTTCTGCATCTTGTTCAATCGAATAACCTCTTCATCATTGCTTATCTTCTTGAGTACAATACCAGTCTCGACTTACTCGACTTTGACATCTACACTTCTGACACCGACCACTTTATCAATAATATCTGTCTATCCGAATTACCTTTCTACAGGTATCAGATAGAAGCTTATTATCCCAGTGAGTAGACCCTATGTTCTCTCCTACTGTGTTTACTACTGCCCCCAGCAAACAACTCATTACGGTTGTTTCCTCAACATGATAAGGGTGAGTAGAAAATAAGCAGTTAAGCAATCTTCTATTGATTGACAGTAACTGTCAATGGAAACTCTTCTTGGATGATCAAGAAGGCTATCCCTGTAGAAGATCAAAGCTTAGCCCTGACTTCCTAATACAGTCGGCTATTTATACTAACTACTTCTTTTCTATAAATACTACAGAGTATAGATAACAAGACTGAAACATGTTTCACAATGTGAAACTGATAGATATGAAACTCAAGATGAAATACTACTAAAGATAGATGTGAAACTGATAAAGGTGAAACAACTAAATATAGAGCAAAGTGAAACTGATGAAGATGAAATGGATGAGTGCTTACTCATCCTCAGAGATCTCAGATAATAATGATGATGGAGATTCATTGGAACAGCTACAGTCACATGACATGTAGGATGAGGTAGTGGATAATGATAACAACGATGGTGGTGATGGAAGAACTGCATCCATAAGCTGATCAGAGTTAGATGATAAGAATGATATTGATATGATTGGTTTTTTGGAAAGGTAGGACTTGGTTGACTTGACAAAGGCTTGAGTGGATTGTAGTAATGGATGGGGAGAGTTATTGCTGTCACTACTGGGTACAGTGGGTTCATCATCTAGTGACAAGTCTTTCAGTCACATTTTTATACAATAGATTCCATTGGCGAGTAGTTGGTAAATGAGCACTTTAAGTGCTGGACTGCAAGTGTACATGTAGGGATGGGTATACTGCATTGTCTCTTTGGTGGTGGGTTGCACTTTCCAACCATTGTTTCAGGTGCTGTAGAGGTTATTCTCGATAGTGCATAAGTAGAGTCCATTGGTGTTGCATATATGCAAGTATGGTGCATATTTCCATACAAGGTGGAGGAGGGAGTCAATGATAGCCTCATTGGATTGTGGTGGTAGTAATAGTGGTATAGCTTCTGGGAATTTGTCATAGCCTCTAACATAGGTCTGAGGTTCAGACATAACACAGCTATCTTACTGACTCAAGCAACAACCTGACATACCAACTTACCCAATGACTAATGGACCTTGACTCATACACCCCCACCACCTTACCCAATAAACTGCTGTACTACAGAGAAGATGAACAAGAATGGCTAGACAAAGAAATGGAAGGAATTGAGAAATCAGTAGCCAAACAATTAATGGAACCAGATATGAGAAATGAAGTAGATCACCTTCTAATCCACGTCCCTAACTTCAACCCACCAACAAGGCCCATCATATTCAACCTACCCCAATCTTACCTCATGCTCAAAGAAGGAGGACAACTTAATAACAACTATTGGCAAGAGATAGTCCACAACCTAGTTGCAGCAGAAACAAATGACACCACTATATTCAAAGGACATACCATTGCCCTCTTTAGAGGAGGACAAGACCACCATGAATTTCATTTTCTTGGTATGGAGTAAGAAGAGTGGCATGAAATACTGGGTATATCTTCTATTTGAGGAAGTTTGAGTTTATATGTCATTGGAAAAATAACTTGCCCTATTTTATATGGGCCTTCTCTTTTTGGTGCTATTTTCTTGGATAGATACACAAGTTTCAGGTTCTGGAACTCCAACCATACCTTCTAACCAAGGGTAAAGGATTTAAAGATGGAGGTAATGCATTTCTTCATATGTTCTTGAGCTATTTTATGTGCTGCAATTACTTTGTTTTTAGCATAATCAAGGGTTTGGAGTCTTTCTTCAGATGACTGTATATTTGGAGCTTCAATTATTCCTGGTATGCCTTGTAGATTGTATCCCATAATTAGTTCAAATGGGGTTTATTTTTGTTCTGAATAAAGTCTTGAGTTATGGGTAAATTCAAGAATAGAAATATATTTAACCTAATTGGTTGGGTTATAAGATGTATACAGCACTAGATATGCTGCAATTTCTTGGTTAAATTGTTTGGTAGTTCCATCCATTTGAGGATGGAAGGCAGTAGAGAATGCTTGTTTAATATTGAGTTCTTTCATTAATGCTTTTATTGATTTTGCTGAAAATCTTGGGTTTTGTCAGATATTATCTTGTCTGGTAATCCATATTGAGGAAAGAATTTCGATAGGAATAATAATGCAATGGCTCTGGCAGTTGAATTCTTGTTAGTAGGGATGAAAACAGTTCCTTTTGAAAGTCCATAGTCTATAATAGACAAAATAGAATTATATTTTTTGTTGTCATAATCTTTTGATGGAGGTAAATCTGTTATTAGATCCATTGCAATTTGGGAAAATGATTTTGTTGAGTTGGGAGGATCAATTAGTGATAATAGGAGATTAATTAGATGTTTTTTCACATAGTTTCATACAAAGGTTGTCATTCCTGGCCAGTAGTAATTTTTCTTGACTAAGCAATAAGTTTCTTGTTTGCCTAGATGTCCTGCAATAGGATTGTCATGGTATTTTTCTAGTATTTGCCTTTTTAGTTGTATATCATCAGGAATTACAACTTTGTTGTTGTAGAGGAATAGAGTTTCTTATTGTGCTTGATATATTGAATATCTTTTATCAACTAGTTCTGGTTTCTTGTTTAATGCTTGTAAAGCATTGGTTGATAGGATATTGTATTTTGTTGACTGGATAATTGCATTTTGAAGGTCTTGGTCAATAATATTGATAAAGACTTTGTCTAGGACTATTGTAATATCTTCATTATCATGGTCTTTATCTGGGATATAGTCTGGTCATTGAGATAATGTATCTGCTACTAGTATTTTTGATTTGGGAACATGTTCAATTTTAAAGTTGAACCTTGTTAAGTAATTGTACTATCTAGCTTGTCATCTATTAATCTTTTGGGGCTTTTTCCAAAAGGTTAAATTTTGATGGTCTAATTGGATTACCACTTGGTGTTTTGCTTCTTCCAAATAATGTTACTATTCTTCTAATGCTCTTATTATTGAAAGCAATTCTTAGTTGTGAATATTATAATTTCTTTCTGATGGTGAGAATGTTTTGAAGAAGAATAAGGCTGGGTGTCAGTTTCCATTGGTATCTTTCTGAGTAAGGATAGTGCCAGAGGCATATTTTGAAGTGTTGTATTCAATTTCAAATAATTTGGTCTGGTCTAGGATAATAAGGACTAGTTTTTTAGTGAATTTATGCTTTAATTCATTGAATGACTGATCAGATTTGGGTGTCCATTCAAAGGTTTTGCTCTTTGATAGTAAGCCATTAAGTAATGTTGCAATATTGGCATAATAGTGGATAATTTTGTGATAGAAATTTGCAAATCCCATGAATTTTCGGATGTTTTTGGTTGTGGCCAGTTATATATGCTATTGAGCTTGGTTTGATCCATTTCTACTTTTCTGGGTGTAATGATGAATCCTAGGTATTTGAGCTTTTGAGTTTCAAATTTGTATTTTTCTCTGTTAAGATATAAGTTATTTTGTTCTAGATATTAGAGTACTTGTTTTGTTCTTTTGTCCAGTTCTTCAATTGTTGGTACAAAAATAAGGATGTCCTCCATATAGACTATGATTAAGCATTGGTTAATCATGCATCCAAAAATATTTCATCATAGATTGGAATATAGCAGAAGAACTGGTTAATGTTATGAACTATAGATAGACAGTACATTCCTATCATGCGCCCATCACATTTATCATTCCTATGTATCTGTTTTATCTCCTTATTTCATCCCTTATGGCTGTACTCTTACTGACTTGTTCTACTCATCCCTATGACTCCTTTACTCTGCTCCCTTATTCTTAGCTCTTACCACTAGTATATAAAGTGTAGTAATACTTGATGTATTCCTTACACTTTACCAATCGTATCATCCCTTACTCTTCTCTCTACTTCCTTGTCTTTATCCAAAGACTTGCAACCTGAGTCTCAGACTAAGGTCGTAACATTTGGTAAAGTGTCATTTGACTCACCTTGTAAGAGAGGTGCCACTATTCGTAGCTAGGCTTGGAATAATAGCCTCCAACCAGGACAACAGTATATGAGCAGCAGTAGCTCATCAAGAACACCAAGAAGACCAAGAGCTCCGAGACCAACAGACATCCAGGGATTACCAGTAATCACCGGATCCAAACGATGAACAGAACCAGAAATCCCTAAAGGCCTTAAACGGCAGAAATCTGACCACAGTATAAAAGAAGACACAGCTCTTTTCAAGAACCTATTCAACACAGAAGTTGCTAAGACCACATTCGATATAGAAGTTGCCGAGACCCCATTCGATACAGAAATTGCCGAAGCCACATCTAACATAGAAGTCACCAAGACCTACGAAAACGAACATAGCGAACCAGAGACAGAATCAGAGATGGCCAATGAAATCAACTTCCCAAAAAGCCTAGCCCCAGAACCAGGATATTTCAATGGAGATAGAACCAAGTTTGATGATTGGTGGAGAGCGATGTCCTTATGGACACTCTTCAACAAAATCGACGACAACGAGCAAAAGATAATTGGAATATTAGCTTGAATGAAAGGGGAACTCACAGGTCCCTATGCCAATGCCAAATTACAAATGATTCAAGATAAGAAAATGCCAGCATTTGATGACTTTGCAAAGGAGATGGTAGCCACCTTCTCCTTGGGGAATAGAAAAGCAATAGCAGAAGGGGAAATTGAGTTGTTCAAACAGGAAAAGAGGAACACCACAGACTTCTTAATAGAGTTCGAAGTATTGAAAACCCAAGCAGGAACAGATGATGTGCATGCCATATTCCTCCTCAAACGACACACTAGAGCAGACATTATCTAAGCTATTGTAGGCTACCCAGCAACCTCAATTCCAGATATATACAGCAAATGGAGAAATACCATCCTTGCAGTAGGACAGGGATACAAAACAACAGACATCACACGGGGAGATGTCAGAACAAGCACAGGAGTCACCTATGAAGGTGGAGGACAACCAATGGAAATTGGTAGACAAAGGGCAAACACCAATCAGAACAGCAAACCAAGATGTTTTAACTGTAACCTTTATGGGCACATTGCCAAATACTGCCGCAAGAAGACAAAGATAGCATACACCAAAATAACATGCTATAACTGTGGCAAACAAGGCCACATCTCGAAGAACTGTAAAGCACCAAAGAAAGTGCACATCAGGGAGGTTACTGAGGAGATAGAAGAAGAGACAAAAAAGGATTTTGTCGAAGGCTCCGAGTAGGTGCAAACCCATGAGCCAATAAACCTAGAGTTTCTGTTTTATTTCACAATAGATAATATGTGATCCCACAAAAACAAAACTCGATGCACAAACTTCTCCTCAATTCAACAATCAGAACAAAAAAAGGACCCAAGCAAATCACCACACTGGTGGATTCTGGATGTACACACACGTGCATAGCACAGAGGGTAGTAGAAGAAGAACAGATCATGACCAAACCCCTTGAAACCCCAATACAAGTAATCAATGCCAACGGAACCAAAAACAAGAAGGGAGAAATAACAGATACAGTACAACTGGTACTAAGCAATGGCAAACACATGGAAGAAATTGAAGCAATGGTAACACAACTGGAAAGTGCGGACCTATATCTCAGACATGACTGGCTAGTCAAGCACAATCCAGAAATCGACTGGACAAACAACATAGTATGCTTCAATAGATGCCCGAAGGACTGCACCACACACCACAACGATATATGGTTCAACAAAAGAATATGCACAGTAAAAGAACACATAGAGGAAAAGAAAACCAGCCAAACAAACCCAGAGGACCTACCGACATACCTGCAGCCATATACACACCTGTTCAACAAGAAGAACTTCGACAAACTACCAGAACATATGATATGGGACCACAAAATAAACTTGACAGAAGATGCACCACTAGTATTACAGTTCAAGGTCTACCTAATGACATTAATGGAGAAACAAGAACTACAAAAATTCCTTGACAAAAATATTGCCTCAGGATGAATTCAACCATCACAATCCCCCTACGCTACACCATGCTTCTTCATACCCAAAAAAGATGGAACCAAACGACTGGTACAAGACTACAAAAAGCTAAATGAACACACAATCAAAGACAAAACGCCACTTTCACTCATAAGCGAAGTTATTGACAAACTCAAGAACATGAAAGTCTTTAACAAACTCGACATCATCTGGGGATACAATAATGTTAGAATAAGAGAAGGCAATAAATGGAAAGCAGCATTCGTAATGAACAACGGATTATTCAAACCAATGGTCATGTTTTTTGGAATGAGTAACTCACCAGCAACATTCCAAAGGATGATGAACACAGTCTTTCAAGATATGCTACATGAAGGAGCAGTCGTGAACTACATGGATGATTTTGTCATACCCAGGACCACACAACAGGAACTTGAAGACAGGACAAAATGATTTCTTGACATCGTAGCGAAACACCAACTATACTTCAAGAGATCAAAATGTGTATTTGATGCAAAGGAAATACCTATACTAGGATTTGTGGTTGGACAAGGCAGCGTTAAAATGGAGGAGGAGAAAGTGAAAGCGGTGAAAGAATGGCCAACACCCAAATCCCTAAAAGATGTTGAGAAATTCCTAGGATTTGCAAACTTCTACTAACAATTCATTCATGACTTCAGCAACATAGCAGCCCCACTACACGAGTTGAAGAAAAAAGACATGCAATGGGTATAGAAGGAATGACAGCAGCAAGCCTTCAAAAGGATCAAAGAAAAAATCACAAGCAAACCGGTACTAGCAATGCCACAAGACAAAGGTCAATACAGGGTAGAAGTGGATGCATCGGGGTATGGAGTAGAAGCAGTATTGTCACAAAAACAAGAAGAAAACTGGCACCCAATCGTGTTCCATTCAAGAACAATGATACCTGCAGAACGAAACTATCAAATCTATGATAAAGAGTTACTTGCAATTCGAGAAGCAATCAAGACCTGGAGACAATATCTACTCAATGCAGATGAACCATTCAAAATATGGACTGATCACAAAAACCTGGAATACTTCCGAAAACCACAGCAACTCACAGGACAACAAACGAGGTGGCAGATGGAGCTACAAGAATACCATTACACGCTGAAACATATCCCCGGAAAAACCAACACGAAAGCCGACATCTTGTCAAGACTAACAAAAATGGACACTACTTGAGACAACACTGACATCATCTTACTACCCGACCACTTATTCAACAAAAGTATGATTACCATGATCTGACAAATCTGGGAAATCTCAGGAGAAGAAGATCTGAAACACCAAATACAAAAGAAGACAAGAAGGGAAACACAATGGCTAAAAGAAAAAGAGAAGGGACCAAAGGGACCACTACCAGAATCAGAAGGATATGATGCAATACTTGTCATAGTCAATTGTTTTAGCAAAATGATCAGATTGCATGCAGTCAACACCATCTTAACATCCGAGAAGCTAGGAGATATCTATCGAGATGACATATGGAGAACACATGGAATACCCTGCAGAATTATCAGCAACAGAGGACCACAATTTGCATCCAAATTCATGGCAGAATTATGCTGAGCAACAGGAACTCAGTGAAACTTGTCCACGGCATACCATCCACAAACCAACGGTCAAACAGAGTGCATCAACCAGGAGGTTGAAACATACCTCAGAAATGTAATAAACCATGCTCAAGACAATTGGAAAAAATGGCTAGCCGCAGCAGAATTCCAATACAATGACAAAATCCATACAGCTACCGGATATTCACCATTCAAAATAGTTTATGGATGACACCCTTGGAAAGGAGATATAATGAGCATCACCAAAGCACCTGCAATCACGGAACAAATACAAGAGTTACAAAACATGCAACAAGAAATGACAAAAATGTTACAATGCAGTCAGGAACAAATGGAGAAACGCAATAGCACAAAGCCAGAACACGAATACACTCCAGGAGAACAAGTTTGGCTTGAAGCAAGTAATATCAGGACAACAAGACCAACCAAAAAGCTGGATCACAAATGATATGGACTATTCAGGATAAAAACAAAAATAGGCGAAACAAGCTACCAATTGGAATTACCTGAAACATGGGCGATACACGATGTGTTTAACAGTAGACTCCTCTCCCCCTATCGAAAACCCGAGTTTGACAGCCAGCGCACCCCACCACTACCGATGCCCAAGATCATCAACGATGAAGAACAATATGAGGTAGAAGAGATCCGAGGACACTGCACAAGAGGACAACAAAAGCAATTCCTAGTGCACTGGAAAGGGTATACCTCCGAGGAAGACATATGGGAGAATGAGTCAGAGTTGGGAAATGCTAAGAAGGCAGTTCAAGAATTTTTAGACAAGATTTCGAGGACAAAACCTATAAAAAGGGGGGGTAAAAAGCAACAATTATGAACAACAAACCTCGTGTTACAAGAGATTACTACACTTGATGCACCTCACGCTGTATCCACTGCACCCTAAACTTTGCTGATTACCTTCACAACGCACCATGCACACTGAACACAAGCCCACCCCTTTCCCAGCCAATGACACAGAATCTGAACAAGAACTCAACAACCTCCTCGATGCCCAGTCTACCAAAGAGCAAATCAAACACTATACCACCACAAGCAAAGGACTCACATACATTGCCCATGCTATCAACAACCTCCAAATCCAAGCCAAAGCCCTGAGCCGCATTCTACTCATCACCACTACTAGAGCCCTCCCCGCCACCATGTCAACTGGGAAACACAAACTTATGAAGGAGTTATTAGATAAAGCAGCCACCGACCTCAACGTACTAGTGCACTCTGATGCAAAGAAATGCATCCAAAGTGCATTAATCATGACAGGCGAAAGACTCAATCACCCCACCAATAATCCCACCTACAGACTTGCATGGAGACTAATGGATCTCGACTCATACATCCCCACTACCTTACCTGACAAGCCACCCTACCACAAAGATGATGAACAGGACTGGCTAGACAAAGGAATGGAGGGAATTGACAAATCAGTTCCAGACCATCTAATGGAACCGGATATGTGAGATGAAGTAGACCACCTCCTTATTCAACTACCTGATATGGACCCGCCACCCAAACCAACAATATTCAACCCACCCCCATCTTATCTCACACTCAAAGATGGAGGACAGTTCGAAGAAAACTACTGGGAAGAGATAATACACAACCTCATTGCAGCCGAAACAAATGATACAGCTACGTTCAAAGGATGCACCATAGCCCTCTTCAGAGGAGGCCAAGACCATGCCATGCCCCCTTTTGGATTGGATGTCGATGCAAATCAGGAACCCTGATGATTGGTCCTACCAAACGTCAACTTGTTAACACCTTACACAAAGAACAAGATGACAAGTAGACTACGGTATTTCATGGGGTCATGAAAGTAAAAAGCGAGGTATTGTTATGAACTATAGATAGACAGTACATTCCTATCATGCGCCCATCACATTTATCATTCCTATGTATCCTACTCTTACTGACTTGTTCTACTCATCCCTATGACTCCTTTACTCTGCTCCCTTATTCTTAGCTCTTACCACTAGTATATAAAGTGTAGTAATACTTGATGTATTCCTTACACTTTACCAATCGTATCATCCCTTACTCTTCTCTCTACTTCCTTGTCTTTATCCAAAGACTTGCAACCTGAGTCTCAGACTAAGGTCATAACAGTTAATCTATAACTATTGGTTCATAAAGACCAAATTTGGTAGAAAATACTGCTTTCCATTGGTCTCTATTGCAGATACAAATATTATTGTATCCTGGTCAGATATTGAGTTTGGTGAAATATTTTGCACTTTTTAATTTGTCTAGTATGTTGGATATAAGGGGTAATGGATAGGCATTCTTGATGGTATAATTGTTTAGATATTTGTAATTTTGGTAGGATCAAAGTTTTCCATCTTTCTTTCTTACAAAAAAAAGAGAGGAAGCTATTGGTGATTTGGATTTTTGAATATAACCTTTTCAAAGATTTTTTTCAAGGAATTGTTTAATGACTTCTTTTTGGTATTGGAGAGTTAAAATGCTTTTTCTTTATAAGGCTTAAAGTCAGATTTTAAGTCTATCTTATAATTATATGATCTTGAAGAGGGAAATTATTTGGATTTCTTGTCATCGAGTATTTTAGCAAATTCTTCAGTAGTCAAAATTCTTTCTTGTTATTGTTAAGTTTGGCTTTAGCTAACTTAGCAGCTATAGCTGACTTATAATTCAATTTGATAATTCTTTCTATTTCTTGACAATTTGAATATTCATTGTATGATTTTGGTAATTCATAATATCTGGGAGGATTAGATTGCCAATTAATTCTTCCATTTTATTGAGAACAGCAAGATGATTTAAAGTGATTGATCCTATATTAACAGGTTAATGTAATGAGTGAAAAAGTTCTTGTTCATATTGGTTGGTTTTCTATTGAAATATTCTTGATTGCCAGTTTATATTAGGGTTACATTGTTCAAGGAAGGGTATTCCTAGAATAATATCTTTCAAGGCTAATTGGGTGATTAGGGTTTAAACTTGACAGGTTTTGTTATCAATGATGGTATTTAAAATGGTGTAATTCTTGACAGTGGCATTGGGGTTTGATAACCCATCAGTATATCATAGGATGATTGGTGTTTTGAGATTTTTAATAATTAAACCATGTTTATTGACATATTCTTTGTCAATAAAATTTTCTTGTACTCCAGAGTCAATTAGAGTAGTAACTTTGAATGGCTTTGGAGTTTTTTCTGAATGGATTTTTAATAGAAGAAATATAAAATGATTGTTGATAGGTTGGGGAAAATAAATGAGATTGATTGATAGTAAAGGAGAGGAAGATTCCAATTCTATTGTCTTGGTCTCCAGATTTAAAAATCCAAAAATGCATTCTTTACTTCCAATTGGTGTTCTTCAGGAATCTGGTTGATAATACTAGCTGCTACTTTTCCTATAGAAATAGTACTTAAAGCTTTCAAAGTTAGTATAGGTGATATGTCTGAACCTCAAACCCATGTTAGAGATTACAATAAATTCCTAGAAGCTATACCACTTGTACTGCTACTATAATCCAACAATACTGTTATCAACTCCCTACTTCACCTTACTTGGAAATACATGCCATACCTGCATGTATGTGACACTGATGGGCTCTACTTATGCACTATCAAGAACAACCTCTATAGTGCTTGGAATAATAGTTGGAAAGTGCAACCTACTACTAAGGAAACAATGCAGTACATCCACCCCTACATGTACACCTGTGGTCTAGTACTTGAAGTACTCATTCACCAACAAGTTGCCAATAGAATCTATTGTATAGAGATGCAACCAAAAGACTTATCACCAGACAATGAACTTACTGTACCCAGCAGTGACAGTAATGACTCTTCCTATCTGCTATTGCAATCTACTCAAGCTTTTGTCAAGTAAGGCCAACTCAAATGCCTCTTCCAGCAGGATGTGCCTTCCTGTCCTATAAGGGTACTGTTGATCCTGAGTCCTGTCAGAAGTACCAACAACTAGTTGGATTCCTGATGTATCTCATGATTGGCTTGCAATCTGATATTGTGAAACTCAGTCAGCAGATGGCTAGTCCTTCAGAGGAGCATTACAAGCACAGTTTATACTTGTGCCACTATCTTCTGAGCACACAATGCTACTGCTTCATTTCTAATGGGCAATTACAGAAGTCTATTCAAGGCTTCTCTGATTCTGACTCTGTGGGATGTCTTGCTATATGTAAGTCTACTTCCAGCAATCTAGTCTTGTTTGCCAATGGACTAGTTTCCTGGTTGAGTTGCCAATAAGCCACTACAGTGCTATCAACCACAGAAGCTGAGTACATTGCCATGTGCAAGACATTTCATCAACTGATTTGGATTTATCAGCTGCTAGGTGAGATTGGGTTCGAACAGTCTGCTCCACATCTCATATGTGATAATCTAGGATTGACCTTCTGGGCTTCTAACCTGGTTGTTGAACATCGATCTAAACATGTTGCAATTCACTGGCATTTCATCCATGAACTTGTTAAGATAGGCAAAATAGAACTATTTTATGTGGAGTCTGAGAAGAACCCTGTTATGTCTGAACCTTGAACCTATGTCAGAGATTATGACAAGTTCCCAGAAGCAATACCACTTGTCCCACCACTACAATCCAACGATGCCGTTATCGATTCTTTACTTCAACAAGCCTGGAAATACACACCATACCTACATGTATTGTTGAAGTTTCGGACATATTCTAGAAATAGACTATGAAATCATTATGATAATAATAGACTGATCCGTTACTTTCCAGTAACTTCAATCCGTAGTAACTTCCTATGAGTTGCTCTGCATACAATGAGAGTCATAAGTACTTGATAGATTATTCTACATAGTACTAATGACTAGATACTATGTTCCGCAGTACTCTGCAGGCACTACGCCACAGTTAAAGAGAGTCATAAGGAACAATCTATGCATTACTAGTATTTTATGTAGTATGACTTGCCTATGTTACAATATGTATATAAACCCCATATAGCAGACCTAGTTCTGCATCTTGTTCAATCGAACAACTTCTTCATCATTGCCTATCTCTTTGAGTACAATACTAACATTGATTTACTCGACTTTAGTCTCTACACCTCTGACACCAACTACTTTATCAATAATATCTGTCTATCCGAATTACTTTTCTACAGGTATCAGATAGAAGCTTATTATCTTGGTGAGTAGACCTTACGTTCTCTCCCACTGCGTTTACTGCTGCCCCCAGCAAACAACTTGTTATGGTTGTTTCCTCAACATGTATGTGACACCGATGGACTCTACTTATACACCATTGAGAACAACCTCTATGGCACCTGGAATAATGATTGGAAAGCATGACCAACTACTGAAGAAACTATGTAGTACATCCACCCCTACATGTATACTTGCGGTCTAGCACTCGAAGCGCTCATTCACCAACAAATCGCCAATGGAATCTATTGCATAGAAATGTGACCTAAAGACTTATCACCAGACAATGAACCCGCTGTACCCAGTAGTAACAGTGACAATTCTCCTCATCTACTATTGTGATCTACTCGAGCCTTTGTTAAGTCACCCAAGTCCTATCTCTCCAAAGAACCAATCACATCTACATCATCCCTATCACCCAACTCCAATCATCCTATGGATGCAGTTCTTCTATCGCCACCATTGTTGTCATCATCTTCTACCACTTCATCCTATGTGTCATGTGACTGTAGCTATTCCAATGAATCTCCATCATCATCATCATCTGAGATCTCTGAGGATGAGTAAGTACTCATCTATTTCACCGTCATCAGTTTCACTTTGCTCTATGTTTAACTGTTTCATCAGTTTCACATTTATCTTTAGTAGTGTTTCACCTTGAAGTTTCATATCTATCAGTTTCACATTGTGAAACATGATTCAGTCTCATTATCTATACTCTGTAGTATTTATAGAAAAGAAGTAGTTAGTATAAATAGCCAACTGTATTAGGAAGTCAAAGCTTAAGCTTTGATCTTCTACAGGGATAGCCTTCTTGATTGCCCAAGAAGAGTTTCCGTTGGCAGTTGCTGTCAATCAATAGAAGATTGCTTAACTGCTTATTCTCTACTCACCCTCATCACTCAGAGCTACGAGATAAACAGGATTCCCATTTCTTGGTTGAGTAACGACAGTTTGATAACGTTTGCTTATCCGGTTACTTGGCTGAGATAGGTATTAAGGCCATACCCTAGAGGTTGCATCCTCTTCGATTGCCCTTAGTAGCCAAATCCATAACAAACTTTGCTGACACCTGTACAAAAAGTCTGAACACTGTTAAATTTCAATGATGTCACAATTATTTACCTATTCAGTTCAGTGCTTGATTCATATCACACTTTGAGCTAGGAGGAGTGTTGTCATTTGTGCTTACTATAGCTGCATTCCATATGACTAGCTCTACAGTAATTATTCATCTAATATTTGTTATTGAGGCTGCACCCTCTGACTCACATTATGCACCATTTCCTTGTGTATCTAATGAGCTGACTGATACTTTGTTGCTCCAATTATACTACTGGACACCACTGATGTATCGCAGTGTTTCAAGGGACTTTAGTGTTATTACTGACATGATTATGCCTACTATTACTCATAGGTCTTAGGGTTTGCTACCCAGACATTTAGTATATAAAGCAGTATATATTCCCTTTATTTCAGAAGCTAATCTACTCGATTACTTACCTTGCTCTACTTGACTCTCTCAGCAACTCTTAGTTCACTTACTGTTTACTAACCTACACTATCAGTAAGTCAGATCATCCATCTGCTACTATGTGTTACTGTACTATTTAACAGGTCCCACTCTCAGTACATTCTTGCATCACAACTTGTTTTCCACTGGTGGTGCATTGAGCAGTGTAACAGTCATGTTGTACATTATAGTTGAAGAGTATATCCTAGGTTAGACATGTATTACTGTCTCTGTGCCATCAGGGTTGAAAGAACTCACATTTCCAGGGACTGCAATAATCTTCTCTTCACCAAATGGCTGGGCCAAAATAGGCATACCAAATACTGTATGACATACTGACATGATCTCAAATACATCAAGGAGAACAAGAGTGGAGGAATCACAACCGATATTGCAGAGTATCTGCAAAATACAGCCTGTGATTGTACTATCTGGCACAAAAGGAGACATCGCAAACACCCAGAAACCAATGATACAAGTGTCATTGTACTGGGAAACTATACCCTTGCAATGGTACCAAAGTTCCATGGTCCATGCGGGTTGTTGATTGATAATGTCTGGTCCATGCATTGTACTCCAAGGTAGCTTGGCATAGGAAATGGTACTAGCATTGTTTGCCTTTTGTAGTTCAAGGTAGACTGTTCCTAACCATTAGAGTAAGACAAATCATGGTGAACACCCAGTATATGATAAACATAACATCTAGATCTTACCAGTGACAGTTTTTGGGTTGACTTTGGGCCATCCATACATTGATTGAAGTGCCATGTTCAGTGACATAAAATCCTATACCTCTGACCCAGCAGTCATCCACTCTTTCAATGATTGTGAATAGTAATGACCACCAGCTATAATATGTTTCACTGTTTCTTGCTGTGCCAACTGATATGCAATATCATGGCTAGGTGTGAGGTGGTTTGAAAGAACTGAGCATGATCAAAAAACAGAATTGAAGGATTCATGACTTTTGGTGATAGCACCGACAAGTGGTCCAAATCACCTTATATCATCACAGGCATGAACAAGAAGATGGTATTTGATTTTCTTTATGACTTTTGATGGATCAAGATCAGTAGCAAGATCAAGAACATTTGCAACAGCAATTTCAACATTGGCCTAGGATATAATGAGTAGCTATCATAGAAGAGCTTTGGTGGACAGACCAGATAGCTATTCATGTTTCGAATTTCAGGAAACCAGAGGAGAGCAGTAAGTTCTCCAACAGCATATGTGAGAGCCAAAATATTTTTGTTCACAAGATCATATACATGAAATGCATTAACCTGGGCAAGAATCTTCAACTGCTGGCCCACAAGTGAGTTTGCATACTGCATGATGTAGCTAGCTTGAATTGGCTCAATCAATAAGCCTGACTTTTCTGTTGCTTGTAGCTGAGCTATGTATTTCTTTTTATTATCTGTACTGAATGAAGTGAATGTCATATGCCACAGATATTTGATGATCCCAAGTAAAACAGTATGAAGAAGCTCGAGAGGTGTGTCTTGAGCAATATTCCAGTCTGATAGCATCCTATCAGTGCATTTAAATCAGATAAAGACAGTAGAAAGTACCTTCAACAAGTAAATAATTGTTGTATACAAGCAATCTGTTATTTGTTACCTAATTCATCAAAATGTTCTGTATCTTGGAGACTGGTACACCAGGGTTCTCTTTTTGGAAGTCTCTGGAGTGGGTAATAAGTTCATTTATCCAGTATTGTGTATAGGCATCCTTAATGCCTTGAGTGGACTGAAAATCTTTTACAGACTACGCTACACTGCAGTAAGCCACATAAATCTGTTTCTCAACTTCATAAAGAGTCTCATGACCTGAATGCAGAGGACCTCCCTGCCAGGAATAAGTATGGTATATGATCCACATACATACAGGTTGTATCTTGAAGAACAAAATATAGCCTTGATCAGTTTCCTTTTCCTTCTGTGTCCCTCCTACACAGCACTTCTGACAGGGAAAATTCCCATTGCTACCAATGTGGCCACATATCTCACTTTGTGACAGGTTGTCTCCAGGCTCACAGTGACACCATATCTTGAAGCAGATGTGTTCATCAGTCAGTCTCTGTTTCACTTGCACTGGATTGACATATGTTGACCTGATTGGACATCCATCAGTATGACATAAGTCTAGGTCCACTCTTTGTTACTCAACCACTTACTTGATCATCTTGTGTATACTCTGAAACTGTTCAGGAACAGATGCATGGGATGATGTTGATATGAAATGAATATTGTACTGCTACTGCGGAAGGGCACATGGGAGGTTTCAGTGAGTTATGTATATATTCCAATGTTTATTCCAGCTTTTAGATTGATTTCCCAAAACATCATTACTGAATATGTCAATGAAGCTTGTGTAGAGTGGGTCTCCTTGGGCAAGTACCTGGTCAGGATTTGGCATTCATTGGGAATAACCAGCAGCTGTTGTTACTGAACACCACATGGGAACCATATTCCAGTCTAGAAGATCAAGCATATTCTGACACAGTTTGTTTGCCTGGATGGGTAACGTCTTGTAATCATCAATGGTGGCTAGATTCTGTTTTGAATAAACACAGTGAGTGAATTTTTCACTGTCTGGGACCTGTGCACTTACATTATTATTAAATTTGATGGCCTATACATTTGCCCAAATGCTGCCATCTGCTTTATTTTCGAGCCAATAAACAGGTACTACCATCTTACCATCCTCCATCAATGCTGGCTCATCAATGTAGTAGTGATGGTCACTGAACATATACATGGGACTTAGCAAATGGCGGTCCATATCTTTCCTCCACTTTGATACATGCCAGATCTCAAATACTATGCCATTATGGGGAATAACAGGATAGACTCAAATATGTAAAGAGATCAATGGATTAGACCAGTCCTATATACTTAATGTGAGTTTCTTATACTGGCTATGAGTAATATGTGGCTTATATTTGCTATCAAAGCTCATGGATTATTGAAGGAGAACAAGTTTCCTTTCAGTGTTTTACAATGGTATGTTTGTACTCCAGTATCATGTCAGACATCTTCTTGTACCTTACAGAGCTTTTTATATGAAGGTACATCCCAGATCCTACACATCCAAAGGAGCCACAGTATAAGCTTCATCATAGAGCTTGATATACACAAGCAAGGCAAGCTATCAATTGTGTCAAGTAGAAACAACAACTTTGATGGGTAAGGACTCCAGACATCATCATTGTCTGGGTTTCCTTGTGCTGATAGTAGAAATTTAGTGATTTTACTTTCATGTTGTTCATATAACTTACGAAGACTAAGCTGAAAATTATCCATCTCAGTATTGGGCTGATACTCCAACCCAATATTGTCAAATGGTACACTCTTCTCTATGACCACATTATTTTCCTCTAGCTTAGAACTCTATTGCCAAAGTTACACATCAAGACGTACTTCCAAGTACACTTGAAGCTCTGTGACAGTTCATCCAAGTGACCCTACATCAGGGCTTGGGCCTGTATTGAATGCTGCCCAGAAATCATTCTCATCACTCTTTGTCTCATGGATAGCATGGCAGGTCCATTTATCAAGGTTTTGTATGGAACTTGTTGGAATAGGATGAGGTTTGATAGGAGTGGTGTTGGCTTTAGCCTGAAGGTTTGTTTTCCTATTTTCTTCTTGAACCAATACTGAGTACTGGTGAGCAGCACTCATCCAATGAATTTTTAGGCTTTTCAGCTGGATCCAATCCTTCTGGACTGACAAGCCACCATATTCAAGGTAGATGAGACAACACACCTGACCATCTTCTCTGGTTTCAACATTTATATGATAAGGTAAGTCTATGACTGTCTCTGCTTTGTTTTTTTACCTGGTGGCAAGCAGCCCTTCTTTTGTCTGTGCATGGGATATAAGCTAAGTGAAGAAGTGGGCTGATTTTGTGTGAGTTTCTTTTGAATTCAATCTATTCCTATTTAAAGTAGAACAAACAGGTTTTGAACTACAACCTGTCTTTTCTCACCACCACTCCCTTCTGTTATGTCTGAACCTCAAACTTACATCAGAGGTTACAACAAGTTCCCAGAAGCAATACTACTCATTCTGCCACCACAATCCAATGATGCCATTATTGACTCTTTACTCTGACTTGCTTGGAAATATGTACCATACTTACATGTATGCAACACCAATGGACTCTACCTATGCACCATCGAGAACAACCTCTATGGCGCTTGGAATAATGGTTGGAAAGTGTGACCTACTACCAAAGAAACAACACAGTATACCTACCCTCATATGTACACTCATGGTCCAGTAATTGAAGTACTCATTCACCAACAAATTGCCAATGGAATCTATTGTATAGAGATGTGACCAAAGGACCTATCACCAGATGATGAACCTGCTGTACCCAGTAGTGACAGTAACAACTCTCCCCACCCACTATTGTGATCCACTTAAGCCTTTGTTGAGTCACCCAAGTCTTACCTCTCCAAAGAACTAACTACATCAATGTTGTCCCTGTTATCTGATCCCAATCAGCCTATGGATGCAATTCTTCCATCACTACCATTATTGCCATTATTGTCATCATCTACCACCTTATCCTACACATCTTGTGACTGCAGCTGTTCCAATAAATCTCTATTGTCATCATCTGAGATCTTCAAGAATGAGTAAGCACTCATCCATTTCATCGTTATTAGTTTCACCCTGTTCTATACTTAGCTGTTTCATCTTTATCAGTTTCATGTTTATTTTTAGTAACATTTTGCCTTGTGTTTCATATCTATCAGTTTCACATTGTGAAACATGTTTCAGTCTCATTATCTATACTCTGTAGTATTTATAGAAAAGAAGTAGTTAGTATAAATAGCCAACTGTATTAGAAAGTCAAAGCTTAAGCTTTGATCTTCTACAGGGATAGCCTTTTTGATCACCTAAGAAGAGTTTCTGTTGATAGTTGCTGTCAATCAATAGAAGATTGCTTAACTGCTTATTCTCTACTCACCCTTATCACTCAGAGCTACAAGATAAATGGGATTCCCATTTCTTGGTTAAGTAACGACAGTTTGATAATACTTGCTTATTCAGTTACTTGGCTGAGATAGGTGTTATGGATTCAGCTACTAAGGGCAATCAAAGAGGATGCGATCTCTAGGGTATGGCCTTAATACCTATCTCAGCCAAGTAACTGGATAAGCAAATGTTATCAAAC
Organism: Chlorophyllum brunneum; assembly: GCA_963576785.1. Taxonomy (NCBI): domain Eukaryota; kingdom Fungi; phylum Basidiomycota; class Agaricomycetes; order Agaricales; family Agaricaceae; genus Chlorophyllum; species Chlorophyllum brunneum. The sequence continues at coordinate 105,773 of OY756147.1, read as the reverse complement.
AGGGATGATGTAGATGTGATTGGTTCTTTGGAGAGATAGGACTTGGGTGACTTGACAAAGGCTCGAGTAGATCGCAATAGTGGATGGGGAGAGTCGTCACTGTCGCTACTGGGTACAGTGGGTTTGTCATCTGGTGATAAGTCTTTAGGTTGCATTTCTATGCAATAGATTCCATCGGCAATTTGTTGGTGAATGAGCACTTCGAGCACTGGACCACGAGTGTATATGTAAGGGTGGATGTACTGCATAGTTTCTTTGGTAGTTGGTCATGCTTTCCAACCATTATTCCAGGCACCATAGAGGTTGTTCTCAATGGTGCATAGGTAGAGTCCATTGGTGTTGCATACATGTAAGTATGGTGTGTATTTCCAAGCTAGTCAAAGTAGAGAGTTGATGATGGCATCATTGGATTGTGGTGGTGGGACAAGTGGTATTGCTTCTGGGAATTGTTATAACCTCTGACATAGGTTCGAGGTTCAGACATAACATTATTCCTTTTGTTAGTAACAAATTCCATTTTGTTACATTCAATCTTGGGCAGTCAGTAGTAAGGACTGTCCTCGGGGAGTTCTTCTACTCCATATAGTTTGACGGGTCAGTATCTAATGTGATTGGCTGCTTCCAATGTCTGAGAAGGGATCCTCGTAATGGCCTTCATCCTGGTAGGGTGGTAAGGTCGAGGTGGCAGATGGTAGAGGGGGTGAGATGCCATTTTGGGTCCTGGTGGTAGTGGTTCTGGAGTGCCAGTGTCCATTGGGGTAGGGAGGCCTGAGCCTAATAGTACAATAGCTTCGAGTACTTGCTCCATTTCTGGAACTGTGAACATAGCTGATGATCTCATTGAGTCAATTGTATAGTTCTTGCATGTCAGGATCCAGCCATTGGGTTTGATAAGCCAGAGTAGTTGTTTGGCCATATCGTTGATCATAGTTGGGTCAGCTTTGTAATACAAGTCGAGTATTTCGAGGTTGGGTGCTTTGTATGGGCTGCCTATGAACTTGTGGAGTCAGGTTAATTGTTGCTACAGTATAGGAAATCTGGCAAAGTCTTTTGTTTTCACAGTCATGATACCAGTGACAATCTTGGATAGTCCAGTAATAGTTGAGTGGAACTGCAGATGGTTCATGCTCATATTGAGGCAGGTTATGATGTGCAAGGTGGCCTTGGACAGGCACAGGTTCAATGAGTCTATGCTCTATTCAGGCATCAGTCTGAACTGAAGTTGATTGATGAGTCAGATTGCCATCATTAGTGGCATCATGGAAAGGAAGGCCTCAAGGGATTCTCAATGTGGGATATACAGGGTGAGACTCTGGTGGAGGCTCTTGAGGCTGGTCCTTGTTTCAAGTGGGTAGTTGGGGAACATTAGGAGTCAATAAGGGCTGCCTTGGCTGTGTGTGCTAAGGGTAGTGCTAATTGAGTGACAGAGAAGTTGATAGGAGTGTTGAATGCATTGCAAATCCTCATGTACTCCATTGGGTAGAGTGTGGCTAGTAAGGATGTCATAGCTTTGCTGTATGGCATAGGTGTATCAACTAAGCATTTGCATAATATGAAGGCAAGCAGCAAGCAAATTCCTGTATTTATCACAATGGGCAACAGATGTGTTATCCCCTCGTAAATCAGGGTAGCGATTGGATAGTCATCTTTTGATAGTGTTTCGAAGTTGTAGACAGGTGGTGTTGCATGCAGATTCGATATCAAGTAGGGGAGGGATGGTATGCAGCTGTAATCCAATGGGCTGGATAAATTCTTTGTTGTTGAGGGTGATGGAATACTTGGACAATGAGTGAAGGATATTATCAAGGTCTGGCAATACAGGCAGTCCATTGATAATGTTGGCAGCAATCTCAGTGGTATTAATAACAGTAGCTGTAGTGGCTGGTACTGAGGCTGGGTAAGTATTGGAAGCATTGAGAGACATGGGGAGCTCAGATGTTGTGAGCTCTTTTATAGGTCTCAAGTATGTTCTTTACATTTCGGAGGTTTGATGCAGGTTCCCATGAATTTTCGGAAGTGTGGTAGCCTTTCCACTTGATTAGGTATCTGAAACAATTATTTACCCTTTTATGGTGAAGAATGGCCTCGACTTCATATTCTTCTTGATCATCAACAAGGAGAGGGAGGGGTTGAGACATGTGTTGTCCATAGATTGTGTTTTTGATTGCAGGGGTAAGGAGAGAGGCATGAAACTTGTTATAGATCTTCCATGTTTCAGGTAATTTTAGCTGAAACACAATGGGTGAGATCTTCTTGACAATTGTAAAAGGTCCTTCTCTTCTTTGGATGATTTTCCTATTTGCAAAGTTTATTGGTAGGTGTTTGTTTTCTAGCCAAACTTTATCCCCTTCATTAAAGTTTGGTAACCTATAATTTGCAGTTTGTTTGGCCATGATTTCACAGGCATGGTTGTGTGCTTCAAGGGCTCAATGTCAAGCATCAGATAGTTTCTTGAGGCAATCCTCAGTGGCAGGGACATTTGTTGGTTCCAGAGTAGTGGGAAATGATTTTGGTGCATAGCCATAGAGTAGCTGGAAAGGTGACTCTTTTTGTCCAGTATGGGGGTGGTTATTATGAGCAAATTCATAGAGTGAGAGGAACTTTGCCCAATCGTTTGGTTGAGCTAAAGTGGCAAGTGCTAAATATAGCTTTATTTCCTGATTGATCTGTTCGGTTGATCCATTGGTTTGTGGGTGATAGGCTGTTGAATAGGCAAGGTCAATGTTAAGTAGTTTATAGCATTCTTGCATCACTTTGGCGGTAAATTGCAGATCTCAGTTGGAGATAATCTTGTTAGGTATGTTATATTTCATCCTTCTTAATCTCTTACCACCACCTTCCTCTTTTGGATAGGTGCTTGACATGGACAAGAGATTAGCTACACTATGTCTAGAAACATCAGTATCCCCAACTCACTCTGGGATGAGGAGATTACCTCTGAGTCCTTCTATGGGACTGCCACTGGCCCCAGTGACAAGTCCAGGTCACAACTGAAGTACGAGCAGAAGAGAGCCAGAGCGGCCTCCTTCACAGGATCTACTGTCAGACCATCAGGATTGGAGGCAGATATTGAAGCTGGAATGGAGTCCAGTGTCTCTGAAGCACTACCCCTTCCTCATACCACATCATTGACTGAGCCTCTCATTCCTCCCTTGACCCCCACCACTTCTACCCCATGTGCTGTCTGGTTCAGCAGTCAGCTTGGAACATTTGGCTAGACCTCTTTCCAGTCCAATATAACCTTACATGTTAGTCAGGCTTTTGTCTCACTTGCTTAGATCCGCAATGTTCTCCTCCACTCTTGATGCCTGCAGTGGCTTTCTTTCCTACTGTATTTGCTTTGGAATCCTCAAAAGGTCATTCCACTCTTCCTACCTTGGGAAGGACATCTCTATTGCTGCCCTGTGCCAGGAAGTGGCAATCCAGCTTTCTCCCCCAGTTGCCCCTGTCCCCCCACAGTCCCTCTCTCCATCCCATGGATCCACTGAAGTAAGCAGTGATGTGACTATGCCTGGTATTTCACAGCCCTCTGTGACCCTACTAGTCCCCCCTGTCCCTATGCATGATAAAAGGATATCATACATTCCCTCCTCCTATGGTCCCCCCTCTAGGCTCTCAGAAGACCCCCATTGCTCAAGGCCAGCATGCACATCAGTGCCCACTGCCCCTATTTCTCCTATACCAGGGCCAACCAAGAAGTCCTATGCTGCTGCTGCCACTACTGATCCTGCTACCTTGGTCCATGTGACCAAGGCATTTCCTCACCTTCCCCCAGACTACATCATGGCAGTACACCAGGCTGCCACATCACCTCCTAAATGCACCCCCAAGATGCACTCTACCACTGCTGGTCCCAACCACCACCAAATCCTCCTAGCACTTGATGCTAGGACTACTAATGTTGACTTCCCAGCACTCATCAAAAGTGCTAATGACACCCTCCTCCATGCCAAGTCTGCCCTCCAGGCAGATGGGGCATGCTCTGCTTATGGTGGTATTACTGTCACCACCTCTGCTGTCCCCTCCACTGATGAGATTACCCTCATTGCTGATACTGCCAAGTGGCTCCTGGATCTTGAGACCCCAGTTGCAGCTGCTCTCCCTAGGTTCAAGTCCTATCTGAGGGTCCTGGACATTCTCTTCAAAGCCCTTGGCACTACTCACCATATTTTAGTTGCCAAAATTACTGAGGCACTCAAGGCCTCTCACCTCCCTTTACTTGAACTTGCAGACACTCCGCATCTTATGAAGAACTCCCACTGCTCAGACTCAGCCACTGTTTGGTTTGATGTCTGGGACTCTCAGTCTGGAGCTGCCACCAAGAAACTTGCTGGCAAACATGTCTATATTGCTGGCTATGAATGCCTCATCAAACTTGCATGTGCAAACCCTGGGACCCCCAGTATAGTTGTTGCTGGAAATGGGGCCATCCGACTTCTGCCTGTAGGTCCAAAGGCCTCAAGTGCCCCCGTTGCAGAGGTCCCCACCAAGTGGAGCACCACTGTCTCCTTTCTGGATGCTGTAAGGGTAATGCCAAAGCTGAACCCCCCATCTCTGCTACTCCTGAGGGCATGCTGTGCCCCCATACTACCCACTACTTAAACTGTAGTGGAGATCATGCAGCAAATGAGCCAAAATGCTTGTTCTGGGCCCACCACTTCCAAGTTGGCTGGATCCAGGGTCACTATGAGGAGACAAGAGTTCGGAGGAGGAGGGCGAGGGTGCTGATCAATTGTGTTGAGTAGTTCCTCCATCTATTCTCTACTGTATTATCAGACTCTCTAGTCTACATACACTTGTAGTTTAATGTACTACTCCATCGATAAAGTTCTTGAGGTGTAGGTTGGAGAGCCCTGTATTATACTTGTAGTAGGTATAGGGGGCAGACTGTGTTCGAGCCCTACTTTAAATATTGATGATAAAAAAATAAAAATAAAAAAAAGGTATGCTATATTTGGCAAAGAGGTGGTCAATCAATAGCTGCACAATCTGTTGTGCATTGGCACTTTTGGTAGTTGGCACTAGAATTATTCCCTTTGATAATCCATGGTCTACTATGGATAAAATACAATCATATCCTTGCAATAGGGGGAGATCAGTGATAACGTCCATTGATATCTGGGAAAATGGATGGGTTGACTTGGGTGTGGGAATAGGTTGTAGTGGTGGTTTTGTTGGGTGATGGTTAATCTTGAATTGCTGGCATCTCGGACATCCAGCAATATACTTGCAGACATAGTCCTTGATTCCTGGCCAATAGGTATAATCCAATATCTTGGATAGGGTAGCTGCTGCTCCTGGATGGAGGTTTGGTAAGGTGTCATGGGTGTGTTCAGTGATCCGGTGATTTAATACAGGGTTATTTGGAATGATGACTCGGTTGGCATTGTGTGGGAGATCACCATTGGGTGTCTCATCAAGGTCAGGGTCGATCATATCATGATGTTGACGTACTTCGTCAAGATCAGCCTCAGTGAGGAGGTGCACTATGGTACCATCGAATATGGTCACTTTCTGGTTGTCTTTGTCATCAGGAGTATGGTCAGGTTATCGTGATAATGCATCGGCTGGGCCATTCTTTTGGCCGGGTATATGCTTAACCTTCAGCTGAGGTTTGAAGTGTTCCATATAGGCTGCCCAATGGGCTTGGCATCAGTTAAGGGTTTGGGGTTCCTTGAATTGGGATAAGTTCTTGTGATCACTCCATACAATGAATTCATGTTTGGCTCCTTCCAAATGGTGGCACCATTCTTTTAAGGCTCATATGATAGCTAGCCATTCTTGCTCTGAGCAGTAGTAGTTTTGTTCTTTCGAGTTAAATACTCTGGAGATAAAGGCAATTGGGTGCTTTACTCCATTATCATCACGTTGGGTGAGGATGGCTCCTGAGGCATATACAGAAGTGTTAGTTTCAATTTCAAAAGGTTTGTCAGGATCTGGCACAATTAAGATAGGCTTCTCCATGAAGTGTTTCTTCAGATCTTTGAAGGTGGTTTGGTGCTCATTGGTTCAATAGAATTTAATGTTCTTGGACATGAAAGAGTTTAGCAGTACAGTATGTCATGCATAATTCTTGATAAATCTTCTGTAGAAGTTACAGAATCCAATAAATTTTCGCACATCATGGGTCATTTTGGGTAGTGGCCAATTCTTGATTCCTTCAAGTTTGGCTGCATCCATTTCAATGGATGATAGGGAGTTTACAGCACTGAGGTACTTGAGGCATTGTTTCTCGAATTCACATTTCTCAGGCTTGAGAAATAGGTCATGTTCATGAAGTAGTTTTAATACTTCACAGGTAAGGCATCAGAGTTCTTTTTGTGTTTTGGCATGTATGAGAATATCATCCATGTATACAAGGACTCCTCCTTTATCAATTAAGAGGCAGAATATGTGGTCCATCATGGATTGGAAAGTGGCTGGGGAGTTGTACATCCCAAAAAACATCACAGTTGGCTCATATAGGCCTTTTGGTGTTCTGAATGTGGCTTTCCATTCATTGCCTTTTTGGATGCAGATATTGTTGTATCCGGCACATACATCAAGTTTGGTAAACCAATTTGATCCTTTAGGTTTGTTGAGTAGTGATGAAATGAGTGGGATTGGGTATGTATTCTTGATGGTGTGACTATTGAGATATTGATAGTCTTGACATGGGCGGAGTTTTCCATCTTTCTTCCCTACAAAGAAGAAAGGTGAGACCATAGGTAATTTCAATCATTGAATATAACCTTTGGTTAGGTTCTCCTTGATGAATTTATTGAGTTCATTAGTCTCTTGGGGTGATAGTTGATAAGCAGGTTCAGCTTTTGGTTTGAAAGATTCTTTCATCTCGATTTTGTAATCCCATGGTCAAGTGGGTGGGTATCGTGAAGTAGCTTGTTCACTGAATATATTGAGATAGTCATGAAAATCGGCTGGTACAATTTTCAGAGGGTCAGTCTCTTTTGTCTCTCCATATTGCTGGGCAATAAACTGGGAGGCATTGGCTTTGAAGTTTATTTCTTCAAATGTGGCAGGTTCAAGGTAGATGTGGTTCACTTGTTTGGCTTTGTTTGCACTATCATCCATGGAGGTGATGAGGCAGTTGAGCTGGGGGTTGTCGATAAATGGGGTTCTCCATTTCATAGTTTTCCTTGACAAATCTACTTCTGGATCAAATTGCAATAGCCAGGGCATTCCTAAGATTAGGCATAGCATTCCTAGTCCAATGATTCTTGGTTTTAGAATCATTTGTTGTCCATCTATAGTGAGTCTAAGGATGGCATCATAGGTGGCTTGTCCTTGTCCATTGGTGGTTCCATTGGCATTAAGGATGGTGACTGATGTGTCAAGTGGATGGGTTGGTAGGTTCCATTGTTCTACAAGAGATGGGTCGATGTAATTTCTAGCTACTCCTGAATCTAGGAGGGCAAGGTGTTTGGTAGTTGTGCTAGGTAAGTGGACAGTAGTTGGAACATAGATAGTATTGTTCTTTGGAACAATGTTAATGGTGGTGATTTGTTCAGTATCAGGTTTGCAAGATGGCTTGGGTTAGGGGTAGTCATCATGTTGTGGCATTGAATAAGAAATCTGCAGTTTCTTTATAGTTTGAGATCTAAACACAGTAGCTAGTCTCTTCAGACAAAAGACTTGATTAGGTCTTCATTGGGATGACTATCTACAATATTGAAGAGTTCTTCTATCTCTTCATCAGAGGGGTCTTCTATTATATTTGTAATTTGGGTAGACTTGAATTGTTGCTTACTTCAGTCAAAGCATTTGGACTTATAAGCAGCATTCTTTGATATGCTGGCGCAGTTCTTTCCATGGCTTTGTTATGGGCAATTTCTGGAGAAATGTCCAGCAGATTTGCATGTGAAACATTTTTGCTCATTGTATAACTTCCAGAGTTTGGGTGATAAGATAGCATTGAGTTGGGCTGTGGCAAGTTTTGTGGCCATGCAGGCAACTTGCTGGATAGTTGCATTCAAATATTCATCATTGTCTGATGATGCTTCTTCCTCAGATTCTTCTCCTTCAACATCAGATCCTTCTCCTATTGGGTAAAGATTATTGAGCTGCTGCTCAAGGATGTGGTCGACATCCATGGGACCATAGCCTAGGGGTTTACTGCTTCTTTGAGTTGGCTGGTAAGGTCTTGCATAAGACATCAAACTTGATGCTTTTGGAGTGTGATATTTCAAGCAATAGGAGGTATGTCGTACTGAGTGACAATGTCCTGTTGAGCTAAAATTCTCTTGTAGGTGTGCTATTGTTGCTACATTTCACATGGCTGTATACCAAGCATTGATGTCATTTGGGGTGGGGTTCTGACTGTAGACAAGCCTTTTGTAATACAGATCCAGTCTTTTAATGAAGAACATAATTTTGGTCTCTGCATGGGTGATTCCAGCTTGGGTACACATATTCTTGAATTGCTCAACATAGACTGTGGTGGGTTGTCCATTCTGTGTGGCAGGCAAGTTGCTCTTCTTCTCAAGGAGGAAACCACAAAGTCGGTCAATAGCATATGTTCTATGAGTGGGTCTTTGTGCTTAGCCCTACTAACTTGAGGGGTACTCCAGGTACTGGGAAGCGCAGTGTGGGTCCTATGTGACTGATAGCGAGTTACTCTCCTATGCAGCAGATAGGCACTGTGTACAACTCTTCTTGGCTTCCTGTAATAGTGACAGTGTTATGTCCAAACCTCAAACCTATGTCAGAGATTACGACAAGTTTCCAGAAGCAATGCCACTTGTCCCACCACCACGATCCAACGACACCGTTATTGACTCTCTACTTTGACTAGCCTGGAAATATGTGCCATACTTATACATATGTGACACCGATGGACTCTACTTATGCACCATTGAGAAAAACCTCTACGGCACCTGAAACAATGGTTGGAAAGCATGACCAACCACCGAAGAAACTATGCAGTACATCCACCCTTACATATACACTCGTGGTCCAGTGCTTGAAGTGCTCATTCACCAACAAATTGCCGATGGAATCTACCGCATAAAAATGTGACCTAAAGACTTATCACTAGATGACAAACCTGCTGTACCCAGTAGTGACAGCAACAATTCTCCTCATCCACTATTGTGATCTACTCGAGCCTTTGTCAAGTCACTCAAGTCCTATCTCTCCAAAGAACCAATCACATCTACATCATCCCTATCATCTGGCTCCGACCATCCTATGGATGTAGTTCTTCCATCACCACTGTCGTCATCATCATCTTCTACCACTTCATCCTATGTGTCTTGTGACTGTAGCTGTTCTGATGAATCTCCATCATTGTCATTGGAGATCTCTGAGGATGAGTAAGCACTTATTTATTTCACCATCATCAGTTTCACTTCGCTCTATGTTTAGCTGTTTCATCTTTATCAGTTTCACATTTATCTTTAGTAGTGTTTCACCTTGAAGTTTCATATCTATCAGTTTCACATTGTGAAACATGATTCAGTCTCATTATCTATACTCTGTAGTATTTATAGAAAAGAAGTAGTTAGTATAAATAGCCAACTGTATTAGGAAGTCAAAGCTTAAGCTTTGATCTTCTACAGGGATAGTCTTCTTGATTGCCCAAGAAGAGTTTCCGTTGGCAGTTGCTGTCAATCAATAGAAGATTACTTAACTGCTTATTCTCTACTCACTCTCATCACTCAGAGCTACGAGATAAATGGGATTCCCATTTCTTGGTTAAGTAATGACAGTTTGATAATGTTTGCTTATCCGGTTACTTGGCTGAGATAGGTATTAAGGCCATACCCTAGAGGTCACATCCTCTTCGATTGCCCTTAGTAGCTGAATCCGTAACAATAGATCAAAGCTTCCATTGAGTCATTTCAGCATAGAGAACAAGAACCCCAGTGTTATCTGCATCATTGCCATTGTTGCTGAACAAGGATAACATCTTCCTACATCATTGCCATTGTCGCTGTTACAGGAAGCTGAGAAGAGTTGTACACAGTGCCTATCTGCCACATAGGAGCGTAACTTGCTATCAGTCACATAGGACCCACACTGCACCTGCCAGTACCTGGAGTACCCCTCAAGTTAGTAGGGCTAAGCACAAAGACCCGCTCATAGAATGTACGCTATTGACCAACTTTGTGGTTTCCTTCTTGAGAAGAAGAGAAACTTGCCTGCCATGCGTCCTGCCTCTGGATTGCTGTTGAGAAGTACTCCAGTTGAAAGAAGACCCAGAAGGAACAGAAGGTCACAACTACTAGGCTACAGAGAAGCCATCCATAGAGAAGCTAAACCGAGTGGCTGCCGTCTAGTCAGCCAGACAATACTAGCAACCATGAAAATACATCACACCTTGTTTCTGTTATGCCAGTAACGGATTCCCTTGAAAAGCGAAAGCACTCAGTAGAGGATGCCCTCGAAACCTGTTGTGTATTCCCAGGAAGTATAGGAAGAAGTTGCAAATAATTGTCAGTGAGATAAAGGTGCAACTCAGTCAAGATTGAACGAGTCCAACATTGTGCAAAGCAAAAGGAGACTACTCTACCTGCACCTCCGGTCTACAGGACTAGATCGCAATCCAAGGCTGTAGAGCCTTACAGTGTTGAGCCTACTCAATGAACCTCCTGGCAAAACCCAGAACCAGTTCAATATTCCCCACCAGCCTCTATCCAACAGTCTACCTCAACCACTTCCTAACCCTTTGAATGACCCTTGACTAGCACCACAGCTAGTAGGATTAGAACCAGTGAACCTGCCCCAAGACAGAGTTCAGAGTCTTATCAGACACCTGCTTACATGCAATCTGACTGGGCACAACAAGGGACCTCAAGACAACAATCACAGCAATCCCAGCAATCCCAGCAGTCCGACCGACAGTACAGAAAAACCATCTCTACCGAGTCTGAACACTCAGACAACCCTGAGCACTCTGAACATGGAAGTGAGCACTCTGAAGAGCTACCACCCCAGACACCAGAACTTGAGCCCTGATACAAATTCGACAACAACATATCAAACTCACCAAACCCACTCGCTGGAGCCCTCCAGCTACTCCAAGAACAAAGAGAAAGGGAAGCTCAACAAAGTTAGACCAGCCAGACGACCAACTATCAGTCTACCAGCTACCAGCTACCAGACAACCCAACCAGTGGTACCTCCCAGTACCCACCAGCAGATGACCAGAATACCAGGACTTCTTTTTTTTTTTTTTTTTTTTTTAATCAACAATTTATATAGCGGTGCTCGAACGCAGTCTGCATGTACATACATACAAAGGTAGAATGTACAGAATGTTCGGAGAAGGGAAAGTAAACTACAAGTAAACAAACCCCACAAGACTCGTTGACATCTAGCGCGTACACTAGAGAGATGTTTGGTACCTATGATGTTTAGCGAAAAGTGAGAAGAAAGGGAATTCGGAAAGAGAGAGAGTGAGAGAGAGAGATTGATAGAAGAGAAACTACCGACTCGCAATCACAAGGGGAAACATCAAACGGTACATAGCGTGTGGGTGGGTATTTATCTGGGCACCACGGGAGAGATGGAAGTAGAATGAAAACTATATAAAATAGTAGACGAGCAAGGGAATGGGGAGATAGAGAAATGAATTGGAAATCCATAACCGGGAGAGCAAAAGAAAAAAGAGAAAAGAAGAGGATTCTATGCAGGCGCAGACCCAAACCTCCTTTGGACTTGATGGCGATGTAACGGTGGGATGGAACCAGCACGGATACGAGGGCGATCAGGTTCTGGGGGGAAGCTGAATGCAGAGGGGTTGCGGCGCAAGAAGTTGACAAGGGTCTTGATTGTGTCGACGCCAAAGTGGTGATCGAAGTTGTTGCAACGATACAGGATGTGTGACCTCGTTTGCACCATTTGACTGTTGCAGTGGTGGCACGAAAGATCCTTGTTAGGAAAGAATTGTAGTCGATATTCTCCAATCGGGGCGTGGCAAAGTATGGTGCGACAAGCTCTTGCGAAGAGCTGGGGCTGGTATCCACATTCTCGTATCCATGGACCGGATTTGATGTGCGACGGTAGGGCGGAGGCCCCATTCGCTCGCACCGGAAGGTGGAGGAAGGAGCTACCGCTGTAGTTCTTGAACCTGAACATGGCCTGCCATGTGTGAATGGCGTGTTTGGCGGACTTCTTGCAAAGGTAGTTGAGCGAGTTCGGTACTCGGTGATTTCGACCCCGGTTAGGCCAGGCGACCGTTTGGATCCAGTCGTGTGTGGCTTTTTGTATTCCATACTTGCATTTCAACGGCGTGTGGTAAAACGAAAGGTGGTGCTGGTCTGATTTGTTGAACCAAGCCAGGAGCGCCTTCGAGGTGAGGATGGACTGTTGTTGGCATGAATGTGGTGAACAGTCGAGTAGGAGCCAGGAGGCCACGATGGAGTCGGTGAACACGTGAATGTGCTCAACCTAGTCATAGTCGGCAGTGGCGAGCACCTTGGTGATACCTAAGTACTGCGCCACCAGTTCTGTGTCCGTCGACATTGTTCCTCCGAGTCTCTTCATAATAGAGCTCCTGCTGTCAAGATGTCAAATGGTGGCTGCCACCGTAAACTGGCTGGCAAGCGGGTTGGGGTTGGGATGGACTGAGCCGTCCGTACCGATCGTGATGGCTTTTGCATCCATCGTCGCATTCGTCATTACATCGTCCCAAAGTGTCTTTGAGAGGTGAGGGTTGTCCCGGTTGAATCCTATAAAAGTTACATTAGTAGAAAAATGGTCAAGTAACCTACGTCCGGGCCAGAGAGATTTAGAAACGGAATTAAAATGTTCTATATACCGAGTCTCGGGGGTGGGGCGTGAAAAGTCCATCACAGCTCCAAGTGTCTTCTTCTTCTGAACCTCCGTGAAGTTCTTGATGTGAAGTCAGTAGGGGGAAGAATGATACTCTTTCGTCAATCTTGCCAATGCATGTTTATCGTCCAATGTATGAAGCCTCGATGATTGTCATTCGGCCAACTTTCGGAGATGTAGTTTGATGGGCATAAGCCCCGCGAGGGACTCTACACTACTGGTGGGAGAAGTACGGAAGGCCTCAGTAATCCAGAGTGCCGCCCTTTGTTGCATTTTGTTGAGGATCTCACAAGTTCCCTTGGTACGGGATCGATCATGAAACCATAGTCGGAATCCATATGTCGCAACCAGTACAACACACGAACGGTAGAGTAGTCTCTTGTTGCTGGGGGATAGACCTCTGATGGAGTTTCCCAGCATCTTCATCGCCTTGATGGTGGAAGTCACCTTGGCGGAATAGAATCGAACGTGTTCTTTGAAGGTCAATGTCCAGTCAAAGTAAAAGCCGAGGTACTGCCAATGGGTCTTCGGTTTGAGGGGGTTGCGACCCATGAACGGCGGGGATCCCAAGTCAATTGAGGGATTCGAGTCCTGTCTTGCACGTGTGAAGTGAAAGATCTTGGACTTGCTGTGTTCAATTTCCAGGCCGAATTCGTTCATGAGCCACTCCATTTCACGGTACATGTGTTGCAGGATTTCCACGTTCTTCTCCAGAGATGGGGATTGCACGATTAAAGTGCCGTCATCGACGAATGACAGGACATCAAAGTCCCACTTGTCATGGTGTTCCTCCATACGGGTTTCAAAGACGTGTAAGAGGGGGGCGAGGAATAAAGCGGAGAGAATAGGGCTGAGAGCTGAGCCCTAACCTACTCCTACCACTGCGTCAAATTCTGGGGAAGTCTCATTGTTCCACCGGTAGGTGGTGCGGCGTTCCTTGAGGTAGTTGTTGAAGAACGCGGCGACCTGAGGGGGAAATCCTTGTCTTCATAGAATTTCGATAAGGAGATCGTGGTTGAGGGAGGGGAAGAATTGGGCCAGAATACCAGGACTTCCAATCACACTCAGGACAACCCAACAGCCACAAACCCACCAATTGTCCCCATCAAACTCCCCAGCAAGCTTGCCACCAAACTCACCCACAGGATCAAACATGCCAGACCCCAAGCTCCCAAAGCCCGCTGTTTTCTACAGTGACCTGCTTGACTATCCCAACTGGAAGCAGAACCTCCAGATCTACTTTGCATCACAGCCCAACAATCCACCAAATAACAAGTCCAAGATCATGTACACCTTCCTTAGTATGGAAGAATTGGCCAGGGAATGGAAACAAGCCTACACCATTTCACACACTACCAACAATGTCTTCAGTCCCACCTAGACCATTGAACAGTTCCTCACAGAACTTGACACTTTATTCCTGCCAGCAAATGACACCCTCGTTGCCATCGATCAACTATCTAATGTCACCTAGAATGGACGACCTGCTGCAGTCTATGTTGAGCAATTCAAGAATATGTGTACCCAAGCTGGAATCACCCATGCAGAGACCAAAATTATGTTCTTCATTAAAAGACTGGATCTGTATTACAAAAGGCTTGTCTACAGTCAGAACCCCACCCCAAATGACATCAATGCTTGGTATACAGCCATGTGAAATGTAGCAACAATAGCACACCTACAAGAGAATTTTAGCTCAACAGGACATTGTCACTCAGTACGACATACCTCCTATTGCTTGAAATATCACACTCCAAAAGCATCAAGTTTGATGTCTTATGCAAGACCTTACCAGCCAACTCAAAGAAGCAGTAAACCCCTAGGCTATGGTCCCATGGATGTCGACCACATCCTTGAGCAGCAGCTCAATAATCTTTACCCAATAGGAGAAGGATCTGATGTTGAAGGAGAAGAATCTGAGGAAGAAGCATCATCAGACAATGATGAATATTTGAATGCAACTATCCAGCAAGTTGCCTGCATGGCCACAAAACTTGCCACAGCCCAACTCAATGCTATCTTATCACCCAAACTCTGGAAGTTATACAATGAGCAAAAATGTTTCACATGCAAATCTGCTGGACATTTCTCCAGAAATTGCCCATAACAAAGCCATGGAAAGAACTGCGCCAGCATATCAAAGAATGCTGCTTATAAGTCCAAATGCTTTGACTGAAGTAAGCAACAATTCAAGTCTACCCAAATTACAAATATAATAGAAGACCCCTCTGATGAAGAGATAGAAGAACTCTTCAATATTGTAGATAGTCATCCCAATGAAGACCTAATCAAGTCTTTTGTCTGAAGAGACTAGCTACTGTGTTTAGATCTCAAACTATAAAGAAACTGCAGATTTCTTATTCAATGCCACAACATGATGACTACCCCTAACCCAAGCCATCTTGCAAACCTGATACTGAACAAATCACCACCATTAACATTGTTCCAAAGAACAATACTATCTATGTTCCAACTACTGTCCACTT
This sequence comes from Chlorophyllum brunneum, assembly GCA_963576785.1. Lineage (NCBI taxonomy): Eukaryota > Fungi > Basidiomycota > Agaricomycetes > Agaricales > Agaricaceae > Chlorophyllum > Chlorophyllum brunneum. Next base: position 90,513 of record OY756147.1, on the reverse strand, counting down.
ACCTAGCACAACTACCAAACACCTTGCCCTCCTAGATTCAGGAGTAGCTAGAAATTACATCGACCCATCTCTTGTAGAACAATGGAACCTACCAACCCATCCACTTGACACATCAGTCACCATCCTTAATGCCAATGGAACCACCAATGGACAAGGACAAGCCACCTATGATGCCATCCTTAGACTCACTATAGATGGACAACAAATGATTCTAAAACCAAGAATCATTGGACTAGGAATGCTATGCCTAATCTTAGGAATGCCCTGGCTATTGCAATTTGATCCAGAAGTAGATTTGTCAAGGAAAACTATGAAATGGAGAACCCCATTTATCGACAACCCCCAGCTCAACTGCCTCATCACCTCCATGGATGATAGTGCAAACAAAGCCAAACAAGTGAACCACATCTACCTTGAACCTGCCACATTTGAAGAAATAAACTTCAAAGCCAATGCCTCCCAGTTTATTGCCCAGCAATATGGAGAGACAAAAGAGACTGACCCTCTGAAAATTGTACCAGCCGATTTTCATGACTATCTCAATATATTCAGTGAACAAGCTACTTCACGATACCCACCCACTTGACCATGGGATTACAAAATCGAGATGAAAGAATCTTTCAAACCAAAAGCTGAACCTGCTTATCAACTATCACCCCAAGAGACTAATGAACTCAATAAATTCATCAAGGAGAACCTAACCAAAGGTTATATTCAATGATTGAAATTACCTATGGTCTCACCTTTCTTCTTTGTAGGGAAGAAAGATGGAAAACTCCGCCCATGTCAAGACTATCAATATCTCAATAGTCACACCATCAAGAATACATACCCAATCCCACTCATTTCATCACTACTCAACAAACCTAAAGGATCAAATTGGTTTACCAAACTTGATGTATGTGCCGGATACAACAATATCTGCATCCAAAAAGGCAATGAATGGAAAGCCACATTCAGAACACCAAAAGGCCTATATGAGCCAACTGTGATGTTTTTTGGGATGTACAACTCCCCAGCCACTTTCCAATCCATGATGGACCACATATTCTGCCTCTTAATTGATAAAGGAGGAGTCCTTGTATACATGGATGATATTCTCATACATGCCAAAACACAAAAAGAACTCTGATGCCTTACCTGTGAAGTATTAAAACTACTTCATGAACATGACCTATTTCTCAAGCCTGAGAAATGTGAATTCGAGAAACAATGCCTCAAGTACCTCAGTGCTGTAAACTCCCTATCATCCATTGAAATGGATGCAGCCAAACTTGAAGGAATCAAGAATTGGCCACTACCCAAAATGACCCATGATGTGCGAAAATTTATTGGATTCTGTAACTTCTACAGAAGATTTATCAAGAATTATGCATGACATACTGTACTGCTAAACTCTTTCATGTCCAAGAACATTAAATTCTATTGAACCAATGAGCACCAAACCACCTTCAAAGATCTGAAGAAACACTTCATGGAGAAGCCTATCTTAATTGTGCCAGATCCTGACAAACCTTTTGAAATTGAAACTAACACTTCTGTATATGCCTCAGGAGCCATCCTCACCCAACGTGATGATAATGGAGTAAAGCACCCAATTGCCTTTATCTCCAGAGTATTTAACTCGAAAGAACAAAACTACTACTGCTCAGAGCAAGAATGGCTAGCTATCATATGAGCCTTAAAAGAATGGTGCCACCATTTGGAAGGAGCCAAACATGAATTCATTGTATGGAGTGATCACAAGAACTTATCCCAATTCAAGGAACCCCAAACCCTTAACTGATGCCAAGCCCATTGGGCAGCCTATATGGAACACTTCAAACCTCAGCTGAAGGTTAAGCATATACCCGGCCAAAAGAATGGCCCAGCCGATGCATTATCACGATAACCTGACCATACTCCTGATGACAAAGACAACCAGAAAGTGACCATATTCGATGGTACCATAGTGCACCTCCTCACTGAGGCTGATCTTGACGAAGTACGTCAACATCATGATATGATCGACCCTGACCTTGATGAGACACCCAATGGTGATCTCCCACACAATGCCAACCGAGTCATCATTCCAAATAACCCTGTATTAAATCACCGGATCACTGAACACACCCATGACACCTTACCAAACCTCCATCCAGGAGCAGCAGCTACCCTATCCAAGATATTGGATTATACCTATTGGCTAGGAATCAAGGACTATGTCTGCAAGTATATTGCTGGATGTCCGAGATGCCAGCAATTCAAGATTAACCATCACCCAACAAAACCACCACTACAACCTATTCCCACACCCAAGTCAACCCATCCATTTTCCCAGATATCAATGGACGTTATCACTGATCTCCCCCTATTGCAAGGATATGATTGTATTTTATCCATAGTAGACCATGGATTATCAAAGGGGATAATTCTAGTGCCAACTACCAAAAGTGCCAATGCACAACAGATTGTGCAGCTATTGGTTGACCACCTCTTTGCCAAATATGGCATACCTAACAAAATCATCTCTGACCGAGATCTGCAATTTACTGCCAAAGTAATGCAAGAATTCTATAAACTACTTAACATCGACCCTGCCTATTCAACAGCCTATCACCCACGAACCAACGGATCAACCAAACAGATCAATCAGGAAATTGAGCTATATTTAGCACTTGCCACTTCAGCTCAACCAAACAATTGGGCAAAGTTCCTCTCACTCTATGAATTTGCTCATAACAACCACCCCCATGCTGGACAAAAAGAGTCACCTTTCCAGCTACTCTATGGCTATGCACCAAAATCATTTCCCACTACTCTGGAACCAACAAATGTCCCTGCCACTGAGGATTGCCTCAAGAAACTATCTGATGCTTGACATTGAGCCCTTGAAGCACACAACCATGCCTGTGAAATCATGGCCAAACAAACTGCAAATTATAGGTTACCAAACTTTAATGAAGGGGATAAAGTTTGGCTAGAAAACAAACACCTACCAATAAACTTTGCAAATAGGAAAATCATCCAAAGAAGAGAAGGACCTTTTACAATTGTCAAGAAGATCTCACCCATTGTGTTTCAGCTAAAATTACCTGAAACATGGAAGATCTATAACAAGTTTCATGCCTCTCTCCTTACCCCTGCAATCAAAAACACAATCTATGGACAACACATGTCTCAACCCCTCCCTCTCCTTGTTGATGATCAAGAAGAATATGAAGTCGAGGCCATTCTTCACCATAAAAGGGTAAATAATTGTTTCAGATACCTAATCAAGTGGAAAGGCTACCACACTTCCGAAAATTCATGGGAACCTGCATCAAACCTCCGAAATGTAAAGAACATACTTGAGACCTATAAAAGAGCTCACAACATCTGAGCTCCCCATGTCTCTCAATGCTTCCAATACTCACCCAGCCTCAGTACCAGCCACTACAGCTACTGTTATTAATACCACTGAGATTGCTGCCAACATTATCAATGGACTGCCTGTATTGCCAGACCTTGATAATATCCTTCACTTATTGCCCAAGTATTCCATCACCCTCAACAACAAGGAATTTATCCAGCCCATTGGATTACAGCCGCATACCATCCCTCCCCTACTTGATATTGAATCTGCATGTGACACCGCCTGCCTACAACTTCGAAACACTATCAAAAGACAACTATCCAATCACTACCCTGATCTACGAGGGGATAACATATCTGTTGCCCATTGCGATGAATACAGGAATTTGCTTGCTGCTTGCCTTCATAATATGCAAATGCTTAGTCGATACACCTACACCATACAACAAAGCTATGACATCCTTACTAGCCACACTCTACCCAATGGAGTACATGAGGATTTGCAATGCATTCAACACTCCTATCAACTTCTCTGTCACTCAATCAGCACTACCCTTAGCGCACATGGCCAAGGCAGCCCTCTATCAACTCCTGACATTCCCCAACTACCCACTCGAAACAATGACCAGTCTCAAGAACCTCCACCAGAGCCTCGCCCCATATATCCCACATTGAGAATCCCTTGAGGCCTTCCTTTCCATGATGCCACTAATGATGGCAATCCAACTCATCAATCAACTCTGGTTCAGACTGACACCCGAATGGAGCGTAGACTTGTCAAACCTATGCCTGTCCAAGGCCACCCTACACATCATGATCTACCTCAATATGAGCATGAACTACCTGCAGTTCCACTCAACTATTACCGGGCTATCCGAGATCATCACTGGTATTATGACTGTGAAAACAAAAGACTCTGCCAGATTTCCTACACTACAGCAACAATTAACCCAACTTCACAAGTTCATAGGCAGCCCATACAAAGCACCCAACCTCGAAATACTCAACTTGTACTACAAAGCCAACCCAACTATGATCAATGATATGGCCAAACTACCACTCTGGCTTATCAAACCCAACAGCTGGATCCTGACATGTAAGAACTATACAATTGACTCAATGAGATCATCAGCTGTGTTCACAGTTCCAGAAATGGAGCAAGTACTCGAAGCTATTGTACTATTAGGCTCGGGCCTTCCCATTCCAATGGACACTGGTACTCTAGAACTACCACCACCAGGGCCCGAAGCGGCATCTTGCTCCCTTTACCATCTGCCACCTCGACCTACCAGGACAAAGGCCATTACAAGGATCCCTTCTCAGATGTTGGAAGTGGCCAATCACATTAGATACTGACCTGTCGAACTATATGGAGTAGAAGAACTCCCTGAGGATAGTCCTTACTACCAACTGCCTAAGATTGAATGTAACAAAATAGAATTCATTACTAACAAAGGGAATAATGTTATGTCCAAACCTCGAACCTACATCAGAGGTTATGACAATTTTCCAGAAGCAATACCACTTGTCCCACCACCATGATCCAACGACACTGTTATTGACTCTCTACTTTGACTAGCCTGGAAATACTTACATGTATGTGACACTGATGGACTCTACTTATGCACCATCGAGAACAACCTCTATGGCACCTGGAACAATGGTTGGAAAGCATGACCGAAGAAACTATACAGTACATCCACCCTTACATGTACACTTGTGGTCCAGTGCTCAAAGTGCTCATTTACCAACAAATTGCCAATGGAATCTACTGCATAGAAATGTGACCTAAAGACTTATCACCAGATGACAAACCCACCGTACCCAGTAGTGACAGCAACAATTCTCCTCATCCACTATTGTGATCTACTCGAGCCTTTGTCGAGTTACCCAAGTCCTATCTCTCCAAAGAACCAATCGCATCTACGTCATCTCTATCATCTGACTCCAACCATCCTATGAATGCAGTTCTTCCATCACCACTATCGTCATCATCATCTTCTACCTACGTGTCTTGCAACTGTGGCTGTTCTGATGAATCTCCATCATCATCATCGGAGATCTCTGAGGATGAGTAAGCACTCATCTGTTTCACCATCATCAGTTTCATTTTGCTCTATGTTTAGCTGTTTCATCTTTATCAGTTTCACATTTATCTTTAGTAGTGTTTCACCTTGAAGTTTCATATCTATCAGTTTCACATTGTGAAACATGATTCAGTCTCATTATCTATACTCTGTAGTATTTATAGAAAAGAAGTAGTTAGTATAAATAGCTGACTGTATTAGGAAGTCAAAGCTTAAGCTTTGATCTTCTACAGGGATAGCCTTTTTGATCACCTAAGAAGAGTTTCTGTTGATAGTTGCTGTCAATCAATAGAAGATTACTTAACTGCTTATTCTCTACTCACTCTCATCACTCAGAGCTACGAGATAAATGGGATTCCCATTTCTTGGTTGAGTAATGACAGTTTGATAACATTTGCTTATCCGGTTACTTGGCTGAGATAGGTATTAAGGCCATACCCTAGAGGTTGCATCCTCTTCGATTGCCCTTAGTAGCCAAATCCATAACAGACAGTGGCAATGATGTAGGAAGATATTATCCCTGTTCAGCGACAATGGCAATGATACAGATAATACTGGGGTTCTTGTTCCCTATGCCAAAATGACTCAGCAGAAGCTTTGAGATAGGTGTTATGGATTTGGCTACTAAGGGCAATCAAAGAGGATATGACCTCTAGGGTATGGCCTTAATACCTATCTCAGCCAAGTAACCAGATAAGCAAATGTTATCAAACTGTCATTACTCAACCAAGAAATGGGAATCCTGTTTATCTTGTAGCTCTAAGTGATGAGGGCGAGTAGAGAATAAGCGGTTAGGCAATCTTCTATTGATTGACAGCAACTGTCAATGGAAACTCTTCTTGGGTGATCAAAAAGGCTATCCCTATAGAAGATCAAAGCTTAAGCTTTGACTTCCTAATACAGTCGGCTATTTATACTAACTACTTCTTTTCTATAAATACTACGGAATATAGATAATGAGACTGAAACTGTTACGACCTTAGTCTCTGACTCAGGTTGCAAGCCTTTGGATAAAGGAAAGGAAGTAGAGAAAGGAAGAAGGGATGATACGATTGGTAAAGTGTAAGGAATACATCAAGTATTACTACACTTTATATACCAGTGGTAACAGCTAATAATAAGGGAGAGGAGTAAATGAGTCAGATGGGAGGCATAGCCTCTAGGGGTGAAACAGGGAGTGAAACGAGAAGTGAAACAAGTATGAGGGTACACAAGGTGACGGGCGCAAGATAGGAATGAACGGTCTATCTATAGTTCGTAACAATACCTCCCTTTCAAGCTTCATGTCCTCATGATGCATATTACTGTAAAGGTCCTTTGTAAAATAAAGCATACAGAATTTGGGGAAGGCAGGAAGACGCGATGCAAATTTACTCATTCATAGGTATGGCAGCTCCCAGAGCTCTGGCCAAGTCCTTCTTGTTTCCTCCAATGAGAGGTGCTTTGTCGACACATCTTAAGCCGATCCAGAGGGGTGCATGAGGCGGTCCTTCTTTAAACAGAAAGTGGGTGTGATTGTTGTATGTGGTGTTATCGTTGGTGTGATTGCCTAAGAGCTTGTGCACTATACTCCTCCAGTATTCGTTGTCCTTTTCACCTTCCGACTTCAGTGTGCTATATCCTTGCAGTGGGTGGAAGGTCATAGGTGTGATGGGGGGTACTACCGTGGTGAGGATGGTTTGTAGATGGGCCACTTCTTCTTCAATGTTGGGGTGAAGTAGTTGGTCGGCAGCTGTTGCTTCCTGTGTCTTTTGTTCGCATTTGTGACAGATGTGATGTTGGATGGGGAACGGGTCGTTACTAACAAGTAGTCAGTTGACAATATGGTGGGAGAAGTTGTCTGTACTCCTTGACTTGTACGTATTGAGCCGTTCGGCTAGGGCTACGAGGATGCTGTGCATTCAAGCTCGCATATTGGAGATGACAATAAGTTGCAGGTTGTCGTTGATTTCGTATAGGTGTCTCTCCAATTGGTCTCTCCTTCCTTTGTCGATGATAAACTGGTTGAGTCTTGGAGTGGCGTTGGATAGGGTATCCATTATTTTAGATGTGCCTTCTTGGGTTGCTTTCACTGCTGCACCCAATAGTATCATGGTGTTGACTAGGGTTTCTCCTTCCACGAGCTCCTCATGGCTGGTTCTTTCTGGGACGAGTTCATCGAATTCTTTAAGGTAGGGGTATGGAGTAAGTTGGCGTTCGGCAGGCATGGTGTGTTATGAAGATAGTTGGCAAAGTCGAGGGTGAAGTGGATACAGCAAGTGATGTGTTGAGTGTAGTGGTTGCTTGGAATGCGAGGTCTGTTGTTCATAATTGCTGCTTTTTACCTCCTCTTTTTATAGGTTTCATCCTCGAAATCTTGCTCATAAACTCTTGTACTGCTTTCTTGGCATTTTCCAGATTTGCTTCATCTTCCCATGTATCTTCTTCGGACGTATATCCTTTCCAGTGTATTAGGTACTGTTTTCGTTTTCCCTTTGTGCAGTGTCCTCGGACTTCATCTACCTTGTAGTGTTCCTCATCATTGATTATCTCGGGGATCAGTGGTGGTGGAGTGCACTGGCTGTCATACTTGGGTTTGTGATAGGGGGAGAGGAGTCTGCTGTTAAACACATCGTGTATTGCCCATGTTTCAGGTAGCTCCAGTCGGTAGCTTGTTTCACCTATTTTCTCTTTTACCCGGAATGGTCCGTATCTCCTGTGATCAAGTTTTTTTGTCGGCCTTGTTGTCCTAATATTGTCTGCTTCGAGCCAAACTTGGTCTCCTGCCTTGTACTCGTGTTCTGGTTTTGTGCTATTCCATTTCTCCATTTGCATTTGGTTCTGTTGTAGCATTTTGATCGTCTCTTGGCGCATGTCCTGTAACTCCTGTATTCGCTCCGTGATGGCAGGTGCCTTGACTGTGTTTGAGATATCCCCTTTCCATGGGTGTCGTCCATATACTATCTGGAATGGTGAATGTCCTGTGGCACTATGTGTTTTATCGTTGTACTGGAATTCTGCTATGCTGAGCCATTTCTTCCAGTTGTCCTGCACATGGTTGATTACGTTTCTGAGGTATGCCTCGACCTCCTGGTTGATGCACTCTGTCTGACCGTCTGTTTGTGGATGGTATGCCGTGGATAGGTTACGTTGGGTGCCGGTTGCTCTGCAAAGTTCTGCCATGAATTTTGATGCGAATTGTGGACCTCTGTCACTGATGATCCTGCGGGGTATCCCATGTTGTCCCCATATATCGTCACAATAAATATCTCCTAACTCTTTGGATGATAGGGTGGTGTTAACTGCGTGTAGTCTGATCATTTTGCTGAAATGATCAACAATGACAAGTATCGCATCATATCCGTCTGATTCTGGTAGTGGTCCTATCATGTCAATTGATATTTCTTCCCATGGTCTGGTGGGTATTGGTAGTGGATGGAGATGTGTGGTAGGTCATGTCCGGAGTATCTTGTTTCACTGACATATGTCGCATCCCTTGATGTATCGTTTAACATCATTGCACATTTGTGGCCACCAATATGTCCTTTTGAGGAGTTCGATCATTCTGTGCTGTCCCAGGTGTCCTACGTCCGTTTTGTCATGGTGTTGTTGGAGTATTTCTTGGCGTAACTCAGTATTTGGTGGTACATATATTCTTCCTTCGAACATAGGTAATCCATCCGTTTCCCATATCTCCTCTGGTCGTTTCTCTTTTTCTCTCAGCCATTGTGTTTCTCTTCTTTGCTCCTTTCGTAATCGGTGTTTCAGGTCTTCTTCCCCCGATATTTCCCAAATTTGTCTGATCTCGGTGATAGTGTTATTGAATAGGTGGTCAGGTAATAGCGTGATATTTGTGTTGTCTCTGGTTGTGTCTGTTTTTGCTAGTCTTGATAGCACATCTGCTTTCGTGTTCATCTTCCCGGGTATGTGTTTTAGTGTGTAGCGATATTCCTGTAATTCCAGTTGCCATCTTGCCTGTTGTCCTGTGAGTTGTTGTGGTTTTCTGAAGTATTCTAAGTTCTTGTGGTCCATCCATATCTCAAATGGTTTGTCGGCATCAAGTAGGTATTGTCTCCACGTTTTGATTGCTTCTCGGATTGCTAGTAGTTCTTTGTTATAGATTTGGTAGTTTCATTCTGCTAGTGTCATTGTTCTCGAGTGAAAGGCGATTGGGTGCCACTGGTCATTCTGGTTTTATGGTAATACCGCTCCTACTCCGTATCCTGACGCATCCACTTCTACCCTGTATTGTCCTTTGTCCTGAGGCATTGCTAATACTGGTTTGTTCGTGATCTTTTCCTTGATCTTCTCAAACGCCTGTTGTTGTCATTCTGACCATGACCATTGTGCATCTTTCTTCTTCAGCTTGTGTAGAGGTGTTGCTATGTTACTGAAGTCTTGTATGAATCGTCGGTAGAAGTTTGCAAAACCCAGGAATTTTTCGACGTCTTTTACAGATTTGGGTGTTGGCCATTCTCTTACTGCTTTCACCTTCTCTTCCTCCATTTTAACACTGCCTTGTCCAACTATAAAGCCCAATATGGGTATTTCCTTCACATCGAACACACATTTTGACCATTTGAAGTAAAGTTGGTGCTTGGCTGCAATATCTAAGAACCATGTTGTTCTTTCCTCGAGTTCTTCCTGTGTGGTTCCCGGAATGACAAAATTGTCCATGTAGTTGACAAGCGTTCCCTCATGTAACATTTCCTGAAATACCGTGTTCATCATCCTTTGAAAGGTCGCCGGGGAATTGCTCATCCTGAAGAACATGACTGTAGGTTCGAATAATCCACTGTTTGTTACAAACACTGCCTTCCATTCATCCCTGTCTCTGATCCTGACGTTGTTATATCCCCAAATGATATCAAGCTTGTTGAACACCTTCGCCTCCTTTAGCCGGTCTAGGACTTCTCCTATGAGTGGGAGTGGCATCTTATCCTTGATGGTGTGTTCATTCAGCTTTTTGTAATCCTGTACCAGGCGTTTTGTTCCATCCTTTTTTGGTATAAAGAAACATGGGGTGGCATAGGGGGATTGTGATGGTCTGATTCGTCCTGAGGCAAGATTCTTGTCAAGGAACTTCTGTAGTTCCTGTTTCTCCGTTATTGTCATTGGGTAGACCTTGGACTGTAGTACCGGGGGTGCATCTTCGGACAGATTTATCTCGTGGTCCCATACCATGTGTTCAGGTAGTTTGTCGAAGTTTTTCTTGTTGAATAGGTGGGTGTATCGTCGGAGGTATGGTGGTAGATCTTCGTCATTCGTCCGGTCCGCCTTTTTCTCTTCAATGTGTTCCTTGACTGTCCGTATTCTCTCGTTGAACCATATATTGCTATGTGATATTTTGCAATTGTCTGGGCATCTGGTGAATCGTATGACGTGATTGTTCCAATCGATTTCCGGGTTATGCTTGACTAGCCAGTTGTGTCCGAGATATAAGTCTGCACTTTCCAATTGTGTTACTAGTGCGTCGATTTGTTCCATGTGGTTGCCATTGTTTAATACCAGTTGTGCTTTGTCCGTTATCTCTCCTTTTTTATTTTCTGTTCCATCGGCATTGATTACTCTGATCGGGGTCTCCAGGGGTTTAGTCGGGATCTGTTCTTCATCTATCGTTCGTTGTGCTATGCACGTGTGGGTGCATCTGGAGTCTACAAGGGTTGTAATTGGTCTGCATCCTTTTCTTGTCTAGATTGTTGAGTCGAGGAGAAGTTCGCGTGTAGAGTTTCATTTCTGGGGGATTACATATCGTCTATTGTGGGATAAAACAGAAACTCTAGGTTTAATGGCTCGCAGGTTTGCGCCTACTTGGAGCCTTTGACAAAATCCTCTTTCTCCTCCATTTCTTGTTCCTCGTCCTCGTTGATCTCTCTGATATGCGCTTTCTTGGGCACCCAGCAGTTCTTCGAGATGTGGCCCTGTTTGCCACAATTGTAACATGTTATCTTGGTGTATGTGACTTTCGTCTTCTTCCTGCAGTATTTGGCAATGTGTCCATAGAGGTTGCAGTTGTAGCACCTCGGTTTTCCATTTTGATCAGTATCTGCTTTTTGTCTTCCTATCTCCATGGGTTGTCCTCTACCTCCATAAGTAACTCCGGTGGTGGTTCTGACATCTCCTCAGGTGATGTCCGCTGCTTCATACCCCTGTCCTACTGCAAGGATTGTAGTTTTCCACTTGCTGTATGTTGTTGGGACGGAGGTTGTCGGGTAGCCTACTATGGTTCGGATGATGTCTGCTCTGGTGTGGCGTTTGAGGAGGAATATTGCATGGGTGTCGTCTGTCCCCGCTTGGGCTTTTAATGCCTCAAATTTGATTAGGAAATCTGCCATGTTCTTCTTCCCTTGCTTGAACGTCTCGATTTCTCCTTCTGCTATGGCTTTCCTATTTCCCAAGGAAAATGTGGCCTCTATTTCCTTTGTAAAGTCATCCCAATCTGGTGTTTTCTTGTTCTGAATGGCTTGTAGCTGCGTATTGGTGTAAGGGCCTGCTAGCCCCCCTTTCATTCTTGCCAGAATTGCTACTATCTTCTGTTCTTCTTCTTTTATCTTGTTGAACATCAACCATAAGGATATTGCTCTCCACCAATCATCAAATCTGGTTCTTTCTCCATTGAAATATCCTGGCTCTGGGGCTAGGTTCTTTGGGATGTTGATTTCTTCTGTCATCTCTGGTTCTGTTTCTGGTTTGCTGTGTTCGTTTCCATGGGTCTCAGCAATTTCTATATTGGCTATGGCGTCAGCGACTTCTGTGTCGATTTCTTCTTCAGATGGGACTAGTTCCTCGTCTGTGCTGTGTTCAGATTCTTTCTCGTAGGTCTCGGTGATATCTATATCGGATGTGTTCTCGGCGACTTCTATGTCGAATTCGGTTTCAAATAGAGCTGTACTCTCGTCTACACTGTGTTCAGATTTCTGCCGTTTAAGGCCTTCAGGGATTTCTGATTCTGTTGATTGTTTGGATCCTGTTGCAATGGGTGAACCCTGGATGTCTGTTGGTCTCGGAGCTCTGTGTCTTCTCGGTGTTCTCGATGAGCTACTGCTGCTCATATACTATTGTCCTGGTCGGAGGCTATTATTCCAAGCCTAGTTACGAATAGTGGCACCTCTCTTGCAAGGTGAGTCGAATGACACTTTACCAAATGTTACGACCTTAGTCTCTGACTCAGGTTGTAAGCTTTTGGATAAAGGAAAGGAAGTAGAGAAAGGAAGAAGGGATGATACGATTAGTAAAGTGTAAGGAATACATCAAGTATTACTATACTTTATATACTAACGGTGATAGCTAATAATAAGAGAGAGGAGTAAATGAGTCAGATGGGAGGCATAGCCTCTAGGGGTGAAACAGGGAGTGAAACGAGAAGTAAAACAAGTATGAGAGTACACGAGGTGACGGGCACAAGATAGGAATGAACGGTCTATCTATAGTTCGTAACAGAAACAAGTTTCACAATGTAAAACTGATAGATATGAAACTGAAGACAAAACACTACTAAAGATAGGCATGAAACTGATAAGGGTGAAACAACTAAATATAGAGCAAGATGAAACTGATGAAGATGAAATGGGTAAGTGCTTACTCATTCTCAGAGATCTCAGATGATGATGATGGAGATTTATCAGAATAGCTGCAGTCACAAAACATGCAGGACAAAGTGGTAGAGGGCAATGATAATGACAGTGGCAATGGAAGAACTGTATCCATAGGATGATCGGAGTCGGATGATAAGGATGACATTGATGCAATTTGTTCTTTGGAGAGATAAGACCCGGGTGACTCAACAAAGGCTCAAGTAGATTGTAATAGTGGATAGGGAGAGTTATCACTGTCACTGTTGGGTATGGCAGGTTCATCATCTGGTGATAAGTCCCTAGATCACATCTCTATGCAATAGATTCCATCAGCAACTTGTTGGTGAATGAGTGCTTCGAGTGCTGGACCACAAGTGTACATATAGGGGTGAATGTACTGCATAGTTTCTTTAGTAGTTGGTCATACTTTCCAACCATTATTCCAGGTGCCATAGAGGTTGTTCTCGATGGTGCATAGGTAGAGTCCATCAGTGTTGCATATATGTAAGTATGGTGCATATTTCCAGGCTAGTCAAAGTAGAGAGTTGATGATGGCATTGTTGGATCATGGTAGTGGGACAAGTGGTATTGCTTCTGGGAATTTGTCATAACCTCTGACATAGGTTCAAGGTTTGGACATAACAATAGGTATTAAGGCCATACTCTAGAGGTTGCATTCTTTTCAATTGCCCTTAGTAGCCAAATCCATAACACCTTCTTCAGCATGTCCTCTTCACCTCAGCTCTCAGTACCCACAAGCCCAGAACTGCAATCTGTGCTCTCTGAAGATGATGACATCCATTGCTATCTACAGGATGAAGGTGAAGAAGGTCTTAATAGCTTGAGCAATCATGACATGACTCCAACTGGGAAGTGGGGTAATGAAATAACACATCAAGATGTGTCATCAGAGGCAGACACCCATGAGCTGTCAACATCCTGTTAAGGAAACGACCGTAACGAGTTGTTTGCTGGGGGCAGCAGTAAACGCAGTGGGAGAGAATGTAGGGTCTACTCACCGAGATAATAAGCTTCTATCTGATACCTGTAGTAAGGTAGTTCGGATAGACAGATATTATTGATGAAGCGGTTAACGTCAGTTAAGTAGAGGTCGAAGTCGATTAAATCGATTGAGGTGTTGTACTCAAAGAGATAGGCAATGATGAAGAAGTTGTTCGATTGAACAAGATGCAGAACTTAGGTCTGCTACATGGGGTTTATATACATATTGTAACATAGACGAGTCATACTACATAAAATACTAGCATTGCATGGATTGTTCCTTATGACTCTCTTTAACTGCGGCGTAGTGCCTGCAGAGTACTGCGGAATGTAGTATCTAGTCATTGGTACTATGTAGAATAATCTATCAAGTACTTATGACTCTCATCGTATGCAGAGCAACTCATAGGAAGTTACTACGGAATGAAGTTACTAGAAAGTAACGGATCAGTCTATTATGACTTCATAGTCTATTTCTAGAATATGTCCGAAACTTCAACACTCCTCCTTGCTCTGTATTGATATAGAGTTTTAATCACTCAAACGTCAAGCCAAGGCGAGGTCGGAATAGATTGAATTTAATTTTGTCTAAATTCTTTGTGAGAATATCGGCAGGATTTTCAGTGCCTTTCACAGAGAATATTTCAATTTTTCCGTCTTCTACCAAATCACAGATGTAATGGTATTTGACATCGACGTGTTTTGATCATTTTTCTGTTACTGGATTTCTGGCCCAAAATATTGAACCCTTATTATCACCGAAGAGATAAGGGGCTAATGATTGGATACCAATTTCTTCCAATAAATTAACAGTCCAAACAAGTTGTCGACTGCAATCTGACAAAGCCATATATTTGGCTTCAGTGGAAGATAATGCAACAGTTTTCTGTTTCCTACTTAACCAAGCGATAGCTCCGCTAGCTAACAAACAGAAATATCCAGTTACAGATTTACGACTAATTGGATCACCAGCCCAATCAGAGTCGGAAAAGGCATTCAGGCCTTGCATAGAACTTCTATTATAGGTAATTCTATATTTGCGAGTAGCATTAAGATACTTTAGCAAATGTAAGCCTGCATTGTAATGCGCTTTAGTTGGATTGGTCATATGTTGTGATAGTTTGACAGTGGCGAAAGCTATGTCGGGCTGACTGCCTATCATCAGATACATAACCGATCCTACTAATTGTTGATACCTCTTTATGAAGTCAGGTGTTGCTTTTCCTGTATTGGATTCGAAGATAAATCCATTTGGTAATGGTATTTCTTTCTTTCCAATTATATTAAATCGATCAAGAACTTTTCCTAGATAATCCATTTGGTCTAGGGTGATTGATCGGTTTATAGGATTTCGCGAAATTTTCATACCAAGAAACTCTTTGGTTGGACCAAGGTCTCGGCATTCCCATTTCTTCATAAAGAGTGCTCGCTTCTCATATAGAAGTCTAGAGCCTCTAATTCCGACGAACATTGAGTCATCTACATAGACCAGAGCTATAATAAGCTCTTTGGTTTCAGGGTCGTAGTAATAATAGACTCCAGCATCTAGTTTGGATCGGACAAATCCTAGGTCGGTCATTGACTTAGTCAATTCCTTCCACCATTGTCGTCCAGATTGCTTTAATCCATAAATGGCTCGGTTTAACTTCCAAACCAAATTACCACGACCTGTATTGAAACCTTCTGGAAGTTCCATATAGAGTTCTTCATCCAGTTTTCCGTAGAGATAAGCAGTTTTAACATCTAAACTGAGCATCTCCCAATCGTTGAGGGCAGCGACTGCAAATATGAGTCGTGCTGTCTCATAACGGACTACTGGTGAAAATAGTTCATCGTAATCAATTCCCTCTATCTGAGAGAATCCTTTTGCTACTAGTCGAGCACGGTATCGACCATCTGATTTGGGTGTAAAGACCCATCTATTTTTGACAGCTTTTCTTCCAGGCAGAAGTTTAGCTAAGTCATAAACATGTCTTTGTTTGAGTGAATTTAACTCTTCTAAGCACGCTTTCCATCATTTAGATTTCTCTTCTGATGGTAGTCGATTTAGATCCTTGAAAGAAATAGGAACTAATGGTGATTCGACTTTTTGAGCGCACAGATAATCGATCATCCCTACTCCTCCTTCTCTGCATAAGTCTTCTAATGTAGAAGCTTCATGCTGAGAATGTCTATCGATTATTCCAGGTTTGGAAGCCTCTGATCGAATTTGTCTAACAAGTCTACTTGTAGAACTTGTTAATTTCGACTTAGGAGGTTGGAACATCTCATAGTCCTGGAGTATTTTGGTCGGATGCTTTGTAGCATAGAAGTTTCCTGGATGTTCAGGTACTTTTCTGGTTCTTTGCGGTCTCTGAGGTATTTCAGGAACCAGTATTTGATCCGAGTGACCTCGTGGTACAGAAGGACCAGCATCCCGATCATCTTCGACAGGGGTGTAGGGTATGAATGGTTGTACATCTGGATCATCTCTTTGAGAAGGTGGATGGTTCGGACCTTCAGGGTGATTAGGTGGATCAGCATATGATAATCCATCACTGTCATCGTCTTCTGGTGTTTGTGCTTCTCTTAGTGGAAAGAGAATGTTTTGCACAATACCATCCCACTCCTCCTGAACATCGGTATCGATATTCGGTGCTTTTCCCTTTCCTTTATTCTTTTTAGGTTCAGGGAAAGGAGTTGGAATTCGTCCATGTACAGATCTATAAGTCCTTTCTTCCGGAGAACTTCCGGGAGAAGTTCGGGGAATAGGGCTTGGTGGTTTATCAATAGGTAAACCAGTAGATGGATCTGGAGCATGGAAGACAATAACTTCCGAAGGTGTACTTCGAGAAGTAGAAGATGATGGTTGGTTCATCTGTTCTTCTCGCTTCTTCCCAACACATTTAGGGAAGTGTTCTTCGCTGAATACGGCTGTTGGAGATGTATAGATTACATTTCCATTTAGGTGCCTCATGAAACGATAATTTTTCCTGTCTGATGTCCAACCAAGGAAAATCATGAGTTCTGACTTTGCTGTCAGTTTATTGTCTCTTATCTCTTTTGGGAGAAAGACATAAGCACCGCAGCCAAAGACTCTCTCTTTGAAGATGTCTGGAATCTTCTGATTCAACACTTCATAAGGTGTTTTCCACATGAGCCGTGATACCGGTGTTTTATTATAGATATGTATCGCATGATCTATAGAAAACTCCCACCAACCATCAGGAATACAAGCATGATGCCGCATGGCTTCTGCTTTATCCATTAGAGTTCGGTTCAAGTGTTCCGCTCAACCATTTTGTTGGTGTATGTGCGGTGCACTGGTCTCATGTATAATCCCTAATGAGCACAAATGAGATTGCAACTCGTCAGTTGCATACTCTCCTCCTCTATCAGTGCAGAGATATTTTAATTTAGTCTCGTATTGAGTCTGAATTAAGGCAATGAAATTTTTCATTTCTTCTGCTGCTTCTGATTTCTTATGGAGGAAGCGAATCCATCCATGAGAGGAAAAGTCGTCCATTATGGTCATGACCCATTTAAATTTATGGTAAGAAAGAATCGGAAGTTCAACTAAATCCGAGTGTATTCTTTCGAATGGACGCTTTGTGCGTGTAGGGTTCTCTCTAAAGGGTTTCTGGTGCATCTTTCCCTTGGCACAACCGTCACAGACTGGTTTTTGCTCGGGAATTCGCACCGGAGTAAACCCAATCGTATTTTTCTCAAAGTGATTGAGGATACGATTAGAGGGATGTCCTAATCTCACATGTACAACTTTGTAGCCAACGATTGGATCTGCAGTCATAGCTGCTTGTTCCGAGTGTACAATTTTTGTATTAACAAAATGTAAAGTAGTGTTGCGACTTGCTGAAGGATATGCTTGAAGAATAGCATTTCCTTCGCTATCAACTACTACTGATTCGTTGGCATCTGTTCTAACAATTTTGCCATCCTGGCATAACTGTCCCACTGACATTAGTCGTTCAGAGGTTCCTTTTAGAAGGAAGACTGGATATATTAATATCTGCGTTGGTTGAACGCTGTCAGTCTTCCTGTTATAGACTCTATGCTTAAGCATAACTGCGCCAAGACCAACTGCATTAAGGTAGGGGCCATGTGCTCCTACTGTCTTAATTGGGATCGAAACTTCGAGTTCTTCGAAGTTGATAAAGTCTTCCGCATAAGGGGTGTAATGACATGATGCCCCTGAGTCTAATAACCATACGTCACTATATTCTTCTAGTGGTGTTATGCTTTGATCATTGCTTTGTGATCGAGATCTAAATTGATCCGGTACTCTTAAATACTGATCGGGCATGCGCGTGGAGAAACAAGAAAATTGAGAAGTGTTAAAACACTTCTTATTTATTGATTCGCACAAAACAAATACATGATTATGGGATCCTATAGATCCCAATTGCGTATTTACAAGCCCGGCCCCCGACGTTCTTTCCCCTTGCCCTTGCCCTTCTTCTTGCAAAGATGGCCGGTCGGCATGTTGGTGACAGGACTGTGTATCAGGGTTAGTAAGAGTATCTGAGATCGAATTGATCACGTACCCAGCTCCTCCCTTCTTCTTGAAGTCGCTCCCGTAGTCGGTCGACGAGAGTCCAAGTGACACCTCAGATTGAGGTGCCGAAGCAAAAGGTTCGGACTTCGGAGACTTGGGGAGAGGCCCAGAAGAGGGTCCTGCGACGTTTGCAGGGTTCCTGGGGTCGCGGATGTCGTAGGCGACATCCTGAGCTGGCGCTATGAGGTCATCGACCTCCTTCTCGCTCTCAAGCCATTTGAAGGCTTCGTCTACCAATACTGAAAGTGTGGCAGGACGCCTATCAGCGGTCTTGTTCTTCTGAGTAAGAGAGAATTTCTTACTCTGAAAGCGCTCCATAGGAGGGGAGGCCCGAGGAAGAGGAGGAAACTCCTCTTCGTAGGTCCTGACGACTAGAGCTACTATTTCCTCCGGAGGAGGAAGGTAGTACGGCCGAACCTCTCCGGGTTCAAGCGAGTCGCCCTGGGCGACAGAGTCCATGCTAGGAATCTTTACCACATGATGCATTACCAAATTGAGTTTATTCCCAAATTTGGGAGAAATCAATAAGGCGTATGGCGAACCATGTGGTAAGAGAAAAGCAAAACGGATGCGGGTCACGTTAATATCGGGGTTACTATTTTTAGTGAACCATTTACTTACCCTCGTGTGTCCCTCACAGGTACAACCTGGGGGGTGACCAGAAGGAACCGAAGGTGCACCGGGCGGTGTCACCGATCGTCCTTTCGGGGCACGGGGGTGACCAGAAGGAACCGAAGGTGCACCGGGCAGTGTCACCGATCGTCCTTTCGGGGCACGGGGGTGACCAGAAGGAACCGAAGGTGCACCGGGCGGTGTCACCGATCGTCCTTTCGGGGCACGGGGGTGACCAGAAGGAACCGAAGGTGCACCGGGCGGTGTCACCGATCGTCCTTTCGGGGCACGGGGGTGAGAGACCTCGTGCATCCGTCGATCATAACGATCGAGGGCACGTTTCTTCGCTATTTGTATGGGCAAAGGACCAGTGACGCGGTCGCGCCAGGTGGTCACCTGTTGGATCCGCAGTGAGTTTTCGAGGAAGGCGGTGAAACATAAGTTTCGTGCTTCAGCACGCACCTTTTTCTCGAGCTCAGCATGAGCGTTCTCTCGTGCCTGCTGGACCTTCTTGGGATTAACCCAAGTAAGTGGTTTTGGTCTCTCACTCACAAGTACACGAGTGGTCAGAGGAGCGGGAGCGGGAACGGGTCGAGGCGCGTCCATGTGCCTCATCAGGTCGAAGGGGGTCATCCCTGGACCAGTGAAGTGATGGACCGCCGGTTCTGTGGCAGCGGCGAAGCCCACCATGGCTTCCGCCATGTGGGCCTGGGGTTTACCCTGGCGCTTTTTGGGCTTCTTCTTCTTCTTCTGGACATTAATCCAGGTAGGAGAAGGGGGAGAAGGCTGAGGGGGCTGCCCACTTGGATTGGCAGGGTGGCGAGGACCTCTCGCAGGCTGGGCCCTCGTATCGCCTCCAGGGTGGAAGCGGTTCCAGGGTGGTCCAGGGCGAGTCCTGGGGATATTGCCCTGAGGGCGAGTTTGGTAGTTAGCGGTTGCGGCAAAAGATGCTTGGGGGTTAGACATGTTAGGTCTTGATCCTTCACGTCTTGACCACTCAGCATTTATAGCCTGCTGAACTACCTCCCAGGTCATATCTACAACATCGTGATTATTTGCCAATGTTGTTTGGGCCACTGCATTCCAATCCGGTGGTAATGCTTTCAAAGCGATCATCGCGCCAAGAACTTCTGGCAATTTTACCTTAGCTGTTTCTAATTGAGAAGCCATTGTTCTCAATTCAGCTAGATCCATTGCTGGATCTTGATTTCCTGAAATGTGCTTTTGCAACATTCTTTGGAGAATTGAATACACCGCGGCAGGAGAAGGTGTCCCAAAGCGGGTTTTCAAATCAGTCCAGAGGAATCCAGGAGCATCATGCCCATGGAGTAACAGGGAATCAGGTAAGGTGCCATTAATAACAGCCAATGCCTGTCCTCTCAATTGTTCTCTCCTTCTATCCTCCTCCGTTAAGGTGGTAGGATTCGCAGGAGAGAGATTCTGGTCTGTCACAGTCCATCCGGACTGGTCAGAACCAGTAACAGAAATGAGGGTTAGGGCATCCTGAAGCCTTCTAGACCAGAACGCGTAGTTCTTAGGCCCATTGAGCTTAGGTAAACTAGCGACGATATTATTGGTAGACATAATATCTTCATCGAGTGTATTTCTTTCTAGAAGAAAATTCTCGTATCAGCAATGATTAAATATAAGGATAACTCTGTCAGGTAAAGCCCTATCATCCTATCTCAGTTGGAGGGGATGATAATGGTTTAACCATCGGTAAGGCTACCGGGGCCCATAACCTGTTGAGGAAACGACCGTAACGAGTTGTTTGCTAGGGGCAGCAGTAAATGCAGTGGGAGAGAACGTAGGGTCTACTCACCGAGATAATAAGCTTTTATCTGATACCTGTAGTAAGGTAGTTCGGATAGACAGATATTATTGATGAAGCGGTTAATGTCAGTTAAGTAGAGGTCGAAGTCGATTAAATCGATTGAGGTGTTGTACTCAAAGAGATAGGCAATGATGAAGAAGTTGTTCGATTGAACAAGATGCAGAACTTAGGTCTGCTACATGGGGTTTATATACATATTGTAACATAGACGAGTTATACTACATAAAATACTAGCATTGCATGGATTGTTCCTTATGACTCTCTTTAACTGCGGCGTAGTGCCTGCAGAGTACTGCGGAATGTAGTATCTAGTCATTGGTACTATGTAGAATAATCTATCAAGTACTTATGACTCTCATCGTATGCAGAGCAACTCATAGGAAGTTACTACGGAATGAAGTTACTAGAAAGTAACGAATCAGTCTATTATGACTTCATAGTCTATTTCTAGAATATGTCCGAAACTTCAACACATCCACCTCTCAGAGAAATGAAGTTGCTACTATAGGCCACCTTGTGTTCCATCAAAAGCTCCATCCATACCAGGTCACTGAAGCTGAGACCTTTGTGACTATAAGACTTATATTCTTACTTTCCCTCTGTATATTGATACAAGCAGAACTCCATGGTTCTTCAACTTGGCATACTCCTTGTTGAGTTTTATTCAGCACAGAATAAACTCGAAGAGGTTCTGTTGAGCTGGCCACCTTTCACCATTACTAGACCTTTGAATGTGAGTGAAAATTCATTCTTTATTGCATTATCTGACAAGAGTATTAGGACACCATTGAGAGCTATGCTCTCGGTGTTTTGTTATCAGAAAACCTCAGTGCATATAAGGACAATACACCCACTGACCATGTCCTGGTAAGTCAGTTCCACTTCATGTATACCCTGTTGTAACTGAACAATGAAAGGCTATTATACAAAAACACAACATCAATATACCCACCAACCTTAACCGAGACCCATATGCCTTGGGCCTTGTCAAAGCAGCCATTGGTAACAAGCTCATACAAGCTTGTGCTCAGATCAAGAGAATTGTAAGTCAGTTTTTCTATTCCATCTTCAGTCCTCCTAAACTATATCTAGATTAGTGAGAGTATTGCGAAGGATTGGTCAATCTATACACTTGCCCACAAGATCATCGAGGGGTCTCAGCTAACAGTTTCCATTCCACTTTGTGCATGTCTCGCGGTTATGGTATGTCCACATATTTCAATTTAAAGACCTTTGTTGAGCCTTTTTTACTAGCAGAAGATCTACCCTAATGTTAGGGGACCTAATTACTGGGATGAGGTTGACAGCCATCTGAACCACTACCGGAGGATGGCTGAGTATAAATCTGACAGCATCCGCAGGTGTGTTTCCTCCCTTGATTGTCCACCTTTTTGTTACTTATGTCTGAGCCAGGATCCTTGTAGGAGTCCTGCATGATGATCGGCAGTGTTATGGGTCCGAAGTATACGATTCCAGCAGACTCTGGTGACTTCCAACAAGTCATTGATGATAGCCTTACTACTGCGTTGTCATCATAGTTACTCATTACATCATTATCTGTTTGTTCTATGAATGTCATGTTGATTCATGGCATTAATGTCGGGGCCTACATATATGAAATTCATTTTGAGGGTACAAATTTATGGCGGTGGAAGTATGATTCATTCATGTACCGGTATTACATCATTCTTCCCTCACAAGGAGCCAAGGCAGATTTCATGTATGTACATATGTCGGGTAGACTCAAACTCACATCTCAAAAGGATTGTCACAGCCGGGTGGGGCCTGGGATTCACATTCCCTGGTTGTTTGGTCATAGTGGGATCATGTTGGATCATCTCGTAACCATAGAACTAAGTTAGATGTTGGGGCCTTACTAAATATTGGGTAGATGTACCCGACCACGTAGCGTACATGTAAACCAAAAATGTTGTGACGACACCAAATTGTGTCAGGACTCTATTAGGGCGATTCCACCTTGGCAACAACGTGAGTTCACATTCCCTCCATGTGAGGCTGCGCCGTTTCATGCGTGACATGCTCACACTGTGTCAACATTTTCCCGGTTTGGGCGTGTACCGGGTATTTTGGAATAATGCAGCACGTGGCTTGTCGATTTTACAGACATATATAGGTCAATACGACAGCGTCATGGCTGTAGATGTTACTTCGACTGAGCGGTTGCACTACTAGATCGGTTCAAGACAGGATTATACCCATCGACATTCAATCGTGAAGCATGCTGCCCCAGGCTGAGGAGAAAATTTTGGCCAGAGAGGTCGAGAATGATCAGCATGACCCTGTCGTTGGCCAGGTCGCTCTTTCAAAATTTCCTCGTACGTTTTCACTCCTCCATACTTATGGAACTGTCTTTCTTCGTCGAATGGTTTGTGACCAACGACCCCGCGACTAGCTTAGCCGTTTCAACTACAGCGATAGGTGCTTTCGAAAGAGCCTCATCCCACGGGCCCTTCGTCGGTCGGACATTGTGCGGTAATTGGACCCGCACACAAATACTCAACGGGCCGCTTCGAGGGACCGCCCCGAAACATCAGTCTTTCGATCGACGCTGTAGATGTAGCAGAGACAGTTAAACGCGGGCGGTACTCGTCTTGTTCTTGCACAAAATATTGATCTGCATGTCCCGGTCTTCTCATCGTCCTCCATGGACGCCGCCCAGCTCGCTCGCTGGACTTGCTTTGCTGCAAAGGTTGGTATAGGAAAATGCACTGCAGTCTGCGACTGTGTTACCCAAAATTCGGATGAACTCATGTTCCTAGAGGCAGGTCTCCCTTTGTTCTTGTGCTGCAGAGGCTCACACATGTCTGCTTAGGGGGACGAAATCGTCGTGTTGATGCAGGTTGCAGACATCGACGACCTTTTTCTTGTGCGTCGTCATATCTTGTGCTCTAGCTACCAATCTGACGCCACCCAGGGTTCTTGTGAAGATATTATTGGACGCTTTCGCGGGGAAGACGTCCGTTTCCATGGTAAACTCAAACGGCCGTTCATGACAAAATAGTCTTCGGTCTCGACAGCAGAATTACCCAGTCCATACATTGGGACCTCAACACCAGTTTCTTCACCTTCGCGTTCAAGCTTCCTCAGCAAAAAGGACCAAACTCCTACCATCTCTCTCAATCGCTTGACCCCCCAATCCGTATCTGGTCCTGTTGATACTCTCTCATCACCAGATGATGAAGGACCCGATCTCTCGTCAATAACTATCTCTGCGCCTTCAATGCTGTCAGATTCCATCATCGCACGACCCAACGTGTGTCTGACCCGACATCCCATCCACCATCCTCGGGTTCCTCTGCATCTCCACGAGATTTCCAGCATCCTTTCATCATTGAGCCGTTTATGCACCGGTTGGAAAGCTTTCGTTGTAGCCGCTCCTTGATCCTAATCGGTGGTCTGGCCCATCATGTCCAGTGCGAGCTCCTCGGACTCATCTCTAATTTTTGCATCACATATCCTACCTCCCCTCTTGTATGTGTTACCGCCAGTGGTCCGGAGCCTCATATCATGGTATTCTTCTCTCGCGCTGAAGTTACGCTGGCATATATGAGAGAAGTGATGGAGGTTGATGCTAAACAGGCTTGCGAAGACGTCGAGCGTTTTCTCCGCAGCGAGTTAAAGAAGACCCAAATGAAATCGCCGATATCAAACACCGCCGGCAATGGCCTATAGAATGCGATCCCCTGAAACTCGCCTGTAGTTCGAAAGAGTTATTGGTGTATACCTCCACAGTGGTCAAATTCATCGACGATTCAGCCTACGGTAACCCAGTATTGCAGCTTGAGAAGGTGTTGGACGTCGTTGATATGAACACGAAGTGGCTTGTGGAGGGCAAGCCACATGCGATGGCGGTTCTTGATGCGTTGTACAGCCGTATTCTGACCAATATCCCTGCTGACGGCACGGTTGATGCTCGAAAGTTGCTCCTCCTGATGATCGAAAGTTCTATGCCTCCGAGCGGCGAAAAGGATGACGAAAGATGCTGCCCATGATACAATGTATTACCTCCACTCGGTCCTTGATGTCCCTACACTGGACAAGGCTCGATACAGTGGGCTCCGATTTTTCATAAACTTCAAGGACTTTGGATGGTCTCAGATGTCCGTAATGCGACGGACGAGTTCTTGTGTACGTAGGGTCCTTGAGGAGGCACCAAATGGTATGATCGCTTGCTTTACGTCCGAAGGCATCATTTGAAGATCTGTATATACAGACACCGAGAAACATGGACCGAGAACCACTGCCGGCATATCACTCTCGTGGCGATGCGAGGAACGGGGATATGAAGCTCTGGGTTTATTGCCATGTGGCTTACTCGACTATTCGGGGGCTCAAGAAGAGTTCGTCAGCATTTCGAGACTCATTCTTCATTCGTACGTTAACTGCATTTGACCAAACGTTTTGTGGGAGTGGTGATTTTCCTCGGCTTCGTCTTGTTCTTTGATTTACTCCATTCGCACCGTTGACACTGCCTCAGGATGAACCTCCGAGATCCGAGTTTATGGAGTATGATGTATTCAAGTGAATGATGGTTGGAATACTTGATATGCACAACAGCTCAGAGAAGTCATTGATTGAGCTTGGGCAGCATCACCGTATAGGAAATGGTTTTGTGGATTCGGAGAGAGTGTGTATATACATATTATATATAGTCGGGTTACTATATTTGGGTCGATGTGACAGCGTCATGGCTGTGTTTGTTGCTTCCTACAATGACTGACCAGCTAGAGCCTGTCTACCAGGTCAAGCTCCTAGCCGCCCTCCGCAGCGGTAAGCCTTATACATTGCACCCTGAGTCTATACTAATGGAACCCAGGTGACCCTGCGCTTATCCATCCGTTTCTGACGGAGATTGGGAAAGACCGGCGGAGCAGTTGTTCGTCGTCGGTTGAGATTGATTGCTCAGCTGCCGCGTTGCATTTGGCTGTCAGATGTGCTTCATGTGAGTGTTAATATTCCTTAATTTTAGGCGCTGGCCTGATAGTAGATAAAGTGCAAACAGCTGCGCTTCTCCTTTCTCATCGTGCCATTTCACCGAATGGTGTACATCCTCCTGGGTCGGGAACGACCCCGCTGCATCTCGCTGCGTCTTTGGGTCGAGTTGATATAGTGAATTTGTTGTTGGAGCAAGAAGGGGTGGATGATAGTTTGCGAGATGGGCAGGGTCGAACGTGTAGGGATGTGGCAAAGGGTAAGGAGGTTGGTAAAGCTATCGATGGTGCGTCTCTGTCACCCCTCCAAGTGTTGTGTTCTGAACAGAGTCTTAGATTCACGGTCGTTCTTGAACGCATCTTATCGTTCTTTGCTGCGCTCGTACATTCTCGCACCCGCCACCGACCAACCATCTCCTGCTCTTCTTCATCTCCTCGAATCACCCCGAATCACTTTTGTCAATCTCTCCTATCTTGATGACGCTTCGGGTTCGTCGCTCTTGCATGAAGCTGCAAGACGAAAAGATCTGCGATTGATCGAGTTGGCTGTTCGTGCTGGAGCGGATGTGTTTGTGAGGAATAGGAGGGGTAAGATGGCGTATGAGAGTGCGGGGAAGGATGATAAAGTCAGAGTTTTCTTGCGTCAGTGTGAGTAGATTTCTGGGTATGATTAATGAGATGCTTATATACAGCGGTCAGTTGCGAATCACGACCGATCGCTGATACAGGCTCCTATGCCCATATCAGAACCACCAACGTTGAAAGGATATTTGAACAAATATACAAACGTGGCCAGGGGATACAGCACCCGCTGGTTTGTCCTCGCCCATGGTGTTCTCTCATGTACGTCTCTCGTCCTCACTCGTATTAATCCATCGAATTAAATATATTATAGATTACCGCCATCAAGATGACGAATCAATCACATCCCGAGGCTCAATCTCAATGAAAAATGCATTGATTAAACCAAACGAACAACATCGTACACGATTCGAAATCCAATCTCTTCCTCCCTTGACTACTTCCCACTCCTCTTCCGCAGTACAGAAATGGTATATACGAGCGAATCACCCTGTTGAAGCTGCGAGATGGATTCAAGCTGTGAATAAGAGTATCGAATGGGCTAGGAGGGATGGTGATACGGCCGAGGTCATGAGTAAGAGGCAGAGCGAGGACAGTTCGAGGTCTGTGCATTCGTACTCGAATACTGTCATTAAGCGACCTCCGAGTGGGACGGGACATGCACCATCGCTTAGTAGGAGGAGTACGACTGCTGGAGGGGATGTGGAGTCGATTAACGCTGCTCTTAGCGTTGACCCGAATGCTTCCGATATCGGTAACGGGCCAAAGGACACCGAAGGTGAAGAAGACGAGGAGGATGAGGAAGATGATAGTTCTTCCGCCGATACTGGCAATCGACAGCATCCACCGTATGGAGAGGGTGGTGTTTTCGAACTGCAAGCGAATTCGATGGTTGCGCAAGTGGAAGCTACGCAGAGGTTGTTGGCTGGTTTCTTAGCATCGCTGCAGGGTCCTGTGACGGCGGTTCCACCACCACAAGCGATATCAGCATCACGCTCTGTCACATCGACGTCCAACAAATCCTCAACGTCCAGCAAATCCACTCCTTCCACCGCTTCCAACGAAACCAAATCAACTCTTCTTGAATGCATCTCGACGCTTCACACGCTTATAACCGAATACACTACCATGTCGAAAGAACGAGAAGAATGGTATAGAAAGCAATTGGCTTCTGAAAGAGCGAGACAGGGGGTTTGGGAAGAGAGTTTGGCGACGGTTGTGAAGGAGGGAGCGAAATTGGAAGAAGAGTTGAGGGTTAGGTCGAGAAGAAGGGGGAGTAGAGTGTTTGGCGCTAGCGAGGCTTTTGGAAGTGTTGTTGAGAGAGGAGGTGTTGTTGGGTTAGGGATGCCCGGTGAAGGGAGGAGGAGAGGGAGTGGGAGGTACTCGACGTTGAAACCTGTGAAACCTGTCGTTGAGGAGGAAGAAGAGAAGGGTAAAGGAAAGGAAGCGGTTTTGGATCGACCTGTTGTACAGTCTCCCCCGGCTCAGACTGTGTCTACCCCCCCGGCATTGGCGAAAACTCAAACGGAATCGCAGTTTACGGTTAGGCCTACCACGGGACGTGAAGTGCGTAAACGGACATCAACAGTTGAGACGATTAAACTGGGAAATAATGAAATCGCGGTAGTGGATGATGAATACAGTTCAGAAGGCGAAGGCGAAGATGAATTTTTCGACGCTATCGATTCGAATAATATACTGAATCTAATCGTAGCGCCATCGCTTTTATCAACGGGGTTATCTACGCCTCCGCCGGTATCACCAGCGTATCTTCCGCCGTATGTGTTTATGAAGCCGTATAAGGGGTATGAAGTTGTTAGGAACAAGTTGGATATGGCTGATGAGAGACCGCCGACGAGTTTATGGAGTGTGTTGAAACATAGTATTGGGAAGGATTTGACGAGGATTAGTTTTCCTGTGTTTTTTAATGAGCCGACGAGTATGTTGCAGAGGATGGCTGAGGATATGGAGTTTTCTGAATGTTGTGAGTTTTTTTTTTTTTTTTTTTGGATTTTTTTGGGATGATTTATTTATTTGGTAGTGGATACGGCGGCGACGGAGAGAGATTCGTTGAAGAGGTTGGCGTTTGTGGGAGGGTTTGCGATGAGTAATTATTCGAGTACGATTGGAAGGATTGCGAAGCCTTTTAATCCCATGTTGGTGAGTCTTGCTTTCTTTATAACGAAACGTTATGTATATTGATGTTTGGTGTAGAGTGAGACGTTTGAGTATGTGAGGTTGGATAAAAAGTATCGGTATGTGTCGGAACAGGTTAGCCATCATCCACCGATATCGGCGTGTTGGGCCGAGTCACCGTTGTGGCATTACTATGGGGAGGTGCGTGTGCTGTGGTCGTTATGAGATACCTTGATTTTTTTTTAAAAAAAATGAAGGTTGATGCGCAGAATAAGTTTATGGGGAAATCGTTTGAGATTAGACCTACGGGGGTTGCGCATGCAGAGTTGCTTATACCGGAATCGTGGTTGGATGGACGGAAGGAGTATCCGAAAGCGAAGGGTGTAATGGGGGAGGGTAAAATTGTTGAACATTATACGTGGAAGAAGGTTACGACGAATGTTTCTGGATTCATTTTGGGAAGTCCGACGATTGATCATTATGGTGATATGATCGTACGTTCTTTTCTATGCATGTATGCTATGATGATATACTAATGTTTCTGTAAAGATTACGAATCATAGGACTAATGAACGGTGTGTGTTGACGTTTAAACCTCGTGGATGGAGGGGTAGAGATGCGTATGAGATTGCTGGGCAAGTTTTAGATTCGAGAGGGAGAGCGGTGTATGAGATTGCTGGGAGGTGGAATTCGCAGTTGATTATGAGGGAAGTTGGGAAAGGGTATGATGGAGCTTTACATCCTGATACAACCATATCGTCATCGTCGACATCGTCGCTGATGGATCTCAACGGAGGTTCTACAAGGTCAAGTTGGAATTCAAGTGCAGCGCCAACGCAGGAATACATCCTGTTATGGAAGAATTCAATAAAGCCGTCGGGATCACCATTCAATCTCACACCATTCGCTATTTCGCTTAATCATTGTCCGGCAGAGACGCTTCGACCATTTGTATGTCCGACGGATTGTAGGTTACGACCTGATCAGAGGGCATTTGAGATTGGAAAGTATGATTTAGCGAACGAGTTGAAGGGGAGACAAGAGGATAAACAGAGAGTGACGAGGAGGGAGAGGGAGATGGGTGTGAGAGGGGGACATAGGGTTAGATGGTTTGGTGCGCAGACTGATGGGGATACGGGGGAGAGGGTTTGGATGCCGAAGAGGGTCAGGGTGAAGATGAGAGTTGGTGATGGGGATGTGGTTGTGGAGGAAGAGAGAGTTGAGTATTGGGTTGAGAGGGAGAGAGTGTGGACGGAATGTGAGGAGGGCAGGAAGGGGGTGTGGAAAGGTGTGGAGGATGTTTTTGTTGAAGAACCTGAAGCTATTCGGAATGTTTAATTATGGAATGGATTTGTTTTGAGGCCCATATGGGGTTGGTTCTGGTTACGTATGGCGGCCCTGAAAGGCTATTAGTGACGGAGTTGCTCACACTCACTCATCACCCCTCGCTGTTGGTGGAGTGGTATTATTGGTAAGCCATGGGAGAGAAGGTGGAAGAAGATCCTGAAATGGAGCGGGTGACGGTAACATGGGAAGAGCGCTGGGGTCCGAGTTCTCCCACCACTCCCGACGCTGCGGAACGGGTTGGAAGACGGATGAATGTCGTTGTAGCCGCCGTGGTTACTGGTGTGTTGTTCTTGACACAACCAGCCTATCCACATCCTCACCCTCGCTCGTATCCGTATGTGCCGTGTACATTGCCGGTTACGCGGTTCGATTTGGATGAATCCACTTTGGGAGTAACGGAGCAGAGAACGAAATCGTCTTCGGGGAGGAACACAATACCACGTCTTCCACCGGAATTGTATTCCGTCATCGCTTCGTATACGTCAACACGAACACTACTCGAATCGTGTTCACTCGTATCGTCCACTTGGCTCGCTTCCTCGAGGATATACACATTCCATACGATCAAACTCACATATACGAATGTATATGCGTTTTTGAACCTATTGGAAGATCCGCGTTGTACTTTTAGGACAAGCGTGAAGAGGTTGGAGATGAGGGAAGGTGAGTATACGGTTGATAGATGGATGAATGGGATGTTCCAGAGATTGTTGGTGTTGGGCGGAGTGGAAGTGTTGGATGTGTATAATTTGACGTGGGGAGAGTTGAGTCGCACTGCGGTTGAAGCGATTGAAAGAGGATTTGGTGAAAAGGGGAGGGTGAGGAGTTTGAGAGTCGGGACGTGTTATTGGGAATGTGTGGATGAGTTTGTGGGGTTTGTGTGTTCGGAGGGATTTGGGGGGTTGAAGACTCTGGTGTGTGATTCGGTGTTGTTGAATTGTGGAGTGGATTGTGGTTGTGTGGAGGAAAGTCTAAACGGTTCGCGGGATGTCGGAATTGGCAATTGTGGGCGACTAGGGCTTCCTGAGACGCTTGAGAGTCTGTTTCTGGGATTACCGGAGGAATCGATGTTGAGGTGGTTTATACGGCAGGAAGCAGTGGGTGGATTGAAGAGGTTGGGTGTGGTCGTGCGAGAGAGGGCGTTGGTCGACTTGGTTGCGGAACTCGTCGCCAGAGCTGTCCAAGTCGAAGAACTGGCGCTTGACCTTCCACCCGGTGAGTTTAACAGGCTCACTCCTCGTTCTAGCACCTTAACTCTGCGATAACAGATTGCAGTATATCCTTGGCAAAGAACACATCCATAAAGACCCTCCGTATATGTGGGTGGAGGAAGCGGAAAGTGAGAGTGAAAGTTAGGGGTGCGAAGGGGAAGGGGTGTGAAGTGTGGAGAGATTGGATTTGAGAATTGGGTTTTATTGGACTAGTAATGATTGTATGCTTTTAATGGACTCTAGCTTTCGCTTTTCTATGTTGGTTCTTTGGGTTGTGCTCGTAGTGCGTTTGGTAATCTGCTTCATTACCAACGGTCCACTGGTATTGGGCTCCCTCCCTTGCTAGTATCGTCGCTCGCAACTAGGTGCTACCACACTCTTTTCCACATCCATCACCACGGGCGAGAGAGAGCTGTAACGTAGCTCTTTCTCAACATAGAATGGACCATGAATCTGACCGTTTGCCACACATTATACATGCTCCAGAGGTTCCAGATTGGCACCATGGCTCTGCACTGCTTACTAATGCGACAATGTGTCTCACAAGCGCCTCTGAGACCAAACTGCTGTCGACCTTACCATGATGGAGATGGCACTAAATCGTCTTGAAGCACTCAAGGAAGAGTTGGATATGATTCAGGTCGCAGGTGAAACGGAGGAGAAATTGTCCACCATCTTGAATCATATCCTTGCACTGGAGAACCTACTCAAGAGTATCAAGAAACCAGTACTAGTACGTTGCTCACTCCTCGTATTATATGTTTCATGAATCATGCCCCAGAGATTAAATTTCTCGGATGTGGTATTAGAAGATCTCAAGAAAGCTGGCGTCAGGAGAAAACGTCTTATTTTTGTGCAGGCGACAATAACAGAGTTAATGAAGAGCCTGACAACAAAGGCCGAGGTGGAAATTGTGGGCCTACACTCCAGGCTCAGGAAGATCTATACATGCGTTAACATGGATGTACGTTCTTGAATTCATGTTCAATCGTCTAAATCAGCTGTAGCATGAAACAGGTTCACGCATGGTTCTTGATACAATTCTTCTCACATTGGTGGAGATTAGCTCAACCCAGCAGACACGTATTGCCATTCTTCCTGGGATGTGTATTACTGGAGGTGGCGCGATCCAAATCTCTCACCCCGATTCAGGATACGAATTATGGCTAAGTGGTAATATCGACTATGCGTTTATTAGATACAAGTATGCGGGGGAAAATAAGGGTGAGTTGGAGGATCAAATACTTTTTGTCTACGAATGGCTCCATGGTTTTTCTCAGCTCGATTGCTGGCCCACGGTGCATCCCAACAGGATGCATTCAATATCGCCAATGGTCGCCTGTTCCTAGTTGCATTCAAATACCAAAGTCTCGAACAGAGCTTGAGCTCAGCCATTAGCCAAGCAATCGCGCTGTTAAAGTCCGCAAAGTACGTTACATCAGTACTACCTGTATTACTTCAACATCTGACCACCGCCTCCCAGTCTCCCAGAGCTCCGTTTCTGTCTCTCTGATGGGCAGACATGGATTTTCTTTATTCTAAAGTCGGAAAACGGGACACTTACATATTATGAATCGGTAAGACGCTATATGAGTAGATACATCGTGGAAAACTCCGATGTGGCTTTACGCGAGATTGTGCAGCTCCTTTGTGAATGGGTAAGCTTTTTTACTGGTTTGTTTGTTTGCTTCTTATGCAACTATTTCTTTAGGTCAACCCTACTGCAACTAATCTGTTTGAGCTGAAGTAGTGTGCGTCTTGTGGTGGGTCGGAGATGCGGGATGCCAGCGCTACCTGACCATAGTCCATAATTTTGACAAGCCAATTAATCCTACTGACCAAAGCCCCAACTTGGCTTATGACTTGCATCCTCCTTGAACTCCAACCCTTGTCCGCAAGCTCCATATGCCTATCCCTCCCCTACTGTATTGAGCAGCCAGTCTCACTGGATGAGCTACCAAACCCATCCACTGCAAGTTTATGTCGACATTCACAGAAATGCGATGCCCGGAAAAGTACCCTCTCAGAGTGTGCATTTTGAACTCCGCCTGTCATACACGTTGTCTTGCTGAATAATGGGGCGGTACAATAAACAATTCATTTCATCCTGACAAGCTGCTGGTGCTCCAGACTGGACGGAAATTTGAAGAGCCCAGAGCCTTCCATCAGTCAATGTGATAGAGCGCTTATCTAGATACGGATATTTACTGTGACCGATTGAGCATCACGAAGCACGCGTGTTTTCTACATATAAGCTGTCACCAATCAAGCCCATCTCATATCACTCGTCCCGCAACATAGTGAGCTCCCCTGAGATCACCGAGGTTCACTACTGATTTATATTCACAGACAACGGATGCTGGATTATCTCATTCGTCTCGTTAACTTTTCGCCAATCCGAAGCTCTGAGATAGATCTGAGCTGCTGGAGCATCCCGTATGGTGCATGGGGCTCTTGCTCACTTTCTATACCATTGAATGCTTTCGTTGGGGAAGGATGCCACTGTGGCCCTTCTCTTCAAGAAAAGAAAAGCGTCTCGTGGGATTTGGAGATTACTTGGCCTCAAAATCTCTTTTATCGTCCTGGCTATCAATGCAGATCGCTGTGGAAACACATCATCGCTAGTTTTCATTAGTCTCTGGAAAATAGGACTCTCGGGCTTCCTCTCCATTAATGCGATGTCTGGTTCGAGCTCACACATGTCGTGAGCCCCTTTAAATGTTCACCTAGCTGCACCGATTCACTTACATTTACCCAATTCCAGTTGTTATAGTTGGCATGATGCCTGGTATCTTTGGCCTCGCAACTCTTGTTGCACAGAATTGGCACTCAGTCCCTGCTCTTCACGGCCTTACTGACAGATTCGGTGTGGCTTTGGGCGTTGAGCTACTGCTCGTACTCTTACTTGGACCGGGGGAAGTCCTCATAATTGCACACAACGTTATTTTCATGACAGCTGTGTTTTACGCAGATTGGGTGTTGGCTGCAATTGCTGGGAATCCCTCTGGTGCACCGAGCAGCGACGTATCGGTGCTATATTGGGCGTATTTCATTGCTCATTGACTCCCCATGTTTAGGTTCTAGCTGTAGTATGAAAGCTGTCCCTTTTTAACACAACATACCATTTACCGACTCCTATTGTTGGTTGCTCAGAATTCCTTCTCCAGGCATCAGTGGGTGATTCCTTTACGTTTCGGTCTAGCCGTGGGCAAAGACCCTATCAAGCTGATATGATGCATATTGTGCTCGGCGGTGAACCACTCATGTTCATCCCGAATGTCTTCGAGTACCGATACTTTCAGCGTCCGAAAGATCGGTCACGATCGTGTGAAAGACCTCACTTCCTCCACAAATCAGACCACAGACCTCCCTAACATTTGCTTTTCGTAGAGAGAATTTTCACAATACACTCCATTTCGCTCATATCTCCAACGATGAGCTCAGAAAACCTTGTCGAATTGGATGTGGCGCAGAGCGAGGTGACGTGTGAATAAATTAGACTAGTTCAGAATTGTTTCGGAACCGAAGGTCAGGTTGGTTTCGCTGTAGTCACACCCGTCTCAGGACCAGCGGTCAGTGAGCCCACGTCCCTCAGGTTGTACGATGCCACGATCTACGAGGAAAAAGCGAAGAGTGACCAATAAACCCAAGCCTCCCGACACGCCTGTCAATGTCAAGTCGAGTACGTTTTCCAACACCCCATCGGGTCTGATGACCTCCCTAAAATTGCCAACAGCTATGGCCCCCAGGCTACCGTTTGAAATTCTTGATATAATTTTCGACATCCTTCGCCCAGATTCGTTAACCCTTTGCCGTTTGTCCCTCGTGTCTCAAAACTGGGTCGCCATTTCCAGGAGCTACCTCTTTCACTCTTTAACAGTGCGAATGGAAAAACTTGGGGTGTTTCTCCGCCTTCTTGACGCTCCTGAATGCACATTCGCCCAACATGTCCCAGTACTACAACTCGTTGGTGTTCGAAGCCCGCGTCTGGCCGTTCCTGGTATATGGGAAAACGGAATATTGAACAGCAACGTATGCAAGATTTCTCTGCTACTTCCCAACGTCAAGTCTCTCTGCTTCCGTAGCTTTCCTTTGCATTACATGTCAGAGAACTCACGACGCGAATTTTGTGCTCACTTCGACAAAGTTGAGACCCTCACCATCGAGAATTCCAAGGATTCCTTTGTCGAGTTTTTTCTGCACTTTCCTAGTGTTCGGAAACTTGTTTGTGGAAAGAAAGGAGTGGACTCTGGCTGGAGCTTTGGATTAACTCACAAAGGCTTGGCCAATGGTGCCCTCCCACCCAGCCTCAATGGCCTTGTACTCTTCCAACCTTCCTTGTCCTGCCTGTCCTTCTTGGTGCGCTCAACCTCTCTACGCAATATCCAGCGACTATACCTGCAAGTTAAATGTGCCCAACTTGACAACGTGAGGGCTTTCTGGAAGGCGATCGGTCCAAGTTTGACCCACCTTCAGCTTGACTTGGATCCTAAGGACATGAGTGGAGGTGCGGAAGTTCAATTCTTCAACCCTGTCTACGTTGACCCAAATTACGGCCTGGCTTGACCTATAGATCCCATCCGAATAGACGATTGGAAGCTCGAGTATAACATCAATCTGGACACCCTCGTTCTGCATAGCGTTCTCCACACCAAGGGCATGTTCCACCAGACCGCAGGGTTGTTAGTTCCACGAATGCTGAGTGTCATCAATCCACCCCGCCTTCGCAAGTTAGTCCTTTTGGTTGACCATGAGGCTTACTGGGAGCCTTGGTTTCCGGACTTGGAGCCTGTTTTACAAACTCGGAGAGACATGTTCGAGAGTTTGGAGGAGTTTTGGGTTATGCACAAGGGTTGGGTTTCCAAGAAGGACGTTGAATATATATTCGATCGAAAGGGCGTTAGAGGATGGGAGGCGAAGGGAATTCCGCAGGTGAAGTTACTTGGAGATAC
The DNA here is from genome assembly GCA_963576785.1 of Chlorophyllum brunneum. Classification (NCBI taxonomy): domain Eukaryota; kingdom Fungi; phylum Basidiomycota; class Agaricomycetes; order Agaricales; family Agaricaceae; genus Chlorophyllum; species Chlorophyllum brunneum. The sequence goes on along the minus strand of OY756147.1, from coordinate 54,360 downwards.
ACCTACCGACCGTATATTAGATAAATTGTACGAAGGAAAGGACTTTGCATAAACGAATTTTATGCCGGAACTTTCTGTCTGTGCGCCAGACAACAACCGCTACCAAAGCTTGACTGTAACACCTTACTTCATACTTGGCGTCCACGAGCAATGGAGTTGGGAACTGTAGGGATGACGGCGTGCCTAACCTTGCACTTGCACGGTTCATGACCTTTAATGAACAATTCACGGACACCTAAACCATACTTAAACATAGTCAGTGGTTGTGCTACTCGACGCCTAGACTTTCCCCTGTATGCGACCTTGAGATGTAAATCTCACTACCCGACAACGAAAGGTACGTTTGCTATCTCTGCTCTAAATGCTTGCTCGAAATATTAAAGTTCTTGTCTCCACATCAACATAAAACTCCCCCTCTGACCCTATCCCCACTCGAACTCGAGAATCCTTCCCTACAATATATGACTCCCTCGAATTTCGTACAGTCGCTCACCACTTTAGTAGTCTCCGTACTTTAGGCGGCTACTTCACGAGCATTCACATCGTGCGAACAGGAATTGTTACCCTGATTGCTGTTATCCAGTCTTGAATTCCTTTAGTATTACAGCTGAGTTGAAATCGAGCCACTCCACAGGTAATAATCAACCGATCGAGAGTGTGTTAACCCAAATGTAAGTTAGATGAGCCACGATGCCGCGCAACGAGGTAGTTTCTCTATCTCGCTCGACGGATGAATGATCAATCGATCAAGTGCAAGCTCCCCGGCTGTTATGTTGAACATCCACACGGGGCATGCGAAGTGCCCTCTCGGATTCGGTCTTTTCCTACGTCCGTTTGATGCACAATCTGATGGACACTTTTGCGATGCGGGCAGTGCATTCTTCAATCCTCCTGTCATATACGCTGTCTTACTGAATAGCATTACATGACAAAGAACCTTCCTGGTGATTCCTCCGCACACCATATCATTCATTTCGTCCTGAGAAGCTACTGGCGTTCAAGTCTCGACAAAAATTCGAAGTAGCCTGAGTCTTCCATTGTGATCACGATACAGCGCTTATCCGGGATATAAATTGAGCGTCGCCGCGTCCGCCGTGTTTTTTTCCCAGAAACACCATATCACTTGTCCTACAACATAGTGAGCTCCTATGAAATCACTGACGTTTGTACTGATTCGTATTCACAAACAAGGGATGCTGGACTATCTCATTCGTCTCGTTAACTTCTCCCTAATCCGAAGCTCTGAGGCACCGATGCCAGGAGATCTGAGCTGCTGGAGCATCCCATATGGCGCTTTGGGTTCCCTATCCCACTTTCTCACTTTCTATACAATCGAATGCTTTCGCTGGGGCAGGGTGCCACTGTGGCCCCTCTCCTCGAGAGAAGAAAGTGATCTTGTGGGATTCGGCGATGTCATTACAATTATCAGCATCAAGGCTTCCTTCATTGTCCTGGCTATCAACACAAATCGCTGTGGGGATACAACATCGCTAGCTTTGATTAGTCTCTGGAAAATCGGACTCTCTGGGTTTATCTCCCTGAACGCGATGTCCGGTTCGAGGCGTTTCCAACTCACACACGTTGCGAGTCCCTTCATCTGTAAAGTTCAATGTTTACTCGACTCCACCTATGCACTTACCTTCGCCCAATCCTAGTTGCTGTGTTTGGCATGATACCCGGCATCATTGGCCTCACAATTCTCGTCGCACAGAATTGGCACTCAGTTCCTGCTCTTCACAGTCTTACCGTCGGATTCGGTGTAGCTCTCTGCATCGAGCTACTGCTCGCCTCCTTACTCGGACTAGGAGAATTCTTCGTCATTGCACATAACATTATTTTCATGACGATCTTGTTTTACTCAGATTGGGTGTTGGCAACAATCACTGGTAATCCTTTTGGCGTACCGAGCAGTGATATATCGGTACTATATTGGGCATATTTCATTGCTCACCGGCTTCCGATGTTTAGGTTCTAGCTGTAGTGTGAAAGCCTCTTTTTGGATGGTGCCTGGACGCTCCAATTTTCTTTATCATTTTCATCTTAGCTCATCTTCACCGATGATCTCATTGAAGTCATTCTCGTAATCATCCAAGCTAAGGCCCTTGCGTTCGGTCGCTGAAAACACGTCGAGTCACATCATGGGAACAAACAGTCGTGTGAACTGACTAGCACAAAATTGCTTCGGAACCGAAACCCAAGCTGTTGTCAATTTCCCCAGTCTCAACGCTGTCAGTCAACTTCATACGCAGCGTGCACAATGTCCGCCAGGAAAAAGCGCAGAGTGAACAATAAACGCAAGGCTCCCGACACGTCTGTCAATGTCAAGTCGAGTACGTTTTGCGACGCCACGTTGAGTGTAATGGCCTTTCTAAAACCCCCCTGCGCGCAGCTATGGCTCCGATGCTACCGTTTGAGATTCTTGATATAATTTTCGACATCCTCCGCCCAGATTCGTTAACCCTTTGCCGTTTGTCCCTCGTGTCTCAAAACTGGGTCGCCATTTCCAGGAGCTACCTCTTTCACTCATTTGGAGTACGAATGGAAGACCTTGGAGCATTTCTCCGCCTTCTCGACGCTCCTGAATGTACATTCGCTCAACACGTCCAAGTACTACGACTCGTCGGTATTCGAAGCGCGCGTCTGGCCGTTCCTGGTATATGGGAAAACGGAATATTGAACAGCAACGTATGCAGGATTCCACTGCTACTTCCCAACATCAAGTCTCTCTGCTTCCGTGGCTTTCCTTTGCATTACATGTCAGAGAACTCACGACGCGAATTTTGTGCTCACTTCGACAAAGTTGAGACCCTCACCATCGAGAATTCCAAGGATTCCTTTGTCGAATTTCTTCGGCACTTCCCTAGTGTTCGGAAAGTCATTTGTGGATTAGAGGGACTGGACACTGGGTGGAGCTTTGGATCAACGCATAAAGGTCTGCGTGATAACGCTTTCCCACCCAATCTCCATAGCTTTGTACTCTTCCAACCTTCCTCGTTCTGCCTGTCCTCGTTGAGGCCCTCAGCCTCTCTACTCAATATCCAATTGCTATACCTGCAAGCCACATATACCCAACTTGACAACTCGAGGGCTTTCTGGAAGGCGATTGGTCCAAGTTTGACCCACCTTCAACTTGACTTGGATCCTCAAGAGATGGTCACAGGTGAGAAAGTCCAATTCCTCAGCAACTTGTCTGCATCGACTCAAATTACAGTCTGGCTTAACGTATAGATTCAATCCGAATAAGCGATTGGAAATTCGAGCATAATATAAACCTGGATACCCTCGTTCTACATACCTTCCTTCACAAGCGAGACCCTGCCCGCTCAAAAGGGTCGCTAATTCCACAAATACTAGGTGCCATCAATCCACCCCGTCTCCGCAAGCTAATTCTTTTAGTTAACTATGCAACCTACTCGGTGTCTAATCCGGACTTGGAGTCTGTTTTACAAACTCGGAAGGACATGTTCGAGAGCTTTGAGTTTTGGGTCATGTATAGGGGTGGGTCGTCCGAGAAGGAGATTCAATCTGTGTTTGATCGACAGGGTGTTAGAGGGTGGAAGGAAAAGGGAATTCCGCAGGTGAAGTTAATCTGTGACACACCTACCAACCGTATATTAGATGAATTGTACGAAGGAAAGGATCTTGCATAAACGAATTTCGAGCCGAAACGTTCCCGTCTCTGCACTGGACAACAACCACTATCGAAAACTTGAATGTAATCCCCCACCTCGGAGTCGACTTGGTGTCGACGAACAATGGAATGGTATAGCGGCGTGAGAATAAGAGTCGACTGACTCAAAACTGTGTTTCACCACCGCCAAGCACTGCTGCAGGTGCTGGTTGCCCTTCGCACTTGAAAATGCTACGGTTTACCAAGGTTCACACCATCGAATCCACCACTGGAGATTCTTGATATCATGATCAGCATGCTCCAAGACGATTCCTGGACGCTTTCTCGATTACCCCCTGTGTCTCTAAACTGGACTTCCGTTTCCAGGAGCTACCTGTTTCACACTTTGGTCCTCGCAATCGATGAACTTGGGGCATCGTCAACTCCCGAATGTTAGGACCCTCCTCTTACAAGACTTTCCTTCATACTGCAAGTCGGCACGCAGTTTTTGAGTTCGGTTTAGGAAGGTTCAGATTTTCATCGTCAAATATTTAGGCGGTACAGTCCTGTGGTATTCTTCTATCGGGTTCCTTCAATCAATTTCTAGGACAATATGGAAACACATTCACGGAATGATATATTCGCAATCTATGGACCTGCGCGTTAATCCAACCTCAACAGACTCATGCTCTATCAACCTTCTGAGTCCTTGTCCTTCCTGATGCGGTCAACTTCTTTACCATATGCTACTTCTGGTGAATGAGGTAGGTCCACTTCATGAGACAGGGACGTTCCTGGAACAGATGGTTGACCCATTTTCTGCTTGACTTGACTTGATGCTTCTAAGCCAGGAAGGTGGGGAAGTTCGATCTTCGGAAAAATGTCTACACCGACTCAAACTATATTCTGGTTTGACCTATAGATAGTATTCGACTAGACCATTTGAACCTCGGGCACAGCATAAATCTGGAGACCCTCATTCTGCGTACCTGGTCTGATATCTACGTAACAACAGTGCTACCTTGTTGGATTCCACGAGTATTGAGTGTCACCCACCTTCGAAAGTTCGTTCTCTGCGTTAATCGGGAAGTCGCCGAGTTCGTGTTAGAGGGTAGAAGGAGAAGGGAATTCCGCGGGTGGAGTCGGCCCAGATGCACCTGATTCGAGCCTACGCCGTTCAAGCCTTGAAGAAAGACAAAGAACAAGAAAAGGAGGATTTTGGAGAGAGAGTGTGATAGAAGTTGTCCGTGGTGTGCGGTGCGATGAGCCGTAGACATTCATTGAATAGACCCCGCATCCCCACTCCGTTCCCGTCGTCGGTCGTTTTCGATTTACACTCATTGGCGGAAGCTCTTGATGAAATGCATAACCAAATACGTGGCACAATCGGCAGTCTCTTGTTTTAGACGTAGTCTTCAAGTGTACGTTTTAATGTGGACTCCTTCCAAGATAGCACGGTCATACGAGTCATTCTGAGATGCTTTGCGCAGGATGTAAGTGACGAGTTGGGAGGGAAGAGAGCGTGGACTGGGAGAAGAAGAGGTACTAAGAGCGGAGCTCGGTAACCGTGTGTTCCTAACCCAAAGTACCATGATATCACCGGGTAGGGGAGCGGATATACTGTGGGATGGACCTGACGGTAATTCGCTCTTCCTTTTCTCGGTTAGCAGAATATGTTCGATATGGATGTTGATATTTAGTTGGATTTGTTAACGATGCTTCACAGGAAAGAGTTGATCTCCGTCTGATAATTTATGGGGATCCTGCTCTGGACGGCACTTGACTCGTTCCCGTGCCTTGGGGCGTCCTCGAACCGTGTTTGGCTGCAATGTCAGCTCTCCTACCTTTTGTGCGTCGCCTCATCCGAAAACCGTCAGTGCCACGGCAGTTCCCTACCACTGGTTTCGAAGTAATTCCAAGTTCGCAACTAGTTGAGGAAGAACAGTGGGAATGGTACAAGCCTGACCAGTTCTATCCGGTTCGTATAGGGGAGGTGTTGAAATCGCAATACCAGGTTGTTGGAAAGCTGGGATATGGGACGTACGGCACTGTCTGGCTATGCCGAGATCTACTGTGCGTTACTGTTTAAATCTTCCTCTTATAACACTTATTCAGTACCAGGAACCACAAACATGTCACATTGAAGATTGGGACACCGGAAGGCCTTGAGGGCGAGCTCAAGGTTTTGAAACATCTCCGGACAATCAAGTCGAACCATTCCGGTTCACTTCTTACTCGAAAATTGCTTGATGAATTCCAAGTTGATAGCAGGTATGGTGCATTCCAGTGCGTCGTGCATCCGCCCCTCGCAATATCCGTCAAGGCATTCAGGAAGATGATTCCTGAAAAGGCATTACCTGTCGGTCTCCTAAGACTCGTTCTTAAGCATATTCTACTTGGACTCGACTTCCTCCATACCGAAGCCAAGGTAATACATACAGGTAAGTACACTCAAGCATGAGAACGGGTTCTCGCCGTTACAGATTCCCGTCCTTTCTTATCTAAATAACTCCACAGATATACAAGAGAACAACATTCTCTTAGGCATGAACGATGAAACGGCTGCACAAGACCTGGAAAAGTTCGAAATGGATGAATTAACCAATCCCCTACCACGCAAATTCGATGGAGACCGAATGGTCTATTTATCGAGACCGCTCGTCCCCCCTCTCTATAAATATGGCCGTCCGGTGCTTTGCGACTTTGGTGAAGCACGGTTTGGGCAATATGACAATTTGGCCGATATCCAACCATATCAATATCGGGCACCTGAAGTGATATTCGATATCCCTTGGGATGAAAAAGTGAGTGGATATTTGGAATGTCGGTGTAATGGTATGAACCCACGGGAGTCTTCTAGATGACGATCGAAGCTGACTAAGTATTCTTCTAGGCCTGGGACCTACTTGGGAATGGAAATCTGTTCCGTACTACTGGGGGACAGGAAGACAAGCAGGATAATATCTATCACCTCGCGCATATGATTGCCTTGCTCGGGCTACCTCCCAAGGAATTTCTCGAGCGAACGAAAGGGGAGCGTGTATGGCGCTGGTTTGATGAGAACGGTGTGTACAACGCAGTCTCGTTCGCGTCTTGATAGTAACATCCTGATGATAGGAAACTGGAAAGGAGCTTCCAATCTTCCAGAGGAAAAACTGGGAGATACGGAAAAACAGTTGAAAGGGGAAGAAAAAGTACTATTCCTGGATTTCGTGAGGAAGATGCTGAAGTGGAAACCCGAGGATAGAAGTAGTGCGAAGGAGTTGCTGGCTGACCCTTGGCTGAACAAGGTATCCTGACATTCTGTAACCCAAGACCATCACAGTAATACTTCTCGTGTGTAAATTTGGGTCCAATTGCAGGAAGTCTATATATAACATGGGACAAACATGAGATGGGTTGTCTTGTCATGGAACCTCGACACGTGCGTGAATACCGAAATTAAGGTGAAAAGATCCAGTTACGGCTCGTTGACCAGCACCATCATCACCCTGATGAGTTTCCGCGGCACTTTTACACGACTCTATCGACTCTTCAAAAAGAGTACCTCTGACAGATCTACCATCTGACTGGCAGGCTGGTGTTGATTCGGCCTTGAGGAACATAGAGCAATCGGTAAGCGCCTATCCTCAGTCTTGTCATGAGAACTCGCGCTTTTCCCCTCCAGGATCCCAGGTTTACGCAAGCAGAGATCAAATCAGTCTTTACATCCATTCGACTAAAAATCCTTTGACATCAGGCAAGGGGTGGACCACATCAGTCGCGCTATGAGCCTGATGCAGGCGAGGATGTTGTCAGTGTGCGTCTGAGGACTGAGAAAGGTTCCCGTATTGCCACTGCCCATATCAGGAAAGGAGGTACTTACACTAAACGGTGAAATGGATAGAGGAGACTAGTGTAGTTTTAAGATGGCGGATATCGAGGTGTTAGGTACACGGCCAGAGTTTTAATTTAGTCTGAATTTTTTTTTTTTTTCGAGAAAATAGCTAAAGTACAAAAAAAACACTGGTGAGTTTTTTTTGAGAACTGGTGAATCAGTTCCCAAACCCTTCTCTCAAGTCCTTCGTGTGTCCCTCAATTTTATGCTCTTTGAATTGCGCAATGCTACGATCTGTCAAGGAGAAACATAAATGACCATCAATTGATTGCGCATTCGCTCGTCACGTCAAAAAATTATAACTTTTAGACAAATCCCACTGCGGATTCCCTCTTCAGTGTATATCTCGAAGATGAGATTGAAATATAAGATTCCAGGACTACTCCCGAGCGTCGCGTCTCTCTGTCTCGATGGCGCACCTTTACATCGCATAGCGAAGGAACATGGGATAAACACTCCCGCCCAGCACCAATGTTACTCCTGAAGCTTTCGAAGAAAGGAGTGGATTTCCTGATACAGTCTCCACCATATATCCAATCGCTCCCACCTGACAATGCGAGGAGCCTTATAAAAGAGATAGGTTACAAGTCTAACCTATCTCCAGCTCAACTTGGACAATCTAGGATTATATGGATGTAAGGAAGGTCAAACTTCACCCATCCGTCGAACTGAAATTATAATGCTTGTACTATAGGTTCGATACCCAAAGATGATTGGAATTTTCAGCACAACATAAACTTGGACACCACGAACATTTACTACTTACGAGGGGATGGCATCTTACTTGGGAGTGTCATCAATCCACCTCGTCTTCATAGACTGGTTCTCTTGGTTGACCATACAATCGACGTTCCCCTCCCGATCCAGACTTGGGATGTGCTTTACAAGCTCGTAGAGGAATACTCGGGTATTAAGAGGAGTTTTGGTTTGTAGAGAAAATTGAGCTCCTGTTTGACCCAAGGGGGGCGCAAAGGACGGAAGGAGAAGAGACTTCCGATAGTGAATTTAATTCCAGATCTCGAATTATGATTCTCTGCACCAAAGAACATTTAGCACGGTTATGTAAAATGTGATCTCCAAAGCACCTAACCGTTCCGGGACAGCTATAAAACGAAAAAGCAAGAAAATAAACGAGCAATGAAGTTTGTACAACACCGAACGTAAACACAACAATGAACTTGTTTCCATTCAATCATGGAATGATGGCGAAAGGCATGGCCGCTGGTGGAGAAATTTCCTCCAATGAGTCATTAGCCCCTATCAAATCGTTCTTTGGTTCCTTCACTAATTGGTACCCGAGAAGCGAATTCAGGCGATTTATATCAGCCATTGATATGACTTCCCAAATTTCGGACATCGTAATAATATCTAGACAAACATCAGGAAGTATTCAAACCAACGGAGTTCAGAGTGGACCTACCATGATCGGGATGGATATAAAGAATATCCGACTTGCATCCTATTATCCAACGGCCCTCGGCCATACGTGACTGTATCGAGGAAAGGATGTCCATCTTCCCAAGATCATGTAGAGTGCGCTTTCTTAATCGAGCATCATCTATCAGATACGCGAGGCAGAATAATGACATGAGCTCTGGGGGCTATTTTGCTGTGTTAGAACGATGAATGGCAGGAAGTAAAAAAGAATTGCTCACTGGTACGTCGTCAGTGAATGGGTAAGCTTCTACGGCCCATCCTGTTAGAAGGCGTATGTGATGTCGTAGCTCAGAATCACTTGATGAGGCCCAGGATGGCTAAATAACAAAATGAATGACAGGAGAAGAGGTGGGGGATACTGTACGGACCGGTGTATCATAGAGAGTTAGCAATGGATCCTCCCACCCTCCAAGTTCGCACATGGCGTAATAGCGACTGTCAGTATCAGCTGAGACGACCCGAACATGCTTGAGCGTATTATATAGTTGACCGGGAGACGAATCATCAGCGACGCTCTTTTCCCTCGACAAAGCAATCTCTGAGATGAGGGCAGCTATTGGTGATTTGAGGTGGTTTGGATAAATGAGAGTTAAAGAACGGAGCCTTGGCAAAGATGTCACGCGGTCCTTATTGAATACCAACTTGTGGAGAACACTCGCGGAAAAGCTTCCGTGACAACTCCCGAGTTCCAGAGTTTCGAGGTCGGGAGTATGGGGGAAAAGCCTGACTAGCTCAGGACCGATTGTTGCGGAACCGAAATTCAGGACGAGTCTTCTAAGGGGGCATTTTGAGCGAACGACGAGGTCGATGGCAGTGGAAATCGAGGGTAATCGCCTATGATTACGACTATCGAAGCCCTCCCGCAGAATTGCCAAAAACGTCTCGAGAGAGGGCAGAGTCAGTTGACCCAATTGTCTCCAAAAGCTTACCACTGAGGAAGCTTCAACCGACAAATGGCGAAGTTTGGTATGAAAGATAGGATCGATAAAATGGTATACGAAGTTTTCACCGCCATATTGTAGGCTTTCCATGGCAGGGGAGAGCTCGAGAACGACTGGAAAGGTTCCCATATCGATCCCGGTCTCCTGATAGTTTGTCAGTTGGGACCAAGGAAAACGTAAGCGCGATTTCCAAAGACTCGGGGAAGGACTGTGTAGGAGAATTTTGGTGAGCGAAGGAGCATCCTCGAAAATGCTGAAGACCTCGGAAGGAATGAAGTCGAAAGTGGTTGGAACGAAGTTGAATGTTACGGAGTGAAGGAGGTCAAGTTTTCCCCGGATCGGGCCAAAATGAACCTCGGTTTGCATGACCATGAGACCAGATATTGTGATATGTTCCCACCTGGTCGCCCTTCCAAAGAAGGGGGCCAGAATCTGATAGGGTTTAGCTGAAACCTCGTAGACAGGAATGTCAAAGGCAAAGTGGAGTTTTAGTGGGAGCCGACCGGACCGACGTAGAAGCTCTCTCCATCTCTCTGTAAAGTGAGAGCCTTCAAGCGAACGTGGATTGATATGTACGACAGGGGGATTGTTCCAAAGCTGTGGCATCGATAATGCGAGGTTGCGCCAACGACGACAAACGAGCCCTAGGACACAGGCGCCAGCTGAAGGCGCAGCGGCCCTAAAGGTACACCATTTGGCACCGTACCACTCGAATATTTCAGTCCAAAGTTCATTTGGTATTAGGCGAACCTTTGATAATATGGCGAAATTACGACGGATGAGATCATTTAATTCTTCAGCTCTGCGTGAATCTGAATTCGCGCACTCCTTGAGCTCATTGGTTGCGCAATTAATAAGTGCTCGTATTTCTGAGTCTTCTTCAAATGACAACGGTTCGTTTGAGGTGAGATATGTGGGAGTAGAGATTTGACTGGTTTGCACCACGAGTCTGGGCATAATGGCAGAAACAGGAAGACGATAGGCCGACATCGTGAGAAAAGCGAGCGGTGTTAGGGGTCCGGACCGGGACCGGCGACCACGAGATTATTCTTGCACCAAGCCAAAGTAGCGTTCTGATATCAGCTTCTCAATGTGAACGTCTTTGATATCGTTCACATGCCCTTATCCTAACATGACGGGATTATGAAAGAAGACAAGAGTGTCGAGAGGCTCGACACCGAAGTAGACTGTACACCCAGATGCTGGACTGTCCACTGGGGTTCTAGTGTGATGAAAAACTCGATCTCAACATTTTTATGAGCTTTCGGCCCCTATCGACCCAAGTAGGCGCCGCCGTGCTTCGTTCTAACGTGAGCGATGTCCATGTGATCCTTTCTGGACTTCCTGACGCGCCTAAGGCGAGCAGAAGGCGCCAAACTGAGCCATATAACCAGCAATAGGTCCCCGAAAGAAACGACTTCTGCTTACCGCCCACCATAAACCACAGTATCACTCTTAGCGTCTTTGTACCTTCACAACTCTATGTACATCTCCATACTCGACCTTGTCCCATTCGTGGACGCTGATGCTATCGTAGTACCTTATCACGATGTTCAGATCAAAGAAAGAGCCGGAAAAGTCCATTGGTAGTGTCCTTAGTAGCGTCGAGTGGGTAAACTCAGCTTCTTTTTCCGAGTATGACGTCTAACAGCATTTTGTCGGGCTTTTCAACCTTTACCCTCATATCGCGATCCCCCCGATCCTTGTCCCTGGAATGCTGTGCTGCTCCGATACACCTTTTCTTGGTTTCCGGTTCGATCGCGGGACTTCAGTGCACTTGCGAATGCGCATGTTCCTCATGAACCTCCAGCCAGCAGGTCAGTACAACTCCCCTCGTGCAATAGTCCGTATTAATCCAGATACGTGTGTAGTGGTTCAACTGCAGATAAGTTCGTGATAAGTCATCTATCGGGTTCATCTTGATGTTTATACTCTCCGAATCTGTGTTTACAGCTGGAGACCCCGTGGAGAGGCAGCTCCTGGTGGTGGCATGGCCTCCACAGGTAATAGTCAAGAAAGCAACGGCTCAAGTAGTAGTAAACGCCCTGCGGGTAAATAGTTTTTGTGTCCTATGCAGAAACGTTCCGAAAAAGCTGTTCTCAGGTGACAGCGAGCGCTACTCCGTGAGAACACCTAGACCTCGTTTATTGATACGGTCAAAACACTTGTGTCATTGGGCGGATGTGGAGCTATGTCACTGAGGCAATGTCATTGATTTCGAGACAGAGTTAAGGTCGATGTCTGCCCCAGGATCGTGTCCATTTTAATTCCACTGAGCGGTGGGTTCAAACTATGTAGCATATGGTACTCGCTGTCACGAGCATGGGCGAGGATCAAGATTCATATGGGTCCTCCTCCACTACCAGAAATCGTCGAATGATATGTTTCATGATCTATCAACATCTTCAAAATATTTTTGAGATAGTCATAACAAGTTGACAAAGGTTGCAGAGCAGACGCTACCAAAAGACACCATTGATACCCGAATGAGGTTAAACCAAGGGAATGGGGCAGAAAATGAGGAGTTAAACGTCGACAAGAGTTATCGATTAGTCTTCTGGCCCATACCCGCTTATTTGTAGGATAAAACGGGCCGGAGTCGGCTACCAGTCGAGGCCATCACGGTGGGTAGAACTGATTTCATAGAGATACCCAACTGTGCAACTGGCGGACCACAGCTATGGGATTCAGATGATCCACTGATACCCTGAACAAAGCGAAAGTGACATCCAGCTTCGAAGGAGTATATACATATGATAAGTATGTTAATGTGAGCTTTTGGGTGGCAGATAGATAACATGGCGCCTTTAGTGCATCACGTTTGGCGGTGTGACATGTGAGTACACTAACGTCTCAGTTCTGCCGCGGGCGTCCGGCAACCCCAAACGGGAGGCAGAGTTGTGGGTCCAAATTTAATTTCGCCAACCACTGCAGGATGGAACGTGGTCTCCATTAACTTTGCCTCTAGGATCCTTGTCCTGTGATCTGCCAGAGCCCAATTTAGTTTACAGCCTGGGAGCGAAACACAGCTACGTCGCACTGGGCGGTCGGCGACTTGCGTAGATCAGCTGTGCAGCCATCTCCCACAGCCTTCCCACCGGTGGCCTCTTACTCTCAAACCTCTTCAATTCATTCTTCTATCCTCTGAGACTACTGAAACTCCTCGCCATGGACCATTCTCAATCAATCTGGACTCAAGAGTCATCCAACGATTCCAGCGACCAGGTCCCATTTCAGTCTTCGATGCTGTATTCGGATTCAACAGCCACAGAATTCTTTGCCCATTCCTTGCCAGTGACCACAGGATTTTTTCCCGGGGATACCTCCTTTACAAATCAACACACTTCTGGCCCCGTATTCAATCCCCTAGAGCCAAGCTTTGGAAATTCGGCTGTACTTCCACACTCTTACCGGCCTGATTTCTCGACCCCTCAATCTCCCATGCAGTATTCTTTCCCTGATCCGTCGCTTCTCATGGACATGTCTTCGCAAACAATGCAACCTCCCGTGTGTACCCAGCAATCTCTCCGCGACCATGGCCAACACAGGCAGAGACCTCATCCGTATCTGATTGACCAACGTCCCGCTCACGCTCGGCAACCTTTGGTTTTTACAAACAAGTCAGCTATTCACCATACATTCCAATCCTTCGTCCCACCGGTTGGGGGTTCCATTAATTCAAGGCAGCCTGTTGTCCAGCGACCGCCTTCTGTGAGTACCCCGCCTCAGCTTTGTATGAAAATATTGAAACACCATTAACAGTCTCTGCAACAGCAGGCCCAGCAGCACCGCCGAAGGGACGGCTTCTTCGATGGTGCTAGCAATTTTATCATTAATAATTCTGTCCTGGGCGACAACAGTAATTCCGATGATTGTGAGATTTTGTACCAATCTCACCATTCCGGCGTACTGAAAATGTCGCCAGTTTTAGTCATGTCAAGGCTTCTCAAGGAAACTATACCTGGAGCGGAATTTGATTCCTCTGCTCGTGACCCTCCTCCTCGGTGTCATCCTGGAACTCGACTGTCCATCCTCGAACGCGCGCGCCGCTTCATCTCCAACCGAGATAGTAATAAAAAGATGCGGTGGATTGTTGGCCCGGCTGGAGTAGGAAAATCGGCAATCATGCAGGATCTCGCCGAAACCATGCCCCCCCACGTTATTCTGGGTGCCTCTATTTTCTTCTCCATCAATGGCCGCAGTGATGGGAAGAAAGCAATCACAACTCTCGTCTATCAGCTAGCCGTCCGTGACGTCGCCTATCGTCGCTTTGTACAGGACGAGATAACAAACGATCCATCGCTCTTGCAGAAATCGCTGACCGTACAGTTCAGCAAGTTTATCTTTCATCCCTTCGTCTATCGATTCTCAGGCGCTCACCGTAGACTAATCGTGATTGACGGCCTGGATGAGTGCGAGGATCATCACATCCAATGCGAGCTCCTTGGTCTCATCTCTTATTTCTGCATCACATACCCCACATCGCCTCTCATCTGGGTTGTTGCAAGTCGTCCGGAGCCCCACATCACGTCGTTATTCTCTCGTGCTAAAGTCATTCCAGCATACGAGAAAGAAGAGATACAGGTCGATTCAGATGAAGCCTGCGAGGACGTGGAGCGGTTCCTTCGCAACGAGTTCAAGAAGATCAAAAGGAAATCACCCACACTCAGAAACCTCCCACAATGGCCAACGGAACGTGAGTTCCTGAAGATTGCTGATTCTTCGAAGGGGCTATTCGCATATGCCTCTACCGTCATCAGGTTCATCGACGATCCAACCTACGGAAACCCAGCTTTGCAGCTTGAGCAAGTCCTGGACGTCATTGGTACGAATTCAAAGTGGACTGTGGAGGGCAAGTCGCACCCGATGGCGCACCTCGATGCACTGTACAGCCGGATTCTTTCCAGAGTTCCCGCTGATGTTATGGCTGACACCAGAAAGTTACTTCTGACGATGATCAAATGGAGGTGGAACAATGAATTGAGTACGATGTGTAATTGGCTCGGTTTCACGAAGGATGTTGCCTATGGTGCCATTTATCATCTCCGTTCGGTAATCTATGTTTCAGACTCGCCCGAGGTAGATGAGGACGAGGAGGACGAGGTAGACGAGGACGAGGACGAGGAGGACGAGGTAGACGAGGACGAGGAGGACGAGGTAGACGAGGACGAGGAGGACGAGGTAGACGAGGACAAGGTAGATGAAGACGAGGAGGACGAGGTAGACGAGGACAAGGTAGATGAAGACGAGGAGGACGAGGTAGACGAGGACAAGGTAGACGAGGACGCCGTCTACCTTAAGGTGTTTCATAAATCATTCGTAGACTACCTTGAGGACTTTGACCGGTCGAAATTTTGTCCAGATCTTGATAGTGCGACTGACGAACTCAAGTCTTTGTGCACACGCAGAATATTGGAGGTAGTACCAAATGGTATAATCCGTTGTCTTGTTTTCAGAATTATTGTCTGAAAATCTACGTATCCAGGTGCACTGAAACATGATCCAGCTACCTACGCCAATGTATCACTCTCATGGCCAGTTCAAGAGCTGGAAGCAAGTGACAAGATGAGGTTTGAGATCTATACCATTGCCGTCCGCGACACCATCCAGGGGTTCGTTGATGATATGCCTGCTTTTCAAAACTCGTTCTTCATTCATGCAATCACCACATTTGACGAATCAGTAATGGGGGGTTGGGGCAAGTCTCTGTTTGTAAGCCCTGGCTGACTCTGTTCTCCTCCACCTGTTGAAGCTTTACCTCAGGATGAAGATTGTCGGCCCAAGCTCATGGAGCACAACATACTCAGGCAGATACCAGCCGGAGCACTCATTTCCTACAATGTCCTGGAGCCTGGGTACCTTGAGTATCGATTCCAGTGTCCTGCTGCAGCGATGGCTACAATACCTGATCCATGGGACCCTTCTTGTACAGCTGTATGATTCTTCCACTTCTCCCTCTTACTCAATAGCTGACCTTTGGTAGCGTGATCGTTCTGGACAGCACAAAGAAGGCCTGGACCAGAAATTGGAAGCTCGTTTTGACCCAGACAATCCAAACATCAAATGCAACTGCAAGAGCCGCTTCTTCCACAACATTGAACACGGGAAGACTCGGTATCCAAACAAGCTTGTCACGGCTTTTATCCCCGTGACCCTTGGTGGTTTGGTAGAATACCACTTTGTGGACCCGGAGAATGTTGTGAATAGGTGGAGATATACCTTTTCTTACAAGTTCTCGTCACGTACAGGAATGTAGCGTTATTTAATATACTACAGTAGTTGTCACTACAGATATCACAGAACAATGCAAGGGATAGTCCGTGTCGAGCTTGTTGATTTACGACTGTGGTATTCATTCCAACATTCGAAAGTACGCCGACGTTGATGAAAGATCCAAGGGAACCAGAGGAACTGGAGGCCAAAAGCTGAACTTGCGGAACGGGCGTTGTTTGTTCATTCATTCGTCCATTGAAGTCGTGATGTAGTGATATGTCGATGTTTGGCATCCGCCCCCGGGACAAATACCAACTTTGGTCGCGTAATTTAGGAACTACTTCTACACATCTCTCCACAATGGTCCTCGTGCTCGTTATTGGCGACCTTCATATACCCCACCGAATTCATGATCTGCCCTTGAAATTCAAGAAGCTCCTTGTTCCTGGCAAGATTCAACAGATCCTATGTACGGGAAACGTCTGTGACAAAGAGACCTTTGACTACCTGCGGACCATCTCCCCGGACGTCCATGTTGTCAAGGGGGATTACGACGAGGTGCCGGCTGTTTCATTCCCTACTGCTTGTACGAGGCGCTTATTTTGCTCCTTATTTCCGACGTTCAATTCGTCACCCAGGGCTCAAACTTTCCCATGTCTGTGACAGTCATCCATAACCCGATCAAGATTGGCGTGGTACATGGTCATCAGTGTGTACCAACGGGGGACATTGACTCTCTGAGATCTATTGCTCGCCAAATGGACGTCGATGTCCTGATATCAGGTCATACTCATGTGTATGTATCCCCCCCACGTTTTCCTTCCGTGGCTCATGGTTCTCAGCTTTCAGGCGATAGAAATGGACAACAAGTTCTTCGTAAACCCTGGCTCCGCTAGTGGTGCATGGACGGGCGCTTTCAATGGGTATGTTGGGACCCTTCACCGCATAACATAGTTCCTGGCTGAAGTTCATTTGAACAGCGATCCAACACCTTCGTTTGCGCTTCTGGATATCCAAGGTCCCATCGTGGTGACTTACGTATACCAGTTGATTGATGGAGAAGTGCGCGTAGAGAAGATTGAGTGGCGAAAGGAGCCAGAGAATCTCCCTACCCCGAAGACCGCCGCTCAGGCACAAAATAACTCAAGTCCAACGTTAAGCAGTCCTCCGGGCGGGTCGTCGGGATGGTAGAATCTGGTTCGTTATGCTGCGCTCGTTACTTGTGTACGATGGCTACTGAAGTGTATTCCTAAGTTCAGTCGAAATTGATATGTTTTCTGTGTCACATGATCCTGAGATATGTCGGACCAGTTGCCCCGGCATAAGCGATCAAACCGAGTCCGAGATTCTTTATTATGATTCAGGAACCCTGCTCTTCTCATTCATTCCCCTCTTCCTCCGTCTCGAAACTCCTCAGTTCTTGGTTTGCCCGGGCTGCTGGATGAAATGGTTCTATCCAATGGGGACCCACCAGCAATCGAAATGCCGCAAGTGAACGAGAAAGCATTCATCCCTCGACCGCCCACAGCTGCGAGCGCTCGGCCTAGTTCATCAAGTTCGGATCCGACATCATCATCCTCACTGTCTTCTAGCGCGAAACCCTCCAAATTTCACCTACCCCAGAGCTTGCAGTGGATACCGAACAACTGGACATGGTCGAACCTCAAGCCAGTCATTCGCTGTGCTATTGTAGCTTGGGTTTCGTCATTGCTGTTTATCATCCCCAAGGTGGAGATCCTCATGGGCCAGGTCCGCTTGTCTTGTCCTATCCCCGTCCTCTCTATGTCGCTGACCCTTGGCCGTTTAGGCTAGCTTTTTGATTTTGATTGGTGAATCCCCTTTGCGCTGCTACAAGTCGCGGGCTGACGCTTCATGCTAGCTGCATTTTTGTCACCACCAAACGATCCGTTCATGGCCGTTCTCGAACGAGAGTTTCTCATCTTGCTGTTCGTCGCGGTGGCGTGGGCGTACGTCATACATTTACTCCCTGCTCCGCAACATCTGCTCACATGGTTACCCGCCACTGTAGTTGGGCCTCGCTCGGCATCTTTCTGGCAAATTTAGCCAGGACCAACACTGATTTTGCCGTAACGTTCAACCAGGCTATCACTGGGCAGTACATTCAAGCTGCGGTAAGGCTATGCTTTCGTCTCAGTGCAAGCACTTCAGGTTAACGCATCAACAGCCCACAGTCATCATTGCCGTTTTCGTATTTTTTGGGAGCGCATTCTTTTTATATATCAAGGCAAGGCAGGGCCCTGGACCTTATCTGTTCGCGACTATTTTTGCCTGCATTTGCATTGGTGCGCTCATCGTCGCCGCGGTCTTGCTCCTTCCCTTACGGAATATCATCAGACATCTCCTTGACCACCGCTGTACTGTTTCCATATCCTTACTATCTTGTAAGCCCATAACGCCGCCGTATCGGCTAGACGCTAATCATCTACCAGGTTGGCCGGACCATCATCGTCCCATTATGCTTCCATTCAGCTATCGCCCTCCTAGGGGCAATTTTCATTTTTCCATCGACTATCTCGGCTCAATTCACCTCCCGTCTTCAACTATTCCTGACCCCACTTATCTCCACCCTCGACATGCATCGTGAAATTCTAGGAACCAACGTTTCATCTGAAGAATTCACATCACTCGCTTCCTCTATCACATCCGCGGTCAACAGATCAGAAGGAGGCTTGGTTGGCCTCGCGGCTTCTTTTCGTCTCATTCGTAGAGACATCACATGGTCCCGATTTGCACCGCAAGATTTTTGTGCGTTCCAGGCTCTAGGAAAGCGATTGGCCACAAGAGCGGATGGAATGTCACAGTACCTCACTTTGGCTAAACCCTCGAATGACAAGTTTCAGATCACACCTGCGGCGTCAGGGTTCAATACCAATGCAGCTCCGAGTCCTGCCATTTCCCGAGCTCCTTCGATAGACCACACCGAAGGTAGACCCAAGTTACGTGTTGAGATCGACCGGGGGGACGAAGACATCCAACAAGTTGATCTCACTCCCCATGGTGACAGCCCCCTTTTGGACGGCGCAAAGACACCGCATTCGACACGTTCTCGGAGGGTTGCAGTGTCACCTTCCGTGTCGAGGAAACCATCAAAGGCGCTCGAAGCCGCGACCATAGGAAGTTCTCAACCGGTTACGCCCATTCTGCCACATCACTCCCACCACCATCATCATCATCATGGACATCACCTCCATCAGACGCTGCTGCATTTATCTCTTGGGAGGAAGAGGAAAGAGAGTGTTGTAGGTGTGTTTGAGAGTCAGAGGTACATGAACCTTGAGGCGACGAGACTACATGATCCCTACGCGGAGGGTTATTCACAGAACATGACAGAGCTCTTACAAGAATGGTGAGTCGTTTCACGTCATCCTCCGGGTACCAGTTTTGCTCACTGCCATATCCTATAGTTGCACCGATCTACTCGTCGCAACTAAGGAAGGGCTAACTGGGGTCAGGGACTGGCTGGGCACAGTACGAGACGCTAGGTTCAAGCTCTGGCGAAATGCTGCTGCAGAAGAGGTGCAGAAGCAAAATAAGTTGGACGCGCTCCAGAGATTGCAATATCGTGTTAGTTCGGCACTCGAAGAGTTCAAGAATGATAAGAGGTATGTTTTATTCCCTGGTTGTTTGACTGATTGACGCGACGTTTGTACCGGCAGGCTGAAAGTGTTGGACCCATACAAACCAGCATTCACAAATCTGGAAGATAATGATGATTACGTCATGCCGCCGCACCGATATCTCTTCCACTGCTACGTGTATCAGTACCATCTGATGCAGTTCTCCGGACTCGTGGTCAGCATGGTAAGTCTATCTCTCAATTCACATGCACATTTTTTCGAATCCATCGATTGATTTACCTTGCAGCTCGATGAAGTCATAAGGTTGGAAATGGAGAGGGAACGGCTTCGGCTATGGACGCCGATGAGGTGGTTCCTATCATCCCTTAAATGGAGCAGATATGACGTCTCCGAAGATGCCGAAAAGGATGACGATGACGATCCGGGTAAGTCTCCGAATTGCCTCCATACCACGCCTCTTCTGCACCGAGTTCATCCTCTCCATCGACCAACACGAGTTTCTAATTTAATTTTTGATTGGCGCATGTATCGCAGATGTTATCCAGGGTGTCCAACCAGCCGTGCTCGAAGACCTTGGTATACCAAAGCAGCGCGATCCAGATGCTCTTCCCCCTAGGAATGCATTTGAATGGGTTATGTCGGTTTTGTATTATGCTGCCGTGGGTTTGATGCATGGAAATGCGTTGTTTGCAATCAAGGCTGGGATGTTCACTGTCGCATTATGTCTACCCTTCTTCTTCAAGAGTTCGGCAGATTTCGCGTATCGTGAGTTTATCTTTTAATAGATTTGGTATGAAATGCTGATTTTTTTAATGTCGGCAGGAAATCGATTTGTTTGGGGCATGTACGCAGTTTAGGTTAAGTCTGAATGATGAGATTAACTAATGGGTGTCTTGTAGAGTCATGGGGCAGTTGACAATTGCGAGATTTAGGGGGGATACTACATTTGGTCTCACCGCTCGTGTGCTCAGCACGTTTTTAGGCGGGATTGTAGGAATGGTGATGTGGTAAGCGTTAATGCTTCAATGCACGCGTTCCTCGTAAAATTAACCTTGAAAGGTATATTTCGCGTGGTAACGCTACCGATAGTCCCTATGGCCTCGCGGCCGTGCTGGGTGTTTGTTTCCCTTTCTTCTACTATGGGAGGCTTTACTGGCCAGGACCGCCGATGACTAATATCGTGTTCTTTGTGACGACGGTTCTGGTATGCTTCTAACCTTTCTTGGAAGCGTCGTCCCTCATAATTACGATCTAGGTCATTGGCTACTCGTACCAAGATTTACACGTTATCGTCCTAGGGTCGCCAGGTGCGGGTTTCGAGGTCGCATGGAAGCGCTTCTTGTTGGTGACTGTCGGCGTTTTCGCCTCATTGTGCGTCCCATCATCCTGTCTTACTCAGTCACCAATGACACCAAATCCAGCATCGTCTCTTTCCTACCACCTGCGACAACCATCCGCCGTTATCAAAGACGGTTACTATCCACCACGTGTAGTGAACTCGGTTCTATTTATTGCTCGATCATCTCCTTTGCGCACACCCGGCATGAACAGGAGGTCCAGGAAATCATCGCAAGTTTGATTGCTATTCGAAGTAAGCTGAAGAGATCGGTGGTATTACGGGAGAATGTCACATATGAAGTATTTCGAGTTTCGTTTTCTCCGTATTCCAGATTAAGACTGACGGTTTTCTAGTTTTCCCTGCGCGGCCGATGGCCAGCCCAACGGTATCAGATGATCATGGAGCTCCAACTGTACGTGGCTCCTTGATTACTCTGCATCCTATTGTGCACTGACACATATACAGTCAGATTGCCTGCTCGTTGGCTCATCTGATGTCTGTAATCGAACATCTCGAGCCTGCATGGACCAAGGCACTCCTTAAGAGGACTCGCTTAACTGATCCGGACTTCCAAGGCGATATCCTCGCTGTTATCAGTGCGTTATTACCTCCGCTCTATGTTCCTTTAAGCTTACGTCTCGCAAGCTATGATTACATCCTCTCTCCGAACCGGAAACCCTTTGCCGCAAATTACACCTACGCCCCTCATCGATCGCTTCATGCTCCGGTATCACGGCCTCGATATTTTTCATAGGGAATCGGAAGAGGCTTATGGCCTTCCTCCCTCACTCACGCTGGAAACATTGCAGAATGAACAATACCTGTAAGTGTTACTATTACTTTCGTCGTGCAAACAGATGGCCCAATGCATCTCTTAGGATGTTCTGCGTCGGAGTTGCCACCGCATTCAATATCGTACATCGCTTGGATCGTTTGATGGTGGCTGCAAAGGATATCGTTGGAGAGCAATACCATATACATGGCGTTCAGCTACTCTCAGAGGCGGGGCTAAGTGGTGTCGAGCTGGGTCCGAGGACGAGTGCGGTGCAGTTCCGACCTGCAAAGGATGTGTAATACTGATATTATGCCTATATTTCTGGAAGGATTTCACCTTTGTGTCTATCTTTCAACCCACTATTACTCTTCCATCCAATTATTGTATTCATTCCACGAGGACTTGCCACCACTTTCTTGACTAATCAAAGTACAAATCTAATTCTACCAATATATTTCCTGCAGAAAAACAAGTAGTGAGGACCGACGCAATAGTCTTGATTTTGGAAGGACAACCTTAATAGTCAGTATCTAACCCGGTTAGATGTGGTCCCATTCCAGTTGAACTCCGCTACAATCATTTCATCATTGTTGCAGGATTATTAATTTATCTAGGCAGCGGCTGAGTAGCGATGGAGGGCGTCACGCCAAGATGGATTGCTTGAAATAGACATGGCATGTCAACACTGTGATACAGAAGACGACAAATATAAAGCACCAGAACTCTCATGCTCATACCCTATTTCACTCTTCTCATATCATCCCCACTACCGAGGTATATATAGCATTCCCTGTGCAGAATAATTGGCTCAGAAGCGACCACGGAATTACCAGTTTGTTTAACGTGGTACGGAAACGTATTGGCACGGAAACACAAGTGCAATACAATGTGCGTTGTTAGTGTCCCTTGGTTTCCCGCGCCCACATTAATCAAGCGAGCTAGAAACTGAGGACCCACAATGACCATTGAAGACATCCCTGACGAGCTTGTTGGAGTAATCTTGCGCTTATATATGGAAACATATCCCGTTGAAAAATGGCTAGATTTTGAAGAAATGTACAAGGCCAGGAGCAGGTTATCGCTGGTCTGCCGACGGTGGCACCAGATCGTAACCTCTGTCCCTCAGGTTTGGTCCTTTTTACAGATCAATATTGATCGACGGTCACCCTCGCCCACTCTCGTCGATTCGTGGCTCCGTAGAGCCGGTTCCGTGCCCATGAACATTCTTGTATCTGGAGAACGACGACCCTCTCGGGGAACACAAATCTACATTTGCGATATCTTTTCCGCAATCATATACCGAAAACCGTCTTGGTGTTCACTCGCATTGGATATTGGAGTGCCTCTTGACATCTTCCTCCCCGCCATCCCTTTTGACGAAATCGGCGACCTCGAAGCGATCAAACTACTCGTTGGCGCCTATAATGCCGTGGGACTAGGTGTTCTTGTGGATAATGTACTCTCTGCCCCATCCCTTCAGCGACTTACGTTGGAATGCGCTCCCCTTCACAAGGTGCTCAATTCGAGATATTGGGCAAGGTTTACACAGCTTACACATCTCACGATAGTGACTGTAGACATATCTGCATCACAGTTGCTCGCTATAATCCGTGTCTGTGCTGCTGCAACAATGATTGATGTGACGGCGGAAGAATGTACAGAGAATACTGCAGAGCTACAAGCCGAGGAGGTCATCACCAATCGTCATCTTCGTATCCTGAACCTCGACCTCAATGGTGTTGGCTACGAGATATTCCGATATTTCAGCTTCCCGAATCTCGAGGTTCTCCACCACGGAGAATACTTTTCCGCTCTCCCCGAGACACAAAGATCGCTTAAGCCCTTTGAAGAATGGCTCAGGCATTCCAACCACTCGTTACGTATCTTACGGCTCCGGAACATTAATATGACGTCACAACACCACGCTGTCCTCCTAGCTCCAGAGCTGGAACACATACCAATCGTTGAGATACAAGTGATCAACCAAGACGATGAACTATCACCTTCCTTCGAGGATAGAATGGTGGGGGGGATTCATGTGATGAAATTTCCACACTTGAACGACCCCACCATTATGTCAATCGGGTGGGCAACCCCTGGAGCCTACGCCTCGACAAATGATCATGATCTACTCGCTTGGGGACCAGAGATTTATCTTTTGGTGGTCTTTGGCCGAATGATGTGGATTGCGGCATCGGAACTTGCACAGGTGGATTGGCCTGCGAGTGCTTGGGGTGTAGAGGTCATCTTTGGTGCTTTTAGGCAGGCCAATCGAGACAAGGTTGATGGAGAGATTAGGCGAGCCCAGGAGGCTACAGCGTCTAGGTCCCGGTCAAGTATTTGGAATTGATGCCTCGTACACACATAGATGACTTTAGTATATCGTAGATTTTACTGCTGATTGCTTAGACCATATTAACCTCAAGCTATCACCGTGGGCACTGAAGTCAAAAGAATACTGATACTTCTCACCGTGGGCTTTCTTGAACGTCTAAATGTAACACTATTTTTTTCAAATAATGCTCTGCGCGAAGGCCGACTAGCTCAGTTGGTTAGAGCGTCGTGCTAATAACG
Source organism: Chlorophyllum brunneum (assembly GCA_963576785.1). NCBI lineage: Eukaryota > Fungi > Basidiomycota > Agaricomycetes > Agaricales > Agaricaceae > Chlorophyllum > Chlorophyllum brunneum. Next base: position 29,995 of record OY756147.1, on the reverse strand, counting down.
CGAAGGTCTTGGGTTCGATCCCCACGTTGGCCATTAGAATTTTTTCGTGGATGAGGCCCCTGCCAATGGGTCACGGCTTGGCTCTGCTCCCCGATTTTTTTGTGGCATGTGGGGACGATTGCAGTGGCATTGTAGTCAGAGTCGGGGGTTGTAACGTGTGTCCGTAAACCCTTTTCAAGGATGCTTTATAGACTGTGACCTCGTTGGACCTCTCGCGATATTTTCTCTTTCGACTTGCATTGAATTGACTTCTTCCGATGGCGGTATCCGCTAGCCTATGAGATTAACAAGTCGGAAAGCAGTGAGCGGACGGGCGTGCCCGCGAAGACATAGCACCATGCATTAAGTTGGTGTCGATGCACTTCATCCGAGCACGCCGAGCGTGTACAGGGTACGTTAGGATCGGACGGTTACCTGAATGTGACCGGGAAACACTCCACGCAGTGTTGGTTCTAGCCCCTCTCGTCAACGACTCGGAGAGGTGTTAAAGGAAGGCACCACGGAAAGTTAAGTTGCGTTACATCTGATCTCGAATCTGGGGAGCCGTCCTTTCGGCTCAGAATAGCTTGTTCCAGGAATATTAAATGACATGGATCTTCGTGTAGATAACCGACCACCGTTATGTATTTCTAAACACATTTATCAGAAGGTCTGCATCGTGTTCGTCTGACATTCAAGACTATCCTCTTTCGTCTCTCGAGTAAAGCCTCCGGTGGTCGTTGCACATAGTTAGTATATGTTTCGCCCATGTGATGTGTCCTGGGGGCTGTCCATTATCAGGCCCTCCTAACGGCCTCTTAAACACGGGGTTGGGGACTATCTGCCCGTATGGCACTAGTACAAGTAATTCATTCCGAAGACAGCGTAAATTGGGGTTCTGTCAAATAATATCTGCCCAGAGTTTCCGTTGTCACTGCCGTTTGCCTCAGTGCGGGCTGCGGCTCTCGGTTCTGAGATTTATGTGTGGTTGGAATTAATCAATTGTTGGGAGTGACTTTGAACGATTGCATCATTGTTTTGTGACCGTGCGAATGTTGAATGTGCCAGCACTGCGCAGGGGTTTCCGCTCCACGACGCCAATCATGTCGACCACATCCTCGCCGTCGCCGCCGTCGACGGCAGACTCATCTCCTCTGGAGACGATGGCCCAGTCCATCCTTCTTATTCTTTTCTCTGAAATCGGCGACAAGACTTTCCTCATATCTGCTCTGCTTGCGATGCGCCATCCTCGTTTACTCGTTTTCTCTGGCGCCATTGCCTCTCTCTTGCTCATGTCAGCACTCTCTGCATCACTTGGACATATTCTCCCGGCCCTTATACCCCGTAAATGGACTCAACTCGCAGCTGCAATATTATTCTTAATATTTGGACTTAAAATGGCCGCCGAGGCGAGAAAGATGAAGGGAGATGCAGGAAACGAGAAGATGCGCGAGGAGATGAAAGAAGCTGAAGACGAAATTGCCGAGGATGATGGCGAAGAGATACCGATGGACGCTCTTGAAGAGGGACGGGCAGATCACGCACCTCCACCCTCACCCAAATCGGCCAAAAAGTCGGCAGGCTGGGTTGAAGGTGCTAGGAACTTCTCGAGTCTTATTTTTGGCCCGGTTTTCGTCCAAGCGTTCGTTTTGACTTTCCTTGGAGAATGGGGAGACCGAAGCCAGATTGCGACGATCGCGCTGGGCGCTGCTCATGTTTGTGTGCCATCGTCTCCTTTGTACCTCTGCCTGACTTCCAATTGTTCAGAACGTATATCTCGTCACTTTGGGCACCATTCTAGGACATTCATTCTGTACAGCATTAGCTGTTATTGGAGGTCGTTACATCTCGACCAAAATTTCCGTTAAACATGGTACGCAAAAATAACTTATCGCTGTTGCCTCTATTCACGATGTTCGCTCCTTCCTCAGTGACATGGGGTGGTGCTACCTTGTTCCTTGTGTTTAGCGTTTTATACTTCTATGAGGCTTGCATGGATTGGGGGAACGTCGAGGTCCCACTCACCCTCGACGTTAACAACAGATTGTAATATTAAACCACATACAGTTGACCATACGGCGTTCGCTTCTTGCTCGGACCAGCTCTCGGATCAGCTTCCCCATTTTTCCCAGAGCAGTCTTTTGTCAAGTGCTGGACATCGTTCTGCCTGCGAAATGGCTTGAATGGACTGGACTTTAGCCTTAATGTAACCTCCATACCACACTATCTTCTGTATAAATGTAGACGATACAACACAGTTAATGGTAATTTCATCAAGCCCCAAAGAGGCCATGGCATTGTCGATGGTGGGCGCTGGGTTTTACTAGTGGACCCCGAATTAATATACTATGCAGATCCCATTGAAAGTGAAGTCCGCCTACTCCTGATAAGGTTTGAGGCCTATGGTGAGGCGGTACTTTCGTCTCGCGATTCTCTACGTCACTTCCGTTAAGGAGGCCTAACTGAGCAGTAGCATTCAGTTCGGGCGGTCCAGGTAAAGCCCAAACAGTGTGAAGAGAATCCCTGGGTAGCTTTCCCGTCGGAACTTCTTTTCAACGAATATCACGGGCCATCCCGACGAGTGTTCCCGTCCATGGATCGCCAAGTGAATATCTGGGTGATTCCTGATCTCCTTCGCGGGAATTCCTCAAACCACGGGTGACATGACCATGTTGTTCAACAGATTACACAACGTTAACCACACTCAATACAAATCCACATGGTATGGAGTATTCATGAGATGATATGGGGTTGAAGAAGCATCGGTTCCGTCAGTCTTTATCAGGGAGCGCAAGGCACGGACCTGGTCTTGGGAAAACGGAGGTACGATATGTCCGTCATTCTTTGTTGCTCTCTGACGATCCCTGGAATAATGACACGAATCTGGGCTGTTATTAGGTCTAACGCAACTCGGCCGCCTCAAGAAGCCCCGTTTACACGAAAACTGACATTCCGGTTCGAAAAAAACCACGACAGTTCGTCCGCCATTATCCAGGCCCTTTTGGCCCTGGGCGCTGAGCCTTGCCAGATCTGTATAAGTTCACAGCCCTTCGTCCGGACAGCCTAAGGCGGATCCGGTTCCGGAACTTCTTGAGCAGCATGGAGTTAACCCAATGCGCTGTTTGTGTCAGATGGGACAGGACAAGTGGATGTCTCGGCACTGAACATGCATATTGGTGAAGCGTCCACAAATAGAGTGTTTGGTACTGTGGGTCCCATGACTAAATTGCTGTCGCCGTCTGATAGAAAATGAACTGACGTATCACTCTAGCGAGAAGGCCTTTGACACGCTGATACTGATAAAATGAACTCCGGGGTCTGAAACGAAGCTCGAGAAGATCATGCGGCGCACACAGAAGGAACCAACGGACAGCCAGAAAGTTGAACACCTGACAGGTTCCAGTTATTCCCGTACCCAACGGTTGATTGGGTCACTCGGCAAGAACGCAGTTCTGGAAGTTTTCTGATACGGTGGAGATATTCTGAGCGATACACGTACATAGATGAACCAGTCGAGTGTTATCAGCTGCGGGCTTCTCCGGTTGGTACACTAGGAAGTCTTGACCCCTCTGCGAACTTGATAATCAGGGTAAGAGACATTGGAGGAAAGATGGGGGTCGACTTTCTAGACCCACACGTACCCTTGTTTCCTTTGTGATGTGGCTGATCGGGCAGGAGTACTGTCACGGGCCTCACGCGAGAACCCTGTACCGCAGCTGCAATGACGCAGGTGGGCCTCGGAATACATCTCAAAAAAGTCTTGCTCTGGTCGGAAGGATGACTTATTGACTCTGTGGCGTAAGCCCTCTGACATGAAGCACTGATGTTACGCCCATATGTTTAGTTTGTTAGGTTGTGCATCATCTTTTCGGAAAATGACCCTGCGTAATTGACATGAGTCCTGAGTCAGAAGACCACGAACTCTTTGGTGTATCGGACCCTCGTTGATGTATTCAGAACTTTGTTTTCGTAATTCACCATGACTACGTCTCAGGGCCCGACTCCGCTCAACTCGCATTTCGCTGTCGCGGTGGACCTTTTCACGACCTGAGAAAATGTTCGAGGTAGCGGGCACCAAAAATTGGCATTCGTAAACGGGATTTGAAGCACACCTTGAATCTGGTGTGGTAAAGGCACTTACGGCAGTACACCTGAGGAAAGGATTGGTATTGTCACTATTCAATATTCGGTATCCATATGACAGAGTCATAGCTTTTTTCCTAGGACACTCAGCTCAAGTGAATGTCGTCTTATCTTAGGCTGGAATATCGAGGCTGATCCCTACCGAATGTCTTCCAGTTTGAGTGGTTGACTAGGGGAGATTTCACACACATAAGCCCAAACAAAACCAAACATAGCCCTTGACCATGGACGACTCGCCCCCGCAGCCTACAGAACAATCCCCTCCCCTACCTCCCGTTAACCACACCGGTTCACCCACAGACTTCTTGAAAAATGTGGTTGGAAAGCGAGTGATTGTTCGTTTATTGTCCGGAGTCGATTATCGAGGTGCGCCAAGCGCTTGTGCGGGGAGATCAACTGATCGAATGTTAATTGTAGGAGTTTTATCTTGCCTTGACGGTTACATGAACATAGCGCTGGAGCAAACAGAGGAGCACGTTAACGGTGTTGTTACGAACAAATACGGGGATGCGTTCATTAGAGGGAACAACGGTACTTCTTTTCTTCAGTGGTACCCAGATTGGGCTGACATTAGTGCAGTTCTCTACATTTCGGCAGCGGAACCCTTGTAGAGTAATACACGTAACAAAACATCAGTCTCGTCAATGGTCTTCACGCTAGTGGCCTTCCACGTGAGCCAGAAAGAAATGGACACTGTGCTGGTAGGCCGCATCATAACACGCATAAGGGCGTTCAAGCTGTAGGTGAACTCGGCTAGTTATTGTGACCGCGATTAGAACAGTTGTCAGTCCAATTAAATTATCTACGTTACCCCGAAGTCTGCTTGATATAGGACCAATCCTTAGGTCAGATAAGAAAATATCAATTACATTCATTTACAGTCCTGTCTGATACATACGGCTAAGTGGCTATTCATACTATTCATACTACAAGGTTTACAATTTATTATTACATACATTCTCAGGCTGCAATGGCCAGGTTGGTGGACTGAAAGCAGGTGACACGGAAGAGCATGTCATCGTCTTCAGGATCATCTAGCTTGACGAATCCAGGGGTCAGAGGGAAGGGATTCATGATCCTAGTGGCTTTAATTTCGAGTCCTCTGGGTCCGAAATAACGGTGGCTCTCGAACGTCCAATCGTCGACTCCACGAATGTTCTGGGCAATCCCGTCAACATAGATCTGGACCTTGTGGTCAATTTCCGGTCCCCAAGAAGGCAGAGCGGCCACATTTGCATTGAAACTCTTGACGACTCTCTGACCGTACTTGAGGACCCAATCCATGGCCTCGGGGAGGTCGACGTTCTGTTCGCGCATTACTAACATGACAGAATTATGCCAGTTTAGACCGCGAGACCTTTCCATTGCAAGGGAGTAGACATCCTATCATGATGAGTGATTTAATATTCCTGGAATAACGCCCCGGGCCGGTAATACTCACATTGATGAGAGCAATGAGGTCAGCACCTTGATCCCTCAGGACGACGAAAAGAGGATGACGATAAACTTCTTCTGGAAGATTTAGACCGAACTCGCAGAGAGCAAGAGTCGGGTAACTGCCGGAAGTGTGTCTGCGAATACGCAGATAGTCGTAGAAACCACGGGATCTTTTATAAACGCGATCTTCTGCCTCCTGGACTACGTTGGAACTGTAGCCTTCCCAGTCAGCCAGAAAATGCTGGAGGCAAGGTGCATCAGGCGGAACAATGGCCTTAGCCCTATTCCAGAAACTACGCCACAGGTGAGTAACCTTTGCTTTGGGAAGGGGGGGAAACAGCTCACTCGCGTGCTATGGCACCTAGGCACACCTCGTTCTCGGGGCGAGGCTTATCAGGGTTACGAAATGCATCCGAAACGATTTCACGCAGTTTCTGGACGCCTGAACGATCCTGAATGTCGCTGTACTCATCGAAGGTGAAGAAGAGGTTCATCAAGTCCGCGCCCAAGCGAATAATGACTAGAAAGGGTAACCATCAGATGCGCTTTCAACACGATCCGCGCGTCAGGACGTACCCTTCTCTCGAGGGGAATAGGTGAGGGCGCTCAACAAACCTAGTGGTGTCGTTGAGCACAAGGGTTATCAGTAGAGCACATAGACCTACTGAAGTCGCATGCGCGGAAGGCTTGGAGGCCTTTCTCGTTGAAGGGATTGTAAGACTCAATCCAAGCCGACGACTCGGCTTTGACTTCTTCATAGTGTTCGCTAAGTAATCGGGGCCAAGGCAGCTCTGCGAGGAGGTCTGGAAGGTAGTAGCTGGATGGGAGGTCATAGGTGGGTTCAGTATTAGTATTGGGCATGGTGGGGGAGTGGGCAAATGTCGGGAGAGGAGAACGATGATCCTGGTATCATCTACTGGGGAGTCATCCTGGTTTATAAACCCACGAGTTCCTAGCTACGTCACAGTGACATACCCTGCAGCCGTTGTAGGTCCACATCATGTACATTGTACTTATCGCGAAGTGGATCTTGAGAATTGGAAATGAGATAGATGGAAAATGGGAACATTGCACCTTCTCATGTGTCACGTTTCCCGCACACGACGCATCCCTTGTTGGGAATAAGAGCTTTTCCCGTAAAGTTGAAGCGTGGGTAACGTAACCTAGCCCCATTCTCTGCCCGGGAACCAAACGTCGACAATTTGTCTCCTTGTGGAAGACCGGTAGGAAGTATGAGGCTAGGCAAAACACCATGATGTGCGGATGACTTCCGAATCCGTCTTCAATACCGAGCGACTCTTTGAAAACTTCACCCTTACGTTGATCCAGTTGTGCCCAGCTTGGAAGGAGGGAACCAAAGATGCCAGATCGTCGATCACGAGCGTTGAGCCCTTGCCTCATGGCAAGCCCCAAGGAAAGCCCATCATTGAAATTTCACTCAAAATCTCGGCACCTGACTAAACACCTCTGCAGAACAGACAGGATAACCACGACCCTGGTTGTGATGAAGCTGCAAGCACCACGACATCCCGTTCGCGCTTCTTGCATTCGGGAACCGTCGTCAAGCTCTCAGCTTATCACCACAGTCTAGCCTGCTGCAGCGCCTTGAGGTTGAAAGGGATTATGTCCGGTCTTCAAGGACCGGTCTTCATATAAAGCGTAGACCACGTTCCGAGCGTTATTGATCCGATGTAAATGAAGCCTAGAGTTCGTGACTGAGAACCCTACCTGTTACATGATTAAGAAGCATCTCCTTGAGAGGATTAGGGCACACTTGTTTTACAAACGATGAGACAATCAATTTGCAACTGGGGACGTACAACTCCATCGTACCAAATCATACCTCCTCGGCATACGGTCCCAATCGGTAGGTTTAAACATGACGCCACCAGAACCATTCATCCAGTGGAGAGCTCTCCAGTAAGATGGCGGACCTCGTGACAAGCATCTTCTGTCACCCCGATAGTTATTTTGCCGAGCATGTAGTAGAATTTGGATTCGCTATTCTCCCTGATGAAGTAAAGCCTCCCTCCCCCCTTTGGCGCAGAAATGAACTATTCCTTTATCGTTTGGGCCCCATTCTCGAGCCTCAATGCTACTGCACCCGTTGAAGCCACTGCTAGTCCATGGCCCCCAGTCTTACCTCAATACCCTATCCACATTGCCTTGATATTGTCTATGTCCACTGCGCAACACAGACGGCTAGTTTATTTTCGATTCAAATCCTACAAGGAGCCATATCTGGATCACTGGTACACCTGAAACAAAGGGGTTATTAACACCGTGTACATGAGCACACGCACACAAATCTAGAAGCAAACTAGCTAAAGTACCGGAAAAGTTGACCATGCCTCTACCAAGGGGGATAACTCCAAACTCAAAGCTATAGCCCATGGCTTCATTCACGGGAAATTTATATGGTTCCGAGTCACCGGCTCCTTTAAGTCTAAGATGCTTGTGACGACTAGGATTGTGCCCGCCTTCCCCAGGGACTGGTGAATGATATGTATGATGGGATAGCAATGTCGGAAGCACCAATGCGTCTTCTAGTCTCATCCTAAATTGATGTTTCTAGGATAGGTTTACACACTTTTAATAGATGAGGTCGTCCTCCGATTCCTCTCGTTTGGTCCTTGGTATCAAGGATAACCCGTTGTGATGTCGCATACCTTTTGGTCGGGACCAAAGTCCTGGTTCATCGGGTCGATCCGACCCGACTAGAGTCTCGCAGATTTTCCTGCTCAAGCCATGACATTTACATGAATTTCCAGAGGGCTGTTTCTCTGTGCGAGTAGCGATCCGATATAAAATACCCATCTCGCGTTAGCACCATTATCTACTGCTGTCACGGTAACTCTGATGTGTGAACGGAGCACTTAGATGCTTCATTGATGCTTCATTGTAGAAGAAATGACCGTATGGAACCTCCCTCGCCTCTCCCATACAACCGCAATCATCGAATCTCTCCTGCATTAGGCAGAAAGTAGTTTTGTAGGGATTGGTGGCGAGGTTTCAAAACCTCAGTCGGCATGAAGGGCGAATTTTATTGATCGTGTTTGGTTCAGAGTACTGGGTCTGCCACGTGCCCAAAAGTGGTGTTGGCGTCTATGAATCATTCCAGGGCAATTGGAGGATGCGAAAGATTCCCCGTGTTCAAGGGACTTGGTGTCTCCTTTAATTAATGCCATCTGGCGACGGGGCCTCAAGGATCTCTCCTCATATTGGGATAAATGAAGGCACTTCTATGCGCGTCATGAAACCCTCAGCCCAAAAGCTGAAGCCTCGCCGCCCGCAGGTTGCAGACACTTACTAGGTGCCATTTGCGGGCTCCCACCTCTTTCCGGGGGTGAGACTATTGTATACTCAGACTCGTATTGTCGGGGGAGATTGGAAATCGCTGTGGACGTCCTTGGACCAAGGGCCGACGATAGACACACAACCACGTTTGTATAGCTTCAGACGCTGATACCTAACTTAGCTTAGGAAAGTCCGGAAGTACCACTCCTTTTCAAGTCTTATATTGCGTCTCAGTATCGGTAAATCAAAATGGAATGAAGAAACCTACCTGTTGGTATATTAGGCCTAACTGCCTGCGCCCATACGGTCTGGAAAGCACTAGTTGATAGGGCCTTAGCCGTGGTACACCGAACGATGGGCGGAAGTACATACTTCGGTCCACCTTGGTCATTCACCTGACCGGGTTCGAGGCTCCCAGTATCAGCTCCACAGCAAGGTGACGCGGTACCCCAGACTATTTTCGAGATGAGTTGAGTCCGAAGCAGCAGAGAGAAGCGCTTACTGGGACCCGCTGCCCAAATAGCCCAGCCAATATAAACGTCGTTATCTGCCATGTATTGAATGAGGTCGGAAACGGCTTGGAAGCAACCTTCATTATTTCCACCACCGAATTCCGTGATCATGGCCCTAAGTGCGGCGTTCGAGCGTCAGTAACGACAGAGCATAGAGATAGGTATATTACTTCAGGTTATTGTCTTGAAGCCATTGAGTCAAGGCGGCCAGGTTGGATGGTCCAGGCTGAGTGCATTGGTCGTGACTTCCCGAGAAATCCTCATCTGGAATGGGATCAGGAACAGAGCGAACAATTGACAGCCCCGAGCTCACCGAGATACTGTAAGGAGCTTTAGTGAGGTTTCTAGAGAGGGAGGAATGAAACTTACTTCGTGGACGTCAATCGCCGTGTTACTCAATGGATCAACGAGTTGGTTCATAAAATCACTGGATGGTTGTCCCCCACTTCCAGTGACTTGTGTCCATGAGTGTCCTCCTGTAAAACCGTTCCCAGGAGCGAGAATTAGCTGTCGAGCCCCAGTTGCACGAATACCATCAATAGCTGCCTGGTCGTTCTTCAAGATCAGGTCCGTTCCCTATGGAAAATGGAGACCATGTTAGCAATATGGAGATAAGGTACAACATACTACGCGTACCATATCGTGTGGCTCGTTATTGATACCGAAGACAACTTTTGGGTTATCTACGAAACGACGTGCGAGTTCTTGCCAGAACGCCTGGAACTGATCGGTCGTAGCAGCGCTGGGATCAGTGGTGTCACCGATGACCTTCAAATAATTTAGAAGACCACATTATACATGAAACGCAGAGTCTCTTACGCTTCCGGAGAATGGTTGGCTAGAAGGATCTCTACAACAAATCCAACATCAGCAGGTTTGTGGTCATGCCAAACAACTCCCTCACCCATAGCGCATGTAATTGTGAGGATCAAGCAGTGCGTACGCGCCTTTGGTATTCGTGATATAGTTCACTGCATCGGCGAACTCGTCAAAGTACTTCAGCATAGTCAGCGAATGATTATAATTCGGACAAAGGGCAGGCAGACAGTTTCGTTGAATGTACTACCCAAGCCGGACGACAAGGGGCACATGCGTTCCATAAGGAACGTAACACGGAAGAAGTTGATTTTTTCTTGGTCCACGAAAACGTCAACGGTAGCCTGAGTAATGAGATCGGTATGAACAAACATATGTGAAGTAGTAACACCCAACCTTATTAATGAAGGCATAATCGACACCGAAGCGTCCAGGCAGACCAAACCCAGGATTATTAGGAGAGAAGACACCAAATTCCCCACCAGACTACAATTTATCAATGAGTGCGATGGTTGATGAAGGGTAGAGTAAACATCACCTCATTGACTCCGGCGTACAAGATCTTTCCTCCAGCTGTCGCAATGAATCCAGCAGCAAGGGCTGCAGCAAGACGGAATCCTAACATTGTGTCTCAAACGAAGCCGCTGATAGGAAAATTTGCAATGGCCTTTTGAACAAGTTCCGTGGGTAAAAAAAGACTCCAAAGTAATGCGACCACAACGTATATCTTTGAAGCCCGGAAGAATATCGGTTGAGGGGAAGAACAACGTTTACATGGTTTCCCGTAGAACTCCACAGGCGAACCTCGTTCCCTTGAGCCTCATGAAGTATCCATGTCGCAGGGCTGCGCTAATTTTGTCGGTCATTTTCTCCCAAGCTTTTGTCACGGGTTCCAATCTAATACCACGTTAGTCGGTTGGGTGCAACACGATATTGAGGCATTCCGGCAGACATTTGAGAAACACGGATGGTGAGAAGGCATGAATTTTTAGGAATTCTGACCTGAGTGAAAGTTATGTTGAGAGAAAAATGGCATACGACCAGAGTCGGGTGGGAACGATTTCACAAATGCGGCGGGTTCCGGAAGAGCGCAACCACAAACACATCCTTAATTAAGGCACGAGCCTCCTCTTCACTGTAGAACTGCTGGGATAAGCTAGACAAGTCGGGCATATTTGCAACCTGGTTTTCCTGTAGAGCTTCTGCAGACCCCGAGTGTAAAAATTGACATTCATGCTGCGGGTGGAGCTAGGTGTCTTCTTTTCCGAGTTTGCGCAGCTGCCGAAAGTGTGGATAACCAAAAATTCTTCTTAAAACTCCAGAGAAACTCCCCCCGGCTCTGCTCCTTTGCGCCCGCTTTCTCGAAATTCGCTACCGCGTCATCAGATCAATTAATTGCCTAACGAACATTGAACATGGCGTGCCCACCAACCGCAAAGTTATAGTCTAGGGGCTTCTACTGCGGGTCACAGTGGTAAGCATCTATTTCCTCCTTCCTCAGCAGGTCTAAAAGACTGTTCCATAGTTAACTGGTATAAAAGTCGTGCCGAAGTCATGCGCCAAATCCAATTCCTCGCACACAAGCTTGGCGAAGACAAGAACCCGATAGGACGTGACGGGCGGATTTGCGTATACGTCCTCCAGGATCCCAATTCTGGATTCCGACACATTAAAGTAGGGATGAAAGCCTCAACGGAGCTCTTGCTTTCAAGGTTTCCTGGTTGGGGGACGTGTAACGGTCCTAACCGCGAAGGAAATTTTCAAGAAGGTCCGGCTATGATACATACACGAATCCCGAATCCAAAAGGTTAAGTGTACCACGACGAGGCTCACCCTCTTGCTACGCTATCAACCGACACCGCTTGTTGCCACAACGTTATATCAGTCTTGGTGATCGCATCCAAAACAATATCACGCAGCCTTTGTGCACTAGTATGCGTCAGTAGCGTTGCCAAGTTTGAGAAAAAGGTGAGCCATCAGGTCACTGCGCAAGCGAGTAAAACTTGATTCCAACTCATCAGTCATCTAGTATTCATTGCAAACGGAGTCCTGAAAAACGTGATCGCTATGGCTTTCCAAAATATCAACCAGCAAAGTTTGATCAGGGGCGGAGGCGGATTGTTGGTGAGGAAGGCATACTAATACCCACATGGTGAGTGTACCCTCAAGGAAAAGACATCTGATCTGAGAATTTTGCTTCGGTCTGATATCGAGGAAGTCTACATAAGTGTACTGCTTAGGTCCGAAAGCTAGCCACGCGGGGACATCCTGAGCGTCCTGGTGTAGACTGGCGTCCGGAATAATATTGAGGGGCAAAATTGACTCACTGAGAACGATGGCTGCCTTCCGTGCTCTTAAACGACAACGATCTCGGTGATCTCACGAAAGCCACTGAGTCTGTATCATTTACCAGCAAGGACGATCGATCTCACGAGTCGCAGTATCGATACCCCTGAGACATACTACGGTAGCCAGAGGCAAGGTATACAGGGATGGAAAGCGGGACCCTGACCATCGCGATAAAGGCATCCATCAGCGTTGTCATGTCGGGGAAGCGGATGGTATTGGTGTAGATGGAGAATACTATTCCCGCTCTTTGTATGATATCAAGGAGACGGAGAACGAAGCGGGAGATAGGACCAACAGCAATAGAGCCGCAGTCAAAGCAGATGTAAAGCTGCAGAGCCCATGGTCATCAGAAAGGGGAATCGCGAGGGCATCGCAACCACCGTAGAATCAAGATTTTGACACCTATTTTGTGACTTTAGAGCCATCTAGATGCACCGAGAGGGGATTCCAAACCCTTTGAGCAGTGGCGAGAGTGTATTTTTGGTAGTCGTGTGACAATGTGACAACTTATGTCACTCGGTTGGTTGCTCTGTTTCTGCGCCTGGCAGGCGTAGTCAGCAAGGCAGCCAGCAACACCCACAACAGCCAGGATGGACCAGACGCCGACCCAGCTGTTTGAATCCTACGACGCAGATTTTCAGCTCCTTTTGTCCGGCATCAAGGACAAACTGGAGGGCAGTGGCAAGAGCTTACTGGGAGGTACGTGCACCCTGACGGTGGTACGGACTAGGGCACTCATTGGGTACAGAACAGAAGAAGGCAGCATTGAGAAAGGTTGAAGTGGGGCTTGATGAAGCAGATGATATTGTGTGTAGCCCTCATCCAATTCGTCTTTATTCATTCAATTGACGCTCTACAGGTCTCCCAACTTGAAATTGAGATTCAAGGGATACCAACTTCAATTCGTAGCCAGTATACCACAAGACTGAGGCAGGCAAAGGCAGAATTGAGTCGGTATAGGAAGGTTTCGAAAGAGTCCCACGCGGAGATCGCTCGCTCTGACCTTGTAGGTGGATTCAAGGCTCGTGGCAGCCCTGGAACCTCCGACGACCCATATGACGAACGCGGTGATCGGACAAGGCTATTGGCTGGGACAGAGACCTTGGACGATGGAAATAGGCGGTTGAAGGACTCTACACGAATAGCATTGGAAACCGAGACGTACGGTGCGGACATCTTGACGAGTCTGCGTGGTCAGAGGGAACAAATCGAAAATGCTCGCGATACGGTGAGTTCCTCTGTATGTGACGTTTGATGCTGTATTCTGACGAAGAATAGCTGCGAGGTGCCGATACGAACGTTGGCAGATCATCATCCAAGATCCAGACGATGATGCGACAGTGAGTAACATCTTATGAGTGTTGTTCTTGCTGATGATGATGGTAATAGGATGTACAAGCAACGGTGGATGTACACTTTGATCGGCATCTTTTTTGCAGTGCTTGTTGTGGTTATTTTATATTTCAAGCTAGTTAGATGATGTATAGGTCAACTCATAACGAGTGATTTCATTTCCTTCCTCTCCCCACCTTCACGGTCGGGTGGCCTCGACATGTTTGCCTCTCTTGGAGTCGTCGCCCCATTCGACCTCGACCATCGCCTAGTGTCTTCCCCCTTGTACTCATCGCGTACGCTTGCATTCCAACGGCTGGTCCTTAGCACCTATGGCTGCGCCACGGTCATCACCTCTCTTACCTACGAGTCCGTTATCCTTCGTCAGGGAAACATGTAGGTTCTCCCGACTCTCCAATGAGGCATCGTTGGTGCCTAACATCCATCCTCAGCTGGTTTTCATTCTTCACCCATCTCGCACTCATTGGACTTACCGCCTACCTCATCATTTCCGCCTATCACACCTTCCACTATAAACTGTCGTCGTCGTCGTCGTCAATCTACCATCACCCCCTGCAACGATGGCATAAAATCCTCCAAGCATTACACATCCTACTCATGAGCACCGTCACCACATTTCGTACGTCGCCCGTATAATTGTCTGTATAACGGTAACATCTAATTATTCAATCTGGTTGGTTGGTAGCCATTCTCGTTACAACCTGTTACTGGGCCCTCATCGCTTCCCCAGAGACATTTGCAACGTCATACGAGAGTTAGTCATTTTCTTCAAAGTTCCTTTCGACGTTCTACTGATATCCTCCAATAGCATGGGCGGCCATCTCAGTCCATATTCTCAATACAGTCTTTGCACTGACTGAAATCACAACAACCAATATTCCTCCTCTCCCATGGATGGCTCTTCCCGTGTGTCTAATCCTTCTCCTTGCTTATCTTGCCGTGGCATACATCACACACGCCACTGAAGGTGTTTACAGTACGTTTCCTTCAAAATCACATCTACTTCATTACGAACATTGATATTCATCTCGCACAGCATACCCTTTCCTCGATCCACAGACAGAGCATGCCAAACTCGCAATATATATTATCGGCATCGCAGTTGGCGAATCTATCATATTCGTCCTCGTGCACTACGCTATCATCCTACGCGACAGAATATCAAAATTCTCGTCATTTCACGACAGGGATATGAAACGACATGAAGTGAAAAGGGAAGCATTGGGTGATTGGGAAGAAGCACAGAGGGATGATGGAGAGAGAAGCGAAAGTGCCGGAAACGATAACGTGAATCCAAACTCTGGAAAATCATGTCCCAAGTGAGCGTAGACGTCGCCACTTGAAATCTCGGTGTTTTTTTACGCAAATCCCGCTCCGCGTTATCTTTTGCTATTCTCGGGACTTTTCTACTTCCCCCGCCCGCCATGGTATTTTTGTTACTCCGTCTTGGACTATCATAGCCTCATGATCAACGTAATGTTCTCTCATTTAGAATGCAATATGTATGAGCACTTCTATTTCTGATGCTACCTCGTTGATGTCCATGTTACCAAGTCCCCTAGATCAGAAGGTGATATCTACATATGACAAGTGTACGGCTATGGTGGACAGCTGTTCTCGGAACCTTTCGACTTCCGGTCGAATGCTCAGATGTTAATTCAAACCAGGAATTACATACGGGTGCTGGTCATTCACAGAAAGAAAAGAAGTGAAGAGTGAATCAGAACCAGAACTTCGTAAAGCCGATAACCAATCATCCAAACGAACCAATTCTATGATCAAGCCAGGTTTGATATTATTCTCACCACCTTCGCAACCATGGTACCCGCTTCATATGGCATTTGTAGAGTGATGCGCGGGGATAGCGACTGTCAGACTTGATTTGGCATGGTAAAATCAGATGTCTACTGCCTCCGTCAAACCCAATGCGGTGCTCAGTGTCATTGGTATGTCATTCGTCCTGGAAAGCAATGAGAACATCCTTCGCAACCAGATGTATATGTGGCAAAAACTGAAGAAGTATATGGTATAGCTATTCGCAAGTGCTCAGCAGAATTCACATCATAACACAGCTCTCAAGGTTCGATTGTATCTACCACCACCCCTCGTCGCTTCCAATTCCCATCAATCATGAGTAGTAGAAGTGGTATTAGATGTACAACACTAGAATACAAGCAGCTGCTACAAATTTGATTATGAGCTACTATTTCTGATATCTCTAACACCTACTCAAACATTACTTAGTTCAAAATGTACTCAGAACCTTCATCATATTCAGCTTGTATCAGTCCTACAGCTTCCTGTGAGCGAGGGATGATGCGGCAATTGAAGGGTTCAGAATGGCTGAGAGCAATATAAATAATCTTGGAGGAATCAAACGATGCTAGGACTTACGAGACAATCTCTTTTCCGAGGTACTCTATCCTGGGTGTCTCCGGTTCCCCAGTTTGATTATTCAAAGGTGGGGAAACGTTGAAACATGGGAGGATTGATGCAGCACTTATCCAGTAACCCACAAGAGCGATATTAATGCCAGTGCATATCCTAGCGCTCTTTGATCAGTCCTATGCAGTCCACGGACGGTGACTGGGGAGATAATCACCTACGACCGAAACCAAACGTCGCCAGAACTTCAGGATCGATAAGATTGTCCGTCCTTAATTCACCCGACTGCGTAAGCCAACGGGATGGATCGAACTTGGAAGGGTTAGGGAAGACTTTCTCGTCATATAAGCGACATCGTTCCCAATGCAAGATAGCTGCTCACTAAGTATTGCCGATGACGACTGAACCTTTTGGTATGAAGTACCCTTCATACTCGTCATCCTGGGATGACATGTGTGGTAGTCCCGTGGGAACAATTGGTCTCCATCGCAAAGCTTCTTTCAGCAATGCATTGAGGTACGGTAAGTTTGGTTTATCCTTAAGATCGGGGAGATGATTTTTTCCTATGACGTTTTCAATTTCGGCCTGAGCTTTCGTTTGAACATCCGGAAAGAGCAGGAATATAGCAATGAGGTTGATGACCGCTGTGACGGATGTGTCGGCGCCGCCTGAGAGTATGTCTGAATAAAGCTTGTTAACACAAAGTGTTTACAAAGCGCACCTGCCATGAACATCCCCCCCACATTCTCTATAATCCGCTCCCGACGTTTATTGTCCCCACAATCACTTAACTCTTCCAGGCTACGGGACACGAAACATGGCTGAGCGCCACCATTCACCTAAGGAGTGATATTCTCAGCAATCTACATGATGACCCATCTAATGCGATACTTACCATGGCTTTTTTCGCGGCTTCATATGGACGACGGAAGAATTCTCTTATGGTCTCCCTCCCTTCTTTCGCCTCTTTTTGGAATGCTGCTCCGGGAAACCACTCTGGCAGGTATTTGAGGAAGGGCACAACGTCAACCAAGAATTTTCCAGGTACAATGGCGGACGTCAAGCATTGCAGCCCTCTTCCAGCTAGTGCAATCCACGGGTCGTTTACCCGCCTGATAGGAAGCCCATACACGAGGGATAGGATACTTCCTCCAATTCCACTATAGTTAAGATGGAAAATGTTAATTATGTCCCAATGCAATGGGTGGTGCATACATACTTGCGCATATGCACTCGGAAATCTTCAGGTGTTAGGAGTAAGTTTGGCATGAGAGACTTCCGAACGAAGTCCTGCACATTAGAGAGTATGACGGTTTGATCAGACGAAGCAAGATACTTGACCATAAACCTCCGATGTTCGCGCCACTCATGGGCGTAAGGAAGCATGGCGAAAAAGCGACGACCTTCAATTCTACTCACGATTCAGGGTTCTCGACGCTATTGTAACCGATTGAAATGTGCTCACAGTTCATAGCCCATTGTCTGGTGATATCGACTAGAATATATCGTCGAGCGCTTTTCCAGAAGATCGAGTGATGCTTTGAGAGAGTTTAGAATGATGAACGGTGTTCCGGCCGCATCAAGGTAGATAATATCGGACCCTGACGAGTGCTTGAGGTGAGCCGGGATATGTTTGAGCGATTTAGCAATTCATACATGCCTAGGTCTTTGGAATACTGAGCGAATTTTTCGTGCGCATGGGTCTTGGGTATATCAAATATATTTCCAATGAGCGGATATCGCTTGGGCCCAGGGGGATAGCGCCTCTTTTGCTTTCTCCAGATGGATAGAGAGAGAAACAAAATGGTGAGGGTGAAAAGCAACAAGCTCATGAGGGTCATAACCAGAGGTAACCGTTTGGAATTTCGGCTGAGGTGAGGTGGTGGGTATGTTGCATGTTCTTATAGGAGGTTCGTAGAGGTTCGTTCCCCATTGCTCGGATATCGGTAAATGAGCCCAGACACATAATATCAATAGAGGGAAGGCATAGGAACTGTCTCCCCCAGAGGATTTGTGCAAGACGCCATCCTCAGGCGGATACACTAACGCCGGTAGAAACAAGTCGGAAGTAGCCGATTAGCGTCAGGCGCGGAAGCAAGTCTGCTGCACCTCCACTTGTCATTAGCCCTATCATCCTGGCGAGCATTCCCCAGTCAAGACGTCGTTTCGGCATTTTCCTAGACCGGGTCACCATGATAGATGGATGAATGGCTAGAAAGGCGGACGAGAAGGACGAACATACACACGTGACACATATATTCCGAAGGTCTGGCTCGGATTCGCATACCTGACCTTCGTACACCTTCTTCACGCTCTCTGTCCTCAAACTTAAAAGACTCCTGCCGCTGGTGAATTTTTCCATGGAGAGATATTAGCTAAATCACTCAAGCACCTGTCACGCGAGAAGCTTACGGTTATTCCATTCGGTTCTAGGCCTGTCCTTCATGTCGAGGACACTTGTAGCCCATTCTCCTTGTTCCCAACCATCTTTTAAATTTTACTCCTCAATGCAGACCTATAGTTTTTGTGCCACCCGTTCATTGATCCCCCAACACACCAAGAATGAATTTGCTCTACATTTTGCTAGCGATTATCAGTGCCTCTGCCTCACTCACTACTGCAGCTCCGGCGGCAATCATTCATACCACAGTAAATGGTGGAGAGGTCGCTATCGCCAATGCGGCGCTCAAGCCTGTTTCCCAATCTAAACGGTCTACTTCTACCCGCTTCCGTACTCTCGTCAGACGCCGCCTTCGTAACCGTGCGGCCGCGACCCCGGAAACGTCTGACCCAAGGAGGAAGAAGAAGCCATCGGGAGCCCTTGACCCAGACTCTGAAGCGAGAGCAAACCCTAGGTGCTTGGATGGATCGGAGGGCAATGAAGGCGTGTGTGGGGCCACACCTGATAACACTGGAGAATTGGACAAGGAGAATCGGGGGGTAGATAAAGGTTCAAAACAGTCCAAAAAACCTAAAACGCAGGGTCCGAATAAGAACGGGGCGAAGAAGGGAGGGGAGGATGACAGTGATGACACGGGCTCAGATGATGACCCCGGCACTGACAACGCGTCCGAGAACGAGAGTGGCACAGACGATGATGATAACTAGAAATATCCGCTTAATTTGTATTTCGCCGTTGTGGTCCCTGTCTCTGGATCGCCGTTCACGCCTCCAGGTCACTATATCCCGTCATGTATCGTTTGATGAACAAATCTTTGTGCTTCACACGTTCCTTCCAACGATTCACCTGTCCCTAACATGACCCACCTTCTTTGCGGAGTTCTCCACTAGTTGATTTTGCCACATTTCCCAGCCCCACGGTTACCTCACACTCTGGTCTAGTAGCACTGGGCGGTCATGGCCGTTAGTCGCGTTCGCATTATGGAAGTCGGTCAATAGCTAATTCTGACACGTTCAAAGTCCTGTCTTCGAATTTTCACGCTCAGCCGCTCTATTCCACTAGTCAAGGCCTAAAATTCTTAGCCTTCACTTCCACCACACTCTTTACTCAAGCGACCTTGTCTGCAGCTGCAGCTACTATCGCACTCGCGAACCATTCCACTCCTTTTGATCCAGTGAGCGATGCCCTATTTTCACTCCGTCCACTAAGTCAATAGTGATAGTTGAATTAGAAAAAAAAATGAAGGTGTTCTACGCTATTGTAGCCTTCGTTGGCGCGTCTGTCACATTCGCAGCCGCAGCACCCATGCCAGCTCACCGTCCCACGTACAACACCAAGGAAATAGCCATAGCCAACACCGAGCTCCAACCCGTAGGAGAGTCATTCCTTATTCCCAAGCGACCCGTCCCCGCTCGTTTCCGTTCTCTCGCAGAGCGCCGGCTTAAAAGACGTGAAGAAATGAGAAAAAAGCACACCCAACACAAGAAGAAACCCAAGTCGGAAAAGAAGAAGGTTGATCCAGAAGAATCCGGAGACGATGATCCCGACTCTGGAGATGTTGACGAGTCTGGAGAAGATGATGATAAGGATAACTCTGGGAAGGATGATATTGACGACGACACAAACTCGGGAGATACAAACACTGATGATACCGACGCCCCAGATGTCACAACTGGGTCCGACGGTGATGATTCAGACGATAAGAAATCCAACCATTCTCGCAAGGGAAAGAAGAAAAAGGCTCACAAACACAAACACAAAAAGCCCAAGAAGCATGATGATGACAGTGACACTGGCTCCGATGACGATCCCGGAACCGATAATGCATCCGAAGATGAAAACGGTACGGATCGTGATGGAGATGATGACGACGACGACTAGCCCATTGAAGTTGGGGTTTGTTACTACTTTCTGTACCGTCCTAAGTGTTGTCTCTCTCTTGGACTTTTTTCGTTAGACCTTGGACATTGAAGTTGAGTAGCAGACGGACTCTGGTTTGTATTCCATGTCTGTCATTTCCTTAGCGAAGGTTCCTTAGACACCGGTACTCATTTAATCGATCCCTAGTTGGTAGTGCGAAGCATAACTTGAAGTCTGTCATCACCATCACGACGAAACTGACTCCTGGATAGGCCAGAGTCGAACATGGACTTGCACTGGGAAACATTTGTCGCCCAGTAGGTCCCCAGGTGTACCACAGCTTTGTTTGTCGAGCCAGGGGCAATTCCTGTCTACTCCTTCCGATGGGCATTTAGTAGTTTGATCTACCCGGAATTCGTGTATTGTAAGGTAAACGAAGATGACGTGAACGTGTATATTACGAAGGCCGACTGTCTTTATTCCAGAATACAAGATGATTGAGATATTGCATCCATTGTTCTACCACGCCTGGTACACACCCTATTCTCTGACTATTAACACGAAATGAGAACATGGATTGCGGAAACGACTCACAATGTAAACAGTCATAAATTTCTCGGGGTGGATCAACTAAGTTTTGTGTATGTGCGTCTGGTCGCTGTAACGCCATTTCCCAGATGTCCATAAAGTACCATCGAGCTTTTTCCGAGGATGCCGTCCCTCTTGAATTGATATCATCAATCACTTGCTTCCATTCAGCATTGTGCACAACGAAACGGTCCCAATCCCACCTCGATCGCGCGACTTTTTGTTGTTTGTCGAACGTGGATTGCACTAAGCTCTGTTGTATTGTAGACATAGATTCTTGAGCAACCGAGGCATTGGAATGCGGTACAGTGTAGAAGGTTGAACTCTCCGTAAATAGCTTTGCTTGTTCGCTGTCGTCACTGGGCGGAGCGATAAGTGTAGAATTTACTAGAAAAGTTTGGTAGAATGCTGAGGAGGTGCAAGCCGGATGTCCTGGAGCTGTAGCACGATAGTAAATTGATAGGTGAGGGATTGGGTCCAGGCGGGACGTGATCAATTGGACCTAAAATCCATGGACAACTGGTACTGACCGATAAGATACCTTGACTCACCATCTTCTTGAATGCCACTGTAACACGCGATTGTTGTTCAAGTACATCTCCAGTTTTCGGGAGCATATACCAGGCAGAGCGGGCCCACTACACTCGGCGTTAGGGTCTGAGGTATGGCCAGTGAGGGGGAATAGTGCTCACATGTGCTCCAGTATTGAGAACAAGAATGGTATCCTCAATCACATTACTTTCTCCTTCTCGAACCTTCGCCGCATCTCGAACGAAACTCTCCCAACCTTCGAAATAGTCGAATATATCGTACCAAATAAAACCGTCCTTGGCCCCAAGCGATGCGCTGAACTCTCGAACTTCTTTCTCCCCAATAAGGATATGATTGTCAATCTTTGTATATATAGGTCGCTTTAGACGTGAATCCGGAACCCCTGCTCGGTCTTGCAGATAATCAGTCATCGGATCTCCAGGTTTAAGGATGAATTGATGGAGTCGTTTATGGGAGTAGAAAGGAAGATAGGAAGGGTCTTCTGTTATACGTATATCAGCTGCGGCCAATGCGTACTCTAGCCATTGGAAATGCTGCCGCGTAATCGAATCTATCAGTATGCGTAAGTATCCTGACAGCGCTTTAATCTTCCTGAGCACACCTCCAGAGAAAATAAGGCCACCAGGACTCCTCAACAATCTTACAACGAAACTAATCGCATCCCAGTCCATCATCCGTCCTTTCATCGGTTTCCATACCCAATTCGCCGCCTGCACGAGCCTCTCTTCTTGCGCTTCGCGAAATCTTTCTCTATCTCCCTGTTCCCTCTTGTTCTCCTCACTTCCGCACGTCTTGAATATGCCTCGATGAGTCACAGGATATCTTCTGCGAAAGTCTGCAATAGATCGAAAGGGAGGTTCGCGTGGAATCCATCGTCCTCGCATGCATTTGTCGAGCTCGCACAGTGTAGCAACTATGACATCGGACGTCGAATCAGAGTTAAGGTCTTGGTCTTCGACTTTATTTGCGTTGAGGGAGGTATGGTGGTCGTTGTCTCGGTTGGCGTATACTGGATGTTCCTGTAATGGGGGTTCAAAGAGATACGAGGAATAGTATTGAATAAGGATGGTGGGTACAAGAATTAGGAGGATAATGCAATACGTCCAACGTCGGCGCAGGGTTGGCATCAAGGGGTAAGAGAAAGGGCAGTAGACATGCTGGTGTGTAGGTGCCAGTTGATGTGTTCCCATGTCATACCTAAGGCGTTATGTTGGGCGTTTATCTGGGAGATTAAGCGGGAATCTACAAGGTAATTGATATTATACGTTGAGTATATAGCACATTCAAAGTTGTATTCCAAAATCGCGAGTCCGGTGAAATATATATGCAGAACGAAAACAAAATTATGAAGAGCGAAGAGGAGTAGATTATGCGCGAGGAAGTGATATCGTGGTCGTAATGGGAAGATGACGAGGGTTCTGGGCTTGAGTCTGTCGCTTAACTTGGGCTTCCATTTTAAGACGATTTTTCCGTACATCATCATCCTTCATCTTGACAGAATGAACTAACGAGATGAAGGCATCTGGAGTAGAAGGAAGCCATCCGGCCGAAGGATGTTGGAGGTATTGAAGGATGAGATCCGGAGAGGTCGCTGCCAGAATTTGACGACGACAACATGTCATCACGGCGAACCCGACACGAAGAAGGAAAGGAATTCCTGCAAAAAAGGATCAAGGAGTGTTCTCGAAAGGAAGATAAAACGATTAACCTTCAAAGAGGAAGAAATCCCAGACACGATTGACGTAGTCGGGCGGTAGCGTAGTGACGAAGAGTGTCGAGAACCTTTTCGAGGCAAAAATCAGGAAAATTATATCAGTCGAAAAGGACGAGTGATACGCACCAGGGAACGCAGATCGCACTTGGCTCAATCCCCATATCAACATAAATTTTCTTCGCCACCTGGGCGTCGTTGGTTTCAACAACACGACTGAACAGCGTCGCATCAACCTCCATCTGAGTAGTACTACTAGAAAAATAGGGTCGGATGTGTGTGTCCATGACGGACACAAAAATCCAGAATGCGTCTTCTTCGGGCGCGTGTAACAATAACTGTCCAGCAATTAAAGTCAAGCCTAAATAAATCATCAACATAGAGATCAGTCTTCGATCCGACGTAAACTCACCCATGGTATATTGCACATCCGGTACCATCGTGAGATACGCCTGTAATAATGCCAACACCGGTCCCCTCTTCCCTTGCAAATGCGGTTGATCCTGAAAACAGGTTCTGATATCCTCCTCGATCATATTCGCCGCCGCAATCCTATCCCTATTTCCCAACTGATAATATACCCCAGGTACAACCTTTGCCTTTCCATCCGTAAGATGTGACCAGATTAGGTAGCGAACCGACGAAGGAACACCCTCGTGAATCAGCTTCCTGACCTTCTTATTTTTGCGCCATTGAGATGGGGCAACCGATCCTATCAGTGTCATCCACTTTGACTCGCGTTGACGATGAGCGTCCATATTCAACTCGGTGTCTACGGCCGCACGTGTCACGACTGGGGCTCCAGTTGAAGAAAGAGATGGACGGGGCCACGCGCCAAAGCTCTCTCCTGTGGGCGACTTGGCAGCACTTCGTGACCCAGAGGGGCTTGCAGCGCGCTGGAGAAGTGCATCCCGTGCCGTCAGCTCCACACTAGTCTCACGCCCAAGGACACCAGAGTCCTCGCTCGACCTCGCCTGCTGAAATTGAATCGTCGGCCGTATAAGTTCAAAGTCGAGGTCTTCAACCTGGACTGTGCCCGCAATTTCATGTTCCGCAATGGGTGACGTAAGAGAGTCGTCCGTTTTACTCCGATTGCGACGAAGATTCGGAAGCGAGAGTTTCGTTCGTAGAGAGGTCTGTCGATTCATGGGTGTCGGAGAAGTGATATGAGAACGATTGTCACTGTGAATCGAAGCTGAATCGGACTCTGGTTGATCGCGGGAGGCTGGCTGGTCATGCAAAGGAATTGGTGAACGCCTAGCAAACTGTCGGGATGTGAGAGAAGAGGAAGACGGATGAGCGGACGATAATGACGGTCGTGAAAGGGCGGCGTCGTTGAGGGTGGCACTCGAGGAAACTTGGCGGAGTTGGTGAGGATGACGTAGGCTAGGAATGTTTGGGGTAGAGGTAGCAGGGGAGAGCGGGGTTGGGTTCGAGATCGACGGAGGGCGGAATGATTTTGAGAGGGGGCTGTTTGGGGGTTTGGGAACGGGATTGTTGTTCCCAGGTTTGAGGAGAGAGGACCTGGCGCTGAGAGGAGAAGGACGGGGAGAAGCTTTGTGGGCAGCCTTGCTAGGCGTAACCTGATCTTGCGATGTTGGAGAACTGAAGCTGCTCCTTGCCGTAGGTCTGAGGCTTTGTCGAACATCGTGAGCTGTAGGCGCGGTACGAGATACAGATCCTTCTTCTTGGCTTAACGAACAACATCATCAATACGCGGAATATTGGAGAGGAAGCAACACTCACCTCATAGGTAAAGGTACTTCCGCCTGCATCAAATGCGGATTGAACGATGAGAAGCTCCTACTCCGGGGTCGCGCACCAGGGGGTTTGGGGAAAAAGTTCGCTCGTGGTATGACACCACTTGTTCGACCATTTCCAAGTCCGTCGACATCCGAAGCTCCCGAGCTCCTGTCCCCGTTGAGCTCATTTCTCGGTACAGGAGTGGTCAGCGCAGGCGAACTTGTGTTAGACCTTGGTGCAGGTGGTGAAGTAGGTGATGGAGGAACAGGCGCACCGAACGGGGATGTCTGTGATGGTGGGGACAAGTGACGAGGAGGCTGGGGCGAGGGCGGCTGGTGTGGAGGACGACAAGGTAGTGGTTCAACCGAGAACGTAATGGGCACAGGCCCAGTTGAGTTATGTAGATCGGCGTCTGTTCTACCGTAGATCGTTGGTCCTCTAGACATGAGCCTTGGACGCATTGCAGGAGGAGGAGGATTATGGAGTGCGATGTGCATAACCTCGAATATACTCTGTTTTGGCGCTGGGACTGGTGCGTGCTGAGCCTGACCCGGGGATGGTTGCTGGGAAGCGATATACATCGGTCCTGAGGTCGTCATTGTTGGTGCTTTGGGAGCGTTGGGGTGGGGAAGGAACAAAGAGCGCCGCTGGTTCGTTCCGGGGATTGGAGCGCCTCCACCTTCACGTAGGTCAGCGAGTGTTGGACGTGGAGAACGGATATGTGAGAGTGTTGCCTGGATGGTGAGGGCCGAGGGTGTTGATGGGAGAGGCGAAGGCTCGGGAGATGGATTGAGATTGAGATCCTCCGGAGCGGGTGGTTGGAAGGGAACCACAGGGCTAATTGGAGGGCCAAGCTCCCCCAGGGTGTCTGGCTCCTGCAGCGGTGACGTTGGTGATGGCGTTCGTGACTCTAGATCTTCTCTTGGAGCTGCTCGCAGGGATTCAGGTAACACGATCGTGTCTTTTGAAGTGTCAACGGTCGTATCCTGGGAGTATTCGGTATCAAACGTCGACTCTTGCACGACACCCGATGGAATATCTTCGTCATCATCTACCACAATTTCCCTCAACGTCTCTTCCGCAGGGTCCATATTTCCAGGTGTCTCTGCCTTCTCATCCTCAGGTTTACGATCCGTTTCCACTTTATGCCTCAAGGCAGAGGCCATTCCTGCGGTAAAGGTTGTCAACGCCGTTGGCATGAGTAGGGAGCTTGTGGGAGAGGTAGCGGAGTAAAAAGTCGGATCAGAGGGCGACGGGGTAGGTGATGCCCAGGTAGTGTGTAGGAGTGGTGAACGATTTTGCACAAGGTCAAGAGGTGATGGACGTAGAAACCTTGAGGACGAGACGGCCTTGGAACGTTCTGGTGATTCGGGAACGGGAGGTGAAGAGTGTGATTCTGTGTTGCCAACCGGCTCTTGTTCAATGACAGAGAGACGGCTATAAATGGATGCTTCGGATTCGACTGAGAGGCGAAAGTCGGCGGGAGTGAGGATACGTGATGCTTCTGACGTTCGACGAAGAGATTCTCGTGCAACTTGGTCGAGGAGTTCATGTTGAATGTTGACATTTGTGGGGGGCTGAGGGAATAAGAGTTCCTGTCGTGATCGACGTGATTCAGATTCTGAGGATTTGCGCGACCCGTTACTCTTGCGTGCTTCAGCACTCTTCCTCGATTCCACACTCCTTTGCGCAGCCTCGTTTGCACCCTTGTTTGAAGCTTCATTTGCAAATATCGAGTCGACGCTCGGCCGTGGGTCGGGAATAGGTGGTGGCTGTTCGTATACATGTCCTTCCCAAGCATCGCGGTGTGATGCTTTCGAGTTGGCGGACATTCGAGAACTGATGGACGACCTCTTCCCTCTGCTTGCTCCGCTGATCATGGAAGCCCTCGAATACCGATAATCATCATAAATATCTCCTGCGCCTTCCCATGAGCTGGATGATTGCAATGAGGGCCGGCGCGATGAGATGGAAAACTGCTGTCGGTGCGGAGGAGGAGAAGCCAATGATGTGGGAGAAGCTGGCGAAAGTGGCGAGGAAGAGCGAGAAGGGAACGAAACAAGTTGACCCTGAGTATCCTGAGATGTCGTCGGACCCTGCTTAACATGGACACGAGGGGTGGGAGCAGGAATTTGATGGTTAGATTGTGTATGGACGTCCGGGGTAGGTTCATCATATAGCAATCCCTCAACAGTACTCTCATCATCATATTGAACACTCACACGCTCAATGTCAGAGTCATCGTCGGAGTCCAACCCATGGGTAATATCTTGCAGTAAGGAAAGGCCGATTCCGACTTCCCCGTCTGAATCGCCATCTCTGGACGGTGGGTCGTCGTACGTTGAATATGTGTTGTCGACTACAGATGATGATATAGAAGTGTGGCCATTCAGAAGTTGTTCCTGGGCAGCGGCAAAAGTGGAATAATGAATGGGGGACGTGGGAGAGTTCTTTTTGACAATGTGCAAGGGCGAAATGACAGCGGGGGATAGGGGCGGGGAAGCGGAGAGAACGATTCGGGGAGACTGGGAAGGGGGTGACGACGGGTAGGGGGGTTTTACGGAATGGGTTGAATCAGAACCTAGCGACCGAGGTGGAGTCGGTTCTAGGACCCTGGGAGGGGTTGCGACGATGGAATCTGACGGTGTTGAAGGCGCAGAGATGGTTAATGACGGGAGATTGAGTCCTTCATCGTCTGGCGATGAGAGAGTATCAACAGGACCAGATACAGATTGAAGAGCTGAGCGAGTGAGAGAGATGGTAGGGGTTTGGTCCTTTCTGCTGAGTGAGCTTGAACGCAAAGGTGAAGAAGCTGGCGTTGAGGTCCCAACGTTTGGACTGGGTGATTTTGCTGTCGAGACCGAGGACCTTTTGGTCATGACTGGCCGTTTGAGTCTACCATGAAAACGGACGTCTTTCCCGCGAAAGCGTCCAATAATATCTTCACAAGAACCCTGGGTGGCGTCAGATTGGTAGCTAGAGCACAAGATATGACGACGCACAAGAAAAAAGTCGTCGGTGTCTGCAACCTGCATCAACACGACGATTTCGTCCCCCTAAGCAGACATGTATGAGCCCCAGCAGCACAAGAACAAAGGGAGACCTGCCTCTAAGAACATGAGTTCATCCGAGTTTTGGGCAACACAGTCGCAGACTGCAGTGCATTTTCCTATACCGCCCTTTGCGGCAAAGCGAGTCCAGCGAGCGAGCTGGGCGGCGTCCATAGAGGACGATGAGAAGATGATTGAACAGCCCCGGAGTTCTGCATTTCAACACGTACAAACAACTACACGTGGGACGGCGGATCAATATTTCGATATTAACGTGCAAGAACCAGACGAGTACCATCCGCATCTTACTGTCTCTGCTACACCTACAGCGTCGCTCGAAAGACTGATGTTTCGGGGCAGTTCCTCGAGGCGGCCCGTTCAATGTTTGCGTGCGAGCCCAATTACCGCACAATGTCCGACCGACGAAGGGGTCGTGGGATGAGGCCCGATGAGGGCTTTCCAACTGTAGATATTTGGCGCGAGACGAAATATGACCAGTTCTATCTGGAGTCTGCCTTGTGTCTTTGTGTGGCCTATTTCAGCCCCCAGCCTGCTACGTGCCAAACCCCCGTGAGGTGTCCCACTATCCATCTTTCGCCTGTCAAACTTCCATCGCTGACGTCTCATGGTTATATAATAGATCCGGCTGCGTGAACAGAGAAGACTGGAGATGTGTGTGAGACAATGCATCTACGATGGTGAGTATTTGATATTGATGCCAGCCATTCTCGAATGCTGACAAAACCCCCGCACATACTAACCACGACGCGAAATTCCGTTCCAGGATGTCACCGACAAACGGCGCCTGCGCCAGTCCGCCCACGGGCCATTCACATGTTTCCAATGAATCCATCCCTTGGATGTTCAGATACCCCTAGACATTTACAAAGCATTTATGTCGTTTTGAGAGTAGCAGCTTAGGGCTAGGGCATGCTCCCGGGCTAGGTATTCTGTGTAAATAGATGCAGGTTGAACAAATACAAGAGAGTATAATACACAAGCTACCTGGTCATAACAGTGGTATGGGCCCTTAGATGAGGGTCAAGACAAGAGAAGATGTTGCAGGTTGATGATGATTTATAGTAGTCTATATAATAAATAACTATGTTTTGGTGCCAAACCTTCGTCTGCACCATTACTAAAAGATGTAGCTATACTCAGTATGATACCTCCGTCAAGATATGAGCTCATTTGGTGGGCTCGTTGATGAGATATGGCACCTGAAAGTCGGGACCAGCAATGAGCTTGGAAGGTCACGTGCTATGTTCAGATATGGAAGGACCTTCCATATATGGCGATGCACTCAAGTGCTTCCGAATAAGGCAACCCACTCAGTGCTGTGACATTCTGGGTGTTGTGACAGCAGATACTGTGACACCACAAGTGCTGTGACACATATGACAAGGATATCCTTGGGGATAATAAATGACGGAAAAATATTAGTAATACAGGGATAATTGGGAAATAAGTTTCGATGAAGTGAGAAGGATGAGGTAGGCATATTGACACGAAAAATCGAATTTGTTGGAATTTTGGCGATGAAAAATAACGAAGAAATGGTCAAAATAATCGTGGCAATAAGACTGGGAGTGTTCCCATGCCTGGAGTGGGACATTAAGATATAAGGTGTTTGATGTATATATGGTTGGAAACCGCTGATTTGTGTCTAGCACTATTAGTACTGACACCAGACCCCTGGTGTCAGTAGGGTTAGGGTTAGGGTTAGGGTTAGGGTTAGGGTTAGGGTTAGGGTTAGGGTTAGGGTTAGGGTTAGGGTTAGGGTTAGGGTTAGGGTTAGGGTTAGGGTTAGGGTTAGGGT